>CM051013.1:10919236-11049236 GCA_027704905.1 Muraenolepis orangiensis | reverse complement strand
TACATAGCGCTTTTCAAGACAGCCAAAGCACTTTACATCGTGTGACTGTGTGTGCAATGGTAATTGATGCTTTTTGACACAATGCTTTTATCCAAAGCGCTTTACAAGTCAAGCATCACATTCACCCATTCACACACACCACCGACGGTGGAGCCGGCCCATGCAAGGAGACAGCCGGCACGTCAGGAGCGGTTAGGGTTAGGGTGTCTTGCTCAAGGACACCTCGGCAGGTTTTGCTAGGAGGAGCCTGGGGATCAAACCAGCAACCTTCCGGTTGGGAGGCAACCGCTCTACCTCCTGAGCTATACTGCCGCCCCGACATAAGCATCATAAACATGTTTTTAAGGCAGATAAATGTTATAAAAAAGATAAAACCCTGGCAATTCCCTTTCCCCATAGTTACAAAGCTTGCATCATAGCCCAGACACTGTGGCCTGTAGCAATCCTACTAAACATCTGTGCTATAACAATCAATCATATCAACACTCATTTCTCTTCAGATCTCTCACCGCGTCATCACCTATCACCTATCATCACCTATCACCTGTCATCACCTTTCACCCAGTCATCACCTATCACCTGTCATCACCTTTCACCTGTCATCACCTTTCGCCTGTCATCACCTATCACCTGTAATCACCTTTCACCTGTCATCACCTATCACCTGTCATCACCTTTCACCCAGTCATCACCTATCACCTGTATCACCTTCACCTGTCATCACCTTCACCTGTCATCACCTTTCACCCAGTCATCACCTATCACCTGTCATCACCTTTCACCTGTCATCACCTTCACCTGTATCACCTTCACCTGTCATCACCTATCACCTGTCATCACCTTTCACCCAGTCATCACCTATCACCTGTAATCACCTTTCACCTGTCATCACCTTTCACCTGTCATCACCTTTCACCCAGTCATCACCTATCACCTGTCATCACCTTTCACCTGTCATCACCTTTCTCCTGTCATCACCTTTCACCTGTCATCACCTTTCACCTGTCATCACCTTTCACCTGTCATCACCTATCACCTGTCATCACCTTTCACCTGTCATCACCTTTCACCCAGTCATCACCTATCACCTGTAATCACCTTTCACCTGTCATCACCTTTCACCTGTCATCACCTTTCACCCAGTCATCACCTATCACCTGTCATCACCTTTCACCTGTCATCACCTTTCTCCTGTCATCACCTATCACCCAGTCATTACCTATCACCTATCATCTCCAATCACCTGTAATCACCTGTATGATCTTCAGTAGGTACTGTATACTGTATGTCTGGTGCCTATAAAAGAGAGAGAGAGAGAGAGAGAGAGAGAGAGAGAGAGAGAGAGAGAGAGAGAGAGAGAGAGAGAGAGAGAGAGAGAGAGAGAGAGAGAGGGGGAGAGAGGGGGAGAGAGAGAGAGAGAGAGAGAGAGAGAGAGAGAGAGAGAGAGAGAGAGAGAGAGAGAGAGAGAGAGAGAGAGAGAGAGAGAGAGAGAGAGAGAGAGAATGAAAGAAAGAAAGAAAGAAAGAGAAGGAGTGGGCAGGAACCAAAGGGCCATATAGGGGGGGGGGAGAGAGAGAGAGAGAGCGAGAGAAAGAGAGAGAGAAGGGAATCGGGAGCGAGTGAGATAGTGTGTGTGTGTGTTTGTGTAACAGGTTTCAGTATAATTGAGACCGGGGGGAGTCCCTCCATAGCAGGAGATTTCCCCATGGGGCCCCTCATCTGTGGTTTCTTCAAAGGGCCACAGTGAGATGTCACTGATCTTCATCCAGGGCCACATGCAGGCCCCGGGAGGGAGTCATCTCTTCTGCTTACCGCTCTCTGGTGTAGTGTGTAGGGGCGTGTAGCGTGTAGTGTGTAGCACGTAGCGTGTAGCGTTAGCGTGTAGGCGTCCTTCCGTCAGACCCAGATACAAGTGCCTCACAGGCACTTGTATTTGTCTTTCAGTTGTTGTTGCTGCTGCTGCTTCTTATCCTCCCAACACAGGGCCCGGGGTCCTGGCGCCGGTGGGGCTTGAAGCGCTCGAGGCTGCCATCTTCTAGTCGATGTCGGACCTCCGAGTGGATTGTAGGTCGACCTCTCTCTCGTCTCTCCAACCTCACCCCTCTCTCCCTCTGTTGATCTGTTTACTCTCTTTCCCTCATCCCTCTCTTTCTCTCTCATCCCTCTCTCTCTCTCCCTCTGTTGATCTGTTTACTCTCTCTCTCTCACCCCTCTCTCATCCCTCTCTCTCTCCCTCACCCTTCTTTCTCTCTCATCCCTCTCTCTCTCTCTCACCCCTCTCTCATCCCTCTCTCTCTCCCTCACCCCTTTCTTTCTCTCTCATCCCTCTCTTTCTCTCTCATCCCTCTCTCTCTCCCTCAACCCTTTCTTTCTCTCTCATCCCTCTCTCTCTCCCATCCCTCTCTCTCTCTCTCCCTCTGTTTACTCTCTCTCTCTCATCCCTCTCTTTATCTCTCATCCCTCTCTCTCTCTCTCTCATCTCTCTCTCTCTCTCTCTCTCTCTCTCTCTCTCTCTCTCTCTCTCTCTCTCTCTCTCTCTCTCTCTCTCTCTCTCTCTCTCTCTCTCTCTCTCTCTCTCTCTCTCTCTCTCTCTCTCTCTCTCTCTAGGCCATCCCTCCTTCTCCCCGTTCTCATTTGCCTCAGAGAAGGCAGCGGCAAGATTAAGGAAAATGAACACGAGTGCCACGCACCATTCATCTCCCGCCATCGGACACCAGGGGAATCGTCTCGTGATGGAGAGAGAGAGAGAGAGAGAGAGAGAGAGAGAGAGAGAGAGAGAGAGAGAGAGAGAGAGAGAGAGAGAGAGAGAGAGAGAGAGAGAGAGAGAGAGAGGTAGAAATGAAGTTAACAGATGAGGAGAGGAGAGAGAGAGGGAGAGAGAGAGGAGAGAGAGAGCGCAAGCTGTGGAAGATGAAGGGTTTATTTTTACAGGCCTCTTATCAGAATCCCCATCTCCATGGGCTTCATAGACCCACGTCTGGATGGGACCGGATGCCTAAACCACCACCCCCTAAGCCCCCCTCAGAGTCCCAGTGGGAGAGAGAGAGAGACGACCTTGAGGAGGGGGAGAGAGAGAGAGAGAGAGTGATGGCGTTCTCTCTGGGGGAGGTTAAAGGTGTGGGAACAGAATGAAGAGGGAAGAGCAGCCGATGGGGGTGCAATAGAGAGATGGGAGAGGGTCTTCCAAGTCTGAGAGGAAGTGATGATGTATGGAACTTTCTCAAGTCACATAATCTACTGCCGCCCCCGTGTGTGTGTGTGTGTGTGTGTGTGTGTGTGGTGTGTGTGTGTGTGTGTGTGTGTGTGTGTGTGTGTGTGTGTGTGTGTGTGTGTGTGTGTGGTGTGTGTGAGTTTGCAAGTGTGCAATGTGGCTTGATGTAAGTAAATGCGTGTCAGTACGTGAGTAGTAACCGACTGAGTGTGTGTGTGTGTGTGGGGGGGGGGGGGCGGGGTGGGGGGGGGGGGGTAGTTTTTAGTGTGACTGATTGAAGGCCAGAGAGCATCATGAATCATGTGTGTGATGGATGAAGAGAGAGAGCATGAACGCGATAGAGTCTCACAGGCTGTGAACACCATTCTAATAACCGTGCCCTGGGACACACACTGGTGCCATGGTGCCTTGTTGGGGACATTAGAATGAAAAGAGAGAGGGAGGGAGGGAGAGAGGGAGAGAGAGAGAGAGGGAGGGAGAGAGGGAGAGAGGGAGGGAGAGAGGGAGAGAGGGAGGGAGAGAGAGAGAGATAGGGAGGGAGAGAGGGAGGGAGGGAGGGAGAGAGGGAGAGAGGGAGGGAGAGAGGGAGAGAGGGAGGGAGAGAGAGAGAGATAGGAGGGGAGAGGAGGGAGGGAGGAGGGAGAGAGGGAGGGAGGGAGGGAGGGAGGGAGAGAGGGAGGGAGGGAGGGAGAGAGGGAGAAAGAGACGGATGGAGGGAGAGAGAGACGGAGAAAGAAAGAGAGAGAGAGGGAGAGAGAGAGGGAGGGAGAGAGAAAGAAAGACAGCGAGAGGGAGAGAGAGGGAGGGGGAGAAAGGGAGGGAGAAGAGAGGGAGAAAGGGAGAAAGATAAAGAAAGAGAGGAGGTGAGAGGGTGAGGGAGGGAGAAAGAGAAAGAGAGAGAGAGGACGAGTGAGGGAGAAGGAAAGAAACAGAGAGGGAGAGAGAGCACGGGAAGGTCAGTTTTGCTCAGAGTCACCGCATAATGGTTTCATATCATGAAAAAGAGACTCTTTCAACACTTCATTCATTCGAGAGGAAAATACAAGCAAAAAAAAAACCACACACACATTCAGGGGGGAACCGGCAAATGTGTGTGTTTGGTTATTTATGTCTACAAAAGAAATGTGTTGCTTGGAGCCACCGGAGAATCCAGATTTATTAAAATATGCTGCCGTTTGTTCTTAATACACACACAGAGACTGGATAGTGTGTATATATATATATATATATATATATATATATATGTAAATAATATTGTGCTCCGGTTGAACATTTTGTATGGGTTTTTTGGGTGTGGAATAGCTCCCCCCTCCCCCCTCGTTCTCATGTGTTTGGTGTGAGATCTTCCGCCATCCAATTTTTCTGAAGAAGATTCAACTCAAGGTGTAGTTCCTGTTGAGTCATTTGTTCACAACCAGACCACACCTCCAATGATCAGTCAATTATTTGCGGGCTCTCACAGGATAACCAGCCAGCCCCTTGCCCCTTGCACCCCTGCTGCACAAGGTTGGCTCACACATGACAAGGTTCCAACGTGGAGCTGTCTCATTGGGCTCCCGATTGCTTCCTGATCCGCTCTATTAACTTGTTACAGGAAGTAGTAGTTTCTCCTTCACAATCCAATCTGTTTTAAGTCAAGTCAAGTCAAGTCAATTTTATTTGTATAGCCCTTAATCACAGTTATAGTCTCAAAGGGCTTCACATGCCACATGTTTACAACACCCCCCAAACCCTAGCCCCCCTAAGGGCAAGACAAAACTCCCTTAATTACGTAGGAAGAAATCTTGAGAAGGAACACAGAGTAGAAGGGGATCCCTCCTTCCAGGGATGGTTCAGGAGTGCAATGGGTGCCATAAGTGACTTATAGTAATGTACAAAGTACAAAGATAATAATAATAATATACATATACTATACACAATATACAAATAATAAAATGAGAAGATGATTTGTGTGGTGCTGGCCGGTATCCTTCAGGTGGGGATCACAGCAGCACACTGGAAAACAGAAGCAGACTGCGGTTTTCAATGCGCTTTCATATCCGGACGACTCCGTTGCAGCACACCTCGTACCGGCCGCTCCTATTGCATACGTTGAACTCCCCCTCTCTCTATGCGAACATGTGTCATCTTAAATCAAACCATTTCATGGCAACAAAGATTGAAACAACAGCAAATATGGGGACAGCATGAACTAGCCGGATAAATGGGCAGATAGACAGACTGATAGATGGATAGACAGATAGATAGGCAGGCAGACAGGCCAATGACATTCATCATGTTGCTATTTATTGGCCAGTAGTCGAGTAAGACAGGCTTAATGATGTCTTCACTCTCTCTCATCTCTCTCCATCTCTTCTCCCGCCGTCTCTCCCCTCTCTCATCGTTCCTCTCCCTCCACTCTCTCTCATCTCTCTCCATCTCTTCTCCCTCCGTCTCTCCCCTCTCTCATCGTTCCTCTCCCTCCACTCTCTCTCATCTCTCTCCATCTCTTCTCCCTCCGTCTCTCCCCTCTCTCATCGTTCCTCTCCCTCCACTCTCTCTCCATCTCTCTCCATCTCTTCTCCCGCCGTCTCTCCCCTCTCATCATCCTCTCCTCCACTCTCTCTCATCTCTCTCCATCTCTCCCGCGTCTCCCCTCTCTCATCGTCCTCTCCCTCCACTCTCTCTCATCTCTCTCCATCTCTTCTCCGCCGTCTCTCCCCTCTCTCATCGTTCCTCTCCCTCCACTCTCTCTCATCTCTCTCCATCTCTTCTCTCTATTTCTTCTCTCTCCGTCTCTTCTCTCTCTCCACTCTCTCTCCATCTAATTTCTCTCTCTCCATCTCCCCACTCCCTCTGATGCTCTCTCCTCCCTCATACCTGTTCCCCACATCTCTCATCCACACCTCTCTCTCTTTTTCTTTCTCTCTCTCTCTCTCTCTCTGCTAGCATTCTGTCTCTCCCAGCGTGCGACGCATAGCTCATTAGCTTGCTAGCCGCCGCCGCCGCACGTCTGTCTGTCCTTCACGTCTCTCTGCTTCCCTAAGAAGTCATCTCCCCCTCCCCTCACCCCCACCACCACTCCCAAGCCCCCACCCCATCATTCTCCCACCCCTCTCCCCCCAGCCCTGCCCTCCATGTGGGTTTAATGTTGTTCCACAATGTCAGAGACAAGTTATGGTCCCCACCCCACACACACACAGACTACCACCACCACCACCAGTCCAGCTGAGTCCAGTAGAGACCAGTAGAGTCTGGTAGACTCCAATAGAGACCAGTAGATTTCGGTAGAGACCAGTAGAGTCCAGTAGATTCCAGCAGTGTCCAGTAGAGTCAGGTTGAGTCCAGTGGAGTCCAGTAGATTCCAGCAGAGACCTGTAGCGACCAGTAGAGTCTGGTTTAGTCCAGAAGAGACCAGTACCGACGGGTTGATTCTAGTAGAGACCAGTAGAGACCCGTAGAGACCAGTAGAGTCCGGTTGAGTCCAGTAGAGTCCAGTAGATTTCAGCAGAGACTGGTTGAGTCAAGTAGAGCCCGGTAGTGTGTGTGTGTGTGTGTGTGTGTGTGTGTGCGTGTGGTGTGTGCGTGTGCGTGTGTGCGTGTGCGTGCGTGCGTGCGTGTGCGTGCGTGCGTGTGTGCGTGTGTGTGTGTGTGTGTGTGCGTGCGTGCGTATCATACATGTCAGCCAGTGAACAAGGCAAAGTCAAACACAGAAGACAGTGTGCACGTGAAAAGAGAGAGAGACATAATGTGATATAAAAGAGAGGGAGAGAGAAAGAGAGGGATAAAGATAGGGGGAGAGGGCGAAAGAGAGGGAGAGGAGAGACATAATGTGATAAAAAAGAGGGAGAGAGAGAGAAGAAATGTGTTGTGCAGTGTTTTTTTCCGTTTGTAATATATACAGTGAATATAAATAGATATGTAGTGCATATAATTATTTTATGAACTGCAAAAGCACAATTTTTCAGTTTGTATTTAAATTTATATATTTGAATGCAATGTTGCCAGGTTTCACACATCACA
This sequence comes from Muraenolepis orangiensis, assembly GCA_027704905.1. Lineage (NCBI taxonomy): Eukaryota > Metazoa > Chordata > Actinopteri > Gadiformes > Muraenolepididae > Muraenolepis > Muraenolepis orangiensis. Next base: position 11,042,023 of record CM051013.1, on the reverse strand, counting down.
CACACACACACACACACACACACACACACACACACACACACACACACACACACACATCTTTGACTGAACGTACATTTGGAGTTTTTATTTCCCAAAAAAAACGTTTTATTTCCCATGCCAATAACACTGAATGAAAGCAGTATGATGAAAGCGCCCTGATGCAGCGTATCTGAGTAGACTCCTACAGATGATGTAAATCCTAACCTTTCCCTCCACACAGGTAATCAGGCAGCCTGACAACACAGCATTACAGCACTGTCTGTCCTACTGACAGAAGAGAGAGAGAGAGGGATATATATATATATATATATATATATATATATATATATATATATATATATATAGAGAGAGAGAGAGAGAGAGAGAGAGAGAGAGAGAGAGAGAGAGAGAGAGAGAGAGAGAGAGAGCGAGAGAGAGAGATGTCCAGCTGACTAATTGTATTGCTAGCTAACAGCTGAATCTTCTGTTTATAGTTAGACAGCCAGGCGAAGGATCATTAATCTGAATACTTCTGCCGCATACTAACAGGAACGTACGTGCTTAAGTACGAGCACACACGCACACACACACACACACACACACACACACACACACACACACACACACACACACACACACACACACACACACACACACACACACACACACACACACACACACACACACACACACACACACACACACACACACACACACACACACACAACAACAATTAAGGATCAGTCATGTTTTGATTTGACAGGTAGGGCTGCATAACAACACACTTGGTCCGGGTGAGGAATGGCCATTTTTTTGCTAAATGACTCTTGTATTTGTATATTCACAAAGTATAAAGTAACAAGGCGGATGTACTGTCCCCAAGTCCTCTGGTGACAGACAGCAGCTGGTGGAGAAGACAGGTAGCAGATAAGCGCCTAGCTGGTGTCGGAGCTAAGTTAGGGTGGGAGCTAAGCTAGTTGGGAGACACGCCAGGATTGGGCCATTTGCCTGCAGATCTTAACCAAGCTGTTCTGTTCCGTCTATGAAAGAGAATTGATTGTTGGAGGGATACTAATTTGCATACTGGTGTCTGTCATCGCCAACTAGACATGAAAATAGAATCTGGAAGGTAAAAATGGGACCCACTTAGGAGGACTGTACCGATCTGTGTGACTCTGCTGGCTTCACTCAATCATTACCGATATAGCGTTACCGATATAGCGTTACCGATATAGCGTTACCGATAGTACCGTTACCGATGTACCGTTACCGATGTACCGTTAGCGATATACCATTGGGCAAAATTACTTCCTTGTACCGATTCTGCCGTAAAACTCACCTCTTCAGGAAACACTACCCGGATCCTTCCACCTAGCGCGTCCTCTTATCACTTTATATAAGCTTAACTAGCGTACTAGCGTCTTACTAAGTAGATTGTTTGCTTGTTTGATTGTTAGCTTGTTAGTAGATTGTTTGCTAGTTAGTTGCTTGTTTACTTGCTAGATATTGTTCTATTGTTGGCCAACTTATTGTACTTTTACCTGAGCACTGGTTCAGTTCTTGGAGACTTGTTAGGAATGAAATGCACTTTTGACTTCTGGTGACGAGTTGTTCTCTTACCTACCTTTGTTGAACGACCAATTGTAAGTCGCTTTGGACAAAAGCATCTGCTTAATGTCTGTAATGTAATGGTAGAGTTATAAGCATCCGTAAAGTAACGGATGCTTAGTGAAGCCAGGAGAGGCGGTTTGATCGGTCCTTTAAATAAAAAATAGTGACAATGATCATTATTATTATTATTATTATTATTTTTGGGGAGGAGTGTTCTTTCAACTGTCAGAGTTCAGATCCAGCTCACACAGCTGTACGCTAGCTGGAGCACAGAGGGCTGAGCTAGGCTGGGGAATAGAGAGGACATGGAGAGGAAGTGTTCTTCTTATCTTCTCATCTGTGGACCAATGAACTTCAGAAGCTCAGGTCAGCTGACTCGGCTGCATGAGGCTCATTGGACTGGCGTGTGGGACGAGTTGTTTAGTGAAGTAGAGGAAGTAAAGGTGAGATGCAAAGTAGAAATAAAGCCCACAGGTTTGATTAGCCATTATAAGCCTAGATCAGTCTACCAGCCTACCCAGTGGACTGTACCAACTGGCAGGCTTATCTATCCGTCATACCTCTGGGTGGACACTCCCACTTGTGGGAATGTCCACCCAGAGGGTAGTCACATGACCATTTTTTAAACAGCTTGTAATGGCTGACACCTGTGGCCCCTTTAAGTTAAATTATGGCACGAACTACGTACACATAGTTATTTTAATCTAAACATACAATAATCAAGATCAAGATAATCAAGATTCAACATTCAATAACTTTATTTGACACATACACATACAGGATATGCAGTGAAATGAAAAGTGGCAGTGCCATGCAGAAATTGTGCAAAATAGAAAATAGAAAAACTGCAATAAGCTATTTAATAAGCTATAAAACAGTATAAATGTCTAAGCACCATGCCCGTCTGTGCATACATGCCACAATTCATCCAGGTACAACAAGTCGTTATAAGCACGCTAGGGGAAACTCACTTGTGAGGACGCAACCACTAACTAACAAACAAGCTACCTTATAAAGGGTGCTACTTTATGAGGAAGCTATCTTATGAGGACACTAAATAATGACCATGCAACTTTATAAGCGCGCTACGTTAAGAGGATGCTATCCTATGGGGACATTTACTAGTAAGCATGCTACCTCTTAAGTGCGCTATCTTATGAGCATGCTATCTTATGAGCATGCTATCTTATGGGCATGCTATCTTATGGGCATGCTATCTTATGGGCATGCTATCTTATGAGCATGCAATCTTATGAGCACACATTATATAGGCATGCTATCTTATGAGGACATTAACTAATGACTGTGTTATGATGTTGCACACTTGAGGACACAACTGATGCACCCGTTCCCCCATATAACTTTCTCTCTCACGCTCTCACACACACACACACACACACACACACACACACACACACACACACACCACACACACACACACACACACACACACACACACACACACACAAACAGCCAATAAACCATCTTGTATCGTGCACACACACACACGCACACGCACGCAACAAAACAAACACAGGTGGTCTTCTTCAAATCGTTAACATCGTTTCAACATAACAACACTGTGGTCCGGGTGAGCTCTTATGTTTCCATGGCGATTCCATGCTGGTAAAAGGCAGAGTGCGAGGCGACCCTCATGATAGGAGACTGTCATCATGATAGGCTCCCCACCCAGCCCCCCCCCCCCCACACACACACACACACACACACCCCTTCACCAGCTATGAGGATAAGACTAAATGCGGGTCGGATGTGCATTGATCCAGCAGGATTTCATTTGCGATAGTGGGGGGGGGGGGGGACTTGGAGGACACCGCGATGATGCTATCAATATTATTTGTAATTGGAATGATATGCCCCCCCCCCCCCCACTCACACACACACTTCGATCTGACTGTGAGCTGCGGTCGCGGTAAGGCATCGGCCTGGTAAAACTCGTAAAGTCCATTTGAACGCTGGAGCGGGGCATCAATTATCATATCGCTATTAGCGGGTTTTTGTAGCACTTGAAGAACCCGGATTGTTGTCAGCTTCACTCGAGTCGCAGGGGATCAAATAAAAAAAAAAGTCTGCTAAATGACTGAATGCCAATGGGAAGAATTATTTTGGGTTGTTATTATAATAAGAAAACCATTTGCAGTGCAATGGTCTGTCGGTGCCGGTCTCTGTGTCTGTAAAGTGAAGGTTTTGTATTTTGAAGAGCGTAGGTTTGGATAGTCTTCCTATGAGCACCGAGCTGGTCTGACATGGAAACAGGGGTATCAGAACACCCTCTGCAGACTGAAATACTAACTAAAAAGGGAAATAATATTCCCAGAAAAGCTCCAAAATGTCTCTCCAACTGTTACTGTTGGCTGTGGCCGGGTGTAAGTGAGTATCAATACGTTTTACCTCGTTACCGAAAGCATAATGTGTTTTAAATCACAAACTCTCCACCGCGCCTGACCCCTGACCCCCATTTAGGCAAATCGCATCGTTTTCAAATGAATACACTCAAGCTATCCAGCCTAGCGTTATAATCTCCCCAATATTCCCTCACGCTGGCAAATGAAAAGTCAATGTCCTGAGCACCTCATATAGCCCGCGCCGGCTAATGCTAAGCTGTTATACTCAAGGTCAATCCAGTAATGACCCTGCTGCCACACCGTTATTGCATTCCCGCCAAGAAATGCAGCATTAGCATCGGCGCGCAAAAAAACCCACGTAGCACCTGGACTGGAATTGACTGAGTGATAGAGTGGGCGCCGTTAGCCGGTGAAATAGTGATAGGCTATACTGTGCTGTGGTCGGTTATGGGCTGGCCCCACCATCACCATTAGCCTTGGGCTAATGGAGTGGGCTGATTTCTTTCCCTTCTCTGCATAGCACCACTGACTAGGCTTGGCTAAGGCGCGGAGAATGGGGCTGGTGGGGAGCGGTTATTGCTGTTATTGTGTTGAAACACAGACAGAGCTGCTATTAGTCAGTGTTTACCAACCGCAGGGGGGGGGGGGGGGGGTCAGAACCTCACCTGGGTCGCCTGAATTGTGTCCATGATGCTGCTGCTGGCACTTTAAAATTGGCTTTTAAATGCTTTTTGCACAATATAACACACATGTACATATCATCCATCAATCACTTTATTGTTCTTTTTATGTTCATTTCTTATTTTATTGTGTATAGTATTCTTAAAGTATGAGTCATGAGAGACTGCTGGTTCATAAACAATATATATTTGGTAAGTTCATTTGCACTACTGAAGGGCCACCGCAATATGTATATATACGTATATGTTTTATACATTTTTCATTCATTTTTTAATTGAGTTAGTTATTTAACAAACAATTATATTTTCAATTGCTGTTTGTAAGAAGAGTGTCGTAAGGATTGCTGGACAATTTTGTTGTTTACTTGACAGTAGAAGCATTTTGATTCAGATTCTGGTTTTGGTTTTGAATTTTTTTTGGAAGGGTAAAGGTTTATATATGAACAGACTGCCTGAGGATTTGTAGCCATGGGCAAAGTTACTACTGTTTCACTGGGACATATACAGATAGATATTATGAATTTCCTCGTCTCACTAATTTTTGATGAATAGACTTTTGACAAATATCTGAAGTCTGATGAACCAGACATCAAATCCGGTAAAAAAAAATGGGCCATTTCACTTTCTCTCCTTTTATATTTGTGTTGTTTCTGGAGGCAGGGATCTAAAAGTGACTATTTGTTGAACACAAATATAAAACTGCCTGTAAAGGTTTCAAATCACAAGACCGTGTAGACTGACCACTGTAGAAATACAGTTCCCTTCTGAAAGCTTCATCCACTCACGCCAATGAGTGTGTCTTTGGCTTGAATAACTAACAGTTGGTGGGTCCACTGCAGGAGTGTGTCTCGGTACAGCAAAGTGCATTTTTTGCCATGTCATCAAGGCTTTCCATATGCTAAAATGATGAGTTGAAAGTGTTAATAAAGTTAACAGCAATGGACAGCGCTAAGTGCTCGTTCCAGATTTGTTTTATTCATCTTAACCTCTCCAGTAAATCAAGTATGTGTATGCGTTACAGCCAACACACACTATAAATATGTTCTGGATTGAGTCCAAGTGTTGGCCTACATAATACACATTAAAATGATTACATTTTAAACTTTTTGGACTTGCGTTGTCTCACCATTAGGTCTTCCGCACACTAACACATACAACATCCCGACTAGAGCCCACTAGAGACTCTCACTGGCCCACAGTGAATATCAATGTGCACAAAGATTGGAATACAGAACGGTTACCGGAGGCGCTCTACTCTTAACATGCGTTAAAGCAATCACATCTGCAGATCAGCAGTAGCCTTTCTTTAAAATGAAAAAGCGTTATATTGATGTCCGTTGGATGGTGTCTGTTGAAAGACTACAATGGATTTCTGGAATTGCATGTTTCAGTGTTGAGTGTGTATGTGCAGTACGTATAGACTGCATATTGATCGATTACTTCTGGGCATTTTAACGTAAAACTAATTAGAACGCGCTGATGCTGCCGTTCTGCCAACCAAGGCCCATGGAAGCAGATAAAGGGAAATATGGCTTATGATATATATACTTCTTTCAGTGCATGCCTTTATTATCTGTACTGCTGCCATTCAACATGTACCTGTTCATCGACAGTGTGAAAGGCCTTTGGGTGTCCTTATGGATTCACATAGATAGGTAGATAGGATCCATTTTTACATTTTTGTGCAATTACTGTATTTCTCAAGCAAGAATCATAGTAAAGTTCATCCACAAAACAGAATCCAGAAAATGGAAGGGATGCTTGTATTTATAAAAAAGATGTTAGCCTATTTAACTACCTATCGTCTCAAAGCATGAAGCGGCTCAACTCGCTAATGGTCTTTGAAAGGACAAGTTAGACGTACTTCTAGCCTCTGTTGCTTAACAGAGATGTTTTTGGGAAACAATTTGACAGCCAAATTAATCACATGGACGGATTGTGCTGACTTCACCATGTGTGATGCCTCCATGTGACATTTGAATGTGCTTTTGGACAACAATAAAAGTCTATGGCGCCAAAGGTAATCCGGCGACTAGGCCCATATCTACCTATTAGCTAAAAATACGTTAGCTACTTCTCGAACCCTATTGTTCCTTTTTCGTTTTGCGGATGTGAATGGTGGATGTCAGCAATAACAAAAAAATCACAGAATTGCATAGTTTGTCTTTTTAAATTAGGCGTATTGAAGGAAATTATAGAAGCAGCCCGCCTCAAGTTAAGAAACAACACGCCAACCAGCCAGGCAGCCACCTCCCCCTAGGGGTCACTTTGAAAAACAGAATAGATTTTTCTCAAGCGCAGCCACGGCTGTGGGGAAGGTCACTTCATTAATCAACACTAAATACCACTGTCCTCTCGCCTTCCCTGCTTTACAGAGAACCACCCACAGATAGCATCGCTGATTGATAATTAATTCTGCTAAGTAGAGGTCGAGGAAGAGCTGAGGGGAGACAGAGAGACAGAGAGAGAGAGAGAGAGAGAGAGAGAGAGAGAGAGAGAGAGAGAGAGAGAGAGAGAGAGAGAGAGAGAGAGAGAGAGAGAGAGAGAGAGAGAGAGGGACAGGGAGAGAGACGTGGGTGTGTAAAGCATTTAGTGAGGCACCTTTAATTACTATGTAAAGACTCATTAGGGTTAATGCTATTCTGGCCCCTGGTGGCTCCGGGACCAATGGATGCCTTCCTCTCTGCAGTGGCCTTTGTTGAAAATAGCAGTGCTGGTCACTAGCTAGGAGGAGCCTCGTCTGCACTGTCAGGGTTACACTTTTAAAGAAAAATGTCTGCTTTTGTGCCATCAAGGGGCTTGGCAGTGGATCAGAGCCTGGTGCATATAAAGGTATGCTGATAATAGGGTAATATGGCAATTATCATATCTGTTGTACTCTACTTAGAATGCTCACTGTTACACACACATTAAGCCTACACACTGTATAGTCACTGTGTACTACTATTACTATTGTAGAACATAGGATAAAGGCCTCTTTATCCTACGTTAAGGCCTATACGCCTGTATATACTTAAATATACTGTGTGTGTGTGTGTGTGTGTATGCGGTAGTATTGTGTTATTATATTGCAACAACTATGCTGCCTACAATACATCACACTAAACTAATTATCATAACAATAAAAGGCTAATATAAAAAAAAATATATTGATCGGTATATGCTAATATGGCAATGATTATATCTGTTTTACTCCACTTACAATGCTCACTGTTACACACACATTAGGCCTACACACTGTATAGTCACTGTGTACTACTATTACTATTGTAGAACACATAGGCCTCTTTATCCTACGTTTAGGCCTATACGCCTGGATATACTTAAATATACTGTGTGTGTGTGTGTGTGTGTGTGTGTGTGTGTGTGTGTGTGTGTGTGTGTGTGTGTGTGTGTGTGTGTGTGTGTGTGTGTGTGTGTGTGTGTGTGTGTGTGTGTGTGTGTGTATACGGTAGTATTGTGTTATTATATTGCAACAACTATGCTGACTACAATACATTACACTAAACTAATTATCATAAGAATAAAAGGCTAATATAATTTCTTTTTTTTATTGATCCTGAGAGCTGTTTAGTTGTAAGAAGAGGCGCACACAAAGAGGACCCTACAAGCGTCAGTGTATCCAGAATGGTCATAGCGCCCCCTGGTGGAGACAGTCACAAGCTGCACCCAGTGTGATGACATGACGATCATGAAGGACAGAGCCGAAATAATGTTCGTTCTCTTGTTCTTATAAGTCAACCTCAAATAGACATTAAAGATATATTACTGGATTCTTGTTATGACCCATTCCTGTAGGCCTCGTCATTCGTGAAAAATAATAAGTCCTATCATAATGATAATGACCCTAAAGCGGGAGGAACCCGGAATAGATCGTCCAGTGGAATAGAACAGGATTATTTGAACCGTAAAGCCAAAGACCAGAACACACACATACACATACACAGTTGCATCGTTTCCTTTTTATGACATTTCATTCTTAATTGTGTTAATTTATTCATTTTTCAATTGTGTCAACTGTAGTGCCGTCCGTGGTGTGTTTTATTTAGTAAGTTCAGCTGGAGGACAATACGGTATATCTGTAAATCATTGCATGTCATTGGACAAATAGTAAATCGTTGTATGACCCTTCATTCTCTTAATCATGTTCAATGATACTTTGTTGTCTACGCTGTAGTGCTGTGGTGTTCCCCGTTTCATGCGGTTTATTCAATAAAGTGTCAATTAATAAATGCAACAGTGGGAGTATATATATTTAATTGATCAAAACATAGGAACAGATATAAATTGCCAGACTTCTGCAGATATGGACATGTGCCTATAGTAGAATGATATCAGATCATTTATATCTCAATTATCTATATCTATACTCTTCGGATATTAAGATTACATTCAAAGATTAGATTCACATGTATTGTCATTGTACAGCACAAGTACAGTACAGCAAAAATAATTTAGCATCTAACCAGAGTGCAAATGTTGCAGTAAAGTGCATGGTAATATAATATAATTTACAGTTTAAATTTACAGGTAAAAAGACAGTCTAGGTATTAAATGTGATATGAGCAGCATAATAATAATAGGTATATGTATATACAGGTAAGTGATAATTGAACAGGTAGTGATCAGGGGTATGCTGAGATGGTCTAACCTGACTGACTGGGGTCTGTTGGTTAGGAAGTCTAGTAACCAGTAACAAACTGAGGGGTTGATGTCAAGGTTCTTGGTTTTCATGAGGTCACCAAGTTTGAAGATGAGTTTGGAGGGGATGATGGTGTTAAATGCTGAGCTGATGTCTATGAACAGCATTCTCACATGGGCCACTTACAAAAATAATCCCTTTCTTAAAATTTCACTGCACACATACATAAAGGCAATATGTCTGTATTGTCTCAATTTACTCCTATACAGTGGGTGTGCACAGTACGGTAAGTACAGTACAAATGTGAAAATGTAAAAATGTACAAATATATAACATAGTGGCATATTTGGGGTTTTCTTTAGGATAAGAAAACAAGTAGCAAGACAAACATGGCAGAATAGGTAGATCCGAAGAAGATCAGCGATTAACTCGTTCTTCACTGATTTGGTGAAAACTGATTGCTGTGAAAACCACAGGGCTCATTACCATATTAGAGAACGCCGTCCAGAACGGTGACCCTTTGGGCAGTGTTCTGGACGGCGTTCTTTTGGCAGAATGGACGGCCTTCTGGACGGCCTTCTGGCAGTTTCGACGGCCTGGACGGCGTTATGGCAGTTTGAATGGCGTTCTGGACACAGTTTTGGTCACTTTTAACGCGTCAAATGGGCGGCGCTTTCTGCATCATATGGCTTTCCATAGGGTGCAGCGTCAACAACGTACATGTCTATTTTGTTGCGTGATTGGCTGTTCATGTTGCATTTGGGCAGGTATAGTACAGATACCTGAACAATCGACTTAAGCACAGCAAAGTATTTGTTCCTTCCCACCTCTGCATAATACACAAGCAAAGTTGATATTTCCAAGTGGATTGCCTATAACTATGACCATGTGTTTTCAGGTACAACAAGGCTGTTGGGTAACTTGTGTTGCAAACATCTAGACCCACAAACAGGAAAGCCACTACACCAGGGGTCAGGAACAGACTAGCCACTACACCAGGGGTCAGGAACAGACTAGCCACTACACCAGGGGTCAGGAACAGACTAGTCACTACACCAGGGGTCAGGAACAGACTAGCCACTACACCAGGGGTCAGGAACAGACTAGTCACTACACCAGGGGTCAGGAACAGACAGTACATACCCCAATCTGCTCCATGTGTGTTTGTGTTTGTGTACGTCATTACAGCGACTGAGGGCAGTTCTAACAATGCAGTGCAGTTCTTTATCACCGCCACAGAGGCCGCTGGTCTAAGCAGCCTCACCTGGCCGGAGTCAGGCTGATTAGACTCTGGGGCCTGCTGCACACCTTTGGCAAATGACAATAATCAAGGCACACAGGTTAAACCAGCCACCTGCACACACAATGGAGAGAGCGCTGACGTGTTTGCGCACGTCTTGCCAACTCTCCAATAAACCGGTTACGACATCTACCTGCGTCCTGTGAGTAGAAAGCCACTTAAGTGGCGTGTGGCAGGGTGCCCTGCTACACCCGTGGCCAGCGGCTTCCGAGCTCTCCCTGAGTCCGTGTGGTGATGGCTTGTTTATCTGTGTGCCTTGACTCTCATGCCCCACAGGTGTGCAGCCTCACACAGCCCCAGAGCCTATTCAGCCTGACTGGGGCTGGGTGAGGCTGCTTAAACCAGCTGTTAAACCAACAGATACTATGGTTGTTGTTGTTGGCTCTCCCCAATCGGGTGAGGTTTGCATCTGACTGGGTGTGTGGGGGAAAAGGCTTTCTGCTGCCAGGTAATTGTCTGTTGCAATACCACAGCTGGCCAGCAGTCACCTTTTGTCGCAAGCAATGTGAGCAGTCCTGGAGGCCTGTCTGTCCTCATTTAGCATACATGTCAAAGCCAAACAGAAGTGTGCGATTCGACTGGTACCTGGAAATGTTACGTCGCTGTCAATTTAAGTCAAGGTAAGCTTAATGCTCTAAGTCAAATATGATATCCTCATCATTATATTTGTCATTAGTTTAGTTAAGGTTGTGTACAAAACCATAGCATGTTTAACAATAGTGATAGTTGATAGTGCCATACCTACTTTCACCCAGGGCAATCACGGAAAAACAACAAAGCCAAAACCAGATCAACAAAAAGCAAGTCAAACGTTTTTCTAATTTAAACCAGCATAGCAGAAAACCAAATCAGCTGTGTTTTGCTTTTTGTTTTTTTTATCTTCCAATAAACAAGCAACAACTAATGGAAGTGCTTCCAAGACAAAGGCCTGCAGTTGTCTGCATTCCATGCATTCCTTGTGATATACTTTATATTCAGGTGTCAAACACCGAAAGGTGCAGGCACCTATTGTTATTGCCAGTTGAATTAGTATTATTCTGCCACATTTACTAGGTCAGCATGTTCCCTGGCTCACCGAAATGTACACATTCACCCAGAACCGTACATCTAAATCTAAAGCGGAACCAAACAGACCCAGTCTCTAGCACCACTAGTGAGTAAAAGTTGCTACTTTAAAGGCCACATCTTTACCATTTGGCCTACGCTCACAAAGGTGTCAAATGATGCGGCTTCTCTTTGCCTATAACTTTGCTACAAGACCAGGGACTTCCACCTACCAGAAATAATTATCTGCAAAACCTCGAAATTCGAAACCGTATGGCCCCCCGAGACTTAAAACATGCAGAACACCACTTTGACAGGAAACCGGCATATCTCCTTAACGCTAAATCCAATCAACACCAAATTGGGGTCCCATGCCTAGAACCCAGCCCAGAAGGGACTGTGTCTCCATGAGGATGTTATCATACCAACATTCATTAAAATGGTTCCTAGTTCCTAGCCTAATTTCCGATTTCAGTGAGCCAGCTTTTGGACGGTTAAGGGTGAAGCCTCTGATTGGTCAAGTAAGATGAAGGTGATTGAGGTCAAACATGCACATGGGTCAACTTTAATCAGTTCAAAGCATGTCCAGATCGGACCATAGGCGGCACTACCTTTAGAAGATAAATAGTGCACCTTTAATTCAACCATAGTTCACACATTGTGTGACCGAAAGCCAAGCAATGAATACTCCCTGTAAGCAGGACTCCAAAAGGTTTGGTACCACTTCGCCCATAGGGGGCGCTATCATTTGCAGTCAAAGTAAAATGCTTAACCCCGCTGCCCAGATAGACATAACTTAGTATATATACCGTACATGCTGACCTCTTGCCCCCATAAGGTCTGTCTGGATACATGTTTCTGTACGGTGAAAGTTTGGGGAAAACTTCAAAAATCTTAAATAATCACCAGTCCAAATGACAGGAAATGTGGTACAGATGATCTATATATGTGTCTGATGAAAAGTACTCATACATTTGGTCAAATTTAAAAAATTGAAAACTTATTACATTTATTAACTGCTGCGTATTGTATGTTTTTTCTCTCCCCAGATATTTCAGAACTTCCAGAAGCAGTCTGTTACCGCATGGCAGTGATTGTATGGCAGCCAGGTGTGGCCCATACATTTAGAATGAAGACATGATAAAACAATAAACCATATTATGTCATCATAAAAAAACAAGACATGCACTGACACACAACCACAAAATGTTGCTGCCATACTTTGTTCAACAGTTTGACGGTTGAAGCTCATCCAAACTGAGCAAGCATGTTCTTGCATTTCATGCTCACAATGTGTGCAGTTTCTAATGCTTATTACGTTTCTAGTACTGCATCACCCTTTTGTCCCAGGGATGAATACCTGAATAGACTGAAGCAGTGTTCTAACTGTACACGGTGTGACCCAGGTATATTTATTATTATTATTATTTGATGGAAATACCGTCCAATGCAAAATGTACTGTTTCTAAGAACATTGTGTTGTTCATGTCTATTCATTTTAGTGGTGTAGCTCAGTCTGGAGAAGTTGTGCACACTCGGGTCTGTCAGTAACTGCGTTGTGGTTGACAGGTCTCGGCCTGAAGGAGAAGAAGTCGTGTACATTAACATCAGATGCCCTGTGTGAGACCCGGGACGGATACTTCTGTGTTGACCCCAGTGGAGGTGGATGTTTGGCAGCTCAGAACCACCGTCTGACTTGTAGTCCTGGTCAATACATCAGTCAAAGAGGTTGGTGTCAACAATTAAAATAGAGACAGCCCATCTGAGAATAAATGTGGTCACAAAGTGATTGTGTTTCAATGAAACATGTAAACATGTTTATATTTGTGTACAGGAACAGCAGATAATGACACAGAGTGCCTTCACTGTCCTGAAGGAACATTCTCAGACGGCACATCAACATCTTGCCAGACCCACACAATGTAAGGGGAGTTAATTTAACTATATATATATATATATATATATATATATATATATATATATATATATATATATATAGGAGTACTTGGAGACTAAGTATATACATTATGTTGTATAGTTTACTATTTTACTTAATCCTAAAAGTTAAAGGTTGCCTGACAATACAACCCAGAACCTTTTGGACTGGGAATCAAACAGCCAAGCCAATAGAGTATATAATTTATAATATACACAACACTATCCTGAAACTAGACATGTGGGATTGTCCTTCTCATTTCAGATGTGACTCAGATGTGGGACTGGAACTGCTAAAACCAGGAAGTGGATCATCGGATTCTGAATGTGGAGAACACCACAGTTCCAATATAGAAGCCATAGCAGTAGTGCTAGGGATGTCCGCAGGAGTCATTTTAGTAGTCGTATTGAAAGCCATAGGAGGTGAGCATGACAAGGAACTCATGAACATCTATCACGCTATCATGCTGTATGAAAGTGACTTTTGTGTTGTTACCTTGTCGTTTACCACAATCTAGTATGGTTTCATCAAAGAAAGGTATGTGTTATTACTGGTTTGACACAGAATACACTCATTTGGATAATGGATGGTGCACCTTGTAATTAACCCAATGTTAATGTTTTTTTACATTTGTATTTTATTGAAAAAGAAAACGCGTCTCATGGAGAGGAGAATGCGCCAGCTTTCAATCGGTAAGCTCTTATTCCATATGTTATTTTTCCAGCTTGGTGACTAATATATTATTGATTATACCCTGGGATTTGTAAGGGTTACTATTGGGGGAAAATGAAACTTATGAATGAAACTGTGTTTTTAATATTAGATTTAGTTGTAGGCTACACAGACATGTGTGAATCCTATATATGTATGATGGAGGGAGGTTGTGGTGAGAGTGAGCCATTTGTCTTTAAGATGACAAATGTATTTGTCTTCATGAGGTTAACATAATGTTGGCCCCTTGGTGTTAAGGGGCTGCTGTGCATGTTAGGCTTTATGGGAGATTGTCATGCTGTGACCTCTGCTGGCGAAATATGTGACTGCATGCCTTATATCCCATTCCTCTATTATCTTATGTGCGTTCATTAAATCAACTTTCACAACCACAAAAAAGCAGTTCATTAATTTCAAGTAGAGATGTCCCTGATTGCATCATAACAATTATATATGTAAAAATAACACAAGGGTATACAAAGAGGATTATTTTCTCATTTTCTGTCATTTAGGAGTAGCCTCGATTTCCTCTTTTGACACTTCACCACAAGAGAGCCTGGTGGAAGACCCTAACAGTCTGCTATGATTGGACGGATTCGTCTTGATACGAGTCGAAGGGCGTTACGGGCAGCTCGAAGGACCCATGGCTGGGCTCCAAACAGCAATCCGAACGCAAATCCTGGAGCTAGACCGGTAAAAACGACACATTAGGTCTCTGTGATTGGTGGACGAATGCCTACGCCTTCACTACAGGTCTGCAGTGTTCACTAAGAATAGTGAACACTAATATTAACATAAAAATGCCTTCCTTAATAAAAAGGTTTTTAAAAAGGTCTTGAAAGAGTCCAGGGTCTGTGATGTCCTTAAATGATGACGAAGGCCATTCCACAGGCGTGGCGAAGCCGAGCAAAAGGCCCGGTCCCCCCCCATGGTGTGGAGCTTAGTACTGGGGGCCTGAGGAGCAGGCTGTTGGCAGATATGAGGGTGGCGGTTTGTGGAGTAATAAGTTATTGTAGATAGGTCGGTGCATAACCATTAATGCATTTGCAGATGAAGTTACTTTCCTGTAAATGAGTGATCAATAACTGCTAGTCTTCATATCACTTAGTGAAGGGTCATCATTTTACGTTCGGTTGGTATTAGTTAGACTTAAAAGGGAGGCTCTAATAGGCGAGGCGAGCGGCCTCCGCCAGTCAATCAGACGCCCGTGGTCAGTAGGGACAGATACATATTTTCAGTACAGTACAGCGAAAAGAATTAATAGCGAAAAGAATATAACTATAGATATAACAATAAAAGCAAAACAAGTAGTTTTTTTCTACTAAAACCTCTCTTTGCTTTGTTGGCGTCAACTCTTGACTCAGGAACTCCTCAGATGTTGCCAGCTGATCAAAATAAAACATTTTTGTTTCTCAGGTTTGCATTATTTTAGCTTTAAGTAATACATGACGTTGAACCACTCTGCTGCGTGTTTATGTTTTTTATTGTTAGAGTTTAACATTGTGGGACTTCCGGTTGACGATGTGAGAGTAAAGACGTCGGCATCAGGTCTCCCGATCACATTGTCAATTTGACTACATCGGAGTTTCCTTTATAAAAGTAACACAGCTCGTTGTGAACTATTTGGCACTTTTTGGTACCAAAATGAGCAGCTCCAAACTTAAGAAAAACAGCGCACAGACCCCTACGACAACTCGTGCTAGCACTAGCATAGCAGGCAAACTCTCGGCCTGGGCGACAACTTCGAATGACGGCGAAGACGCTACCGGCAGCCTACCTGCTACTACTGAAACCATCTCCATGAAGCAGCTGGTGGCCGAGCTGGCGAAGCAAAGAGCTGGTCTGAAGGATGATGTCTCTCATCTGATTCAAGAGTCTTTAAAGCCACTCGAGGCTGCTGTGGGTGCCCTCCGGGACACGGTCGGCTCATTCCAAGCCCGCCTCGTGGCTACAGAGACTATCACCGGAGAGAACTTTGAACGATTGACCACGGCTGAAGCTACAATCAAAGCTCTCCAAGCCCAGAACCAAACCCTGCTGGATCATGTAGACGACATCGAAAATAGGTCATGCAGATCCAACTTGAGGATAGTGAACATCCCGGAGGGCAGCGAGAACGGCAAGGACCCGGTTAAATTCATCGGCGAGCTCCTGGTAGAACGCGTGGGTCCTGATGTGTTTACCGAACCGCCTGAGCTGGAGAGAGCCCACCGTTCACTGGCCACGAAACCAAAAGACGGGAAACCAGCAAGACAGTTCGTCGTGCGCTTTCTTCGCTATCAACAGAGAAAGGCCGCCCTACGGTGGTCCAGGAACCACGAGGTGAAGTTTCAGGGATCCCCTCTGAGGTTTTACCCCGACCTGAGCTCCGCACTGGCGAGGAAACGCGCGGATTACAACGGCGTGAAGCAGGCTCTCTACAAGAAGGGAGTGCGGTTCCGTCTGATGCATCCCGCCCATCTGGTGGTCACTTTCGAGGCACAAACGTTCACATTCGACTCACCTGAAGAAGCCCAGGAATTTTACAAGCGCCGGGTAGCTAAGGAGTGATACAACGACTTTGACATTCGCTTCGAGAGAAAAGACCCATACAAGCACGGAGTTGAACGAACTGGACTTTACATGAACATTGAGACTTGTTCACACAGTCTCCTCTAACCGTCTGACATGGGACCGCTTTCAGGTAAAGGCTGAATTGTTTTCTTGCCTGCTCTTCTTTTATATTATACAAGTTGGAATTAACTAGTTCACAGTTGTTTCGAGTTATTCCAGCCGCACAAATCAAAACTGTGTGTAATAGCCTATATTATGTTTGCTTTTGGACTGAAGCGACATACCGAAATAACCAATTTATTGGGCCTACCTGTCGGATCAACGTTCATTTACACTTGTTCATGTGCTGGGTCAAATAGCCTACCTATGTTTAATATAATCTATATACAAATAGCCTGTGTGTGTGTGTATATATTCCCTTTTCTCGACAACTTTATTATATGTTTGTAGTGATGTTACTTATACAGATTGATTGGGAGTTCCTCGAGGGAGAATAGGATTAATGGTATTAGGCCTACACTCGCGGAGGACCAACGGAGAGATGGTGAGCCTGCAGTTTGCCCCCGTTGGGGACGCAAACATAGTGCATCCTGGGGTTTCAAAGTCGTTTTCGCCGTTTTAATTGTTTGTTTTCAATATGTTACTAGACATCTATAAGTGGAGGTCCCTTTTTATTTGCGTTTATTACGTGTTTTTCCCAGTAAGTGTTGGGCTGGGGTGTGGCAGAACATGCGTTTCTTCATAAAGTCAGGCTGCAGGGGGGGCGAGTACAAGATTCATTTCATGGCATGTCAAGGGTTTGAATGGACCTGTTAAACGAACTAGAATATTTGCACATCTTAAACTTTTAAAGTGGGAAATTGCCTTCTTTGCAAGAAATGCACTTGAAGGTTAAAGATCACATTAGACTTAGAAAAATTGGGGGTTGGCCAAATTTTTCATTCGAACTTTGATTCTAGATCACGTGGCACAGCAATCATAATTCATAAGAACACACTATTCAAAGCCACAGACATTATATCTGACCCACACGGCCGTTTTATCATTGTCTCAGGGTCCCTCTACCATAAACTGGTTATATTGCATATTGGTTAATGTGTATGCACCTAATTGGGACGACGAGAAATTCATGGAAAAAGTAATTTCATCTATACCTAACCTAAATTCACGCTGCCTAATTTTTGGAGGAGATCTAAACTGCATAATTAATCCTTCCTTAGACCGTTCTAACCCAAAGTCAAAAAACCTCTCCAAAATAGCTAAAATGTTGTCAACTTTCATGGACCGAATTGGTTGTATCGATCCATGGCGCTCTCGTTTCCCACATGATAAAATATTCTCTTTTTTTTCGCACGTCCACCATTCGTATAGTAGAATCGATTACTTTTTCATAGATAGTGCTTTACTCCCCTTTGTCAAAAACGTAGAATATTCAACCATAATTGAATCTGACCATGCCCCAGTATTATTAGATCTGTCCTTCCCACTTAACTACACTGACCGTGCTCCATGGAGACTTGATACCACACTACTAACGGATAGAGAATTCGGCGAAATGATTTCAACTGCCATCGATAATTTCTTGGAAACCAATAAGGACGATACTGTTTCTCCCTCCCTGCTCTGGCAAACCCTCAAAGTGGTAGTAAGGGGGGATATCATCGCATACACATCCAGGGTGAACAAGGCCCGGAGGCGGGAACAGGAACAGCTTCTCAACTCAATAATTGACATAGATCATCAATACTCCGCCTCTCCCACTCCGGAGCTTTACAAAACTAAGCTGGATCTCAAAGCCAAATATGAATTATTATCGTCTGATAAGACAGAACGTTTGTTGCTGAAATCACAAGGTTTTGTGTATGAGCACGGGGAAAAGGCTGGTAGACTGTTAGCGCACCAATTAAAATGTAAGTCCTCTGACCAACAGATTCCACAAATTAAAGGCTGGCCAGAATCTACCCTGACGTAGATGAGAACTGTAGCAGATGTCATAATGCTCCAGCAACGCTAACACACATGTTCTGGTCATGTCCCGTGTTATTCGATTATTGGTCAGTGGTTTTCAGGACCCTCTCACAGGCACTAGACTTGGTTCTGCAACCTAACGCATATTCAGCTATCTTTGGCACAGCGCCAACTGACCAACAGATTAGTAACAAGCATAAAGACATTGTGGCTTTTGCCACTCTACTTGCCCGTAGGAGGATTTAGTTTTGCTGGAAATCCCCCAAACCTCCGAACTCTTCCTTATGGATGACTGACCTTATGCTCCACTTAAGTCTTGAAAAGATTAAATACACACTTAGGGGGTCCAGAGACCGCTTCTACTCTACCTGGAACCCACTAATGTCTTTTTTCAAAAAACTAAAAACCCTCCCGGATAACGCATGTGTGCTGGAGGTGGAGGGATGACATGATAACACACAGCCCAACACGACCGTCTCATTTATCCTCACTTAGAAACGAATTACACTTTATTTTTCTTTATCTCTTTGTTGACTTATTTGTACCTGTCTTTTGCCTTCACTACCTATCATCATTGTTGTTATTATTATTTACTTGTTTATTTATTTTTACTTACTTATACCCTATATGTTGGGATGCACTACCCGGGATTTGGTGGGGTGGGGGGAGGGGTTGGGTGTTTAAAAAAGAAAAAAGAAAAAAAGAGTTCAACATTGTTGATATATATGATATGTATATATATATATATATATATATATATATACACAGTAGTATATTTATTTATTTTGTGGTGGATTGAAATAATTCACTCACGGAACTATGGGTGGGGTATTGTTCTGAACGGGGACTTCCCTAGTCAGTCTGCTATGGGGGTTTGTTTATGCGGGCGTCACACTGTCCCGAAATTGACACCAGATGGCCATACGAATATGGAATTTTGAATTTTGTGCGAAGATGGCCCCGAACTTGGTCAACAGCCGATGCAACTACGATGCCTACAGAAGGTCACACGATGGCACCCGAACCACACACGAAGGCAACACGAAGATGTGAATTTTTATAGTAGTTTATACCCGCAGGACACTCGAAGGCCACACGATGGCTACACGACGTCGTATTGAGAGTACGATGCGTTCGAACTAGGTCACGAAGGCGTCACGTGACCTCCCGATGGTATGAAACCTTCGGCCGACCGTGGGAAATTAAATTGCTGATCGGAGATTATTGGGAGCAGAACACGCAGTACATTTAAACTTTTACCTGTAAGAGGAGGTGCTGGGCCTGTAAGAGTTGCTCATCATGTTCTCTGAGGTGCATCAAAAGAAGCAATGCTGCTGCCTTCTTTTTCCTGGTTGTCTCATCATAAAAGTATGCAATTCTGCAGGAACTGAATTGTGATTAATTGTGATTGAAGCTTTGGGAGTTACACACGCCTCTGCTCTGTAGAGTTGCTCAGGACTGACTGAGGAAGATGCTCTGAGGCTGGCCTTTTATATGTCCACGTTACCATGGGAACATGGGAAACGCTTGAGCTACTCAAATTTCGGCTGTCTTCGCCGACACCGTGGTCCCATCTCGATGTCATCGTACTATAATACGAGGGCTACACGACGGCATTGCGAGGGCTTCACGTAGTCGCGTTGCCTTCCTAAGACAATCGGGCAGCTTCTTGTTTCCTTCGTATTGTCTTCGTGAGGCGAAAAATGCCTGATGGCACCGATGATCACATCAAGTCAAGTCAAGTCAAGTTTATTGTCACTTCACAGTTTACAGTTTAGTATAAAGCAGTGATGTGAAATTCTTGTGTGCAATACCCGACGACAGACAGCAGTTATAAAATAAGATAAAATAAAAATAGATAAAAAATAGAATAAAAAATAGAATAAAGAATATAAAATATAAAATAAAAATAAAAAATGCAATTTATAAAATGCAAAAATCAGCACAGAAAAGAGCAATATATATATATAAATCAATGTAATAAAATATACATTGTTATATGTTATACGCCCTTGTTCAGCAGCCTGATGGCCTGACTGTGGAAGCTATCTCTAAGCCTATTTGTACGACACTTGATACTGCGGTATCGCCTGCCTGACGGTAATAGTGAGTAAAGTTCGTGGCTGGGGTGGGCAATGTCTTTTATAATTCTTTTGGCCTTGGCCACGCACCGCTGGTTGTAAATGTCCAGGAGGGAGGGGAGCTCACCTCCAACGATATACTGGGCCGTCCGCACCACCCTTTGAAGCGCTCTGCGCTCGAGTGCCGTGCAGTTCCCGTACCAGGCGGTGATACACCCTGTCAGAACACTCTCGATGGTGCCGTTGTAGAATGTTCTCAGGATGCGGGGGCCCATGCTGAATTTCTTCAGACGCCTGAGAAAATACAGGCGTTGTTGGGCCCTTTTCACCACGTGTGTGGTGTGCGTGGACCATGTGAGGTCCTCGGAGATGTGCACGCCGAGGAACTTGAAGCTGCTGACCCTCTCTACTGCAACGCCGTCGATGGAGATAGGGCTGTGCTCTCCCCTCTGCCTCCTGAAGTCCACGATCAGCTCCTTGGTCTTCTTGACGTTGAGGGCGAGGCTGTTCTCCTGGCACCACTGCTCCAGCGATCCGACCTCCTCCCTGTAGGCTGTCTCGTCGTCGCCGGCGATCAGGCCCATCACTGTCGTGTCGTCAGCAAACTTGACGATGACGTTGGAGCTGTGCATAGCCATGCAGTCGTGGGTGTAGAGGGAGTAGAGGAGAGGGCTCAGCACGCATCCCTGGGGGGCTCCCGTGTTGAGGGTCAGTGGCTCTGATGTGGTGCTGCCCATCCTCACCACCTGGCGGCGGTCCGACAGGAGGTTCAGTATCCAGCTGCACATGGATGGGGGTACGCCTAGACCTCTCAGCTTGGTGTCGCGCTTGGCAGGAACTATTGTGTTGAATGCTGAGCTGTAGTCCACAAACAGCATTCGCACATAACAGTTCTTCCCCTCCAGGTGGGAAAGGGCAGTGTGGAGGGCCATGGCAATTGCGTCGTCCGTGGATCTATTTTGACGATATGCAAATTGCCATGGGTCCAGCGTGGTAGGTAACACGGAGCAAATAAAGTCCTTGACCAACCTCTCGAAGCATTTGCTAACGATCGACGTGAGGGCCACAGGTCTGTAGTCATTCAGGCATGTTACCTTGGTTTGTTTAGGGACAGGCACGATGGTGGATATCTTGAAGACCGCGGGGACAACAGCCTGGGACAGGGAGAGGTTGAAGATGTCTGCAAAGACTCCTGCCAACTGGTCTGCGCATGCTCTGAGGACGCGGCCCGGGATGTCGTCGGGGCCTGCCGCCTTACGGATGTTCAGCCGCTTAAAGGTGCGGCGCACATCCGCCTCCGAGATGCGCAGCTGGCTGGTCTCCCCAGTCAGTGCTGGCTTCGGCGGGCTGCCGTTTACGTCGAACCGAGCAAGTAGGAAGTAGGAAGTAGGAAGGAGCTGTTCTTTTCACTGCCCTGTAAGCTAGCACCAGGGTCTTGAACTGGATGCAAGCAGCTACAGGTAGCCAGTGTAGAGACCGAAGAAGGGTAGATGTGTGGGAGAACTTGGGTCGGTTGAAAACCAGACAAGCTGCATCTTTCTGAATGAGCTCCAGCGGTCTGATGGCAGACGCATGGCCACCATGCGTCTGCCATCAACTCCCACCTTGCTGGGAACCAGCAAGAAGGGAGTTGCAATAGTCCAAACAGGAGATGACAAGAGCCTGGATGAGCACCTGCGCAGCCTTTTAAATGAGAAAAGGCAGAATCCTCCTGATGTTGTAGATTAGGAATCTGCAGGAGCGTGTCACAGATGCAATGTTTGCCGAGAATGACAGTTGGTCGTCCAGGGTCACACCCAGATTCCTTGCAGTCCTGGTGCATCGACATCCATTGCGAGATGTCAGCCAGGCAGGCGGCTATGTGTGTTTTCACTTGCATGTCAGAGGGGGGGAAACGATAAGATTAGTACATCGAGAGCGATGTTGTGTAGAGGGAGAAGAGAAGAGGGCCCAGGACCGATCCTTGTGGAACCCCAGTTGTCAGTCTGCATGGTTCCGACACAAAGTGCTCACAGTGCTCATGTGTGTCATTCTGAATATATAGGCACATACAGCCTGTAGTTATCACATTCACACCATTAAACATCTACTCTAATTCCATTATGTTTCCAAATTATTTATATGGAGGTAGGAAAAAAGAAAAAAGATACTGTTATTTGACACTGATATTATTCGTTTTTGAGTTCATGTTACACCAATTAGCCTACAACAAAAATATTATACTGTTTTTAACAAACAAGCCCAGTGGCTTTATGCATCTGTGATTTTGGATGTTAACAGATTGTTAAAGATGCCATACAATTTGAACCCACCAATTTGCCAGGCTAGACACTGTGGTACCCCAAGGGTAGCTTGGGGTCCCACCAGGGCAAAGAGGAGGAGACTTACCTTTGGTTGCGTGGTGGGAGGCGTATATCTCCCAAGGGAGATACTTGGAGGGCTTTAGGACCCGGGGGGAAGGCGAACGAGATCCCGGAGTGAAACGCACAGCTGACCATAATAAACACCTGATTAAATCAGGTGCTTAAAAAGCGCACAGGTAGAGGGTTGCTAGAGGAGAGAGAAGGGGGGCGAGAGGACCGAGACCGTGCTGCCGAGAGGTCCCGCCATACGCTGCTATACTGCTATGCTGTTCTGCCGTTCTGTTTCCAGCAGTGACCAAGGAAGAAAGGAGAAGCCGTCGCACCCGGGAACTTGGGAAGCCGCCAGAGGGTGAGAGGACCGCGGACCCGGCGTGAGACGCCGAAGACAAGCCTTAGTTGTTTTTCATTCCCTCCCTTAAACCCCTGAAATTTAAAGAAATAAAAGGACATTTTTTGGTTAACCCTCAAAAAACCCGCTGTTTTTTGCCTCCTTGAGCCTGGGCGCTCACATATGGTGGATGGATGCGGGCTTTCTGACCCAGCTCACAAACCCGAAGACATGGATCCGGCGTTAAGAGAGGTGCTGACAACAGTGTTACAGTCACAGCAAACTTTGCAGAGGGCCATCACAGAGCTTTGTGAGCGCACAATGCAAAGAACCCCGGAAAAGGCGCTGACAAAGTCTTACCATTTGGGGTCCATGGGGCCCCAGCTACTTTCCAAAGGCTAATGGATAAAGTTCTTAGACCCCACAGGGAATATGCAGCAGCCTATATCGACGATATTGTGGTCCAGAGCACGGATTGGCAGACCCATCTACATCGCCTGGAGGCCGTCTTGGGAGCATTACGAGAGGCGGGGCTGACAGCCAAAGCAGCAAAGTGTCATCTGGGCCTAGAGGAGACGGACTATCTGGGCTACACGGTAGGAAGAGGCTGTGTGCGACCGCAGTCATCCAAGGTGGAGGCCATCGCCACATGGCCACGGCCAGGCACAAAGCGACAGCTTAGAACTTTCTTGGGTCTGGTGGGATATTACCGACAGTTCGTACCCAACTTTGCATCCCTAGCAGCTCCACTGTTCGAATTGACCAAGAAAGAAGGGAAGTGCAGTCTAAAATGGACTGGAGAAGCGGAAGAGGCCTTCCAGAGGCTGAGGGACAACCTCTGCAGGGAGCCGGTCCTGGCTACAGTAAACTTCTCACTTCCCCTTGTCTTACAGACGGATGCCTCAGAGGTGGGACTGGGCGCGGTGCTGTCTCAGGTA
The DNA here is from genome assembly GCA_027704905.1 of Muraenolepis orangiensis. Classification (NCBI taxonomy): domain Eukaryota; kingdom Metazoa; phylum Chordata; class Actinopteri; order Gadiformes; family Muraenolepididae; genus Muraenolepis; species Muraenolepis orangiensis. The sequence continues at coordinate 11,017,526 of CM051013.1, read as the reverse complement.
AAGGATGATGTAGAGCAGCCTATCACATACATCAGCCGGAAATTGCTACAGCATGAAAGAAACTATGCAACAGTGGAGAAGGAATGCCTAGCAATTAAATGGGCGATAGACAAACTGAAGTACTACTTAATTGGTAGGGAATTCACACTGGTAACAGACCATGCACCGCTGAAGTGGATGTCACTTAATAAGGAGAAAAATTCCCGAGTAACCCGGTGGTTCTTGGAGCTACAGAACTTCAGATTTAAGGTGGAACACAGAGCAGGGAAGCTACATGGGAATGCAGATGCCCTGTCCCGAAGATCAGAATGCCTGTGGTCTGGGCCTGCCAAGGGTGCTCTGAAGTTGAGGGGAAGGATATGTGGTACCCCAAGGGTAGCTTGGGGTCCCACCAGGGCAAAGAGGAGGAGACTTACCTTTGGTTGCGTGGTGGGAGGCGTATATCTCCCAAGGGAGATACTTGGAGGGCTTTAGGACCCGGGGGGAAGGCGAACGAGATCCCGGAGTGAAACGCACAGCTGACCATAATAAACACCTGATTAAATCAGGTGCTTAAAAAGCGCACAGGTAGAGGGTTGCTAGAGGAGAGAGAAGGGGGGCGAGAGGACCGAGACCGTGCTGCCGAGAGGTCCCGCCATACGCTGCTATACTGCTATGCTGTTCTGCCGTTCTGTTTCCAGCAGTGACCAAGGAAGAAAGGAGAAGCCGTCGCACCCGGGAACTTGGGAAGCCGCCAGAGGGTGAGAGGACCGCGGACCCGGCGTGAGACGCCGAAGACAAGCCTTAGTTGTTTTTCATTCCCTCCCTTAAACCCCTGAAATTTAAAGAAATAAAAGGACATTTTTTGGTTAACCCTCAAAAACCCGCTGTTTTTTGCCTCCTTGAGCCTGGGCGCTCACAACACTTGGAATAAAATGTTACTGCCTGTACCCAAGATCAACCACTAACCGAGGAAAAGACCCAGCCTGGGTTGTGTTTCTTTAGAAACCTGTCCGAGAAAGAAAGCCCAGAGAGGAGAAGACAGTGAATATGTGCTGTTAAACTCGACTCCATCCCCGGGGAGGGCAAAGAAGGGACACAAAGTTCATCAAAGTCTTTGCAAAAAACATTTAACCCTCCTGTGCGGTTTGTTTCTAAGGGACAGAGTGGATGTTCAGGTCAATTCAGATAACATGTCAAGTTTGTGTGTGTATTTATGTGTAACTTGAGTGTGTTTTTTCTTATACTTATAATTTATACTTGAAATTAAATAATATTGCTCCTGAAAGATAACGTGTGCGATAGCAAAGTGTTATGGACAGAGTTTGACTTAAATTAATTAAATTAAAAGCGTGCAAAGTCGATTTGTAGATAAAACAATTGAGTACAGCTTATGATTCTGATGGTGGTCACAACCACCACTGGCGTGTGTGTTTTGTAATTGTAACGTAATTCCTGTCATCAGCGGATGGAATTATTATTGACAGAAGAAGAACGTCTGCGTCTCGTCCATCAATTGTATCATCTGTGGCCAAACTAAACTTTGTAAACCTAGTAAGTCATGACAACAACAATATAACAAGCTAAAAATAAATCATTATATCGTCTATCTGACACGTATCCGCTATGAATCCATAGAGATGTTTGTGTCACAGGACATCATATTTAGCTGTAGTTTAAACATTAAGACAGCATTGTTAGCCTGCTAGTTAGCCACCAGCTAACTAGGAACTCCGTTCAACTTTTAGTCCCGATGGCCATGTTAGTCAAGTATGTTCCTTTCATCCCAGCTCTTTACAGAGTTCTCCATGTTCCAAGGGGTTTTCTAGTGGAGCTTGTATTCATATTTTTTGTTGAAACATGAAACATGTTGTACCTCTTCACTGAAGAGCCCATTAACCCTTTTCATTGTCAGAGTTAATATTGAATAAGTTACTTATATTATCAGCCTAAACTGTACTGGACGCTGTGTGATGATGAATGTGTGTTTGCGTTTGTTATGTCAGGGATAATATTGACAAGAAATATTAATGTAACATGTCAATGTCTATTAAGATTAGATTATGCATCTACTTTCTGTTAATTTTAGTGTTATTTTATTTCTGTTTTTAATTATATTACTGTCCTGTAGTTTCTGTATTTCCCAAGAAATATTAATGTAACATGTCAATGTCTATTAAGATTAGATTATGCATCTACTTTCTGTTAATTTTATTTCTGTTTTTAATTATATTACTGTCCTGTAGTTTCTGTATTTCCCATCTGGAAATATAAAGTACATTACAAAGTACAAAGTACTCATAAGTCAAGGGGAACTTGTAGTGTTTTTTTGTAGTTTAAACAGACAGACCTCATCTCCCATCATGCTCTGCTCCTCCCAGAGCCTTACCTTGTGTGTTTGGTCTCTAGTGGTTGACCTGTGACCTGTACCATGGCGGCTGCCAAGCTGCTACTAGACTCCAGTATCAGGGCGTGAGTGGTGCAGCGCATTGCCTTCATCACCTTTTGCTGCTGCGTGACTAGATCAGCCAGCTGTGGAGAAGGTGACTGACATTGCTAAGGAGATCAATATCAGTCGGACAGGAACCCCTATTGCCAGGGTTGATGGTCACTAGCTCACTCCACTATGCCACATAGGTTCCAGCTGACACAACGTCGGCAATTATATTTGACATTTAATTTACACAACATATTTACTTTTTCTAAATGATTACATTGCCAAGAAGACCAACCTCAGGGGGATGTGAACCCGTATCCCCAGGGTTGATAGTCACTAGCTCACTCCACTAGGCCATAGAGAGGCTGGCTGTGACAAGATCTGAAGTTATATTTGACCTTTCAATGCACATGATATTGCTGGGTTGCTCTCCACTGCACTACCAAGGCGGTGCTCATAATATGGTCAGATGATATATTGGATATTATAAACACCATGCATGACATAAATCATAATATGAAGAAGCATGTCGGCGTGACAGGGATGTAGAAGTTGGGTGGCAGATTCCTGGTCCCCTTGCTCCCAAAAGAAAACGGGCTACAAAACCTTCGACCTCCCAACAGGCAAAGTCAGTGCCAACTGGAGCATCTTGTAAAGATTTGGATAGCTGTCCTGTTAAACAGTCTTAATAAGGTCAAATGAAACAGGTGCGACAGCATAGGCTTCAACAAGGATGTATGAGAGGTTCGATTCCATTTCTGTCACATCTAAACACTGCTGCACATGCTCGTGCAAGGTCTATGGACTCTCCCAGTGAATCGTCTGTCTAGTTCGTTGATGAGGGTGTCCAGCAGAGGTCGATACAGGTGCTGCTGAAATCCAACTGTCTCACTCTTTGACATTTGTGTGCCACTTCCATCAGTTTCTCTTTGGTCCAAAGTAGTTGTAATCAGGGAACTGTCGAGGGAGGTCGAAGGTTTTGTAGCCCGTTTTCTTTTGGGAGCAAGGGGACCAGGAATCTGTCACCCAACTTCTACATCCCTGTCACGCCGGGTGGAGGTGGGACCCAAAAGCAGAGGGAACAGACGGCAGATGGAACAGGTGCTTTAAAGTCGGCGCACACGCCGATAGCGCGATCAAATGCAGAGGTACAGACAGGGTAAATCCAACACGTGGTCAAGACAAGCAGGGGTCGGTAACAGGTAGTCGAGGGTTGAGGCAGAGGTACAAGGCAGGTGGCAAGGCAAAAACGAGATTGTTATCCAGACGAGGGTCAAAACACGGTGGATCAATAGGCAGAACAACAATGAACTTAACATGAAACAAACGTGACGCTTTCCGAAAATCAGGGTGATAATCCAGCAATGAGTAACACAACAGACATGGCTTAAATACAGCTTGGTAATGAGGTGCGATTGACATCAGGTGAGTTCAGCGTGAAATGGCTGACAGGGAAATCATTTGGGAACAGAGTCGTGACATTGCGGATCCAGGAAGCCAGCGGAGATCCAGGACTAGGAGCGGGAAGAGCTGGGTTGGATCGTGACAATCCCCAGGTACAGGCATGTTGTTGTCCCGGCAGAACTTTTATATACTGTTATATGATATGAAGTGGGCCTTCAAGTTGTCTGTAAGCACCGCAGCTTCGGAGAGTGTGTAGTTGGAGGACTGTAGGGCCTTGTGCGTAACCCCTGAATGCGTGAATCACACGCAGTATGTCTTTGAATACGAGCACACAAGTAATGAATGGCATTCTGGTCATGTGGTCATAAAGGCCACTGGCCAAAGGCCACAGACCACTTGTCTCCCTCGTTACTAATTTCTCTTAGGCACCCTGTAATTGCAGAGTAGTGAGTTTTAACTGAATTCCCAGATTGCCACTTGTACACCCATCTTGTCTCACTTGACTGTATTATTTCAGTTAGTTTCATATTCAGTGATTTCTGCATTTCGATAAATCGATGATGGTTTGATGGCTCTGCAAAAACAAGACGTTCAGGAATGTTTTCACGTTGAGGTTGATAGCACAACACTCCACAAGCACCAGATTTAGTTTGTGTGCCAAGCAGTGAACGTACGCTGCATATAGGTGGGTCTCTTTAATGCGCTATTGCACACCAGAAACGTGACCAGACATAACTGAGGCTCCATCGTAACTCTGGTCCACACATCTCCAGTCCTTTATTTATTGCTTCCACAATTCCAGCCACGTTGCGAGATGCTGAGCAATCAATGCTGAGCAATCAAAGTGACTGGTGCTGGATGTGTGTGTGTGTGTGTGTGTGTGTGGGGGGGGGGGGGGGTAGAGAGGTGGGAGAGGTGGGAGAGAATGGGGAGAAGGGAGAGAAGGGAGAGAGGTCAGAGGGAGGGGAGAGAGGTCAGCATCCTGACCACCTGGTGGATGAAGCTGTTCCTGAGCCTGCGGAAGGAGGCTGCAGAACCTTCTCCCTGAAGGCAGGAGGCTGAAGAGGCTGTTGGAGGAGTGGGTGGGGTCACCCATAATGATGAGTGCTTTGCGGGTGAGGCGGGGGTTATAAATGTGATGGGAGTGAGACACCGATGATCCTCTGAGCAGTGTTCACCATGCGCTGCAGGCTCTTGCGAGTGGAGGCGGAGCAGCGTTCCAGAGCACAGCGTGATGCAGCTGCTGAGGATGTGCTCAGTGGTGCCTCGGTAGAACCAGAGCATGATGGGTGATGGGGCTCCGGCTCCTTTGAGCTTCCGGATGAAGTAGAGGCGCTCCTGGGCCTTCTTCGCTGGGGAAGAACAACGTTGGGCATCCCAACTTGCTTCATTTGACTTTGAAATAAAGTATCACTCCGGGAAAAGCAATGTTAATGCTGATGCCCTGTCCCGTCAGCTCCCGCCTGGGGTGCAAGATCTGGAAGCTATGCTCGCTAGTACCTCCATCCCCAGACCTCTACAGCAAGCACTGCTAGTGCCGCTGGGCGGAGCCACACAAATGACGGTCACAGCCTTGCCTCATCATACGCCATCAGACATCGGAGCACTCCAGCAAGCGGACCCTGTCCTCGAGGAGCTCTTGGTGTTCTGGAGGCGTAGGCAGCGCCCGAACCGCGATGAACGAAAGCAGATGTCTCGGCCAGCCTTGGCACTTCTTCGTCAATGGGACCGATTAGCTGAGACTGATGGGGTCCTCTATCGCCAGGTCTTTCGCCCTGATGGGGCTGAGACAGTGTTGCAGTTGCTTGTACCTGCTTCTCTGAGGGAGCAGGTGCTCACTGAAGTACATCAGAGGCATGGCCACCAAGGTGTTGAAAGAACCTTGGAGCTACTCAGGCAGCGGTGTTACTGGCCCGGCATGTCCTCAGAGGTTGTGCAATGGTGCCAGTCCTGTGAGAGGTGCCAGGTTGCCAAGGACAACCATTCAGGGTCTCGTGCTTTCATGGGACACTTGCTTGCTTCTCGACCCAATGTGATTCTAGCCATTGATTACATGGTGTTGGAACCTACTAGTCATGGATTAGAAAATGTTCTGGTGATGACTGATGTGTTTAGTAAATACATGTTAGCTATCGCCACCCGTGATCAACGAGCTGCCACTGTGGCTCAAGTTTTGGTCACAGAATGGTTCTCCAAGTTCGGTGTCCCAGCCCGGATACATTCCGACCAGGGCCGAAACTTTGAGAGCACACTGATTCAGCAGTTGTGTGGCCTCTATGGCATTGAAAAGTCCCGCACAACTCCATACCATCCGGCGGGCAACGGTCAATGTGAGCGGTTTAACCGGACCCTTCATAACTTGCTGCGTACTCTGCCTGTATCCCGGAAGCGGGAATGGAACTCCTGCTTGCCACATGTACTGTACTCTTATAACACCACCCCCCATCAGTCGACTGGGGAATCTCCATTCTTTTTGATGTTCGGGCAGGAACCGAGGCTCCCTGTTGACTTCCTGCTGGAGTCCAGGATCCAGTTGGTGGTACCGTCCATGAATGGATTCAGGAGCACCAGACCCACTTGCAGATTGCCTTCGAAGGGGCCAGAGAGAGGCTAAGAGTCGCAGCAGAGCGCCGAAAGAGGAGCCATGACCAACATGTCCGAGACACCCCATTGAAGGAGGGCCAACTGGTGTTGTTGCGAGACTACAGTGCGAGAGGTCGCCATAAGATAAGGGATAATTGGAGCTCTGTCGTGTACAGAGTCCTAAAACCACCGAAAGAGGGAGGCTGTGTGTACACAATTGCACCTGCAGATGACTTGAGCAAAGTCAAACAGGTCCACCGAATGCTGTTAAAGGCATTGGTTGGAGCAGCCCCCCCAAGTAGTTCTTCTGTCCCCGTCCCAACTCCTCATGACCAACCACTATCAGAGGACGAGCTGTCATGCAATGGTGACCTGTTGGTATTGATGCCTGAAGCCCCTCACCCTTCCCCCACCAGTACAGCGGTGCTCACCCGAAACACCCCTCGGTTGCCTGTCCCACCATCTTATCCGAAAGTTGCTGAGGCCGGCCCTTCAGGGGTTCCTGCTGCAGTTCCAGAATTACCATCTACCCGCTTGTCTTTTCCAGCAGCCTCTTACCCTGACACTACCGAAGTGACAATACGACGGACAACACGGTCAACCGCTGGTCAGCATCCCAATGTACATCATCTTCCAATGCCTCTAGGAGGTTTGGCACCTGCGGCTCGAAACCCTCCTGGTCCAACATCTAATGCGGTTTCTGTTATTTTTAGACCTTGGAACTAGGTTTGGTATATTTAGCACTGATTGGTCCATCGTCGGGGCGTCGATGCAAACAAGGGGGGTAGATTGTAGCAGGATAGACTGTTCAGCCCTATCACCACACGGGGCAACCTTTATAAAGAGGGGTCAGTGTCGCTCTTGCTCCCGCTTGCTCTTTGGCACGAAGGCCACTTCCGGGTTCCGCTGACGCGCTTTCTCCGCTGGCACCGGTGAGTTTTCAGTGGCTGCTGATTGTTGTACACCTAGCATGACAATTAGCCTAAATACTAAATGCATCGCTGGTTGTAGACCCTTGCAGGGATCCTGCAGCCCATGTCTGCTGCCGCTGTAAATGAAGCTCTCCTGCTGTGTGTTTGTCTGAACTTGGCCTGATCGGTAGGTAGACCTTCTGCTTGTCTCATTCTTCCTGAATAATCTTAATCTAGTATTATTATCGTAACATCACCTTAAAATGTCTGCTAGGCTCTGCGCTGGAAGCGTGATAAAGAAGGACTGCTGTTTTGCCTCTACGTCTGTGTTGCATCCACGACTGCTCTACTACGAGTGTCTTGCCTGCCTGACTGAGTGTTGCCTGGACGGCTGGTCTGCCCTCACGGCTGTGTCTGTCAGCACAGCTGGCTTGCCTGCCCTACTGTGCTTCACCGCTACACTGCTGCCTGACTGAGTGTTGCCTGGACGGCTTGCCTGCCCTCACGGCTGTGTCTGTCTGCACAGCTGGCTTGCCTGTCCTACTGTGCTTCACCGCTACACTACTGCCTAGCGGGTGTTGCTCTTGGCCTGCATTGTCTGCATTGCCTCTTGGTGTCACTGTGCCTTTGTGTCACCTTACCCTTCACTACAGGGCCATATTTTAAACATTGTTATCGCGGACTATTCGATTAATCTCTGTTTCTGATTAGTTATTTCATTGACCCTGTTGAGTTAAGTTTGTTTTGTTTATTTAATTCAAGATTAAGTAGACTGTTAGGTTAATTTCCGTTCCTTTGGTTTAGTTGTTTTCGACCCTGTTGCTCTACATTTGTTTTGTTTATTTCAGTTAATATCAGTGAACTGATCAGTATTTCGTAGTATTATTGACTTTTTATTGTCTTTATACTTATCTTATATCTTACAATCACTCCCACGTGCATCTTACTTTCAGTTTCGTGTCTCTCTCTCCCTCCAACTCACGTGAGCTTGGACTATATATATATATATATATATATATATAGACAAGAAACTGAAAGTAAGATGCACGGATACTGTTACAGCTTCGTTAGTTTAAGTATTTTCTTATAAAGTTGTAAGGACTGAAGAATACTTTCCTCGGTTTTCAGAGCATGCAGCCAACGAGGTATGTTGTTGTGTTTGTATTTATTTTACGTTTAGTACTTTACTAAAGTCATCTCACATGCTGTGAATGTTCTTGTGTGTCTAACATGATACTATGTTTGTCATTTATACTGTTTGTTCGTCTGCCAAATGTCCTAAATGTAAATGTACACCTGATTTATAAACTCATAGATACTGCACTGTACTGCAATGCACTGTATTCATGATGCTGTTGCACTACTGGCCCTTTTTTAAATGCTTTTTAAAAGTTTTTTTGCACAAATTCAACAAATGTACCTACATATCACCCATTAGTCACTTTATTGTTCTTTTTTATTGTGTAAAGTATTTTAGTACAGTATAATGTTTTAGAGAATTCATACTGCGGGAGGAAATGGGGAGTAAGCATTCTATTGTACTTGTTGCAAATACAAATCTTGAATTAAGTTAAGCTATTACATTTATTAACTGCGCTGTATTTATTGTTGATCTCTGCAGATACTTCAGTTTCAAGAAGTCAAGTCAAACTGCATGGCAGTGAGGACTTTACCGACAATGTACAGAATATGTTTAGTCCTCTTCATTGCCAGCCATGCATTAGCAAACTGTCCCTCGGATGATTACAGAGTTGGAGGTGAATGTTGCCCTGCATGTTCCGCTGGTAAGAGCCCAATATATGAACTGTTAAATGTATCAGTTTAAAAATGTAATCTGATTCAAGAAATACAAATGTATATGTGTGAAATAATCTGTTGAAAAAGAAAAAAAATCAACATTCTAAATCCTTCCACACAACAGGAAAGTATGTGGAGAAGGATTGCACAGACGGAACCATTACAGAGTGCAAACCATGTGAAACAGGAACCTTCAAAGATGGCCGTAATGCCCTGAAGCAGTGCTCTAACTGTACACGGTGTGACGCAGGTACAGGCAACCCCCAGATCTACTGTTCACCATTAACCGTTAACATTATATTGTTCATGTTCGTTCAGAGAGGTTGTGTATGTTGTCTCAGGTTGTCACTAACTGCGTTGTGGTTGACAGGTCTCGGCCTGAAGGAGAAGAAGTCGTGTACAGCAACATCAGATGCCCTGTGTGAGACCCGGGACGGATACTTCTGTGTTGACCCCAGTGGAGGTGGATGTTTGGCAGCTCAGAACCACCGTCTGACTTGTAGTCCTGGTCAATACATCAGTCAAAGAGGTCGGTGTCTACATCTAAACATCAACGTTAAATCACAGCGTCCAAACATGGGGCTGTACTTTACTTTGCTCTTTTAAGAGACCCATCCAGCCTACTTTAGCATTCAATACGTGTATATATTTCTGCAGGAACAGCACATAAAGACACAGAGTGCCATCATTGTACTGATGGAACATTCTCCGACGGCACATCAATGTCTTGCCAGACCCACACAAAGTAAGGGGGGGGTGTGTGTGTGTGTGTGTGTGTGTGTGTGTGTGTGTGTGTGTGTGTGGACTTCTTTGAAAACCCCTGTTCTACACTATCATGACTTACTAAACATGTTGTTGTCCTTCTCATTTCAGATGTGACTCTGCGGGACTGGAACTGATAAACCCAGGAAGTAATTCAAGGGATTCTGAATGTGGAAAACCCGGTCCAGACAGAATACAAATATTCCTAATAATAGTATTTTTAGGATTATTAGTATGGATAGCTCTGATTCTGAAAAAAAGTGAGTGTTACATTAACCTCTTAACATGTATCATGGTTAGGCTGAAGTGTGACTGTTGTGCTCACATGTTACTGTTTTGTCTGTATAGAACGGATACTATCAAGGATTCTACAACGGGTATGTGTTATTACTTTATATTGGAGTGTGTGTGAACCTATACTGACAGTGATACTATTAAGCGGTGAATGAAAGTGACTGTTCTCTTGACACATAACCTTGTTGTTGGTATAACGTGGATTCTTATGTGTTAGTACTGGTTTGACACAGAACACAATAATACTGTATGTGAAGCTAGCTGGCAGTGGTGGCGCTAATAGATGATGTACTTTATACCTTACCCAATGTTAATATTTGGGTTACAGTTTGATTTTTCTGATAAAGAAGCACAGACCATGAAAAACGACACTGGTAAGCTCTTATTCCACATGTTTCACTGTTAATGAGTGTGAGGGCTGGGCTCCCAGCCACACATACCGGTACTCATTTGAAAATATTGATCTTTATTTGAGTTGAACTCTTAGCCCTACAGCAACGGAGTACTACGACAGTTGTGGCTGATTATTTGGGACTGATTGGTCGAGTCTATTTCATGTTCTTATAGGGGGAAAATGGAAAGACTACATATATGGGCATTTCTTGCATTTAAATGAATATAATAGGTATAATTAATAGAATAAATACTTACGCAATAGAATGGATACATGTAACCGTAATAAATGTGTTGGGTTGTCATTTGTGTTCCTCCCCTCATGTGTCATTTGGTTTAACCCATTTAGTATATAGTGTCCCTCATGTCTCCCTTCTTGGAGGTTGTGTTTTAATATCTGTTCCTGGTTGTCTGCTTGTATGTTTCATATTCAGCCTCCTGCACCCATCGTTGTATTATTTTGGCCTTGTTTTTGCTTTCTGGTATGCATTTCTGTATATTTTAGTATTATTTGGGTAGAATGAAACCCCTTTTTTTAAAACAACTTGTGTACTTCACAATGAGTAATGCGTCACGTATTTGTGTGTCTCTGGTTGTGTGTCTGGTTGTGAAGTTAGACTTCACACGAGAAGAACCAGCAGCAGAGCTCCACCAGTTGGCTTCAGTCTTCAGAGGCTGGACGTCCTGACTCTCTTCTGCCTTCTCTTCCAGAAACTAAAACACTGAAGTCCGGCTGTCCTGCCTCTACACCCACAGTTGACTCGCAGGACATTCCGACGATGATCAGCCCGTCCTCATCAAGACAGCCTCCCTGTCCGGCCTCAAGACGGCCTCCCTGCCCGGCCTCAAGACAGCCTCCCTGTCCGGCCTCTACAGCCAGGTGTTCCCAGTCAGAGACCAGGGCTACTGCTGGACAGCCAGACATTGCGATGGGTCCAGTCCCAAGGTGTAATGCTGAACAGCCAGATGACCACTTGGTGGTCTAAAAATTGAGTCTGTGGTCATGGTGACCACTTGTTTTTTTGTCCTATGGCCATGAGTTTGGCGTCGGATGATGCAGCTCTTCGTGGCCTACAAAGATCCCATAAGACACAGGGACTTTCCTCAACGTCATTTCCACCATTTTGAATGTAAGGAAAAACACACATTTCCCGACCTTTTCCTAAACCATTTGTTCAAATGCCGTCAAACCTGCCTCTTGCGGGCTCTTCCCGAAGACAAGGACACAGGGTGATGAAGAATCCGGTTTATTGCAGACTTTGAATAATGGCGTACAGAACAGATGGTACATGCTAGAGCTCTCCTCGTGTGGAACCTGAGAAGCACAAACCTTTCATTTGAGCTTAATTGAGGTCTATCAATGAATGTATGTTTGTGCGTCACTTACTGTATAAAAAGAAAAAGACCAAGGTGTATTCGGGTATTGAACCAGCAACCTTCCAGTTGTGAGGCAACCGCTCTACCTCCTAAGCTATACTGCCACCATGTAGTCAAGTATAAGCAGTGAGTGAAAATCTTATGTGCAATACCCGACGACAGACGGCAGTTATAAAAAAAACCCCAGAATAGAATAAAAATAAGTAAAAAAGTACAAAACTATAAAGTTAAATATATAAAAATAAAAATGCAATTTATAAAATCAGCCCAGAAAAAGAGCTAGCTATCTATCTATCTATATATCAATGTAATAAAATATACATTGTTATATGCTATACACCCTTGTTCAGCAGCCTGATGGCCTGACTGTGGAAGCTGTCTCAGAGTCTATTTGTGCGGCACTTGGTACTGCGGTATCGCCTGCCTGACGGTAAATGTGAATACAGTTCGTGGCTGAGGTGGGCAATGTCTTTTATGATGCGTTTGGCCTTGGCCACGCACCGCTGGTTGTATATATCCAGGAGGGAGGGGAGCTCACCTCCAACGATATACTGGGCCGTCCCACCACCCTTTGAAGCGCTCTGCGCTCGAGTGCGGTACAGTTCCCGTACCAGGCGGTGATACACCCTGTAAGAACACTCTCGATGGTGCCGGTGTAGAATGTTCATTGTATTGTTTTCAATGTATTCTGATGTATTGCATCTTCCGCCCTTTTTTTAAAAATAAAAAGGCCTTAATAACGATTGGTCCAGAGCCTGATTGTCTGAATGTGTGTTCATGTCTGAAGTCTGCAGTAGACTCTCTGTATGACGCCATTGGACTGCTCAACCTCTACACCTGCTTCCATGTGTTCTGAACAATGCCTCAAAGTTCATTCTAAAAAATTGGATGACCAACATTTAGTTAAATATTTCACACAAATTCACTCTTAATATGAAACAAAACCATATTCGTATGGACATTTGTTGAAAGTCATGATGTTGTTCATCACCAATGTAGTTCATCTGTGCATTGGGTGGTGTTTTTAATGGGTTTGTGGCAAGTCCTCATCACATGGTAACCTATAGCAAGTGATGTGCTTTTAGGAAAATAAATCTGCTATTCTTCCAAGTGGTTGAACCCGTTTTATACAGACTATGGGTTTGATAGAGTAAGTTTAACGCCACACACTTTGATTGACCTCATGATGTTCCATGTGTGTGGGAAGTGTGTGAGTAGCGTGTGCTTCGACTGGCACCTGAAAATGTTACCATGCTACCACCACCCAAAGGCATTAAGGCACACATCTGATATCTTAGTCATTATAGGAAGGATGAGGCTCCACTGTTTGTGTCAGGAAGCCGGGTCCACTTATCCTTCGACCCCTCACCCCTCCCCCCCCCTCCCATGGGTCACACTCTGCTGACCTTCACTGGAACAGGAAATGACCCTGCTTCATAGGTGTCAGGTGTGTTCCTCTCCCTGTCAGACCTTACCAGGCTTCTTCTCACTCTCTCTCTTTCACTTTGTTCACTTCCCCCTTTGCTTTCTACTTTCCCATTTTCTTAATGCCTCCTTAACCTTTCCTCCTGTTCTGAACAGAAACGCTGAATTTGTGAGTTCTCACAGCTCTCTTCCTCACTACCATATCCCCCCCCCCTCATTTCTGTATATATATATATATATGGGGGGGGGGGTGTCAGTCTCTCCCTGTTCTCCATTTCTTTCTTCATCCGTTTTCACCTCCTTTTATGCCTACTGTTCCTGTCACTGAGGGGTGCATTAGCCTGATTTCCCTGATTAGCCGATTCCCTCGCTAACTTTTCTTCTCGTTGTCTCCATTCTGTGCCTTCTTTTTCAAACATGGCCAATATCATCGTATTTTGGTTTCTTTTCCAATCTTTTTTTTCTTGTGTTTTTTTATCAGCGGTTACATTTCCCCGCACACTGCAATGTGTCATTTTGTGCCTTTTGCCACTTTTCTGAGATCTTTAAAAAAGATCTCTCTTTTAGGGGCTTTGTCCACCCAGGATTTCTACTGCGGTTGCTGCTATTATGGTTGCTCTCTGATCGCTCCCTTTCTTGTAGGAGTTTGAACTACCCCTGGCTTGTATGTGCGCCTATGTGTACATTTGATATTCATAATTTGATATAGTATATAGTATATCGTTTATATAAACTTATTTTATTTGAGCCGTATTCCCCTTTTTAAAAGTACACTTTCTAAAACGCCATCGCAGAATATTTTAGTCCAGCGGTCGCCAACCTTTTCAAGCCCAAGATCCAAGATCTTTATTCCAAAATGTAAGCGGAGATCTACCAGTCTGATGTCTTCCAAAATTTTTTGACTGTTTGTATATATATACATATATACATATATATACATATATATATATATATATATATATATATATATATATATATACATATATATATATATATACATATATATATATATATAGTATATATATATATATGTATATATTATATACATATATATATATATATACATATATATATATATACATATATATATTGAGCGGAGCGCTCTGGCTGGGATGTAGGGCTTGACCAACGTTTGGAGGTAGGTTGGGGCAGTTCCATTGACTGCCCTGAAGGTCAATACCAGAGTCTTGAACTTGATGCGAGCATTTACCGGAAGCCAGTGGAGATCGCGGAAGAGAGGGGTCACGTGGGAGAATTTTGGTAGGTTGAATACCAGGCGTGCTGCTGCGTTCTGGATGCGTTGGAGGGGCTTGGTTGCAGAGGCGGAGAGTCCCGCCAGGAGAGAGCTGCAGTAGTCAAGGCGGGTGATGACGAGCGCTTGGACCAGGATCTGCGCCGCTTCACGTGTGAGGAAGGGCCGGATCCTGCGGATGTTGTAGAGGGCAATAGGCCTATATCACACTACCTGCTTCCGGAGCCTTAAAAATCGCAGAGCAGTGTACTCTTACTTCTGGTATTTACCCCAGATACGTGACAAACTGTGGCCGCCTCCTCTCCTCTCTGTTATTGTAATGTACCGGCTGCTCAACGTCTAAACAGAGACGGCCCTACCTCAGTTTACACCATTTACCCAAAGACAAACTCCTCCGCAAGTTGTGTGAGGATGAAGGTCCCTCGTTTCATGTTCTCAGGGGTAGCGCGTATGTCTGCAGTTTGCACTTTGACAAGGAGAGCATATACGTCTCGAAAAGTGGGCGGAATAGGCTAATAATGTCGGGTATGTGTGTGATTAAAAGCACTGGTCCTAACCCCCATACACACTCCATCTCTCATCCGAATAGAGCCACATAATGTCGGGTATGTGTGTGATTAAAAGCACTGGTTCTGACCCCCACACACACTCCATCCGAATAGAGCCACATAATGTCGGGTATGTGTGTGATTAAAAGCACTGGTCCTGACCCCCACACACACACTCCATCTCTCATCCGAATAGAGCCACATAATGTCGGGTATGTGTGTGATTAAAAGCACTGGTCCTGACCCCCACACACACACTCCATCTCTCATCCGAATAGAGCCACATAATGTCGGGTATGTGTGTGATTAAAAGCACTGGTCCTGACCCCCACACACACTCCATCTGTCATCCGAATAGAGCCACATATTGTCGGGTAAGTGTGTGATTAAAAGCACTGGTCCCAAGTAGGGCTGGGCGATACGGACCAAAACCCGGTATTTTTAGGCTGCATCGCGATATACGATATATATATATATCGGTATTTTATACAAATTCGGTTTTAACTCTGTCACAAGCACTTTTATTTTAAGACAACTCATATTCACAAGAATAACAGGCATTCCCTTTTAGAACATATACAGCTGCACACTACATATTAACACGTAAATGAAAAGGTACATTGAAATAATCCAAATCCATCAAATAAATCGCCTATATTAAATACATAGGCATACCTCTGCTCCTACACAAAATCGCCTTCGTTATATGGCGATATATCCAGATAGAGCCACAAGACACAATGTCGGGGAATTGTATGATTCGGATTCAGACTTCTTCACTGTAGTGTTCATTCACAAGTTGAACCGCATCGTCTGGACCGACTTTTGGAAGGTTATGCAGCGATGTTGTCCAGCGATAACTGCTTCAGCGATTTTTAATGGGTACTTCCGGCTTTCAAATCTAACGTGATATAGGTCTATTCTGCAAGATCGGGCCACCGTTGTGACGTTGTGACAGCGACGTTGACATATGATATATGATATGTGTTTATGACTAGATTGCATTCACAATCATTTCCATCCAATCCAATTCCATCATGTTCATCTGTATTTGTATTTACAGTCTCGTCGCTCCCCTCTATAACCTGACTCCCTGTGCTCTCTTCACCTCGTGGTTGTGGTACATGAGTCCTTGATCTCACTACCAGACGTTCTGCCTTTATGTGTCTGGAGTTCTGCATCATCCTCATCAGTTTGAGTATGTTACTGTTCTTTCTAATGAAGTTAGTTCTTTACTAGTCTGTGTTTTGATACCTTTCCTGTATGTGGTTTGTATACAAGGTATGCCGGGCTGTTTTTACTGTACCCCACAAAAATCCCTTTCTCACATCTGGGGTCGAGCTTCTTATGATCGTGTTTATACACATAGCACTCTGAGCCGAACACCCACATTTTTGAAAGATCGGCTTTCTTTCCAGTTAACATGAAGTAAGGGGTATTGTTGGTCCTTTCGTTGTAGCATCTATTTTGGATGTGAGCTGCGTTTTGTACAGCATAAGGCCACAGTGCCTTTGGTAATCCCTTCTCTAATAATTGGCACCTTCCCATTTCAAATAATGTCCTAAACTGTCTGTCAGCTGTGCCGTTTTGATGAGGGGAAAAGGGCACAATGTCTCATGTCCCTCTATCCATTAACAGTGACTGCTGAATAATTGCTCGTGAATTCCGTTCCATTATCTGATCTTATGCACTTGACTTGGCCATACGGTGCACTGTCTGCAAGGAATCTTTCAGTTGCTAATGTTGTCTCACTCTTGTTTTTAAGGAAATAAACTGACACTGCCCCTGAGAAATCATCTGTGAATGCAATGGCATATTTATGTCCATCTTGAGCAGTTGGGTCAATGGGACCTGCTAAGTCAGTATGTACTAACTCTAGGGGGGTACTAGGAGCTGATCGTGGACTTCAGGAAGCAGAGGGGAGAGCACAGCCCTATCTCCATCGACGGTGTTGCAGTAGAGAGGGTCAGCAGCTTCAAGTTCCTCGGCGTGCACATCTCCGAGGACCTCACATGGTCCACGCACACCACACACATGGTGAAAAGGGCCCAACAACGCCTGTATTTCCTCAGGCGTCTGAAGAAATTCAGCATGGGCCCCCGCATCCTGAGAACATTCTATAACGGCACCATTGAGAGTGTTCTTACAGGGTGCATCACCGCCTGGTACGGGAACTGCACCGCACTCGAGCGCAGAGCGCTTCAAAGGGTGGTGCGGACGGCCCAGTATATGGTTGGAGGTGAGCTCCCCTCCCTCCTGGCAGGCGATATCGCAGTATCACGTGCCGCACAAATAGACTCCGAGATAGCTTCCACAGTCAGGCCATCAGGCTGCTGAACAAGGGCGTATAGCATATAACAATGTATATTTTATTACATTGATTTATATATACATATTGCTCTTTTCTGTGCCGATATTTTGCATTTTAGAAATTGCATTTTTATTTGTATTTTTTTACTTTATTCTATTCTATTTTTATTCTATTTTTATCTTATTTTTATAACTGCTGTCTGTCGTCGGGTATTGCACATAAGATGTTCACACCACTGCTTTATACTTGTGTAAACTGTGAAGTCAAGTCTTGACTTGACTTGACTTGGGTCTGATGCACGTTCACTATGCAAATAACTCCCTGGATGGCTATCGGTGATTTTTACAACTTTTAGGACCTAATGATTCAAATAAGGACTATTCAAGTCTTCGTACTAGGAAGTTAATTTCCCTAAAAAAAAATATACGCGGATTTATAGACGTCTCTGAAAGGTGGCCTACTTCCACCTTTCAACTTTGTACTTCACTACTTTCAGCAGCGCTTGGTCTACTTCCTGGTGGCTTGGTACATGCGTCACTAAGCAGCTTCCATAGCAGGGGTCGGGAACCTATGGCTCGCGAGCCAGATGTGGCTCTTTTGATGATTGCATATGGCTCGCAGATAAAACAAAATATGACGAAAAAAAAAAAAAAAAAAAAAAAAAAAAACACGAGTATCGTACATTTCAGGACGAATGAACTTTTTGATGATCTTCCGAACAAAGACAAGATAATCAAACGGATACAAGACATGCCTCTGTCGGCAAGAACTGTTCATGATCGTACCATCGTGATGGCAAACAAAGTGGAGGAAACGCAAGTGAAGGACATAAATGCAGCGCCGTTCTTTTCTCTGGCTTTGGATGAGTCAACAGACGTGAGCCATTTGTCGCAGTTCAGCGTGATTGCAAGATATGCTGTTGGTGACACACTGCGCGAAGAAAGTCTTGCTGTTCTGCCATTAAAAGGGTCCACAAGAGGTGAGGATTTATTCAAGTCTTTCATGGAGTTTGCTCAAGAAAAAAGTCTACCTATGGATAAACTTCTCTCAGTGTGTACTGATGGTGCTCCGTGTATGGTGGGGAAAAACAAAGGATTTGTGGCGCTTCTCCGTGAACATGAAAATAGACCCATCCTAAGTTTCCATTGCATTATACACCAGGAGGCACTTTGTGCTCAGATGTGTGACAGGCAGTTTGGCGAAGTGATGTCGCTGGTCATTCGTGTGATCAACTTTATTGTTGCCCGAGCCTTAAATGATCGCCAGTTTAAAACACTGCTGGATGAAGTAAATAACTATCCTGGTCTGCTTTTGCACAGCAATGTGCGTTGGTTGTCAAGAGGGAAGGTGCTTAGCCGTTTTGCGGCTTGCCTGAACGAAATCCGGACTTTCCTTGAAATGAAAGGCGTCGGGCATCCTGAGCTAGCCGACACCGAGTGGCTCCTCAAGTTTTACTATCTCGTAGATCTGACTGAACATCTGAACCAGCTCAACGTGAAAATGCAAGGCATTGGAAATACAGTGTTATCCCTTCAACAAGCTGTATTTGCTTTTGAAAACAAGCTGGAGCTTTTCATCACGGATCTTGAAACAGGTCGTTTACTACATTTTGAAAAACTGAGCCAATTTAAAGATGCATGCACAGCAAGTGAGCCCATTCAAAACCTTGATCTCCACCAGCTAGCTGGCTGCACATCCAGTCTCCTACAGTCCTTCAAAGCACGCTTTGGAGAATTTCGTGAGCACACTCGTCTTTTTAAGTTCATCACCCATCCAAACGAGTGTTCACTGAACACAGCCGACCTGAATTACATCCCTGGTGTCTCCGTCAGAGATTTTGAAGCAGAAGTGGCTGACCTGAAGGCCTCAGACATGTGGGTGAATAAGTTCAAGTCACTGAATGAAGATTTGGAAAGAATCACACGACAGAAAGCGGAGTTGGCGAGCAAGCACATGTGGACAGAAATGAAAAAACTCCAACCCGAAGACCAGCTGATTCTCAAAACTTGGAACGCGCTTCCTGTCACATACCACACACTGCAGCGTGTGAGTATTGCTGTATTGACCATGTTTGGATCTACGTATGCATGTGAGCAGTCATTCTCACATCTTAAAAACATCAAGTCCAACCTACGATCACGTTTAACGGATGAAAGCCTCAACGCTTGCATGAAGCTTAACCTCACCAAGTACCAACCCGACTACAAAGACATCAGCAAATCCATGCAGCACCAGAAGTCGCATTAATGGTGAGTGTTATAACAACATTATTTAAAAGAATAAATTCAGAGGCTTATTATACTGACATTTAGTTGAATTCACTTTTAAAATATATTATATGGCTCTCACTGAAATAAATTTCCAAATTTTTTGCTTTCATGGCTCTCTTAGTCAAAAAGGTTCCCGACCCCTGTTCCATAGGAATGAATTGGGCCCCGCCTCCAGCACTGTATCCATTTGTTTTAATACAGCTGTGGTGCTCACTTGATGCTCACCCGCCTCACAGCCGGCTGCACACTCGTTTTGATAAACATGTAGCTTGTTAACTACCTTTCTACGGCTGCAGAGAGGCGTCGTGTGTATTTTACAACACTTTGCTTAAGAGTTATTGACCCGGCATGTTAGAATCTGTGAATATCTTGCCAACTTTTCTGAACTGAGTAACTGTTGCGTCGTTCTCAAGTGAAGTACGGTAAGCTAAACGCTCTCTAGTCTTAAGTTTAAATTGTGTTTAAAACTATAACATGTATATTCAAACAACTCACGTGACCTTGGACTGAAACTGTAAGTAACTGAAAAAGAAACTGAAAGTAAGATGCACGGATACTTTTACAGCTCTGTTAGTTTAAGTATTTTCTTATAAAGTTGTAAGGACTGAAGAATACTTTCCTCGGTTTTCAGAGCATGCAGCCAACGAGGTATGTTGTTGTGTTTGTATTTATTTTACGTTTATTACTTTTCTAAAGTCATCTCACATGCTGTGAATGTTCTTGTGTGTCTAACATGATACTATGTTTGTCATTTATACAGTTTGTTAGTCTGCCAAATGTCCTAAATGTAAATGTACACCTGATTTATAAACTCATAGATACTGCACTGTACTGCAATGCACTGTATTCATGATGCTGTTGCACTACTGGCCCTTTTTAAAATGCTTTTTAAAAGTTTTTTTGCACAAATTCAACAAATGTACCTACATATCACCCATTAGTCACTTTATTGTTCTTTTTAGTGTTATTTTTTATTGTGTACAGTATTTTAGTACAGTATAGAGTTTTTAGAGAATTCCTACTGTGGGAGGAAATGGGAAGTAAGCATTCTATTGTACTTGTTGCAAATACAAATCTTGAATTAAGTTAAGCTATTACATTTATTAACTGCGCTGTATTTATTGTTGATCTCGGCAGATACTTCAGTTTCAAGAAGTCAAGTCAAACTGCATGCTAGTGAGGACTTTACCGACAATGTACAGAATATGTTTAGTCCTCTTAAGTGCCAGCTATGTATTAGCAAACTGTCCCCTGGATGAGTACGAAGTGGGTAGGGAATGTTGCCCTGCATGTTCCGCTGGTAAGAGCCAAACATATTAACTGTTAAATGTATCAGTTTAAAATGTAATCTGATCCAAGAAATACAAATTTATGTGTGAAATAATCAGTTGAAAAAGAAAAAAAATCAACATTCTAAATCCTTCCACACAACAGGAAAGTATGTGGAGAAGGATTGCTCACATACAAACAGAACCATTACACAGTGCAAACCATGTGAACCAGGAACCTTCAAAGCTGGCCTTAATGCCCTGAAGCAGTGCTCTAACTGTTCACGGTGTGACGCAGGTACATGCTACCCCCAGATCTACTGTTCACCATTAACCGTTAACATTATATTGTTCATGTTCGTTCAGAGAGGTTGTGTATGTTATCTCAGGTTGTCACTAACTGCGTTGTGGTTGACAGGTCTCGGCCTGAAGGAGAAGAAGTCGTGTACATTAACATCAGATGCCCTGTGTGAGACCCGGGACGGATACTTCTGTGTTGACCCCAGTGGAGGTGGATGTTTGGCAGCTCAGAACCACCGTCTGACTTGTAGTCCTGGTCAATACATCAGTCAAAGAGGTCGGTGTCTACATCTAAACATCAACGTTAAATCACAGCGTCCAAACATGGGGCTGTACTTTACTTTGCTCTTTTAAGAGACCCATCCAGCCTACTTTAGCATTCAATACGTGTATATATTTCTGCAGGAACAGCACATAAAGACACAGAGTGCCATCATTGTACTGATGGAACATTCTCAGACGGCACATCAATGTCTTGCCAGACCCACACAAAGTAAGGGGGGGTGTGTGGGGGTGTGTGTGTGTACTTCTTTGAAAACCCCTGTTCTACACTATCATGACTTACTAAACATGTTGTTGTCCTTCTCATTTCAGATGTGACTCTGCGGGACTGGAACTGATAAAACCAGGAAGTAATTCAAGGGATTCTGAATGTGGAAAACCCGGTCCAGACAGAATACAAATATTCCTAATAATAGTATTTTTAGGATTATTTGGATGGATAGCTCTGATTCTGAAAAAAAGTGAGTGTTACATTAACCTCTTAACATGTATCATGGTTAGGCTGAAGTGTGACTGTTGTGCTCACATGTTACTGTTTTGTCTGTATAGAACAGATACTATCAAGGATTCTACAACGGGTATGTGTTATTACTTTATATTGGAGTGTGTGTGAACCTATACTGACAGTGATACTATTAAGCGGTGAATGAAAGTGACTGTTCTCTTGACGCATAACCTTGTTGTGGGTATAAAATGGATTCTTATGTGTTAGTACTGGTTTGACACAGAACACAATAATACTGTATGTGAAGATAGCTGGCAGTGGTGGCGCTAATAGATGATGTACTTTATACCTAACCCAATGTTAATATTTGGGTTACAGTTTGATTTTTCTGATAAAAACGACACTGGTAAGCTCTTATTCCACATGTTTCACTGTTGATGAGTGTGAGGGCTGGGCTCCCAGCCACATGTATTACCGGTATTCATTTGAAAATATTTATCTTTATTAGAGTTGAACTCTGCTGAGGCACAGCCCCACAGCAACGGACTACAATGACAGTTGTGGCTGATTAATTGGGACTGATTGGTCGAGTCTATTTCATGTTCTTATAGGGGGAAAATGGAAAGACTACATATATGGGCATTTCTTTAATGCATTTAAATTAATATAATAGCTTTAATTAATAGAATAAATACTTACGCAACAGAATGGCTACATATAACCGTAATAAATGTGTTTGTAAAAGTTCAGATTCAGATTCAGATTCAGAAAACTTTATTAATCCCGAGGGAAATTAAGGTGCAACAGTTGACACAGGGGGAATAAATGCACACACAAGAATACTAAAACCTAAGCTAAAAAACAAAACAACTAACTAAAATAAAAACTATTATAAACAAAAATAGTTAAAATAATTCTAAATGAAGTCTAAATGTATTGATAAGTGAAGATAATTACAGTATTATAACAGTAGTACGTAGGTATATACAATACACAACAATACGTATAGTGCAAATACGTATAGTTGGTTGTGTTTTAATATCCGTTCCTGGTTGTCTGCTTGTATGTTTCATATTCAGCCTCCTGCACCCATCGTTATATTATTTTGGCCTTGTTTTTGCTTTCTGATATGCATTTCTGTATATTTTAGTATTATTTGGGTAGAATTAAACCCCTTTTTGTGACTTAATGACACGTGGGCCCGAGGCTAGACAGTAGAGAACCACTGCTCTACACTAAAACAACCCTAAAACTACACAGCACTACCCCATAGGAGGTGGCGGCGTTGAGCTCGAACAAAATACACATTTCTCTGATCACATAAACATTAAAAAAAAAAGTAAAATATTAAAAAATACTGTACATTGGTTCATGACATTGTGCAAAGTACATGTAAATATTTACAACTCCAGTCTGAAGGAAGTCTATTCAAAGGAAGGTCCACATTATCGGTCAACCGGAGTGAGTAAGTAATTAGTATTTGAACGTACACAGAGCAAATAGCCAAAAGAAACAAAGCAATACTCTCGTAAAAAAAGAAATATGTATAAAAGCCACACAAAAACAGTTCAAAGACTAAACTTTCTAAAAAAGTTTCTAAAAAATGTTTCTGTCACTGACTTGATTGACATGACTTGCATTTCTGGCTGTTGTGCAGTTCCGTCCTACGTTAGTCAAAATGCTAGTTAGCCAAACTGATAAGTTAGCCAAACCGCTTAGTAGCTAAAGGCTAAAGGCCCAAGAGCCTGTAGGACACACTCTGCTGCTGCCATTAGTTACACTTCAATCCTCCTCTTCATCAGATCTCTGATACATTGAAGTGTGATCCATGATCACTTAATCTGAAGGAACTTCATCTTGCTTCCTAGAAGGAGAACCAACCACAAACATGTTAATTCCAGTTCTATCCATCGTCGGGCCGACAATGCAAAAGTGGGGGGTATATGTGACAGGACGTCTTTTTACATGCCGCTGCATGGCACTCACACTTGTGCTTACTCTTTCGCTTCCCTCGCCTTTCCGGTGGTGACTTTGGGTCTGCGCTGTGGCTGCACGAGGTGGTATGTATGCCAGTTATACCCGTTATATATAGCTATTTATATATCTGCCTATCTGCTGCCGTGTGGTGTCTTGTACTGTTTAACATGTGTATTTGTGTCAATTATTATACATATCATTTTCGTTTAGTGTATTATTTTTGGTTTGGTTTATTTACGTTGTTATATTGTATGTTTATTTTGGTTCACATTTATTAAGAATTTAGTTTGTTGTGTCATGGTTTATTATTTGCACCCTAGTGCTAATTTTAACTGAATATATTGTCTTGAGTTGTGGTGGTTTTAGTCTTGTTTATTTTGTTTTATATAAATAAACTTAGTATTTCTTTATGCTAACACTCTGTGTCTCTGCCTGGTGGTGTAAACTTACATGTGTGTCCTCTAGGCTGTAAAAAGCCCTAATATCAAGTTCCTGGGGTGAAATTCCCCAGGTGGTGTTGTCGGAATACTTCCCCCCCCCCTCTCTGTCTGTCTGTCTGTCTGTCGGTCTAGGTATTAAATGGGATATGAGTGCTGGGATATCTAGTGGAGACTAGTAGAATCTCTATTTATATGAACACTCATTGATGCAAAATGACATAATCCATGCATAATCCATCTATTGTATCATAATTGGGTTTGGAGATCTTTCAATACCAATGTTAGATTAAAATAGTTCAATGCAAGTCATTTATTGATTGGTCAACAGGCACATGAACCTCGTTATGCATTGGGTTTCATGACTATACTGTATGTCTAGAGAAAGTACAATTTGTACGGCTTTCACGTTGAAGCCTCACAGAATGTGGCTATATGGTAGCCGCCGGGCGTTTAGTTGTCAAATTTTACCGCCTATTCGATAAAACGACTAAGTGCGTACATTTCAAAGGACAAGGAAAAATATTTCTGTGCAATACATTTATAAGAGATGATAGTTAAAGTCCTGCAGACCAGTGATTCTCAACGGGTGGGTCGCGAGGGCATTCGGAGTGGGCCGCAGAGCATGCTCCAAACCTAAATCTTTAAAAAGAAGCCCATTAATTAACTAATGTTTCAGTGTTAATTCATGTTTCAATGGGTTACTATTTTATTTGAGTTTGAGTTTAGCCACAATTGTTGCAGCTTTTCATCTGCTCAATGTTTTGAACAGTACTTGAAGTTGATTACTGCAACATTGGTAAATATGGTTTTTGAGGGGGGGGTGGGGGTTGTGACTTAATGACATGTGGGCCCGAGGCTAGACAGTAGAGAACCACTGCTCTACACTAAAACAACCCTAAAACTACACAGCACTACCCCAATAGGAAGTGGCGGCGTTGAGCTTGAACAAAATACACATTTCTCTGATCAAACATTTTTTTTTAAACCTGTCAAAAACAAAAGTAAAATATTAAAAAATACTGTACATTGGTTCATGACATTGTGCAAAGTACATGTAAATATTTACAACTCCAGTCTGAAGGAAGTCTATTCAAAGGAAGGTCCACATTATCGGTCAACCGGAGTGAGTAAGTAATTAGTATTTGAACGTACACAGAGCAAATAGCCAAAAGAAACAAAGCAATACTCTC
Source organism: Muraenolepis orangiensis (assembly GCA_027704905.1). Classification (NCBI taxonomy): domain Eukaryota; kingdom Metazoa; phylum Chordata; class Actinopteri; order Gadiformes; family Muraenolepididae; genus Muraenolepis; species Muraenolepis orangiensis. Next base: position 10,991,881 of record CM051013.1, on the reverse strand, counting down.
GTAAAAAAAAGAAATATGTATAAAAGCCACACAAAAACAGTTCAAAGATGTCCAAAAGGAATGCAAACAAAAATAGTGGTTTTTGAGAAGAAGAAGAAAAATGAACAATGAACATCACATTTCTACAGAGCAGTATAAATATTCGCCATGGGCTTATGTACTTAAAATATTGAAATGGATATTTAGTCAAATGTACACTTTTTTTCTGCCTAGACACAAGCTGAATCAAAGACGACCATCTTTGAGGTGTCCTTCCATCTATAAAATACATTCATAAATCATACCAAAAAAGTTGAACTAACTATTTACACAACACAAAATGTCTGACTGGTACTGGTGTTTGTCACCAGTGATACCGCTTCAGAGGTCCTAACCTTCAGGAACGGGCCAGTACACAGTACCGCTCTGATCCATAACTTATACTGAACAGTACACACTCGAAACAGAAGATGGAAATTGTTAGTAGTAGATGTAAACCTTGACGAAATGCTCCTTGATGATCAAGTCACTTTTGTTATCCGACGCTAATAACCATTATTGGTACATACGTAATTACTTTCAACAAGTGTTTGTTAATTACTAACGGATATTTACTTATTTAGGATTAATTTAACTGACTTTGCTGACATGAATCATAGCATCCAATTTTTTTAAACGTTATTCAGAGATCATCATCATTGGTTACACAGAGATGATTAACCGTTACTCTGAGATGATGAACTGCTGATCTGAGATTATCTGGTCTGGTCACCAATGATGCCAGAGGTGAGAGATCTCTTCGGTCAGGTGGAAGCTTGGTTGTCCCTGCCTCTTTTGCAGAGGCTGAGAGGAGTTCTAGTGCCCTGAGGAGGCTTAAGACATGGCTTAGATCATCGATGAGTCAAACAAGGCTGAATAATGTGGCCATATGTCATGTGCACCAGAAGAAACTGGACAGACTGGACCTTGAAGGAATATGCCAGTCTTTTATCAGTGCCAACGATAAGCGCAAAAAGGCTTTTGGGTCCTTTGCTTGGGGCTTTTTGGGCGGTGTCTGGGAGGAAGTGGGGGGTCTTTTGATTTTGATTGAGCGGCAAGCAGCTAGTGCGAGTCGTGACTGTTAAAGTATCCCATGTGTTAGTGAATTTTTATATATTTTAGAATGGCAGGAAATTAGTATTCAAATTTTGATTTAATTTTTGGTCCCCCCCAATGTTGACTCCATGGTTACGGCCTTGACACTGCCCATGAGAAATCATCTGTGAATGTGTAGTATAATTTCTACTCGGGTGGAAATAAGAATCTTTAAGAGGTCCTAAGATACTAAGTTCAATATCTGTATTGAACAAAAGCATCAAATGAAAGCATCTACTGCAGCAAGATGGAGCCTACCGTGCCAATTTGCAGACTTGCACGACGTGCTCCTTTGACACACATTATATAGAAAATAGCATCATAAACATCTACTACTCCTATTGATCAAAGACTTTGTACCTCAAGACCAATAGGATTAGTCGATATTTGTTTACTTTGACTCAAAGTAAACAAACATCGACTAATCCTATTGGTCTTGAGGTACAACCAGTATACCCTACTCTGGTTGGTCACGGTGTCTTCATCGTCACGTCACAAGTTTACAAGGTCAAACCCCCAGGGGGGGTCGTATTCCTGGCCACACCTGTTGGTCGCATCTCCGGCAACTCCAGGGGGTCTCCTTCCTGGCCTTTTGGTCGCCTCAACACGCATGGCCCTTACAATGCATACAGTATCACAGACAGTGGCGGCTCGTCCATAGGGGCGCAGGGGCGCCGCCCCACCTGGTTGAATAATAATTACTCATTTTATGTATGTTTGTGTTTAAAATGCACAATAACGTTAATATAGCAAATATAAATCATTGTTGTGCGTGCTATTCTCCCCCCTCGTTTGTCATTGACGTCACTCTCATAGAAATTTGGTACCAAATTTAGTACCAAATTTGATAGGCAATGTAGCCTATCAAGGGTCAAGGTTTTGAGGTAGGTACCACATTTTGATAGGCAATGTAGCCTATCAAGGGTCCTGAATACGATCTCTGGGAGCGCATTTCATTGCGCCCGAACAAGGAAACCAGTCACGCATGCGCGACTCAAATTGAGTGGCGCATGCGTGAGCAAATTGAGTGGCGCATGCGTGAATGCGTGAGCAAAGAAAACCAGTCACGCATGCGCAATTCATAGCCTAGTTGAACCTAGTTATTTGTAAAGCCTGTACTGCTCTGCTCTCAGTTCGCGTCTTGCTGTCTGAGGAAAGGTACGTTGTTGTTTGTTTTGTAAAGGGGATAAGAAATGTTGGTCTTGCTGTATAAACATGCAGCTTGTGTCATTTGTATTTAAACGGTGTGGATTGGGGTTTTGTAAGTTTATCGTGGACACGTGCTTCCCCAATGCTAGCTACAGGGTCCTCCGTGTGTTTGTCTGCTAATATAGGCTGTGGTCGAATGTATTAAGCATTTGTATTATATTTAATTAGTTAAATTCAGAAGCATTTGTTAATGAGTCAGTTCTTGCTGCGTCTTGCTGTCTGAGGAGAGGAGATTGAGACCCGTGTGTGGGAGAGACCTCATGTTGCAAGTTTGTTCTTTTTTTGTTCTGTACAGGACACAGCCATTACACTAGCTACCATGGAGAATTCTGTCAAATCCCTCAAAGCAACACCATTTGAAAGACGAACACTGCAAGAAAAACTCAGAGTGAAAGAGTTTGGACCTCATCAGCCTGACATCAGCATTCAGCAACCAGCAACAGACAGAGGAAGGCTATATATTCGGTCGTTTTCCAGAACCTGGTTTGCTAAGTGGTTCTTGTATAGTTAGTATAGCATAGGTACATAGATTAAACTGTATATTGTATAGTAGTGTAGTGTACATAGGACCCAGTACCTTTTAATTTGTAAGCTTAACATTGTATTGCATTTTATCTCAGGACTTGTATCAGGTCTATTTTATTATCTTCTATTTTGTTCTAATTACTTTTGCACAATCGAATGTAAGACCATATTTAGGTATTATTTTTGATGGCACACTGGGTAGTCTTTCTAATATAAGACCATATTTTTTTCTTATGTTTATTTTCTACTAGGCACCATATAATAAATGTTCTTTCACCATAAGTTTCAAGTTTGTTTATTATTTGTCACAACAAAATACAGAATACTGATTGATTGTGCTACATACAGTAAAAATAAAGTAAGTAAAAAAAGAAATTAAGCAGTAAGTAAAGGAATGTTCAGTCAATATACATATATACAATACAGAGTAGAATGAGTAACGGTGAGGTTTATATTATGTATAGTTTTTTATTTTTAATTAGCCCTCTCGGTCGTTTACATGGTGAAATGGCGCCACCGTCTGGGCAAATCCGGTATTGCACAGCAGATATGATTAAAAACATTTTTTTACCCCTGCGCCCCTCCTACTTCGGATGTCACCGGCCGCCACTGATCACAGATAGTGTTTTAGTTTTATACTTAGGGTATAAAAATACACTACATATGCAATGGCATACTTATGTCTATCTTGAGCAGTTGGGTCAAACTGTTTTTTTTATTTCTGACGGTGACGTACCTTAAAGGTCTATCTTGGTAGGAGGGACGCAATCATTTCCTGCCTGGGGGGGCGTTGCACACACACTCGCCTCGTAGCAATAGACACCAATGTTATTTGTCCACCTCGGAAGACGACTTGTTTTGATAAATAAGCTTGTTAACCTTTCTACGCAGAGAGGCGTCGAGTGTATTATACAACAATTCGCTTAAGAGTTATTGACCCGACATTGCCAACTTTTCTGTTCAACTGTTGCGTCTTTCTCAAGTGAAGTACGGTAAGCTAAACACTCTAGTCTTAAGTTTAAATAGTGTTTAAAACTATAACATGTATATTCAAACAATGGTGATTGGCATTTGTTGTGTTCAAAACTATATTCTATTTAAATTGTCTTCATCCCCGTCGTGCGCCATAGGAATGTGCGCACTACAGGAGTCGGATTACATTTAACGCAGAAGCGGTATTTAAGGATCAATCTATATTTATTAAGCCAATGATTATCCTGATACAAGGTTTGCTCAATACTGAATTAATCAAAACAAGAGTCCCACGGAATAGGGTCAGCCTCACGGTGATCTGCCCCGCCTTAATCTCGCACAATGTTATATACGACAATATTTCTTCCATGGCTCCCCCTCGCCGAACCGGTTTCTTCTTGATTTTTCTGGTACACAGGAGCAGGGTCTCTCCCTTGCGATGGTCTCGAGCCATGGGTGCTACACATCCTTTCATAATTCATATTGGTACATCTGACCCATGCTGTCTCACATGGCTTGACCTTATGCAGTTCTCAGTAATCCTCTCAATAGTTCTCCACATCGCCTGATCATTCTGGTGATTACAATTCATCGCATTATCAGTTCATCATCTGGTATATCTTAACTCTTAATACAAATGTTTGGTTTATTTTATTTGACCTCTACACGTTCAACAAACAGTCTGGCCGATGTGAACGTTACGGGTCTGAAGAGTTGATGAATGAATGAAGTGGAGGTATATTGTCAACTTGGTTTTGCTCACCGAGCTGTAACGTTTCCGTGGTTGATGGTTTAAAGCCTTTCAAATATGGTGCTCAGGTAAAAGTGCAATACGTTGGCATCCTAGATGTTGACATCAGACCGTCAGCCCCCCCCCCCTCCTCTCTATCTACTTAGTTGAGCTAGTTTTGATTTGTTGAGATGTTATATTTAGCTAATTTTAACTGCCTAGTTTCGTTCCCACACAAAATCCATGTTATGTTTTCTGTACAATGTTTGGCAAAGTTTTGTAATGTTCTGTGAAGTTATGTTCTGAGGAGGGAGTCATCCCCGCGTCTATAGCCGCCCTCCTCGCCGACTCTCTCAGGCGCTCCTTCGCCTCCCGTGTTCTCCCCAGTGGCGTTGCAATATTTCGGGGCTCCCCCGCAGGTCGTGAAGTCCAACGGGGGGGCGGGGGGGTGGTTGACGCGATCGTGAAGTCCAACGGGGGGGGTTGACGCGATCGTGAAGTCCGATGGTAGGGTGGTGGTCCGGGCCGGCAGGTATGCCAGATGGCCAGTCAAGCCGTGGTGCCTAGCAACTTAACAGGGAGGAGGGGGGGGGCCTGGGGGTGGGGGCCTCCTAAACTCCGGGGCTCCCCCGCACCGCGGGGGCTGCGGGGGCCTCCGCTACGCCACTGGTTCTCCCTCCTCCTGTCGTCCGACCACCCGCATGCTCCACCCTCCTCTCTATCTACCGCATGCTCCACCCTCCTCTCCGTCACTTCTTTCTTGCTTCACTCCCATCCTGCCGAACTCCTCCATGTCCGCTAAGCTCACCGGCTAACTCCGTGACGCCGCTAGACGAGCTCCCGTCAGGATAGACCTCTTTCGTCCGAAAATAAAATCACTTTAGACACCAATGTAATGTTCCACAAAAAGGCGGCGGCAGGACTGACGTGATCGGCTATTGTATTTACTTTGTTGTTATTTGTAGCACGCAGGGTTCAGAACACAGGTTGAATGACCAACTTTATTACACGTCAATCACACAGGCACGCAGCAGGGTCAACGTCAGTGTACATCACACACCAGCCGGCCATCGCTCACGGCTCAGCCAATCACAGACCCGCACACGACTGCGCAGCTCTGTGATTGGCTGAGAGACAGGGGACGGCTGAAGGACACATGTTTTTGTGTTGTGTTATTGTTTCTATTACATAGAAAGTATGGCGTGCTCGACTGCTTTACGCGATTTCCTAGTCTCTGAATACGTAAAAACTCTCAATCAAGTCGCTAGTTTGAGATATTCTTCTAAACTAACGTATGAGAAAGGTTCGGCTTCACTTCCACACCCGTACGCATTGAAAGGATGGCAAAATAACCCCACTCTCTGGCCAGATTTCTCATAGTTAACTCATAGTTACTGCACTGTACTGCAATGCACTGTATTCATGATGCTGTTGCACTACTGGCCCTTAAAATGCTTTTAAAATGCCTTTTTGCACAAATTCAACAAATGTACCTGTACATATCACCCACCAGTCACTGTATTGTTCTTTTTATTGTTATTTTTTTTTTATTATGTGCAGTATTTTAGTACAGTATAGAGTTTTAGAGAATTCATACTGCGGGAGGAAATGGGGAGTAAGCATTCTATTGTACTTGTTGCAAATGTGACCGGTGTCTTTCTGCGTTGTGTGTTTCTCGAGGAAGGAGACAGCGGACAACTTCTTCCTCTTACGGTCACTGACCATTTATTAAAATTCCTGTAACATACGCATGGAACATAACAGCCGCATCAGCGAACAACTTTCATCCCCGCAGCCAGTGTGCGAACTATACCACGGTCTCCGGGGGAGCCGGAATTTTTTTTTGCTGATCCGTGCATTAATAGCAACAGCACAGACATAGGCCTATTATAAAGAGAACATCTGTTGCACACGGGGTGGTGCCACAGGTCTACATTTACATGAAACGTCCCGATGGATCATGGTCATGTCAACAGATTTCCCGAGCATGTATGGGCTACGCAAACGTCAATCAACTTGATAATAAATAATCCACGGACCACCAATGTAACGTTTGACTGTTTAATTAAATCAACTTAAAATGACTCATAAACAGGCTACATTGTTTCACATGGGCTATAGCCTATTATGGCTGTAGCCCACACAGAGCCGAACACACGCGATAAGAGCAGCCAGCGGCACCAACCATGAACAATATTAATATTAATAATACAGCTATAGCACAACACAACCCTCTCACTGCCTGGAGAGACGCGACGCCACACACACAACACAACGATGCACATAGCCCTTGGGTGGAGCTGCGGGCAGCGTGCAAGCAGGCGACACTTTTTTCATGAATCATAAACTCTAAATTTAATTTCACTTATTTTACACATTTGAAAAAAAAAACATGCCCAAAATGGAATTGATTTGGTCATCATATCAGTATTTTAGAGAGCTCCCCCCAAATTTCACAAACCATGTTCCCAGGGGAGCTCATGTCACCACCCCTGCTCCCCTCCAGTTCGCACCCTGCCAGGCGGTGATGCACCCTGTAAGAACACACTCGATTGTGCCGGTGTAGAATGTTCATTGTATTGTGTTGTATTGTATTGTATTCTGATGTATTGCATATTCCGCCCTTTTTTTTAAATAAAAAGGCCTTAATAACGATTGGTCGAGAGCCTGATTGTCTGATTGTGTGTTCATGTCTGAAGTCTGCAGTAGACTCTCTGTATGACGCCATTGGACTGCTCAACTTCCATACCTGCTTCCATGTGTTCTGAACAATGCCTCAAAGTTCATTCTAAAAAATTGGATGACCAACATTTAGTTAAATATTTCACGCAAATTCACTCTTAATATGAAACAAAACCATATTCGTATGGACATTTGTTAAAAGTCATGTTGTTCATCACCAATGTAGTTCATCTGTGCATTGGGTGGTGTTTTTAATGGGTTTGTGGCAAGTCCTCATCACATGGTAACCTATAGCAAGTGATGTGCTTTTAGGAAAATAAATCTGCTCTTCTTCCAAGTGGTTGAACCCGTTTTATACAGACTATGGGTTTGATAGAGTAAGTTTAACGCCACACACTTTGATTGACCTCATGATGTTCCATGTGTGTGGGAAGTGTGTGAGTAGCGTGTGCTTCGACTGGCACCTGAAAATGTTACCATGCTACCACCACCCAAAGGCATTAAGGCACACATCTGATATCTTAGTCATTATAGGAAGGATGAGGCTCCACTGTTTGTGTCAGGAAGCCGGGTCCACTTATCCTTCGACCCCTCACCCCTCTCCCCCCCCCCCCCCCCCTCCCATGGGTCACACTCTGCTGACCTTCACTGGAACAGGAAATGACCTTGCTTCATAGGTGTCAGGTGTGTTCCTCTCCCTGTCAGACCTTACCAGGCTTCTTCTCACTCTCCTCTTTCACTTTGTTCACTTCCCCCTTTGCTTTCTACTTTCCCATTTTCCTAATGCCTCCTTAACCTTTCCTCCTGTTCTGAACAGAAACGTTGAATTTGTGAGTTCTCACAGCTCTCTTCCTCACTACCATATCCCCCCCCCCTCATTTATGTATATATATATATATATGGGGGGGGGGGTGTCAGTCTCTCCCTGTTCTGCATCTCTTTCTCCATCCGTTTTCACCTCCTTTTATGCCTACTGTTCCTGTCACTGAGGGGTGCATTAGCCTGATTTCCCTGATTAGCCGATTCCCTCGCTAACTTTTCTTCTCGTTGTCTCCATTCTGTGCCTTCTTTTTCAAACATGGCCAATATCATCGTATTTTGGTTTCTTTTCCAATCTTTTTTTTCTTGTGTTTTTTTATCAGCGGTTCCATTTCCTCGCACACTGCAATGTGTCATTTTGTGCCTTTTGCCACTTTTCTGAGATCTTTAAAAAAGATCTCTATTTTAGGGGCTTTGTCCACCCAGGATTTCTACTGCGGTTGCTGCTATTATGGTAGCTCTCTGATCGCTCCCTTTCTTGTAGGAGTTTGAACTACCCCTGGCTTGTATGTGCGCCTATGTGTACATTTGATATTCATAATTTGATATAGTATATAGTATATCGTTTATATAAACTTATTTTATTTGAGCCGTATTCCCCTTTTTAAAAGTACACTTTCTAAAACGCCATCGCAGAATCTTTTAGTCCAGCGGTCGCCAACCTTTTCAAGCCCAAGATCCAAGATCTTTATTCCAAAATGTAAGCGGAGATCTACCAGTCTGATGTCTTCCAAATTGTTTTGACTGTTTGTATATATATACATATATACATATATATATTGAGCGGAGCGCTCTGGCTGGGATGTAGGGCTTGACCAATGTTTGGAGGTAGGTTGGGGCAGTTCCATTGACTGCCCTGAAGGTCAATACCAGAGTCTTGAACTTGATGCGAGCATTTACCGGAAGCCAGTGGAGATCGCGGAAGAGAGGGGTCACGTGGGAGAATTTTGGTAGGTTGAATACCAGGCGTGCTGCTGCGTTCTGGATGCGTTGGAGGGGCTTGGTTGCAGAGGCGGAGAGTCCCGCCAGGAGAGAGCTGCAGTAGTCGAGGCGGGTGATGACGAGCGCTTGGACCAGGATCTGCGCCGCTTCACGTGTGAGGAAGGGCCGGATCCTGCGGATGTTGTAGAGGGCAATAGGCCTATATCACACTTCCTGCTTCCGGAGCCTTAAAAATCGCAGAGCAGTGTACTCTTACTTCTGGTAGTTACCCCAGATACGTGACAAACTGTGGCTGCCTCCTCTCCTCTCTGTTATTGTAATGTACCGGCTGCTCAACGTCTAAACAGAGACGGCCCTACCTCAGTTTACACCATTTACCCAAAGACAAACTCCTCCGCAAGTTGTGTGAGGCTGATAAGGAGGATGAAGGTCCCTCGTTTCATGTTCTCAGGGGTAGCGTATGTCTGCAGTTTGCACTTTGACAAGGAGAGCATATACGTCTCGAAAAGTGGGCGGAATAGGCTAATAATGTCGGGTATGTGTGTGATTAAAAGCACTGGTCTTAACCCCCATACACACTCCATCTCTCATCTGAATAGAGCCACATAATGTCGGGTATGTGTGTGATTAAAAGCACTGGTCCTGACCCCCACACACACTCCATCTCTCATCCGAATAGAGCCACATAATGTCGGGTATGTGTGTGATTAAAAGCACTGGTCCTAACCCCCACACACACTCCATCTCTCATCCGAATAGAGCCACATAATGTCGGGTAAGTGTGATTAAAAGCACTGGTCCTGACCCCCACACACACTCCATCTGTCATCCGAATAGAGCCACATATTGTCGGGTAAGTGTGTGATTAAAAGCACTGGTCCCAAGTAGGGCTGGGCGATACGGACCAAAACCCGGTATTTTTAGGCTGCATCGCGATATACGATATATATATATATCGGTATTTTATACAAATTCGGTTTTAACTCTGTCACAAGCACTTTTATTTTAAGACAACTCATATTCACAAGAATAACAGGCATTCCCTTTTAGAACATATACAGCTGCACACTACATATTAACACGTAAATGAAAAGGTACATTGAAATAATCCAAATCCATCAAATAAATCGCCTATATTAAATACATAGGCATACCTCTGCACCTACACAAAATCGCCTTCGTTATATGGCGATATATCCAGATAGAGCCACAAGACACAATGTCGGGGAATTGTATGATTCGGATTCAGACTTCTTCACTGTAGTGTTCATTCACAAGTTGAACCGCATCGTCTGGACCGACTTTTGGAAGGTTATGCAGCGATGTTGTCCAGCGATAACTGCTTCAGCGATTTTTAATGCGTACTTCCGGCTTTCAAATCTAACGTGATATAGGTCTATTCTGCAAGATCGGGCCACCGCGGTGACGTTGTGACGTTGTGACAGCGACGTTGACATATGATATATGATGATATGTGTTCAGTGGCGGCTCGTCCATAGGGGCGCAGGGGCGCCGCCCCACCTGGTTGAGAGAGGAAAAAATAATAATAATAATAATTTGTTTTTGGATTTTTGATTTTTTGACCCCTAAAAATAAACTAAACCTGTTTAAAATCAATAATAATTACTCATTTTAAGTATGTTTGTGTTTAAAATGCACAATAACGTTAATATAGCAAATATAAATCATTGTTTTGTGCGTGCTATTCTCCCCCCTCGTTTGTCATTGACGTCACTCTCATAGAAATCTAGTACCTACCTCCAAACCTGGGCGCAAGACCGGTGCGCCCAGGAACTCCGCGTCACTGCGCGCAAGCGGCCAATGAAAATGGATCAAGCTAATAAATGTAGCCTATCAAGGGTCCTAAATACGATCTGTGGGGGCGCATATTCTTGCGCCCAACAAAGAAACCATGCGCCTGCGCATGCGCCACTCAATTGTAGCCTAGTTTAACCTTATTTGTAAAGCATGTACTGCTCTGCTCTCAGTTCGCGTCTTGCTGTCTGAGGAGAGGTACGTTTTTGTTGTCCCGGTTATAGTTTTACATTTATTTTTATTGTGGACGATGTAAACGTAAAGTAAAGGGGATAAGAAATGTTGGTCTTGCTGTATAAACATGCAGCTTGTGTCATTTGTATGTAAACGGTGTGGATTGGGGTTTTGTAAGTTTATCGTGGACACGTGCTTCCCCAATGCTAGCTACAGGGTCCTCCGTGTGTTTGTCTGCTAATATAGGCTGTGGTCGAATGTATTAAGCATTTGTATTTTATTTAATCAGTTTAATTCAGAAGCATTTGTTAATGAGTCAGTTCACATCTTGCTGTCTGAGGAGAGAATAGTTGTATAGTTATAGTTATAGTTGTGTAGTTCTTGTATAGTTAGTATAGCATAGGTACATAGATTAAACTGTATATCGTATAGTAGTGGTGTACATAGGACCCAGTACCTTTTAATTTGTAAGCTTAACATTGTATTGCATTTTATCTCAGGACTTGTATCAGGTCTATTTTATTATCTTCTATTTTGTTCTAATTACTTTTGCACAATCGAATGTAAGACCATATTTAGGTATTATTTTTGATGGCACACTGGGTAGTCTTTCTAATATAGGACCATATTTTTTTCTTACGTTTATTTTCTACTAGGTATTACTGTGTTCATAATTGCTAATTGAAGCACCATATAATAAATGTTCTTTCACCATAAGTTTCAAGTTTGTTTATTATTTGTCACAACAAAATACAGAATACTTTATGATGAAATGCTTCTGTATGAGCCCCTGAGATTGTGCTACATACAGTAAAAATAAAGTAAGTAAAAAAAGAAATTAAGCAGTAAGTAAAGGAATGTTCAGTCAATATACATATATACAATACAGAGTAGAATGAGTAACAGTGAGGTTTATATTTATATTATGTATAGTTTTTTATTTGTATTTCTTTAATTCGCCCTCTCGGTCGTTTACATGGAGAAATGGCGCCACCGTCTGGGAAAATGCGGTATTGCACAGCAATTTTTTATGATTAAAAAAAATTGCGAATTTTTTACCCCCCCCCTGCGCCCCTCCTACATCGGATGTCACCGGCCGCCACTGTTGTATAGTATTAGTTTAGTACATCGTTTAGTATATAGTGTTCAATTGTAGTACATTCATACTGCGGGAGGGAATGGGGGAGTAATCATTCCATTGTACAGGTACTGCATATGGACAATAACATATCTTGAATCTTAAATTGAACAGGGAGGTAATGGTGACGTACCTGCAGAAAAAAAAGATGCCCCGGGCCCGGCGGTTAAAGGGTCTATCTTGCAATTTCCTGCCTGGGGGGGTTTCCCAAACGCCGGTCCGTGCGCACTTGCGTCATAGCCTCAAGAGAGACCAATGTTATTTGTCCACCTCGGAAGACGGCTCGTTTTGATAAGCAGGTAGCTTGTTAACTACCTTTCTACGGCTGCAGAGAGGCGTCGTGTGTATTTTACAACACTTAAGAATTATTGACCCGACATCGAATCTGTGAAAATATCTTGCCAACTTTTTTTTAACTGAGTAACTGTTGCGTCTTTCTCAAGTGAAGTACGGTAAGCTAAACGCTCTCTAGTCTTACTACGCTCTCTGGTGATTGACGTTCAACAAACCGATGTGAACGTTACGGGTCTGAAGAGTTGATGAATGAATGAAGTGGAGGTATTGTCAACTTGGTTTTGCTCACCGAGCTGTAACGTTGCTGTGGTTGACGGTTTAAAGCCTTTCAAATATGGTGCTCAGGTAAAAGTGCAATACGTTGGCATCCTAGATGTTGACATCAGACCGTCACCTAGCTAAGCTAGCTTTGTTGAGATGTGATATTTTGCTAATTTTAACTGCCTAGTTTCGTTCCCACCCCAAATCCATGTTATGTTTTCTGTACAATGTTTGGCAAAGTCTTGTTTTGTAATGCATCTTGAAAAGCGCTATAGGCGCCTTAAAAAATAAGGTATTATTCGATTTGACACAATAAGTTCATCAAACGGGGACAACGAAACAACAGGGAAGCCAATAGACACACGCTAATAATTAAAACGCTGATGAACAATCAGCGGTCAAACAATAGCGCCAACAAGAAGGAAGGGTCCGGGAAGTGCTTCTTGGTTCTGGGCTGCGGTGGAATGGAAACCCTGCCGAAAGCTACCGATACATCCAATGAACAACACGCATAAAACCCCAATAGGGCGGCAGGACGGCTCAGCCGGTTGGGACTTGGCTTGGGAACCGAAGTCCCCGAAACATATGGGTACTGCCGAGGTGCCCTTGAGCAAGGCACCAGACCGCGCTGTATAAACAATAGCTGCCCACTGCTCCTAATAGTGTGTGTGTGTGTGTGTGTGTGTGTGTGTGTGTGTGTGTGTGTGTGTGTGTGTGTGTGTGTGTGTGTGTGTGTGTGTGTGTGTGTGTGTGTGTGTGTGTGTGTGTGTGTGTGTGTGTGTGTGTGTGTGTGTGTGTGTGTGTGTGTGTGTGTGTGTGTGTGTGTGTGTGTGTGTGTGTCCAATCAAGAGGATCCAATCCTCAACAGTTGGATAGATACCCAACAGATTATCGACTCGTAGATAATCATCAAAATCCGGAAAATCGGTTATGTTAGTGACCGTATCAGTTGTGATGTTATTAATTTAGCTTTTGGAGTCGGGACACGTTGAAACTAAAAAAACATAACAGATTTTACGTCAACTATTAGTATGGCGTGCTCGACTGCTTCACGCGACTTCCTAGTCTCTGAATACGTAAAAACTCTAAATCAAGTCGATAGTTTGAGATGTTCTTCTAAACTAACGTATGATAACGGTTCGGCTTCACTTCCACACCCGTACGCATTGAAAGGATGGCAAAATAACCCCACTCTCTGGCCAGATTTGAGCTTCGGTGATATTTACACCTGATTTATAAACTCATAGATACTGCAATGCACTGTACTCATGATGCTGTTGCACTACTGGCCCTTTTAAAATGCTTTTAAAATGGTTTTTTTTGCACAATTCAACAAATGTACCTGTACATATCACCCATCAGTCACTGTATTGTTCTTTTTAGTGTTATTTTTTATTGTGTACAGTATTTTATTACAGTATAGACTTTTAGAGAATTCATACTGTGGGAGGAAATGGGGAGTAAGCATTATATTGTACTTGTAGCAAATTACATTTGCAATTTGTAATGCTATTACATTTATTAACTGCACTGTATTATTATTTTTTATCTCTGCAGATACTACAGTTTCAAGAAGTCAAGTCAAACTGCATGGCAGTGAGGACTTTACCGACAATGTACAGAATATGTTTAGTCCTCTTCATTGCCAGCCATGCATTAGCAAACTGTCCCTCGGATGAGTACAGAGTGGGTAGGGAATGTTGCCCTGCATGTTCCACTGGTAAGAGCCAAATATATGAACTGGTAAATGTATTAGTTTCAAATTTATATGTGTGAAATAATCTGTTGAAAAAGGAAAAAAATCAACATTCTAAATCCTTCCACACAACAGGAAAGTATGTGGAGAGGGATTGCTCACATACAAACAGAACCATTACACAGTGCAAACCATGTGAACCAGGAACCTTCAAAGCTGGCCTTAATGCCCTGAAGCAGTGCTCTAACTGTACACGGTGTGACGCAGGTACATGCTACCCCCAGATCTACTACTCACCATTAACCGTTAAACATTATATTGTTCATGTTTGTTCAGAGAAGTTGTGTATGTTGTCTTGGGTTGTCAGTAACTGCGTTATGGTTGACAGGTCTCGGCCTGAAGGAGAAGAAGTCGTGTACATTAACATCAGATGCCCTGTGTGAGACCCGGGACGGATACTTCTGTGCTGACCCCAGTGGAGGTGGATGTTTGGCAGCTCAGAACCACCGTCTGACTTGTAGTCCTGGTCAATACATCAGTCAAAGAGGTCGGTGTCTACATCTAAACATCAACGTTAAATCACAGCGTCCAAACATGGGGCTGTACTTTACTTTGCTCTTTTAAGAGACCCATCCAGCCTACTTTAGCATTCAATACGTGTATATATTTCTACAGGAACAGCACATAAAGACACCGAGTGCCATCATTGTACTGATGGAACATTCTCAGACGGCACATCAATGTCTTGCCAGACCCACACAAAGTAAGTGTGTGTGTGTGTGTGTGTGTGTGTGTGTGTGTGTGTGTGTGTGTGTGTGTGTGTGTGTGTGTGTGTGTGTGTGTGTGTGTGTGTGTGTGTGTGTGTGTGTGTGTGTGTGTGTGTGTGTGTGTGTGTGTGTGTGTGTGTGTGTGTGTGTGTGTGTGTGTGTGTGTGTGTACTTCTTTGAAAACCCCTGTTGTACACTATCATGACTTACTAAACATGTTGTTGTCCTTCTCATTTCAGATGTGACTCTGCGGGACTGGAACTGATAAAACCAGGAAGTAATTCAAGGGATTCTGAATGTGGAAAACACGGTCCAAACAGAATACAAATATTCCTAATAATACTAACGATACTAGCATTATTAGGATTATTAGTATGGATGGCTCTGATTCGGAAAAAAAGTGAGTGTTACATTAACCTCTTAACATGTATCATGGTTAGGCTGAAGTGTGACTGTTGTGCTCACATGTTACTGTTTTGTTTGTATAGAACGGATACTATCAAGGATTCTACAACGGGTATGTGTTATTACTTTATATTGGAGTGTGTGTGAACCTATACTGACAGTGATACTATTAAGCGGTGAATGAAAGTGACTGTTCTCTTGACACATAACCTTGTTGTTGGTATAAAATGGATTCTTATGTGTTAGTACTGGTTTGACACAGAACACAATAATACTGTATGTGAAGCTAGCTGGCAGTGGTGGCGCTAATAGATGATGTACTTTATACCTAACCCAATGTTAATATTTGGGTTACAGTTTGATTTTTCTGATGAAGAAGCACAGACCATGAAAAAGGACACTGGTAAGCTCTTATTCCACATGTTTCACTGTTAATGAGTGTGAGGGCTGGGCTCCCAGCCACACATACCGGTACTCATTTGAAAATATTAATCTTTATTAGAGTTGAACTCTTAGCCCTACAGCAACGGAGTACAAAGACACTTGTGGCTGATTAATAGGGACTGATTGGTCGAGTCTATTTCATGTTCTTATAGGGGGAAAATGGAAAGACTACATATATGGGCATTTCTTTAATGCATTTAAATGAATATAATAGGTATAATTAATAGAATAAATACTTACGCAATAGAATGGATACATGTAACCGTAATAAATGTGTTGGGTTGTCATTTGTGTTCCTCCCCTCATGTGTCATTTGGTTTAACCCATTTAGTATATAGTGTCCCTCATGTCTCCCTTCTTGGAGGTTGTGTTTTAATATCTGTTCCTGGTTGTCTGCTTGTATGTTTCATATTCAGCCTCCTGCACCCATCATTGTATTATTTTGGCCTTGTTTTTGCTTTCTGGTATGCATTTCTGTATATTTTTGTATTATTTGGGTAGAATTAAACCCCTTTTTGTAAAAACAACTTGTGTACTTCACAATGAGTAATGCGTCATGTATTTGTGTGTCTCTGGTTGTGTGTCTGGTTGTGAAGTTAGACTTCACACGAGAAGAACCAGCAGCAGAGCTCCACCAGTTGGCTTCAGTCTTCAGAGGCTGGACGTCCTGACTCTCTTCTGCCTTCTCTTCCAGAAACTAAAGCACTGAAGTCCGGCTGTCCTGCCTCTACACCCACAGTTGACTCGCAGGACATTCCGACAATGATCAGCCCGTCCTCATCAAGACAGCCTCCCTGCCCGGCCTCAAGACAGCCTCCCTGTCCGGCTTCAAGACAGCCTCCCTGTCCGGCCTCTACAGCCAGGTGTTCCCAGTCAGAGACCAGGGCTACTGCTGGACAGCCAGACATTGAGATGGGTCCAGTCCCAAGGTGTAATGCTGAACAGCAAAATTGAGTCTGTGGTCATGTTGACCACTTGTTTTTTTGACCTATGGCCATGAGTTTGGCGTCGGATGATGCAGCTCTTCGTGGCCTACAAAGATCCCATAAGACACAGGGACTTTCCTCAACGTCATTTCCACTATTTTGAATGTAAGGAAAAACACACATTTCCTGACCTTTTCCTAAACCATTTGTTCAAATGCCGTCAAACCTGCTTCGTTGGGCTCTTCGGACCGCTATTGGTAAAAGTCCAAATTTAACCAGGCTTTCGTCGTCTGAAGCGGCGGCTAGAGGTTTATACCCCCCGAACGGACGCCAATCCACATTAGACCCATTTTATTCAGATAAAAACCTTACACATGTACAACCATTGGTCATACGCAATAGGTTTGGGCTAATTGAAGTTGCCACACATCTGGGCTTGATTCGGCATTAACCGGACGATTGATTCCGGAGATATGACCTAAAACAGTACTGTAGCAGACGACGCTGCCACTAGCCAGTAACATGGCTACTTGCGGGCTCTTCCCGAAGACAAGGACACAGGGTGATGAAGAATCCGGTTTATTGCAGACTTTGAATAATGGCGTACAGAACAGATGGTACATGCTAGAGCTCTCCTCGTGTGGAACCTGAGAAGCACAAACCTTTCATTTGAGCATAATTTAGGTCAATCTTCATAATTTTAAGGTTCCTGCCTCAGGTGAACACTATATATTTAAATATTGAATGTATGTTTGTGCGTCACTTACTGTATAAAAAGAAAAAGACCAAGGAGTATTGGGGTATTGAACCAGCAACCTTCCAGTTGTGAGGCAACCGCTCTACCTCCTAAGCTATACTGCCACCATGTAGTCAAGTTTATTGTCACTTGACAGTTTACACAAGTATAAGCAGTGAGTGAAAATCTTATGTGCAATACCCGACGACAGACAGCAGTTATAAAAAAAATATATATCTATCTATCTATCTATCTATCTATATATCAATGTAATAAAATATACATTGTTATATGCTATACACCCTTGTTCAGCAGCCTGATGGCCTGACTGTGGAAGCTGTCTCAGAGTCTATTTGTGCGGCACTTGATACTGCGGTATCGCCTGCCTGACGGTAAAAGTGAATACAGTTCGTGGCTGGGGTGGGCATTGTCTTTTATGATGCGTTTGGCCTTGGCCACGCACCGCTGGTTGTATATATCCAGGAGGGAGGGGAGCTCACCTCCAACGATATACTGGGCCGTCCGCGCCACCCTTTGAAGCGCTCTGCGCTCGAGTGCGGTGCAGTTCCCGTACCAGGCGGTGATGCACCCTGTAAGAACACACTCGATTGTGCCGGTGTAGAATGTTCATTGTATTGTATTCAATGTATTCTGATGTATTGCATATTCCGCCCTTTTTTTTTTTCAATAAAAAGGCCTTAATAACGATTGGTCCAGAGCCTGATTGTCTGAATGTGTGTTCATGTCTGAAGTCTGCAGTAGACTCTCTGTATGACGCCATTGGACTGCTCAACCTCTACACCTGCTTCCATGTGTTCTGAACAATGCCTCAAAGTTCATTCTAAAAAATTGGATGACCAACATTTAGTTAAATATTTCACACAAATTCACACTCTTAATATGAAACAAAACCATATTCGTATGGACATTTGTTAAAAGTCATGATGTTGTTCATCACCAATGTAGTTCATCTGTGCATTGGGTGGTGTTTTTAATGGGTTTGTGGCAAGTCCTCATCACATGATAACCTATAGCAAGTGATGTGCTTTTAGGAAAATAAATCTGCTATTCTTCCAAGTGGTTGAACCCGTTTTATACAGACTATGGGTTTGATAGAGTAAGTTTAACGCCACACACTTTGATTGACCTCATGATGTTCCATGTGTGTGGGAAGTGTGTGAGTAGCGTGTGCTTCGACTGGCACCTGAAAATGTTACCATGCTACCACCACCCAAAGGCATTAAGGCACACATCTGATATCTTAGTCATTATAGGAAGGATGAGGCTCCACTGTTTGTGTCAGGAAGCCGGGTCCACTTATCCTTCGACCCCTATCCTTCCCTCGCTAACTTTTCTTCTCGTTGTCTCCATTCTGTGCCTTCTTTTTCAAACATGGCCAATATCATCGTATTTCGGTTTCTTTTCCAATCTTTTTTGTTCTTGTGGTTTTCTATCAGCGGTTCCATTTCCTCGCACACTGCAATGTGTCATTTTGTGCCTTTTGCCACTTTTCTGAGATCTTTAAAAAAGATCTCTATTTTAGGGGCTTTGTCCACCCAGGATTTCTACTGCGGTTGCTGCTATTATGGTAGCTCTCTGATCGCTCCCTTTCTTGTAGGAGTTTGAACTTCCCCTGGCTTGTATGTGCGCCTATGTGTACATTTGATATTCATAATTTTTGTTTATATAAACTTCACATTTATTTGAGCCCTATTCCCCTTTTTAAAAGTACACTTTTTTTAATCATTTTTATTATTGTTAATAATAACGTGAGTGACAAATAAAGGAATTCTGATTCCCACAGATTCACAAAAAAAGATTTAAAAAAAAAAAGCCACACACAATGTTCGCGATCGATTATGCCCCCTTGGACTTCACGATGTTCGCGATCGCCACATACACCCCCCCCCCCCCCGTTGGCCTTCACGATCGCGACATACACCCACCCCACCCCCCCCCACGTTGGACTTCTCGACTTCTCGCGATCGGGATTTTCAGCGTAATATCATATTATCATTATTTTTCCAATTACGAAGGGTTCGGTGAATGCGCGTATGAAACTTGCGGGGTTCAGTACCTCCAAAAAGGTTAAGAACCACTGTCCTAGTGTGTGTGTGGGTGTGTGTGTGTGTGTGTGTGTGTGTGTGTGTGTGTGTGTGTGTGTGTGTGTGTGTGTGTGTGTGTGTGTGTGTGTACTATTCGCTGGTTGCGTCACAGACAAGGACACACCCACCACGTGGACGCGTGAGAGAGCTAGGCCTATAGGAGGTTTCTTGTTTACTAACACTGAGGTCTTTCCACGTGTTATACTAGTAGGTCCATGTAGGGCAAGGCTGCCTATCCCTTTAAGAGAGAGGGGGCGTGGCGGGTGTGTGTGGGAGCGCGAGGTGAAGGAGCGAGCGTCTCTGTGTCTGGAAGTGAACGGGAGTAGTAGCAATGTACATCTGTCCAGAATAAGTGGTCAATAAAGCCAACCCTCTCGGAAGTAAACCCTGCCTGTCTGTTCATTAAGTGGCTTATTGAACCCGAAGCCTGTGCTTTGGCCCTGGATGAATATCCCCTGTATTCCTCGACTACGGTCTGGAAGCTAGACAGGAAAGTTCAACATTGGCGACCACGAAGGGACTTCTCAAGTCAACGTAAATATAGTGGTGAGCACACAAGAGGAGTAAATGAACGGTGGAGATAAACCGTCAAGGGATTTTTGATAATTAGCAAGTTAGGCGGCTGCAAGCGGGACTAAATGGCGGCCGCTAGTCTAAACACGTCGGAGGACCGCAGCGTGCCAACTAACTATTCCCTGTCTGGGCCCAACGGCATCACGTCACTTGCAATTCTACACCGTTTGGGCACTACGACAATTTGGCCTACTTTCAACTTTATACTTCACTACTTTCAGCAACGCTTGGCCTACTTCCTGGTCGCTTGGTGCATGCTTCACTGAGCAGCTTAAGAGTTATTGATCCGGCATTTCGAATCTGTGAATGTATTTTCTGTAATACGGTAAGCTAAACCCTCTAGTCTTAACTTTAAATTGTGTTTAAAACTAACATGTATGTTAGTGTACATGTACTAACATGTATATTCAAACAATGTTGATTGACGTTCAACAAACCGATGTGAACGTTACGGGTCTGAAGAGTTGATGAATGAATGAAGTGGAGGTCTATAGATAGATAGATACTTTATTAATCCCGGGGGAAATTTAGTGTCAACTTGGTATTGCTCACCGAGCTGTAACGTTGCCGTGGATGTTATCCTAGATGTTGACATCAGACTGTCACCTAGCTAAGCTAGCTTTGTTGAGATGTGATATTTTGCTAATTTTAACTGCCTAGTTTCGTTCCCACCCCAAATCCATGTTATGTTTTCTGTACAATGTTTGGCAAAGTATTGTACTGTTCTGGGAAGGCATGTTCTGAGGAGGGAGTCATCCCCGCGTCTCTAGCCGTCCCTCTCTCTCTCTTCTCTCTCTCTCGAATAGGATAGGATAGAGGGAGCGAGAGAGAAATAGGATAGAAAGAGGGAGACATAGGATAGAAAGAGGGAGACAGAGAGAGAGAAATAGGATAGAAAGAGGGAGAGAGAAATAGGATAGAAAGAGAGAAACAGAGAGCTAGAACTAGGCTTGCGTTGGTGGAAACGAGGCATCGTCCGTTTTTCTAATAGCGGTTTGTTCTAGAAGCGTCCATGGCGAATTTTAGTGTTTTTAAAAATGGCGGTCAAAAACTTAGTTTGTCCGATAAGCCCCGCCCCTGACGTAGTGGAGCTTGCTAGGCTAGCCCAGCTTCTTTCCTGCTTCACTCCCATCCTCCCGAACTCCCGCCTCCTGTCATCCGACCACCCGCATGCTCCACCTTCCTCTCCGTCACTTCTTTCCTGCTTCACTCCCATCCTCCCGAACTCCCGCCTCCTGTCATCCGACCACCCGCATGCTCCACCTTCCTCTCCGTCACTTCTTTCCTGCTTCACTCCCATCCTCCCGAACTCCCGCCTCCTGTCATCCGACCACCCGCATGCTCCACCCTCCTCTCCGTCACTTCTTTCTTGCTTCACTCCCATCCTGCCGAACTCCTCCATGTCCGCTAAGCTCACCGGCTAACTCCGTGACGCCGCTAGACCAGCTCCCGTCAGGATAGACTTCTTTCGTCCGAAAATAAAATCACTTCTGACACCAATGTAATGTTCTGACGTGATCGGCTATTGTATTTACTTTGTTGTTATTAGTAGAACGTTGCACGCAGGTTTCAGAACACAGATTGAATGTCAACTGTATTACACATCAATCACACAGGCACGCCGAAAGTATGGCGTGCTCGACTGCTTCACGCGACTTCCTAGTCTCTGAATACGTAAACTCTCAATCAAGTCGCTAGTTTGAGATGTTCTTCTAAACTAACGTATGATAACGGGTCGGCTTCACTTCCACACCCGTACGCATTGAAATGATGGCAAAATAACCCCACTCTCTGGCCAGATTTGAGCTTCGGTGATATTTACACCTGATTTATAAACTCATAGTTAGTGCAATGCACTGTATCCACGATGCTGTTGCACTACTGGCCCTTTTTAAAATGCTTTTTAAATGTTGTTTTGCACATATTCAACAAATGTACCTACATGTCACTTCAGTGTTCTTTTTAGTGTTATTTTTTATTGTGTACAGTATAGTGTTTTTAGAGAATTGGGGAGTAAGCATTATATTGTACTTTTGTACATTGTATCTATTGTATGTTGCAAATGTCAAATATAAATCTTGAATTAAGTTAAGCTATTACATTTATTAACTGCACTGTATTTATTTTTTATTTCTGCAGATACTTCAGTTTCAAGAAGTCAAGTCAAACTGCATGGCAGTGAGGACTTTACCGACAATGTACAGAATATGTTTAGTCCTCTTCATTGCCAGCCATGCATTAGCAAACTGTCCCCCGGATGATTACAGAGTTGGAGGTGAATGTTGTCCAAAATGTCCTGCTGGTAAGAGCCAAATATCTGAACTGTTAAATGTATGAGTTAAATGTAATCAGATTCAATAAATACTAATTAATTTGTATGAAACCAGTTGAAATATGACAAATTCAACATTCTCAATATTTCCACACAACAGGCAAGTATGTGGAGAAGGATTGCACAGACAGAACCATTACAGAGTGCAAACTATGTGAACCAGGAACCTTCAAAGATGGCCGTAATGCCCTGAAGCAGTGCTCTAACTGTACACGGTGTGACGCAGGTACAGGCAACCCCCAGATCTACTGTTCACCATTAACCGGTCAACATTATATTGTTCATGTTCGTTCAGAGAGGTTGTGTATGTTGTCTCAGGTTGTCAGTAACTGCGTTGTGGTTGACAGGTCTCGGCCTGAAGGAGAAGAAGTCGTGTACATTAACATCAGATGCCCTGTGTGAGACCCGGGACGGATACTTCTGTGTTGACCCCAGTGGAGGTGGATGTTTGGCAGCTCAGAACCACCGTCTGACTTGTAGTCCTGGTCAATACATCAGTCAAAGAGGTCGGTGTCTACATCTAAACATCAATGTTAAATCACAGCGTCCAAACATGGGGCTGTACTTTACTTTGCTCTTTTAAGAGACCCATCCAGCCTACTTTAGCATTCAATACGTGTATATATTTCTACAGGAACAGCACATGAAGATACAGAGTGCCATCATTGTACTGATGGAACATTCTCAGACGGCACATCAATGTCTTGCCAGATCCACACGAGGTGTGTGTGTGTGTGTGTGTGTGTGTGTGTGTGTGTGTGTGTGTGTGTGTGTGTGTGTGTGTGTGTGTGTGTGTGTGTGTGTGTGTGTGTGTGTGTGTGTGTGTGTGTGTGTGTGTGTGTGTGTGTGTGTGTGTGTGTGTGTGTGTGTGTGTGTGTGTGTGTGTGTGTGTGTGTGTGTGTGTGTGTGTGGACTTCTTTGAAAACCCCTGTTCTACACTATCATGACTTACTAAACATGTTGTTGTCCTTCTCATTTCAGATGTGACTCTGCGGGACTGGAACTGATAAAACCAGGAAGTAATTCAAGGGATTCTGAATGTGGAAAACACGGTCCAAACGGAATACAAATATTCCTAATAATACTAATGATACTAGCATTATTAGGATTATTAGTATGGATGGCTCGGATTCTGAAAAAAAGTGAGTGTTACATTAACCTCTTAACATGTATCATGGTTAGGCTGAAGTGTGACTGTTGTGCTCACATGTTACTGTTTTGTTTGTATAGAACGGATACTATCAAGGATTCTACAACGGGTATGTGTTATTACTTTATATTGGAGTGTGTGTGAACCTATACTGACAGTGATACTATTAAGCGGTGAATGAAAGTGACTGTTCTCTTGACACATAACCTTGTTGTTGGTATAAAATGGATTCTTATGTGTTAGTACTGGTTTGACACAGAACACAATAATACTGTATGTGAAGCTAGCTGGCAGTGGTGGCGCTAATAGATGATGTACTTTATACCTAACCCAATGTTAATATTTGGGTTGCAGTTTTATTTTTCTAATAAAGAAGCACAGACCATGAAAAACGACACTGGTAAGCTCTTATTCCATATGTTTCATTTACATTTACATTTAGGGCATTTGGCAGACGCTTTTATCCAAAGCGACAAGGTGTACATTTGTTGAAGTAGACAATAGCATAACGCTGAGGTACGCAAACATAAAAATAGAGCAGTTCACAAGCATTCATATTAACAAGATGAATAACACAATTTCGTACTGCTAGGTCACCTGCTTAAGTAGCTGTGATAAGAGCGTGTTATCAACATTAAGGATATACACTTGCTAGAATATACAACTGAGACAATGCTGAGCTATTAATGTCAGGACTGAAGCAAGTTAGGGGTTCACAAAGGAGAAGGAGGGTTCATGGAGAGTCCAGGTGGACTCTGAACAGGTGGGTCTTGAGTCTCTTGCGGAAACTGGCGAGGGACTCTGCCGTCCTGACATGAGACGGGAGATCCGTCCCTGGTTGTCTGGTTGTATGTTTCATAGTCAGCCTCCTGCACTCATCGTTATATTATTTTGGCCTTGTTTTTGCTTTCTGGTATGCATTGCTGTATATTTTAGTATTATTTGGGTAGAATTAAACCTTTTTTGTAAAAACAACTTGTGTACTTCACAATGAGTAATGTGTCATGTATTTATGTCTGCTTTGTGTATCTCTGGTTGTGTGTCTGGTTGTGAAGTTAGACTTCACACGAGAAGAACCAGCAGCAGAGCTCCACCAGTTGGCTTCAGTCTTCAGAGGCTGGACGTCCTGACTCTCTTCTGCCTTCTCTTCCAGAAACTAAAGCACTGAAGTCCGGCTGTCCTGCCTCTACACCCACACCCACAGAGACCAGGGCTACTGCTGGACAGCCAGACATTGAGATGGGTCCAGTCCCAAGGTGTAATGCTGAACAGCCAGATGACCACTTGGTGGTCTAAAAATTGAGTCTGTGGTCATGTTGACCATTTGTTTTTTTGACCTATGGCCATGAGTTTGGCGTCGGATGGTGCTGCTCTTCGTGGCCTACAAAGATCCCATAAGACACAGGGACTTTCCTTAATGTCATTTCCACCATTTTGAATGTAAGGAAAAACACACATTTCCCGACCTTTTCCTAAACCATTTGTTCAAATGCCGTCAAACCTGCTTCGTTGGGCTCTTCGGACCGCTATTGGTAAAAGTCCAAATTTAACCAGGCTTTCGTCGTCTGAAGCCACGGCTAGAGGTTTATACCCCGAACGGCCCCCAATCCACATTACACCCATTTTATTTTCAGATAAAAACCTTACATGCTTTATGTTTGCGTACCTCAGTGTTATGATATTGTCTGCTTCAACTAATGTACACCTTGTAAGTCGCTTTGGATAAAAGCGTCTGCCAAATGCCCTAAATGTAAATGTAAATGTTACACATGTACAACCGTTGGTCATACGCAATAGGTTTGGGCTAATTTGCTGCTTAGCTCTTTGGAGAGGACTGTCCTGGCTCTGGTTGAGCACTGGCTCTGACCGCTGTGGCCTATCTGTTGCCGTGTGGTGTCTTTTACTGTTTCACATTGTGTCCATCCATCCATCCATCTTCTCCCGCTTATCTGTAATCGGGTCGCGGAGGTAGCAGCTTCAGCAGAGGACTCCAAACTTCCCTCTCCCTGGCAACATCGACTAGCTCTGACTGGGGGATCCCGAGGCATTCCCAGGCCAGTGTGGAGATGTTAGCACCCCACCTGTACCTCGGTCTGCCCCGTGGTCTCTTCCCAGTTGGATGTGCCTGGAAAACCTCCCTCGGGAGGCGACCAGGAAGCATCCTTACTAGATGCCCGAACCACCTCAACTGGCTCCTTTCTACGCGAAGGAGCAGCGGCTCTACTCCGAGTCTCTCATGAGTGACTGAGCTTCTCACCCTATCCCTCAGGGAGATACCAGCCACCCTCCTAAGGAAACTAATTTCGGCCCCTTGTATTCGCGATCTCGTCCTTTCGGTCATTACCCATTGCTCATGGCCATAGGTGAGGGTAGGAACGAAGACTGATCGGTAGATCGAGAGCTTTGCCTTCTGGCTCAGCTCTCTTTTGGTTACAACGGTGCACCCAAGTGCAGCCAAAGTGCATACTTGAACTCCTTCACTTGGGATAAGGACTCCCTCCCTACTTGGAGTAGACAATCCACCGGTTTCCTGCTAAGAATCATGGCCTCAGATTTCCCAGACATCCCAGCCGCTTCACATTCCGCTGCAAACCGATCCAGTGACTGCTGAAGGTCACATACTGATGACGCAAACAGCAGCGATTCAATCCTGAGCCCACCATACTGAAACCCCTCCCCTCCATGACTACGCCTTGAAATCCTGTCCATGAAAATCACAAAAAGGATGGGTGACAAAGCGCAGCCCTGGCGGAGGCCAACACCCACTGAGAACATGCCTGACTTACTACCGAGAATCCGGACACAGCTCTTGCTTTGGGAGTACAGAGATTGGATGGCCCTCAACAGTGACCCCCGCACTCCATACTCCCGCAGCACCCCCCACAGTATTTCCCGAGGGACCCGATCATATGCCTTCTCCAAATCCACAAAACACATGTAGACTGGATGGGCATACTCCCAAGCCCCTCCAGGATCCTTGCAAGAGTGAAAAGCTGGTCCGTTGTTCCACGACCAGGGCGGAATCCGCATTGTTCCTCTTCAATCTGAGGTTCGACTATCGGCCGAACCCTCCTTTCCAGCACCTTGGAGTAGACTTTCCCAGGGAGTAATGTGATACCCCTGTAATTGGCACACACCCTCTGGTCACCCTTTTTGAACAGGGTTCACCACCAGGTTTGCCACTCCTCAGGCACTGTCCCAGACTTTCACGCAATGTTGAAAAGACGTGTCATCCACGACAGCCCCTCAATACCCAGAGCCTTTAGCATTTCTGGACGGATCTCATCAACCCCTGGGGCTTTGCCGCTGCGGAGATGTTTGACTACCGTAGTGACTTCCTCCAGGGAGATTGATGTTTGCCGTCCGTCATCCTCCAGCTCTGTCTCTACCATTGAGGGTGTAGTTGGGTTAAGAAGTTCCTCAAAGTGTTCTTTCCACCGCCCGATCACCTCCTCAGTTGAGGTCAGCAATGTCCCACCCTTACTGTACACAGCTTGGATGGATCCACGCTTCCCCCTCCTGAGGCGCCGGATTGTTTGCCGACTGAAAGTCCTTCTCCATGGCTTCTCCGAATTCCTCCCACACCCGCTGCTTTGCCTCCGTTACAGCCGAGGCTGCCGTCCTCTTGGCCTGTCGATACCTCGCAACTGAGTCCGGAGTCTCACAGGCTAACATAGCCCGGAAGGCCTCCTTCTTCAGCCGGACGGCTTCCCTGACCACCTGTGTCCACCACGAAGTCCGAGGGTTGCCGCCCCTTGAGGCACCAATGACCTTGAGGCCACAGCTCTCAACCGCAGCTTCGGCAATAGAAACTTTGAACAATGACCACTCTGGCTCAATGGCCCTCCGCCGGAGGTGTGAGTTGAAGGTCTCCCGGACAGGGGCATCCACCAGACGTTCCCAGTTCACCCACACTACACGTTTGGGCTTACCAGGTCTGTCCAGAGGCTTTCCCCGCCATCTTACCAAACTCACCACCAGATGGTGATCGGTTGACAGCTCTGCCCCTCTCTTCACCCGAGTATCCAAAACATGCGGCCTCAGGCCAGATGATACGATAACAAAATCGATCATTGACCTTCGGCCTAAGGTACTCTGGTACCATGTACACTTATGAGCATCCTTATGTTTGAACATGGTGTTTGTTATGGCCAATCCATGACTAGCACAGAAATCCAATAACAAAACCCCACTCCGGTTCAGATCAGGTAGGCCGTTCATCCCCAACACGCCCCTCCAAGTTTCCCCATCGTTACCCACGTGTGCGTTGAAGTCTCCCAGGAGGACTATAGAGTCCCCTTCAGGAGCCCCATGCAGGACTCCATCCAGGGTGTGCAAGAAGGCGGGATATTCCGAACTGTTGTTTGGTGCATAGGCACAAACAACAGTCAGAGTTTTCCCTCCCATGACCCTAAGGCGTAGGGTGGCGACCCTCTCGTCCACCGGGGTAAACTCCAACAAAGCGGCACTCACCCGGGGACTTGTGAGTCCCTGGCATTGTGTATTTGTGTCAATTATTATACATATCATTTTCGTTTAGTGTATTATTTTTGGTTTGGTTTATTTACATTGTTATATTGTCTGTTTATGTTTGTTCACATTTATTAAGAATTTAGTTTGGTGTCATGGTTTATTATTTGCACCCTAGTGCTAATTTAGTCTAGAGTTATATTGTCTAGAGTTGTGGTGCTTTTAGTCTTTTGTTTATTTCGTTTTATATAAATAAACTTAGTATTTCTTTATGCTAACACTGTCTCTGCCTGGTGGTGTAAACTTACATGTGTGTCCTCTAGAAAGCCCTAATGTCAAGTTCCTGGGAATTCTTCGGCTCATGCTACATTGGAACTTGGCTTCTTGTGAGGTTGACGATTGTGATGTTATAGTGGCCTTCTAAAAGCAACCTGATAGCCATAATAACACTTATTTATAGCGCTCTCTCTCTAATAATGTATTACCATATCATTTATAAGCCGGACCTTCAGCCATAGGGATGTTATGTTAGTCAAGGTTGGCCAAACTTAACAATTAATACTTTTTTCAAGATGACTGTTACGATATGAAATACATTTTTTAAACCCCACCCAAGGGCCCAAGTGGACCCTTATGAGACTTTGCTTCCTAAGGCGGTATCACAGACTGGCCAAGACAATATCCAAGACTATGACCGAGCAGATCTTTTAATGTCACCCCACCCACCCAGACCCTCCTCTGCGGCGGTAGGCCAATCTTAGGGGCCCTGCCCGTTCAGTCCTTTTAGTAGGCTATACTCTTGTCTTATTCTGTACACAGAGAGAGAGAGAGATTATTGGTTGAACTCTGATAAAGAGTCAAACTGACCCTGATAAAGATAGGCCTGTTGTCCACTTCAATCCACAACTGGATTAGTAGATGAAAAGGCTTCAGCTACAGCACACGCCAAAAAGCACACGCCAGATCTCAGAACTCTAGATTACATTAGATTCTAATGTATTGTCATTGTACAGCACAAGTACGGTACAGTGAAAATAATTTAGCATCTAACCAGAGTGCAAATATTGCAGTAAAGTGCATGGTAATATAATATAATTGACAGTTTAAATGTACAGGTTAAAAGACAGTCTAGGTATTAAATGGGATATCTAGTGGAGACTAGTAGAATCTCTATTTATATGAACACTCATTGATGCAAAATGACAATCCATGCATAATCCATCTATTGTATCATAATTGGGTTTGGAGATCTTTCAATACCAATGTTAGATTAAAATAGTTCAATGCAAGTCATTTATTGATTGGTCAACAGGCACATGAACCTCGTTATGCATTGGGTTTCATGACTATACTGTATGTCTAGAGGAAGTACAATTTGTACGGCTTTCACGTTGAAGCCTCACAGAATGTGGCTATATGGTAGTCGCCGGGCGTTTAGTTGTCAAATTTTACCACCTATTCGATAAAACGACTAAGTGCGTACATTTCAAAGGACAAGGAAAAATATTTCTGTGCAATACATTTATAAGAGATGATAGTTAAAGTCCTGCAGACCAGTGATTCTCAACGGGTGGGTCGCGAGGGCATTCGGAGTGGGCCGCAGAGCATGCTCCAAACCTAAATCTTTAAAAAGAAGCCCATTAATTAACTAATGTTTCAGTGTTAAGTCATGTTTCAATGGGTTACTATTTTATTTGAGTTTGAGTTTAGCCACAATTGTTGCAGCTTTTCATCTGCTCAATGTTTTGAACAGTACTTGAAGTTGATTACTGCAACATTGGTAAATATGGTTTTTGTATGGTACACATTTCTCTGATCAAACATTTTTTTTAAAACCTGTCAAAAACAAAAGTAAAATATTAAAAAATACTGTACATTGGTTCATGACATTGTGCAAAGTACATGTAAATATTTACAACTCCAGTCTGAAGGAAGTCTATTCAAAGGAAGGTCCACATTATCGGTCAACCGGAGTGAGTAAGTAATTAGTATTTGAACGTACACAGAGCAAATAGCCAAAAGAAACAAAGCAATACTCTCGTAAAAAAAAGAAATATGTATAAAAGCAATACAAAAACAGTTCAAAGATGTCCAAAAGGAATGCAAACAAAAATAGTGGTTTTTGAGAAGAAGAAGAAGAAAAATGAACATCACATTTCTACAGAGCA
Source organism: Muraenolepis orangiensis (assembly GCA_027704905.1). Taxonomy (NCBI): domain Eukaryota; kingdom Metazoa; phylum Chordata; class Actinopteri; order Gadiformes; family Muraenolepididae; genus Muraenolepis; species Muraenolepis orangiensis. Next base: position 10,961,435 of record CM051013.1, on the reverse strand, counting down.
GTATAAATATTCCCCATGGGCTTATGTACTTAAAATATTGAAATGGATATTTAGTCAAATGTACACTTTTTTCTGCCTAGACACAAGCTGAATCAAAGACGACCATCTTTGAGGTGTCCTTCCATCTATAAAATACATTCATAAATCATACCAAAAAAGTCAAACTAACTATTTACACAACACAAAATGTCTGACTGGTACTGGTGTTTGTCACCAGTGATACCGCTTCAGAGGTCCTAACCTTCAGGAACGGGCCAGTACACAGTACCGCTCTGATCCATAACTTATACTGAACAGTACACACTCGAAACAGAAGATGGAAATTGTTAGTAGTAGATGTAAACCTTGACGAAAAGCTCCTTGATGATCAAGTCACTTTTGTTATCCGACGCTAATAACCATTATTGGTACATATGTAATTACTTTCAACAAGTGTTTGTTAATTACTAGCGGATATTTAGTTATTTAGGATTAATTGAACTGACTTTGCTGACATGAATCATAGCATCCAATTCTTTTAAACGTTATTCAGAGATCATCATCATTGGTTACACAGAGATGATTAACCGTTACTCTGAGATGATGAACTGCTGATCTGAGATTATCTGGGCTGGTCACCGTAGCTTCATAAAACAAAACTTTCTAAAAAATGTTTCTATCACTGACTTGATTGACATGACTTGCATTTCTGGCTGTTGTGCAGTTCCGTCCTATGTTAGTCAAAATGCTAGTTAGCCAAACAGCTTGGTAGCTAAAGGCCCAAGAGCCTGTAGGACACACTCTGCAGCTGCCATTAGTTACACTCATCATCATCACTGATAGGCCTCTTCATCAGATCTCTGATACATTGAGGTGTGATCCATGATCACTTAATCTGAAGGAACTTCATCTTGTTTCCTAGAAGGAGAACCGACCACAAACATGTTAATTTATGTTAAACATTTTAAAAAGTTAAAAGTGTGTGTGGTTGGTGTGTGGCTGGTTTAAGCAGCCTCACCTAGCCTCTGGGGCTGGATGAGGCTGGTTTAAGCAGCCTCACCTAGCCTCTGGGGCTGGATGAGGCTGGTTTAAGCAGCCTCACCTAGCCTCTGGGCTGGATGAGGCTGGTTTAAGCAGCCTCACCTAGCCTCTGGGGCTGGATGAGGCTGGTTTAAGCAGCCTCACCTAGCCTCTGGGGCTGGATGAGGCTGGTTTAAGCAGCCTCACCTAGCCTCTGGGGCTGGATGAGGCTGGTTTAAGCAGCCTCACCTAGCCTCTGGGGCTGGATGAGGCTGCACACCTGTCCGGTTTGACAACATCTACCTGTGTCCTGGTTGTCAGAGGAGCCCAGCGAGGCCACTGATAACAGTTTGGTTGCAAATCAAACACACTGTTGTCATCTTGTGGCTCCTTCATTACTTATTCATAAATATTAGTCCATTATTTTAAGTTTCATGTCTTGTGTGCTTGACTTTTTGTCGCCATGGAGACCACCGGTGCGTTGTTGTGAGCTTTCCATCAGAGCAACCAGGATTTACTGAAACACTTTTGACCTGAAGTGAATCATGGAAAGAGTGAACCAGATGAAGAGTGTACCAGCTCTCACCTAGTCCTTTAAGGAACCGGTTGACACCCGTTGGCTCCGGGTACGACTCTAGATACTCTGCTGCCCTTGCGTCAAACAGACCTGAGGGATCAGAGAGGTGAGGTTTAAATTGATTAGCAATTAAAACAATTTGCTTTGTTGAAAAGGTGTGTTCTAGGAGTAGGGAAAGAGCAGCATGTTGTGGTACAGCATGGCACATGATGTTAGACTGATCGGGTGTTAGACAAGTGTGTGTGTGTGCACAACAGGTAGTACACCTCTAGAGGGCAGTGAGTCTCTATTTTAGTCCTTTAGACATAAATACACATTGATGAATAACTATAGGTTAGATACACTGATGTTATGAAAAGCAACCAGATGTTCGCTGAGTCACTTTGCTACAATTCTTAAACATCGCTCAATTGGCCCATTGGCCACGCCCACCATTCCCCCCAGCGCCGCCGCCACCACCGCCGCCCCCCTTGCGCAGCTCCTTGTCCTGGATGAAGCCGGCGAACATCTGGGTCTCCATGAAGAGCTGCAGGAACTGACGCACGCCGCGGGACGGGTGCGACTTGCGGAAGCCGTCGCGCTGCAGCTCGCGGCCCCCGGCTGGCGTCTCGGTCATGTGCAGCGGGTAGTGACCCACCAGCTCCACGAACAGACGCACGAAGGCCTCCGACACCAGAGAGCTCAGCTCCTCGCTGTGGTCTGGGGACGGGCACCACAAGGGGGTTAGGTTAGACAGGAGTCCTCTAGGGAACACTCTCCAGGGTTTCAGGTTAGAAGTTAAGGAGCTGGGTTACAGTCGTGGAGATATGAGTACTCAGTAACTGTAGTCCTCATACTGGTCTGTTGGCGGTCTGTTGTTACATCCGATTAAAACTATTGTTCAGGACAACGTTATAGGGAAACAAACAACCCAGTGCACATATATAGTCACTAGGTCCCCAGAAAGCTAGGCTACCGGTTACCAAGCAAAGTAGCATGACATTTCATGGGGATTACATGACATTGGGTGTATCCATGTGGTGACTTTACCTCCAGGGCCGCCTCCCTCCTGCTCCAGGATCAGCTCTCTCTCCTCCAGCACCTGCTGCAGAGCCGCCTGCAGCTTACTGGGGAGAATGCAGTCCTCGTCCCCCAGCTGGTGGGTCATGGGAGACGGAGGGAAAGGGACATTACTTGCTTAAATGGTTTTTCGTAACCGTTGCATTAGACACTAGATTATATTAGATTCAAATGTATTGTCATTGCACAGCACAAGTGCAGTACAGCGAAAATAATTTGGCACCTAACCAGAGTGCAAATGTTACAGAAAGGGCATAATATACAATATATAATGTACATTACTTATAGAGTAGGTATTAGATATGTGCAGAATTATAGGGATATACACTGTATATACAGGTAAGTATACAAGTATCAACAGGTAGTGAGCAGGGGTATGCAGTTATATCAACCAGATAAATATATATAAATGTATATACAGCAGGTGGTGAGCAGGGGTATGCAGCTATATCAACAGTTGAAGATGTATATATATACGGTAAGTACAATAAAAATGTACCTGGCTATCATACAGGTATGTAAACAATAAATATGTAAACTATAGGTAGAGAGTTATGATTACAGTGCAAGGCCGTTGAAGACATTGATGGTGAGAGGGTAGTCAGCAGAGTGGGGGGGGGGGGGGGGTGACATTTACTACATAGTTGTCGATTAAGGCTGATCAATATTATTAGTTGTAGCAGGTTTGAGTTGGTATCGTGTAGTCATGGAATAAAGATGAGCGGTTTTGCCTATCTTGCTTATCAGGGAGGTCTGTTTTTGTCCACCCCATACACTTAGCTTACATTTATATTCTTACTAACGATATTTTGGAAATCCCCTGCCCCCCCCCCCTAGTGATGGATGTTGTGGCATTTTCCTGGGCAAGGATCCAGTATGGAATGTGTCAATTGTCTCTGTCACATCCAAGTGCATGGTGGGTATGCAAACAACAGACAGGTTGAAGCAAGGTCTACGGTCCGGCCTCCTATTGACTCTAGCTGGCAGACCTGTCATTTACATTTACATTTACATTTACATTTAGGGCATTTGGCAGACGCTTTTATCCAAAGCGACTTACAAGGTGTACATTAGTTTCATTTCATTAGTACATTTCCCTTTCATAAGGACACACACACACACACACACACACACACACACACACACACACACACAAAAATACACACCTGAACAACAAACTTGTCTGCACACAGATCCACAATGAGCACCTGGAGAGGAAGGAAGGAATCATTTCATTATGTGGGAAATTATGTGTGTTTCTTAAAGTTTGCAACCATTTGCGGTTTAAAAAACATTTGCCGAAATGATCTAAATGCATACGCCACCAAATAGGATAACCGCGTGGCTTTTAGAAATTACTTAACAATAACCTAACTTACATCCAACCGAATCTTAACACCCCTGTCAACTGACCAGTGATACATTCAAAAGTCTTCAATCCAAGTCAATTCTGCAACTCTTCAAGTTAAACACAGTGAAAGCCTTGGAAACCCCACTCAAATCTACCGGCGACCAGTGACGCACTTTATTATAACAGCACCAACTGACCTCCTCGATGGGCAGCTCCAGCAGCTGAGGAAGGCAGGGAGCCAGTGCCCCCATGAGGAAGGGGGTGGGAGAGCAGCTTATGTCCAGCATGCTAGCTGGAAGCACGGGGACGAAAGTGTGCTGCCAGATGAAGGGGTAGAGCAGTGCCAGCACTGCATGGCTACACCGCGACAATACACTGCGGGTGGGGGGGGGGGGGGGGGGAACGGAACATATGCCAGTTAGCTTCACTGCTAGCTACAATACACTGGGGGGAGAGAGGGAAACACCAATTAGCTGTCACTGACAGGGAGCTGCGGCAGATAGCGGCGACAGTTAGCTCCGATAGCTATGGACTGAGCGGTTGGCCTGCTCTGGAATACCCAGCTAGCTACGGGGGCTGATCTATATATCTAGATATAGAAGATACAAGATGTTTTATTGCCCATTTGCAACAAGCAATGGAACGCTTACTCCCCATTCCCTCCCGCAGTATGCATTTTTAAAACAATACTATAAAAAATACTATATACAATAAAAATGAAAATAAAAAGAACAATATAGGGATAGCTGATGATAGATGATAGATGATATTAGACACATGATGATATTTACATGTTTTGAATTGTGCAAACATATTTAAAAGCATTTAAAGTACGAGTAGTGCAGCAGCAACATGAACACAATGCAGTAGCTGTAATGAGTCTAGAAAGTCCAACAAAGTATGATAGTGTAATGTTAATGACAATGTTATGATAGTGTCAGCAGATATATATATCTATAGATATAGATATATATCTATAGATATACTGTACATACCCCAGCTTGTCAGCAATGAAGATGACCCTGCGCTCCAGCAGCAGGGAGCTGAAGACCTGCAGGAGGCGCTCCACACTCAGGCACTGCAGCAGAGTCCTGAAGTCCACGTGTTCCAGCCGGGAGTCCACTGGCCGACACAGAGTCAGCACCTGGGGAACACAGCCAATAGGAGCAGCCCTTTCAGTTTGGGTCAGCCGCTCTTTGCAACTGTTCACTCCAATCAAAAGGAAAGTACTGTGCATGGAATTAAGTAGTGACACTAGTGTGAGACCATGGCATGAAACACAGTAGTGACACTAGTGTGAGACCATGGCATGAAAACACAGTAGTGTAATGACACAAGTGTGAGACCATGGCATGAAAACACAGTAGTGTAATGACACAAGTGTGAGACCATGGCATGAAAACACAGTAGTGTAATGACACAAGTGTGAGACCATGGCATGAAACACAGTAGTGTAGTGACACTAGTGTGAGACATTTTTGTGGCTTTATGTCTGAATGTAGTTGTACAGCGAAGGCATAACAAAGACTTTAAATCCCAGTAAGGCTCACCTCGTTGCCAGAGCCGGGCAGGAAGCTCTTGACGGTGATGGTGCGCCCGGGGGCCGGGAATGGGGCCTCCATCACACTGCGCATGAAGGAGTGAACGAGAGCCGGACAGATCTCCCTCCGCCTCTCTACCTCCTCCAGGATCTACACACACACACACACACACGCACACGCACACATACACACACACACACACACACACACACACACACACACACACACACACACACCTTGATGAAAGAGTGGTGTGGCTCTTAGATGGGATTTGTAAAGGTGCATGAATGCACCTGTGTGTACGTGCCCGTGTGTGTGTGTCCGTGTGTGTGTGTGTGTAAGCGCGCGTATGTGTGTTGGGAGAAAACCTGTTCGATTCAACCCCTCCCTGCTGGGGAGAGGGATTCATTTTCCTGTCCCTCTTCTCTCCAAACCTTTGACACAATAGCTCTGAGGGCGTGGCCTCCCCTACCAGTTTAACCAGGGATTATAGCTGGATCTCAGCCAATAGCAGCTTAGCTTCACCGTCAACATTCCCCTGGCGACACCGGAGATCAGAGGCCTGTAGAGGTGTGACGCTGCTGTGTTTTGGCTCATGTGTCGTGTGATTGGGTCAATGAGATCGGTGTTCTGCCCTGAATCAGTTGGCCAGGTGCTGGCCAGATTGGTGAATCAGATGGTTGGCTTTGTGATTGGTCAGAAGGCCCTGTAGTAGGTTTTGGGTAAGGGTTCTTACCTTAGCGAATAGGTTGAAGCAACCCAGCTGACTGACCATGCAGTGGACCTCCGGAAGCCTCTTCCCCTTCCCACTGGGCTGAAACACACAGAGGAGCTTAGCCTGGAGGTTAGGGGCTCGGACTCCTAGCGCAAAGGTTCTGGGTTCGAACCCCAATGGTCCCCAGTCTACCTGTAGGCATCCCTGGCTCCTACTACCTGCTCGTTAATGACATGTTTCTCTCTAGTGTGAGACCATGGCATAAAAACACAGTAGTGACATTAGTGTGAGACCATGTTACATTAGCACTGTTAGCACACAGTGGAGTACAGGACCGTGACGTAGGCACAGTCTCCTTGTAAGAGCGGATATTTCAACAGAGACAATGCAAAACAGCGTGTTGCAACAGAGAAGCCAAATACATGAAGGCGTGTGGGGTCTGCACAGCTGTCATAATGACTTAATTGACATTACATATTTAGTCAAAGACACTTAATGTCTTAGGGTAGTCAATATTGGATTGTGCACAATTAAAATAAATACAAGCAAATAATGTAACTTATTTGGATAGCAATGTAAATATTTGTATAAAATCTTTAACAGAAATTAGTTTAGGGTCAGGGGTCAGGTCTAGAGTTATGGCTAGGCCAGGGTCAGGTGTAGAGTTAGGCCTAGGCCAGGGTCCAGGGTCAGGTCTAGAGTTAGGGCTAGGCCAGGGTCAGGTCTAGAGTTAGGCCTAGGCCAAGGTCCAGGTCTAGAGTTAGGGCTAGGCCAGGGTCCAGGGTCAGGTCTAGAGTAAGGGCTAGGCCAGGGTCAGGGGTCAGGTCTAGAGTTAGGCATAGGCCAGGGTCCAGGCTCAGGTCTAGAGTTAGGGCTAGGCCAGGGTTAGGGTTAGCAGCTAGGCCAGGTCTGGTGGCAGAAGTAGGGACAGAGGCGGAACATTCCTGAGTGTTTTAGTCATGGATTCAGAGAGCTGGTTTAACGCTCCGTGACTCACGCTACGCTCTGCCTTCTGGGACATTGAGTAATCTCTATGCTGCATGCAAACCACAACACACTAACAACGCGCACGCACGTGCACACAAAATTACTCACATTCACACACAAACCATACTAACACACTCTTACACACAACACATAACAAAACTCTCTTACACACAAACCAATCTTACGTACGCACGATACGTACGATAATGAGTCACATACTAACTAGACACTCACCAGGATCTTACGACAGTAGCAGAACCAGCGGCTGCCATCTTCACCCGTCAAAACAAAGGAGAAGGTCTCACTAGAGACAGAGAGAGACAGAGACAGAGACAGAGACAGAGAGAGAGAGAGAGAGAGAGAGAGAGAGAGAGAGAGAGAGAGAGAGAGAGAGAGAGAGAGAGAGAGAGAGACCCAGACAGAGACAGAGGGGCATGGTCAACCCTGCACTTCCTGGTCGAGATGCTTTTATAAATAATAAGGTATAATAATCAATATCTGAAGTTCATTAGATCAGATAGGACACGCAAGTACTTCAGAAACCCAATACAGGTCTATTGGTCTCAATGGTAGTCCTCAGCAATACTGTTAACTTTAAGGGATTCACTTTTGTTAATTATTTATTTTTTAATCGAAGCAAAGAAGAGGGGCAGTGAGATCTACCAACAATGAAACCATGTTTTAACCGGGGACCTCCTGTTTATGACAAAGACCAGAAGGAATGAGTCTCAGTGTGTCGGAGTGCGCCCAGACCTCCCCACATTCATGTTAACCCCCTTTAAGTAATCCCTCATCTGTGGTAGTATGGTACAGTACAGTAAGATAGTGTACCAGGTTCGATCCCCAATGTCCACAGCCTGAACCCCTACCTGCTCCTTAAAGGGGAACTTGGCCGCTTTTTAACCTTATCTCTATCTATCTATCTATCTATCTATCTATCTATCAAGGACACAGTGTACACAAAACAACTTTATCTCCATCTATATAATAGGGATATAGTGTGAAAGGCAACCTTATCTCCAGAGATATAGTGTAAAGAAACAACCTTATCTCTATCTATTAGGAATATAGTGTGAAAAGCAACATTATCTCTAGAGATATAGTGTGAATAACAACCTTATCTCTATCAATTTAGGGATGAAGTGTGAAAAGCAACCTTATCTCTAGAGATATAGTGGGAAAGACATTATTTATATCTATTAGGGATATAGTGGGAAAAACAACATTATCTCTATCTATTAGGGATAAAATGTGAAAAGTAGTATTATCTCTATATATTAGGGATATAGTGTGAAAAACAACCTTATCTATCTATTAGGGATATGGTGTTAAAAACAGCATTATTTCTATTCTCATTAGGGATATAGTGTGAAAAACAACGCTATCTCCAGAGATATAGTGTAAAAAACAACCGTATCTCTATATATGAGGGGTATAGTGTGAAAAACAACATTATCTCTATCTATAAGGGATATAGTGTGAAAAACCACCTTATCACTGGAGATATAGTGTGAAAGACAACATATATAACACACCTATATATAATGTGGAAAACAACCTCTTATCTATCCGTGAAAAGCATTTGCAGTGGTTCTCTGTGAGTCTGTTGGGGTACGATTGGGACTGGTGTGAGGTACCTGGTCATGTCTGCAGACGGCTTCCAGTCCAGGACGTCGGGGAAGCAGAAGCGAGGGATAGCCTTGAGTCTGTCCTCGGCCTCCTTGGAGTGACGCGACGGCTTCTCAAACTGGAACACATCACACACACACACACACACACACACACACACACACACACACACACACACACACACACACACACACACACACACACACACACACACACACACACACACACACACACACACACACACACACACACACACACACACACACACACACACACACACACCACACACACACACACACACACACACACACACACACAGAGAGAGAGAGCGTGTGTTGAGATAAGACGTGCCTTATTCATCACAGTGGGTGTACAGGACAGCAGCAGTAAGAATGAAAACCACACGGTAACACTTTAGGGTACATTTATTAACCTTGAATTAACATTAGTTAATGCAGTAATAACCATTATTATATAGCATTAGCATAAGCATTGGGGTTAGGGTTAGGTAACCCTACTCCCTATTAAATAATGTAGACATTAATACCTTAGTTAACATGAACACCATTTGTAATTGATTACTCAACCATGAGGTAACTGTTAGTTAATGTTTATTACTGCATTTACTAATGTTAATGAATGGTTACTTAACGTACCACTACTGTAAAGTATTTAAACTAATGGAAGTGTAAAGCACTTTACTGTAATTAGACTAAATAATCCTTTACACAGGCGACTGCTGTTTGTGTAGAGAACCACAGCATTTCCACACACTGAATAGTAATGAGTCCCATTTTCAAATGTCCCGAAGACTAAAGACTAGACTAACAAACGACTCAGCACTCTATCAACATGCCGTGGCACATTGTTCCACATTATAACCCGTTCATATTCACACTGTAGCGGATGAGAATATCTACTGGTAATCCAGGAAAGCTGATATCCCCGTAGCAGAGGGAAATAGTATCCAATGGCAACTAGCTTTAGATTCAATCTTTTTAATGTCCCGCATTCTGAATTTCAATAATAACACTATGCTATACTACAGTTTTACAGTTGTTTTTAATGAAATGTGTGTGTGTGTGTGTGTGCTTGTGTGTCTGTTTGAGTGAGTGAGTGAGTGAGTGAGTGAGTGAGTGAGTCTGTGTGTGTGTATGGTACCATCTTTGGGAACTGTTGAGTGATTTCCGGGGAGTAGGAGTTCCCGGAGGCGCTCTTTCTGAGGGACACCACCACGAATATCTGGAAGAGCTGCTGCTGCTGGTTCTGGATCAGGTCCCGCTCCAGGGTCCGGTATCCGGGTCGGCGCTTCAGAGTGGACTGGACGTACACCGTTCTCTTGGCGTCTGGACCCACAACACAACGCCCATGTTCACATGACTTGAGTGTACAGGTGAGTTTAGATAACCTTTGACCTGATAAACCAGACCTAGAGCAGTACCTTTAGAGGAATCTTCAGGGTCACTCTCTGTTCCACTGGTCTCCTCTGGGGTGGGTGAGAGAGAGAGCGAGAGCGAGATCGAGAGAGAGAGACACACACACACACACACACACACACACAGAAACAGAGAGAGACAGAGAGAGACAGAGAGAAAGAGAGAGAGAGAGGGTTACAATCCCAACAGTTGGTCCATTGTTGACCAGCCTGGGGCTGGTGGTTGATTGGCAGCTGGCCAAGCGCAAGTTCACCATGAGCCTCAAATTATTGTGTGTGTGTGCGTGCGTTACCTCGCACAGTGTTTCCCTGGTTCTTCACCCTCTTCCTCCCTCGCTTGGCGTCAAAGATTGTCTCGATCTTGTTGATGTACTGCGTCAGAATCACACACAAGTTGATCAATGACTAACCACACACACACACACACACACACACACACACACACACACACACACACACACACACACACACACACACACACACACACACACACACACACACACACACACACACACACACACACACACACACACACACACACACACACACACACACACACACACACACACACACACCACTCAGGTCAAGAATCCCGCTGCCACAGTAAATTATGTTAGAACGTTCTCTAACAGCAGTGGGCATAACGCTATTAGAAGAATGTCCAGCATTCCTCCTTAGTTTGCTGTGTCAAAAGAAGGCTGTTTCATGAACATTTCATCCTGACCAGATCATGTGACAAAAATGACCACCACTCTGTACCAGAAGACAGGAAGTAGGTCGATAGGACAGTTCGGATCGAGGAAGTAGAACACCATAGACGCACTAAACCAGGTGGCAAGACACTGTAATAACGCCATTAGTGTCTGTCTATTTTTGTGAGATTTTCCCTAAATACAAATAATCACATTGTAATTTTGAGTATTTACCTACAGTTTCATCGGAAAGGTTTACGTTTATCAAATTACCAAAATCAAGCAACTTTTTGAACGTCAAAGCACCTCAGATGGATGTTTTTGTATTGTTATGTTTAGGAAGTTTAGAAAACTCGCATAAAATGCACCCTACCAAAATAAAAGCCACGTTCAACTTAAACCTCAGAAACTCTACCTTGCGTCCAAAGTCCATTTCCTTCACCATGGTTGAAGACTCGGCCAGCATTTCAACTCATGCCTGACAATCTCCAAGCTTTATTACATCCTCGCTCTTACTTCACATTCTCTCTTTCTTTTTTATCCTCTTCCTGCATGTTGCCACCACTTCCTGTTGTCATCGAGACCCCCCCCCCTCTCTCTCTCTCTCTCTTACCCTCTGACAACAGACGATTCCTAGTTCATCTTTCTATTTTTAAGACTGGGCAGATACTATATATATATATATATATATATATGTCGCACCAAGCATAAGCAAAGAGCAGCACTACATATGGACTTTTCCAGAACAAGGAGAGGCGTAGACGGCTTAGGTACAGGTGGATAGGGGTTTAGTCTCAGGTGGAGAGGGTTTTAAACCCAGAACTAAAAGTGTTGAGGGTCTAGCTCTAGAGGGTTTTAGACCCAGGTGTAGAGGGTCCTGGTGGGACTTACCTGAGCCTGGGGCTGCCTGGGTGCCCTCTGGGTGGCAGAGCGCCTGGGGGAGGCTTGTTTCGGGGTGTCCAGCAGTGCTGAGACTTTGGGGGGCAGGGTCTGCTGGGACCCCTTCCTCCCCGGCCCGGCTGGGTAGTCTCTCAGGGTGTGGGGCTTGGAGGACGCCTGGCGAGTCAAAACCAGTTAGTTTTTTTCATTGTGTCACAGCAACACAACTATATCAGAGGTGGTACTACACACTTTATCTACATTTTGTGATTGAGCACAGTGATTCTGTGAATTGGTGAAGTGCATTTTGAGTGGGTCGCAGAGCATATCGCCAAACCTTAGTCTTTAGAAAGAAGCACATGATGTTAATTAATGTTTACATTTTTATGGAGTTTAGCCCCAATGTTTGCAGCTTTTTGTTTGCTCTAGGTTGTTGTTGTTCTAACTACACTAGAACCCTTGTTCCCTATTTCCAACTACTCTAGAACCCTTGTTCCCTAGCTCTATCTGCACTAGAACCCCTGTCCCCTAGTTCTACCTGCACTAGAACCCCTAGTCCCTAGCTCTATCTGCACTAGAACCCTGTCCCCTAGTTCTACCTGCACTAGAACCCCTGTCCCCTAGTTCTACCTGCACTAGAACCCCTGTCCCCTAGTTCTACCTGCACTAGAACCCCTGTCCCCTAGTTCTACCTGCGCTAGAACCCCTGTCCCCTAGTTCTACCTGCACTAGAACCCCTTTTTCCCTAGTCCCTATTTCCTACATTATCTGTCCTGTAGTTCTGCTGTGACACCCACCCACTCCCCATGTGGTAACAATAATGTCATCTCATATCAAGACATCCACCACCAATCACATCATTTAGAGTATGTAGCCCACAGCACACGCCCTTCCCCTCCTCCCATTCCTTCCATACCTTGGGCCCCTGGAGGTTGTCCCTCTGGGAGATGGTGGAGGGCCGGGGTCGGGCCCTGCCGATGGGGAGGCACATGGCGGACAGCTTGACGTCCTCGTAGGGGCTCTCCATGAGGCCCTCACCTGGGGGCAGGGGGTCAGAGGTTAGATAACAGCTGTGGAACAGTAGAGGCAATCCCGCCCCCCTGGTCAGCAGCCAATCAGCAACAAGATGAAGACAGAAACAACAGTGATTGACGCCCCTTTGGTTTAACCTAGTAGAAGGGAAAATGGACCCACACAAAGCAACAGGTATTCTGTATAGTGAATGTCAGATCACTTATGAAAGTTGCTGAATTTCTGTCAATACAGGACTTCACAAAACTGCACGTCAGTGCAATAAATGAGTACTGTGGCAGAAATGATGCCTAAAAAGGCTCTTCAGTGTAATGCACGTGTATCGCTTCTGAAGCAGTTCCAGTTCAGTCCTAATAAAACATTGCAGATGGCGGTCAGCTTCATCAGCGATACATCTTCTACCAGGCAACACGCTGTGTTCCCGGGCACTCACAGACGATGTCCTCGTAGATGTTGTCGTCCGAGTAGGCGAGGTAGAGGCTCTCCTCGTCTCCCAGCCTGCCTTGCTTCACAGTCATCCGCGATGCGTCCTCGTACTCAAAGGACTTCCTGCACACAGGCGATGAGGAAGAGGAGATGAGGAAGAGGGGGGGGGGGGGTCGAGGAGGTAGCATGCTAATGTTACATCTGTGCCAGTGCAACAATGCTGAAACAATTGGATTCTGACACAGAATTAATGGATTATAATTCACAACTCACTCACTGATCACTTTTCTAATTCAAATATCAAACATTTGCTGCTTATAGCTTCTGAAAGGATGTAGTTGCTTTTCTCTGTTGTAGAGCTTTGTAGAGAATAAGCAGTGGAAATTAACCAGAGGTCTACTGAGGTAGTCACTTAGCAAGTATAAAGAAGAGATCACATTACATCTGACAACAACATCTCCATTAGGACTGTCAAGTTGTTTCACATATTTTGGTCATGACAGCCAATAATTAACCGTTCCGTTTGGTGATTGGCCAGAGGTTATGCTTGAACTCAACTGGGTCAGTGAGGTATTAACCAACTGAATTAACCACTGAATGAGTTAATGTGTGTGTGTGTGTGTGGCTGAACAGAGCCAAAACTCAACCCCAGGGGTAGAGGAACTAGGTCACTGGAGATATGACATCACACCTGGAATCCAGCCAACATCCAGACTAACTGTTCCCTAGATCTATCTACACTAGAACCCCTATTTCCTATTTTTATCTACAGTACACTTGAACCCTGGTTCCCTAGATCTATCTACACTAGAACCACTGTTTCCTATTTTTATCTACAGTACACTAGAACCCTGGTTCCCTAGATCTATGTACACTAGAACCCCTGTTTCCTATTTCTATCTACAGTACACTAGAACCCTGGTTCCCTAGATCTATCTACACTAGAACCCCTGTTTCCTATTTTTATCTACAGTACACTAGAACCCTGGTTCCCTAGTTCTATCTACACTAGAACCCCTGTTTCTCACCAAGTAATCCAACATAGTAAAACATTTTTTCAAACAAAATAAATGTTTCTTAAGCCTTTCATAGGAATGTGTCATGTTGCCATTAGCAGTTTACAGCTGTAACTCTAGAACGCATATCAGACTCCACAAACAGATGTGACCAATTTTATCAGCCTTAGCCTTTACATTACATTAAATAAGAGAGAGGAAAAAACTGAATTGTGACAAATGTCAAAAAACATACTGCTTGGGCAAGTATATATATATATATATATATATATATATATATATATATATATATATATATATATATATATATATATATATATATATATATATATATAGGCATTACACCTGGTATATACAGTTTTTTACAAAACAGCACTGGTTTGTACTGCACATTTAGTCACTTTCTGTGCAGGTCAAGTTTTGTGCACTCATCTCTAGACACAGCGCTTCTGGAATGCTGCGTTGCATTAGAAATGAATAGACTTCTTATGAACTGCAAGGCAACCAGTATGTAAGACTCTAAATAAAAAATTTGCATAAACGTAATAAACGTACTTGACTCCCAATGAATCTGCTAAAGGACTAAATATTGATCCGCTCACCTGTTCTTTTTGTGCCGTGAAAGCCCGTTGGTCCCGTCTACAGGACATGGCGGCGGGGGGAAGTTGGGCGGGCGGGCTAGCCTACCGCCCCTGGTGTCTGAGACAGTCCCAGACAACCTACCCGCCCCCTGGCCCGGACGGGCACCAGGGACGGGCACCCTGGTCCTCTCGTACTGGAACGTCCTCAGGGGTTTGGGTGGAGGCTGGGATGGCTCAGAGGGTCCCAGGCCCTTCTCCCAGAGCAGCTTGTTCCCCTCCATCCTCCGCCAGAACCCTCGGCAGGTGTAGAAGTTCCCCGCGGGCATGTTGTCGTCCGGGTCGTCCGCGGGGGGTCGTTCGGGCTTGGGGACCACCCTGCTAGGGGAGTACCGAACATTGTCGGCCAGGAAGGTCGCTTGTTTACCTGATGGGGTTGTGATGTTGGGGTCCACCTTGGGGGAAGACTGGAGGGGTGGGGTGAGTGAGGACCTCTTGTTCAGGATGGAGGTGGATATTCCCGGTGAGCAACTCAGAAAGGGTTCCGATCTACGACCCACCGGTTTAAGTCCCGTCGGTTCTTGGGTTTCCCGGAAATCCAAGGCCAAGCTTTTGGTTTTTTTCCTCTGGGGGTCTCGTAGGGCATCGTCCCCACCACCACTACCGCCACCTGCAACACGTAATCCATTTCCAAGGACATCTGCGGACAGAGCTCGGGTGAAGACCGGGGGGTGTGGCTTGCCGACGGCGTCGTGCTGACTGCGGTCCTCCCACTGAGAGATCTTCTGCCGGATGTTGATGCCTTTCTCCCCGGTGGGGGGTCTCCCATCAGGTTGGGCCTGCCAGGCCGGAGTGGTTTTTTTTTGCATGCCAGCGACCCTGCTCCCCCCTCTCCTTATCTGCTCCAGCCCCTGAGCCAGCACGCTGTGCAGGGGGCTGGCCGCCAGCTCATCCTCATCAGTCATCCATTGGTTGAACTTCAGGGTTGGAGCCAATCAAAAGATGATAAAAAAAGCACCCCCCCCCAACCCCCTGTGTTATTGGTTAATCCAGAATGGAAGGGTTGATCAAGCGAGTGAAAGCAACGCGGGTCTTTTCCATACAGCTAGGCGTGTCCCCTAGTTTTAACAGACTAGTACATGTTCCTTCCCTCCCGCCTCCTCCTCCTCCTCCTCCTTTTACAAACAGCCTGTAAAAGGTAAGAACAAGACACAAAAAGTTACCATCAATTACACACAGCAGTTAAGGAACAAGTCGCGGCAGCACACAGGTGAGACGTGAGTCCGTCAGGCCGTTGCTTGTCTGGGAGAGGACGGTGAGAGGTACGAGCTGTAGTTCTAAGCAGAGGGACATACAACAACACATGGATGGTAGCACTGTATGAAGTTGCAGCGATGTGTGCTTTGTTCACAAAACATTAAGTTATACATGAACAACAATGGTGTCATCATTTTTTTTTTTTACATATACATCCTATTACATTGAAATATTTAGTTATTACGTTATATTGACATGGTTCTTGGAACAACTGGTTTGGAGTTTTTTTCGACTTCCAGCTTCAAGATTCAAGATTCAAGAGACTTTATTTATCCCGAGGGAAATTAAGGTGTAACAGTTGAAACAGGGGGAATAAATGCACACAAAATATACTTATACCTAAAAAACAACAAACTAAACTAAACTAGTATAAACAAAATATAACTAAATGAAATCTAAATGAAATCTAAATGTGTTCCAGTAGTTCTAAGCAGTGGGATGTAGTAGTAAGCAGGATAGAGGCTAACATGAACGTGACACAGTCAGGAACATGTTGTTTAATCACTGCGTCCTCTCCAGACAGAGGGGGGGGGGGAATCCCCTGTAGTGAAGCGCTGGTCAGGCATCAAGACATATTTGATCGACTTAAATCTTCTCTCTTAAAAGTGTTCTCTTCGCAAGATGTTTGTGTACATGGAACGTGCACGCACACACACACACACACACAGCATTCTTAAACTCCATTCCCCTGTAGCTTTTAGAAGCACAATATGTGCGCCATGTTCTGAACGATTCTCCAAAATAAAAGCGCTGAGCTCTTTTCACCCAGCGTTCAGAACACAGCCTAAAGTTAGAACCATCTTGACGTGATGAGGTCAAGGGGAAGCCCCTCTGGTCTACCGCTAACCGTCAGTGACAATACACTTTATAAAATAAATATTCACATTTAGGCCCGTGTGGAAAGTGAGGTCGTAGTGTTGTTTGGCTGATGTTTGAGGTTTGAAACTGGGAAACTCTTGATATGAAACAACCCTGAACCTGAACCTGAACATGAACATGCGCTGTTGGCAGAGATGCTTGGTCATGCCTCATGTGAACGACTTTCATATGTAATGTAAAGGACGGTGACTCATCGCATGACAATGCGTCATGTCTGCACGTCATGTAGCTAAACATGACAATATATAGGCGATATTGACCCGCCATGTCACGACATCTGACACCCACAACAACAATTAATTGAGGAGATGCTTCTAACTTTGCCCAAGGGTGTCTGTGGCATGCAGATGTTCGGGATTGAACCCACAACCTTCCGGCTGTCTTCCGGGGAGACAAACAACCCAGCCCTGGATTATTATTGGCATCTCTCTCTTTCTCTCTCTCTCTAAAAAAACTCTTGGACACGTTGCCGATTTAACGGGAGACGTGGGAAAAAAATATTCTGTAGCCAAGTATTCATGCTGAGCCTCTCAGCACAGTCGAGGGAGGGAGGGATTCAAACCCCCACCCCCACCCAAAGACAGGCCAGCTTGGCTAGGCCTGGGAATAACAGTAATATTATTTTGTTTGGTCTGACTCAAATCTTTTTAGTTTGTTGAAGGGTAATATCAGAAACTCACACATTCAACCATACAATTTACAAATTTTAAAAAAAATACTACCCACACACACTGACCCACGTGTTTTCCCTGTGTGTGTGTGTGTGTGTGTGTGTGTGGTGTGTGTGTGTGTGTGTGTGTGTGTGTGTGTGTGTGTGTGTGTGTGTGTGTGTGTGCATGGTTACACACAGGAAGGCTCAACATGCGTTTCCTGACATGCAGGAAGGAGGATCAGCAGACCTGTCCGTAATTATGGAGCAGACATTTTCAGATTGAAGCTATGTTTAGGTCCAAAACCTCCTGAAATATGAGCAGCATATATACCTGCCGTTATCATACACAGATACATTTATTCACACCCATTCAAACTGTCCACTTCCGTGCCTCCGGTGACAGCCAGCAGGCAGGCGGTTAGTAAACAGACTGGATGACAAAACCACATGTAAAAGAAGCGCACTGATAACACAGGGCAGGGCAGGTCACACACACACACACACACACACACACACACACACACACACGCACAACCGTTCAGTGAGTCACGGTTGTAGAAAGCAGACCGTATCTGCCGTAACCCTGTCATCAGCTAGGGGCTCGTTTACACCCGATCTACACCTTCAAACGCCCAACTCAAGAATTGCTGCAAGACAGAACTTGTCCGAAGGTGGTGGCGCACAGGAGGGCGGTGCACCGTAAGACATTGTAATGTCACCAACTGTGGGTTATGAAACACGAGGAAGACATTCCAACTTTAATGGCACCACTAAAAACTAGAGATGTAGGTATAGTGGCATCGGTTAAGGGTGTGAGTCATTCTCACACCACCACATGTCTGTGTACTCATCCTGTTTACTCTATTTTGAAAGATTGTTTTCCACCTGGTTGAGTTTGCGCGTCTTGTCACAAGACGCACCGTTTAAACACTGAAGGGCAATTAAGTTATTCAATAGTTAAACAAACTCAATATCCCAGTGTGTGTGTGTGTGTGTCTGTGATTTTGTCAGCACAACGCAATTAAATCATCGCCAGGCCCTTTCTAATAATACAGTAATAGATATTTGCAAGGATGGTGAAATTGTTAAACAGTGTAGCCTGACACAACCTGACGACATATTTAGTAGTATAAAAGGAGCACAAATGTCCAACTGTATGTGAATGAATGGCGAAATGCAGAAATCATACACACTCTCAGGTCTAAAACCAGAAGGATCAATGAAGCGGACTGGAAAACAAAACTCAGAACCACTGAACGTAAAGGGTGGTCTGATGGCGAGTCCAGTGAGTGTGGATCAAAGTGAACACAAACCTCAAAGTGACCAAGAAGACCCGCACAACACGTCAAGAAACGTCCCTGGGTCGACGTCCCCGAGTACCAGAGACGTTAGCTCCCCGCCTAGCCTCTAACTTTTAGCCTCCTCAAACCCGCGGTATCCTCTAGTAGTGTCTCCAGGAGTAAAGCTTCATCCTGTCCGAGCTGACCGCGACGCTCGGTTCCGACCGACCGCCAAGACGACGACGATACGGATCCGAGAAGAGAGACTCGTTGCAGGCAAATAACTTTCCAGAAGAGACACCTCGTACGGACCGCTGTATCTGCTGCTGCTGCTGCTGCTGTGGGAGAAAGTCGAGTCTGGGAATCCTCCACGTTGAGGTGACGTCATCGCCATCGCCACCGCCACCCCTCCTCCTCCTTCCTACTCTTCCTCCAACTGCAGCTGATCAAAGTCAACGAATCAATAACCTGATGCATATACAACTTAGTCACTCCATCCATCCATCCATCCATCCATCCAGCAGCCATGTTGTGTCACAACAATCAACAACCTGAAGTACTGTATATACAAGTCATTCCCAGCCTATAGGAAACTCATGAAGTGACATTTTGTGGAAAATGTTCTTTATTGTTTACATGTTTTTGCTTTGTAACAACACAGTATTCATGTCTATAAATTTTCTTTAGTTTTCCAAATACCATTGGTTGGTTTGACATATTATCCGCTGCATATTTCTGAGTTTCAACTTCAAGTGTCTCGAGTTTACTCGGCCTTCAGGCCCTCCTTGATCATGTTGAGCTCATAGCAGAGCGTCTCGTAGCGGTAGGCCATGCGGATCTGAGCTACGTTGGTCTTCCGGATGTCGTTGCCCTCCGGACCCTCCTTCAGGTAGTGAGGGCCCAGGAAGGTAATCTTCTCCTGTGGCCGTGAAACGGCAGAAAATACAATGTTAGGGAATCATTCCTTACGACTTTAGCAAAAAGAACAGCAAACCCCTGTCTGATGCTGTATGCTTAATATGTAAGCCGATCTTTAACGGTGTAAAGTCTACAGTAATAGCTAACTATATTTATCTGTATAGCTAATGATAACGATATAAGGTGAAAAAAGTCAAGAATAAACACGATTATATGCAGCAATGACAATGGTTTGTTTGTGAAATTGCTCTTTGGCAAGGCGTGAACCCACACAGTGCTGAGTGCTGAGAGCGGCTTACTTTTGTTTTACAGAAAAGTGCTGCCACTATCATAACATTGTCATTAACATTACACTATCATACTGTGCTGGACTTTGTGGACTCATTACAGTTACTTCAATGCACTGCACTGTATTCATGATGCTGCTGCACTACTGGCACTTTAAATGCTTTTAAATATTTTTGCACATTTGGCACAATATGTAAATATCATCCATCACTATACTGTTCTTCTTTTCATATTAATTTTTATTGTATAGTATTTTTTATTAGTATTGTTTGTTTTAGCATTTAGCATTGTTTTAAAAATGCATACTGCGGGAGGGAATGGGGAGTAAGCATTCCATTGTACTTGTTGCAAATGGCCAATAAAACATCTTGTATCTTGTATCTTGAAATTACGTCATCACCGTACAGACATTCTAACTAGAATGTAGAATATCCGTTGCGTGGTGAGGGTTAAGGACGCTCACCTCATCCGACAGGGCGCTCTGCAGCAAGCTGCTCCGGGAGATCTCACACATATCGCAGGTGCTGAGTTTGAAGACCTGGGCTGCGATAGCGTACTCCTCCATCAGGGGCTCCTGCAGGGACAGACAGAGGTCATACAGAGGTCAACCCCCCCCCTGAACTCACACCGGGGCTAGAGCAAGTGGTTTCCCAGCGGTTCTTGGCCCTTGACCCCAGTTTTTAGAGTCTAAAAAATCAAGTTGCGTCCCCCAACTTTTTACATTGCTGTACGCATCTGCGTCCGCACACACATTGTTTTAACCCAACCAACATCTGCCTGTAATAGGTATGCCCCAGTAAACACAGTAACTAGTAATGGTTCCCCACGTGGCTATGAATCCAGTCTTTTTGTGTATACAGGCTTTTAGGAGACCCTCAAGCTGCTCCTTAAGCCTCTTTCACACAAAGTTCCTGGGTCAATTTCTGGGATGACCTCTGACCTTGGTGTAGTGGAACTGCATGGGGTCGTCTGTGGACAGGGAGACCACCAGGCCCTTCTTGTGGAACTCCAGCAGGGGGTTCTTGGCGTACTCCAGGAACAGGCTGTTGTTGCTGAGGGGGGACATGGCGATGGGGATCTGGCCCAGGAAGTACAGGTACTGCAGCACGGGACTCTATGGGAGCAGGGTCAAAGGTCAGCATCAGAGGTGAGGGTTAGGATAAACATGTACAGGACTATGTAGGAGCAGGCATAGAGTTAGGGGGAGTTAGAGGGTTAGGGGTTCAGGGGTCCTGGGTTATGATAAGGGTTATATACAGTATGTACATAGTATATATATGTATCTTTATTAGTTTGTCTTTGTTTTCTGGTTTATGGAGGACTAATCTGGGATCCAGCAGTCCTACTGTGTTATAGTAGAACATCTGATCCAGCAGTCCTACTGTGTTATAGTAGAACTTCTGATCCATCAGTCCTACTGTGTTATAGTAGAACATCTGATCCATCAGTCCTACTGTGTTATAGTAGAACATCTGATCCATCAGTCCTACTGTGTTATAGCAGAACTTCTGGGAGACGGCACAATAAATGCAGGGCAGCGGAGTTAGGCCTTGTTTCCTGTTTCATTAAAGAGATTTCATTCTACCAAAGAGTGGAAGAAGCTTTCAGAAGAAGATTTGAGTAAGTGTATTTCTACAGGGGCCAGTCTACACGGTGTTAAATTTTGATAAAACCTTTTTTGAATGAGATTTCTTTTTTTAACAGTTTACTACTGCCAGTCGAGATTGTGTAAGCCAATTACACGCTTACAAATCCCCGCCTCCAGCAATATGATTGGTCGAAAAAAACCCATTAAGATAAAGTTAGTATTCTGCACTCTGATTTGTGAGACTAATGGAGATCAGACCTTCTTGAGGTTGAGGCCGTGGGAGATGTTGTCAGCAGTCATGAAGGCAGCGAGGAGATGGGTGATAGCTCCCGCCTCTCCACAGTGAGGTCTGAACGTGAAGGTGTTCATCCCCCGCTCTCTGCAACACACACACACACACACACACACACACACACACACACACACACACACACACACACCACACACACACACACACACACACACACACACACACACACACACACACACACACACACACACACACACACACACACACACACACACACACACACACATCAGAGAGGGGCTGCTGGTATACAGGACTTATTCCGAATACAATGGACCCGTTAACCAGTTGAATACTGGGGTACATTGTGAATACACCGGACCTGTCGAACCCTCTGAACACAATGGACCTGTGATACAGTAGCAGTCTGAACACACACATACAGTATCCATGTATTCACTGGGGAGCTGCTTCGCTTTAAAGCATCTCTAATGACTACACAGGGTGAGATGGTTGGATTCAACATAAATAAATGTTGGGGAGCAGATGGTGGAACGTAAACGCAGGGAAAAGGTATGCGCAGTGTAAAAAGGGAAGATGAAAATGACAAAAGCCTTCTCTTCCCTTCTGAAAACAAAAAAGGAACCAACGAACCCTATTGAACGTCAATGCATCATCAACCACGGAGAGACCGATTGGGGGAGGGGGGGGGGGGGGGGTGGGTTACTCACCGGCGCAGCTGGTTGAGCACGGTGATGTTGGCGTACATGTAGTAGATATAGTAGGTGTAGGAGGGGTTCTTGGGGATGTCCCACTCCTCCGGCTTGGGGCTCTTGGAGCAGAACATGTGGCCGCTGTGCTTGGACTCGTCGTCCACACTGTCGAAGCCCGTCACCTAGAAACCGAGAAAGAGCCACAGAAACAAGAACAAGGGTGTGTTTTACGTGTGACTCCATGCCCAAAGGTTCTGGGTTCCAACCCCAGTCTGGGACTGGATTGCCTAAGAACACCGAATATATCCTAGAGTGATAACTGCTAACCCCACCCCACTGATGCAGTCTACCTGTAGGCATCTTTGAGCTAAATGCCTCCTCACCGCTCCACTACGTGACTTTGCACACTAGCGGCTCCTGCTGGCCACAGTTAGCCTAGCAGCACCAGAGTTTTGTTGGTGATGCGGTCGACGCAAAAAAATATGAAGCCAGCAGCAACTATGTCTTCAAGCAGGTAGTAGAATAGTGAGAAAGAGAAAGACACCAAGAAGTTTGTGTCATATGAATTCGACAAAAAGATTAAATGCTTTGGATAATAGCATCCTTCAAACTCAGATGTCCGCAGCTGCTATAATGTGGGAGTGTCCCCACTCACGTTCTCGAGGAAGAGGCTGAGCTCTGGGTTGGAGTGGGGGTCGATGGTGGCCTGGAACACTGGCAGGAAGATGTTCTCCAGCATCTTGCCAAAGTGGGGCACAAAGTCCCTCCCTCTGAAGATGTCACTGGAGGAGACAGAGAAAAACCGAGGAAGAAATTCAGAAAGGGTAAGAAATGAACATACGACATAACATATATCAGTCAAAACCATGTTTTTGTATAGTTTTAGAACATTTTGAAAAGCAAACAAACTGTTTTAATTTCATTTTGGTAAATAAATAAATACATTTTTTGGCAATAAATAAACAATCTGTCTGTATTTCTGTCTACCCATCTATCTAAACTCCAAAATAAAAACGTCTACTAATTCGATTCTGTTAAAAAAAAATGTCTGTACATTTTTTGGAAACATGAATAATTAATAAATCTTCGTAAATAAAATTTAGATTTAGTGATTATTGGAGACGATTAATGGGAACGTACTAAATCCTGGGCACTTGGATCATCCACTTGAGGTGTGGGGAGAAGACCCTGTGTCTGACAAACCAGCCGGACAGCTTGGTCCACTCGCTGGGGTTGCAGCCGTAGATGGACAGGCGGGGTTCTGCGTACTGGTACTTAGCATCCTCCAGGTCACTGGCTACTTCCTGGAGCACAACACGGTGAAGTCATTCACTGTATTCATTTAGACCTGAATCTCTTTAGGTCCCCACTAGGGCTTCACAAGCACACACTCAACACATTCAGTACAACATGTAAGAAGCCGGTAGCACACCCATGGACATGGCATTCAACAATTTACATTAGACAGTTGATTTTTAGGTCAATCACAGTGAAACACGGCATGATGACACAGAATCCTCTGTATTGGTCGCATTCATGTACACACACACACAGTGGAATTAGTTTCTCTATATTATCCCATCCTAGTATCCTAGCAGTGGGCAGCTATTTTATATACAGCACCCGGGGGAGCAGTGTAGGGGTCTGGTGCCTTGCTCAAGGGCACCTCGGCAGTGCCCAGGTGTTTCGGAGACTTGACCCAGCGACCTTCCTGGTTCCCAAGCCATGTCCCTACCGACTGAGTTACTGCTTACTGCTTTGATTGAGTTCACCCCCCCGGATTGAGTGTGTTGTAGTGTACAAGGTTAAGTGTAAAGGTGAGTCTGCCTTTAAATATCTCCATCTGAGGCGTTCATCTTGCATCCATGTTTAAATCCACTTCCCATTCAAATTGAAAATAGTGTGGCTGATGCTGTCTCATATGACTGCAGCCTGTTTCAACATCACATTTTCAAATTATTATTAATTTGATGATATGCATACATTTAATATCACGCACACACACACACGCACGCACGCACGCACGCACGCACACACACACGTGTTCTGTGGGCAGACTGGTGTATCTGACCTTGATGATGGTGGCAAAGTACTCTCCGTTGATGTGGTTCTCCGTCTTCATGTACAGGTCCCGCAGCTCACTGGCTCCCACCGGGTTGTACTTGGCATTGAACTTGTCAAAGCGCTGGAACGTTTGTCTTCCCTTCAGAGTCAGGAAGGAGACAAGAGAAGGAGATAGGAGATGTTGATAAGATGGCTGGGAGGGTATTACTGTCTATATACAAGGAGGGGTGGTGGTGGTGGGGGGGGGGCATGTTAGCAGGAGGCAGGTAGCAGGTAGAGCAAGTGGCCAGGAAAGGGTCGTAGGTATGATCCCCGGTTTCACACTCATCTTATCCTATCTTATCTTATCTTAGCAGCGAGTGGCGGGGGGGGGGATAGGGGGTGGGGGACTTACAGCATGGACGTCCAGGGAGTCAACGGTGAGGTCGTAGGGGTGCAGGTTGAGGCTCTGGAAGACTTCCTTCAGGGTCATGTCCTTCCCATTCAGTCTGTGGACGACGCGGTCGGAGTCCACGCGGTACGACCGTTTGATGAAGCGCAGCAAGTGCTTCTGGTTCATGCAGGCAGCCGCGTGGATATGGGTGTCCACCTTTAGGTCGGGGAGACAGAGAGAGAGAGACGACGTTTATGGTGTGGCAATCAATCCACATTCAAATGTCAAATTTAGTTCAACTGAAAATACATCTCATAGAGTGTATACGCTTGCTTCACCTCCATATAATATTAATATCCAAAATACCTTACAGTTCTGTGAGTTCATATATTTCCGATACTTTCCCTGAGATGAACCTTCATGTTCTAACAGGGAGACCTGGGTGGGGACAATGTGGACTACCTTTCTGCAGTTGTAGAAGTCCCTGTGAGGGTTCAACTTGAGCTCCTTCATCTCCTCCATCTCGTTGAGCATCTCGTGAACGTTGAACTTGGACATGAGGAACTTCAGCCGGCGGTGAGTGTAAGTCTTGCTGCAAAATGAGAAATTTGATTATGTTCCAAAATATATATGTGAAATATACTATAATAAGTGCATGGTCATGAAAACAGATAGACTGTACAAGCCGTACCATATAGTATACAAACACAATAGGGCTATAAAATAATAAGGCCTAGCCCATATCCCAAGTGAAATAGAATACTTGAATTAAGCGGCATTAATACACCATGTAATACACCACGCCAATACATCATGAGCATGTCAAATTAAAACACAAACAATAAAACAAGAAACATATTTGTACAACAATATAAAAACTAAATGAAATCAAATATAACAAAATAAAAAATAATAATAAATGAGCAACGTAGAGTACAGTAAGTACGTAAATAGTGAAGTACGTAGCATGTGAAAACGAGACACTAGCGCAGAGCGAACGGCGCCGAGCCTTACGTGGGGCCCTGCGCTATGAGGGCGATGAGGAAGTTCATGTCGTCGATGAAGGTTTCGTAGTCTGGGCAGGGCAGGTTCCGGGGCTGTTGCTTGTCGGCGGCCGCCTCGTTGTCATACACGTAGATGACGCCTTCCTTCATGCGGGCCACGTAGCCCAGGTTCTTGGGCAGGTTGCTGGCGTCGAAGGGGTCGTGGCCATTCTTCGGAGGAGCTGTGAAGACTGCGGAGGGGACCAAACACCTCAATGTGATTTTGTGAACGATGCCGCGATGCATTTCGGCGACATTGCATTTTCGGTAGTGCAGCCGCACGGTACGTGGTTTAAGTGACGCACCGTCAAGATGAACCTCAAACACGGCTGCTAACCAGTCAGGTGCGTGGTGTGCACTAGTGTAACGGACGCCAGCAGGTGGTGCTGTGCAGTAAAGTAAACCTCACTCCCTAAAAGACCTAAAAGACGTTCTAGGATGAAGCTTAGAGCCCGTGGGCTTTAGCTTCTCACGTTAGAGGGTTGTTATTGTCCTGCTGCTTTCATACACTTTTATTTCTCTATTGTACGGAAGAGTATTAGGGCCAGGCATGAAAAAAAAGAAATTTTATTCTGCATGTCGAGAATAAAGTCAAAATACCATTTTCTGAAAAAAGTCGAAATGTCGAGAATAAAGTCGAAATGTCGAGGATAAAGTCGAAATGTCGAGGATAAAGTCGAAATGTCGAAAATAAAGTCGACTTATTATTATTATTATTGGTATTTCGACTTTATTCTCGGCATTTAGACTTTTTTCTCTAAATAGTATTTCGACTTTATCAAAATACCAATACTCTTCCGTACTATTGTACCGTCCCTGCCGTGTGCTCAATGTTTAACCACCTCGAACTCAATGGATCTGCAGGTACGTCGTAACAGAACAAAGACACGACCATGACAGATTTACCCTCTCTAGGACTTACATTCAGGTCATTTTAAGGCCACAGATGGGTCCAGGCTGTGTGCAGGGCAGACCTACCTGGCTGCACCTGGTCCTCAGGATTGAAGGGTTCCCCCTCAATCTCCCTCAGGTACTGGGACGTGGTGTTGGGAAAGCGCTGTAAGGCCAGCCTCATGTACTTCTCCCTGATGGTCATGGCCCGGTAGATCCCCTTGCAGGACAGCTCAAAGTCATCCATGGTCACCTGTAGGGAATGAAGCGACGGGCCACACGTTACAGATCGGTGACTAAACCATTCCTGAATTATTTTCATATTATTACAATTCATTTGCTTATCACTTCCAAATAATTTCCATAACTGTAAATGAATCTCTTTGCAATGAATGGACAAGCTCTAGTCCTGTTCTGTTTAGTTCAGTTACAATTTCTTACACCCTGGAGACTTTTCGACGCCTCTATGGCTTTGGCTTTCTTGATTGTGTTTAATCTTCACAGATGAAAATCTGTAGTAAAATAAACAATTATTGATCGTTGCCCGATTACCGTTATTTGAAATGACCACATGTTTTCTGCATTTTAAGCGCTCCACATTCCCAATAAAACGTGACTCGTGTGTGTGTGTGTGTGCGCGTGTGGTGCGCGTGGCGTGGTGTGGTGTGTGCAACGCTCTGTAAATATACATCACACGTTGTGAAATGCAAAACCCCACCTGTTAGGAATCAAACCCGCAGCAAGCCTGAGGGGCTCTCTATTCCTGTTGGGAGTGGACATGCATGGGGTCCGCAGACCCCCTATGCATGTCCACTCCCCCAAAACTATATTCAAGCATGGAGACAGGGCCTAAGTAGGGCACCAGGCCTCATTTGAGCTCAAGAGGGCTCACGTACTCATACACGTACTGTAGTTTAGTTCAGATTAAACAATGCATCCTTGATACATAGGCACAGTATCAAGATCCATATA
Organism: Muraenolepis orangiensis; assembly: GCA_027704905.1. Lineage (NCBI taxonomy): Eukaryota > Metazoa > Chordata > Actinopteri > Gadiformes > Muraenolepididae > Muraenolepis > Muraenolepis orangiensis. The sequence continues at coordinate 10,933,294 of CM051013.1, read as the reverse complement.
GGAGTATACACAATCTGTCCAAAACATACATTTGTTTAGCTTACTTTTCACTTTTAGGATTGTATACTTATTTTTTTAAGTATACGAAGTAACTTCCTTTAAATTTGTTGTTGTTGTTTCACTTGTTTCATATTGTATTGCACTGTTCTGCACAAACAGCTCAATATATATAACCAAATAAGTGTATATATATATATATATATATATATATATATATATATATATATATATATATATATATATATATATATACCGTATATACATTTATTAACTTGATTCGTTTATTTCCCTTTATTTGCTGTCCTATAAGTACATTTCATCTTATCTAATGCACAAATGCCCGCTGTCAGATGGTTCTGCACTGGCTGTGGGTTGGTGACTAAACAGCAACAAACAAAAATAAATAGCAACAAACAACAACCAAACAAACGGAGGCCGAGTACCCCGGAGGCGTAGTCCCCGATGATGGCCACCCTCTGGAAGTCAGGCACCTCCAGGTAGGTGGGCGTGTCCACCTCCACCTCCACCACCGGGGTCAAGGAGGTGTGGGAGGCGCAAGCCACCGGCACCGCCATGGTGCGGCTTCGCTGACGCCTTTTCTTACTGCGCACACACGCACACACACACACACACACACACACACACACACACACACACACACACACACACACACACACACACACACACACACACACACACACACACACACACACACACATATATTTTTCTGCAATTCTTGATGAAAGAAACTATTCAAGATATAAATAAGAAGAGTAAATTTAATCCAAAAACTAAAGTAAAACAATAACAGGAGTAAAAAAACATCTTAAGGCCAGTGATGTGCTTGGATCGGGTCGGAACCCCCACACGCTCTCCGACTACAGGAACCGCCCCTGTTGGACCTCTTCCAGGAACCTTTACGGGGCCGAAAGAAGTCTTATGTGAACATACTCAGAAGTATGTGCTTCTGACCGGCACCTGAAGAAAAGCTGGGCGGAGCTCGACGCTGATTGGTTTAACTCGAGCAGGCGGGAAGAACAACAAGCACCATTTTAAAAGCCTGCAGCCCTTACGAGCAGAAGCATTCATTACAGCAGAACAACACACAGAAGAGCAACAACTGAAGAACAAGCGTTTTAATTAAAGTGTCTAGTGTCTAGTTTCAGCCTGCTTGGTATTCACACGACTCTCGAGGCTGTCGCAAATATGACGTCTGGCATCAGGCCTGGTGCTTCCTACACTGTAAATGTGAACACAACACCCGAAAGGGCCGATTGGGGGACGGGACGGGGGGGGGGGGGAGGGCGGACGTTCCTGTGAAAAGTTTGCGCCACGTTGGAAATGGCCCAGAGTTCCCATAGTGTGAAAGCGACTATGGTTGGCTCTCCATCCCCGCTCACCGCTTCTCGTCGTCCTCGTCCACCTGCAGGTGGAGGGCATGCTCCTGGTGCATGATTGGACAGTCGTCGGCCACGTCGAACATGGAGATCTCGTCCCGCACGTCCTCGTCCTTCGTCTCGGAGGCGAAGACCTGCTCGGCGAAGGCCCGCATCTTGTCGTCGGTCTCTGAGGAGAGGGACACGAGCGGCGCACGAGCATGAGACACGCAGGGGTCGACGTTGAGGCAACACTCACGGGCAGCTGGCAAACGTGTTTGGTTAAAGGGCAACTGTCACTGACACGACTGCTTCATATGAGTGTTGTGAAAAGTTGTCTGCGACATGAATTCCATATCCGTGGAAAAAACTAAACATGGAAAAGTTGGACCAATGATGTCATTGGTCCTATTTGGACCAATGATGTCATTGGTCCTATTTGGACCAATGGAATTTGCGGTAACAGAGTTCATGTTGCAGACATGCAACACGTTGCATTTTTTCACGATAGAAAATAGCTGCCAGTTCCCCTTTAAATAAACAGTGAAAAATGAACCACATTTTGCAGTTGATTAGCCATTACAATCCCTTTCCAAATCTCCTGTAGTGAAGACGGATAGATCTGCCTACCAACCTACACAGTGGACCCACTGGTAAGTTGATCTGTCCGTCACACATCTTAGCGGACACTGCCACTCGTGATGTCACTTGGAGGAGAGCTGTAATAGCCAATCGCCATCTTACACCTGCTCCTTTAAGGAAACTTTACAACTAGGAACATCTTTGCTTTGAAGAATATGCTTGTAGACAAAGCATGCTGCATATAAACTACAAAGCCTGGTAAACTGTAAACTGTCTACAGAAACATGTTGCATGCGTGTCAAAACAGCACACTATTCTACCCTACTCTGATTAAGGACACACAAAGAGTAGGTCTACATGGTAAAGCTTTGATTCCATTGGTCAGGAGAGTACCTTCAAAAGCCAGGATAGGACCAGGAGAACATGTCTTTGACCAATGGCAGCCACTCATTCATCGGCTGCTTGACTTACCTTTACTTACCGTTGTAAGCGTTGAAACAAACTAAATCTAGTAACACCAAGGAAGGCCTTCTAAATACAGGGAAATATCAAGCAAGCAACTAGACTATGTTTGAGGTACCTAAACTACAGTACCTCTAAATACTTACTCTGCTGAGCACCTGATTATGTAATCCCCAGCAAGGAAGGACAGACCCAAAGACAGACCAAAAGAAAACAAATGCTTAGGTTAGAGGAAAAAAGGGGTTAAGCATTGTTAAGAATTATATTCAGGCTAAGTTAGCATAGTTCATCAATTACAGATGTGACACAAAACAACAACACATTATGTATTATGTTTGTATTAAAACACAATTGTTTATAGTTACAATATGGAAATTAATTCATGCAAATGAATGTTTATGGAGATTACCCGACTACTACTGGCTGGTGCATACATATTGTAACTTGTGAGATACAACCATGAGTACGAGAAGAGGATGGATTTATAAGGCATGTACACAGTTGTAAACACAGATCTGACATCACTGGTTTGGATTCAACCATCGTAATTGAAGAAGTCATTGGTTTGGATTAAACCATCGTAGTTTTGGTGAAGAACCACCGCGATGGCGGACTTGAACTTCAGGTCATGTGATTGAAACCCACAGAGCACGTCCGAAACCAGCCCGGATACACAGCTTGGATATCTAAACCCCCCCATTCTCCTAAGGGTAAGGGTCCCTCATACCCATGTGGACTCACAGCAGGGTGACAAACCAGCAAACCCGGGGGTAGAAGTAAAGTGCTACAACCTCCCAGCTAAATGACTACTGAATTGGTGCCATGCTGATAAACAAGATCAGTGGCTTGAGCTCAGCGGTTTCTTTGACGTTTCAAAAACCCCAGAACATTATATGTTTGCATAAATGTAACTCCGTCATCATACTAAAGCAAGAGTCGTATTTGTTCAACTCTGTTCAACCCAGCCCAAAGCCCCAGTCATCATTTAATTTGTGTAAATGCTCACTCGACATAACGCAACGTCATTTGGAAGGAGAACACAGTGTGATGAAATCCACACGCGCAGACAGAGTGAAACAATACACAAATGATGGTCTCATGTTCATACCACATGTGGACGCATCTGAGCGGCATCCAAACGCTCTGGATCAGGGATGGAGAGAAGTTATAGGGCGATATCCAGGGCCCAACACCATCTACTGTACACTGGTGCTCCATGCAATCGCTAACACTATATACACCCACACTATAGAAGGTAGCGGTTTTGGTCACCGAAACTGCTGGAGATCCAAAGGACAATCTCTCCCAAGTTATACATGTGGACCTTCTGTAGTGATCCGTAAGCCTCTCTACTATTACACAGAACCGGGGTTTTTTGTTACTGTACTGTGACCATCGCTCCTTAAAATACCGAGGCAGGGGATTGAAAGCGGCTGGGGGTTGGTGTGACGATTCCTTAGCGCCTAACACTTCCTCAGGTGACAAATCATTACCAACCGCCGACAACACACCTTGACACAGATGAACGGTGAGGGATCTATTTTTGGATTTGAACTGATATACGTTATCGTAAGAGGGGGCTTACATCTGGTATTTGCCTCTGACATGTCATTTAAGGAATATTATGTAATCGTGCGGTGACACCCCGTCTGAATCACAGCATTCCAGGTCACCGGGGGATCTGAACCGACACTCCACCCAGGACAACATCCATGCCAGGACATAACCGGATATAATCCGTCTACTGTTTCACTGGTTACAGTTGGGTTTGGCACCGCAGGGAATAAAAAATAAAAAAAGAATACTCATATTTGAAGATTACTCCAATGCATGAACAAATTGTTAATAGAAATCTAAGGCAAACCGATTACAGGATTAATACATACTATTTAATGCCTATGCCTTATAATTAAAGAAAGCAATATTATTAAAATATTAATCATTACAAAGCTTGGAAGTTATTTGGTATAGTTTTTTTGCACAATACCCAGCAGTTACTACTTCTGTGAGACCCCTACCAGGTGGAACTTAAATCATGGCATGGTTTTTTACTTTCTGAACCTGGAATTATCCATCTCAGTATTTTTCTTATTCCGTGTTGTAGGCATAGACTGCAAAGGCCTCTGGACAGCTAGGGGGAACCCTGCTGCAGGTTGGCACATGGTAAAGCTGTGTCGAGAATTCTCTGTGCCCAGTGTGAGAATGTGAAAGTGGTCCGGCATGGGTGACCTAGATAGCAGGTGCTGTCCAAGCAACCATGAGATGACATAGTTATATAATAGTTAATAACTGCATATCCCTGCTCACTACCTGCTGTATATACATTTATATATGTATCCTGTTGATATAATTGCATACCCCTGCCGACTACCTGTTTATTAATATTTGTATACTTACCTGTATATGTTTATATATATATATATATATATATATATATATATAATTCTGCAAATATCTCATACATACTAACATACTGTAAAAGTTATTTTATACCTGTTTTTATACCTAGTAGTAGTAGTCTTTACATCTTTACTACCACTGTAAATGATATATTCCCATGCACTTTACTGCAACATGTGCACTCTGGTTAGATGCCAAATTATTTTCGCTGTACTGGAATTGTGCTGTACAATGACAATACATCCTTTTTCTTTTGAAATATAAATAGATTAATTAAGAAACGTTTACTAATCCATATAGATGTTTTTGTCTAATTATAGACTATATAGTAGTATAGTCCCAGAACCGTATTTGAATTCAAGAGCCATGGGATTAAACCACTTTGTTTAAATATACATATATAATTATGTCTGCCACTTTACTACCTGTTCTGACCGTTTGGAAAGACCCCCCCCCCCCCACACACACACAGTCATATAATGGACATTATATTCCAGATAAACTTCGCGATTGATCGACACATCATTGATCGACTCGAGAGATCACGTTTGTACTGCGCCGGGTCCCCCGCCGACACTCACCGGGTACGATGACTTTGGGCATGGTGACGCTTCTCGATAACGCTCCCGGAGGACTGACTGGAGGGGAAGGACTGAGGGATGCGACAGGTACGGCTACCGGGTTCGGTGTGGCGTCTCTCCGTATCTATCCTCTGGACATATCAAGACCCCTGCCTCTCCCCCTCCATGTAACCAGAACCTCCTGGGGTTTGCTATTTTAAGGACCACACGGAGCTTGACAGACAGAGATATGAGGGCCGCCTGGCTGTTATGTAAAGTTACCACTGCTGGGTATATTAGGAAGCTCACTACATTATGTAAAACCAACTGTAGCTGAAGTACATTTTGTCCTCCGCCATCGAAGATGGGATGGAGGTTTATGTTTTCGCCCCTGTGCAAGATACGAGATAGGATAGTAAGATAAGATAGATAGGATAGCAAGATAAGATAGTTCCGTACGGAATTGGGAAAAACTTGCGCAGATCCGAATCCGGATCCAGGGGACTTTTTTTGTGGCGGAGGTGCGTTCTACTAAATCTTATTTTATTTGTATTTTCTTCTCCTGAATATTTCCATAATTCCATTTTCGTTTCACTGTCAACAGACAAGCAGTTATCATCCCATAATATTATTCTTCAGCCTCATAGGCATCTCTCTCAATAACTGCAGCGTTATTCTTCATCCTCTAGGCATCTCCCTCAATAACTGCAGCATTTAAAATGTATTTTTAAAACACAATAATAAATAAATATAAATAAATGTTTTGCTTATGTTTTTCTAGAACTCAAAGTCACCATTGTGCTAGTGAGTGGTGGGAAGACAAACCACAGACAGCGTAACACAGACACACACGGATGAATGGGTGGGGGGAGGGGGGGGGGTAGCAGTGGAGAAGAGGTTGGTCTTGGGTTGTGGGATTTGAACGTTTAAAGAGAGACTCAGAGTCTCTAATGGTTTGGGAGAGAGAGTTCCAGAGCCCGGGAGCTGCCCTGGAGAAGGCTTTGTCCCCAAACGGCATACATAGGTCGGGCAGGTACCGTAAACCTTAAAAACAGGAGTGCAAATGAACTTGACACTGAACAAATAAGGATATCATTGTGTGTGTGTGTGTGTGTGTGTGGCCAGTTTAAGCAGCCTCACTTGGCCCAAGTCAGACTGATTGGACACCTCGGGCTGGGTGAGGCTGCACACCTATGGTGCATGAGAGTAATCCCCCACACACACACACACACACACACACACACACACACACACACACACACACACACAGGGACAGCTCTGACATGTCAGCATTTAACAGCTGCTGTGTCTGTTACAGCCAACTCTCCAATAAACTGGTCTGCCAACCAACCCTAACCCGACCCAAACCCAGAAGGTTTGAACCTAGAAAGAAATGTGAACCTGGGCCTTGACCCTAACCCGTCCACCACACTTCCCATGTGAACCTGGGCCTTGCCTTGACCCTAAACCGTCCACCACACTTCCCATCGTTACATTTACAAAAATGACAAAAAGCTTTTGGCAATGCAGAAAAGCCTACAGTCTGTGCTCTAAACCCCAGCTCCTTGTGGAGGTCTGCAGCCTTTGCAACAGCAGAAGTGACGACTGAGGCGCTTGTTTTAGGGAATCAGATCCCAAATGTCAACGATCCTCTGGAAGAACACGTGTTCGGAGGGCTGGAAGCATGGCAACATGGCCATGATATACTTATCATGGCCATGTTGCCATTAAAGTAACATCCTGACAACTTCAAGTAGTTCAAGTATTAGTGTGTACAGTACAGTACAATATAGTGCAGAATACAATAGAGCACAATAGTACAGCATATTCTAGTTACCGTTTAGTACACAATATAATGTCATAGTATAGATGACTAAAGTACAGTATAGTAGAAAACTTAACTGACACTGTCTCGTTAGACGTGTCTGCTAGTAAATAATAGGCCAGAACAGTATAATAGTAAAGAGTAGGCCTACAGAACAGTATACTAGTAAAGAGAAGGCTTATAGAACAGTAAACTAGTAAAGAGAAGGCCCTACTCTTTACTATTATACTGTTCTGTAGGCCTACTCTTTACTATTATACTGTTCTGTTGGCCTACTCTTTAATAGTATTCTGTTCTATTGGCCTACTCTTTACTAGTATAGTGTTCTGTAGGCCTACGCTTTAATAGTATACTGTTTTGTTGGCCTACTCTTTACTAGTATACGGTTCTGTTGGCCTACTCTTTGCTAGTATACGGTTCTGTTGGCCTACTCTTTGCTAGTATTCTGTTCTATTGGCCTACTCTTTACCAGTATACTGTTCTGTAGGCCTACTCTTTACTAGTATACGGTTCTGTAGGCCTACTCTTTGCTAGTATACGGTTCTGTTGGTCTACTCTTTGCTAGTATTATGTTATATTGGCCTACTCTTTACTATTCCCCATTCAAGATTCAAGAAACTTTATTAATCCCGAGGGAAATTAAGGATTTTTATTGGGATTTATTAAGGATTTATTATTATTAATTACTAATATTCTGTTCTATTGGCCTACTCTTTACTAGTATACTGTTCTGTAGGCCTACTCTTTACTAGTATTCTGTTCTATTGGCCTACTCTTTACTAGTATACTGTTCTGTAGGCCTACTCTTTACTAGTATTCTGTTCTATTGGCCTACTCTTTACTAGTATACTGTTCTATTGGCCTACTCTTTACTAGTATTCTGTTCTATTGGCCTACTCTTTACTAGTATACTGTTCTGTAGGCCTACTCTTTACTAGTATTCTGTTCTATTGGCCTACTCTTTACTAGTATTCTGTTCTATTGGCCTACTCTTTACTAGTATTCTGTTCTATTGGCCTACTCTTTACTAGTATTCTTTTCTGTTGGCAGCAAACATTGTCCTGGATAACTGATCAACAAGGTTGAGTCCTAGCAGCCTGTTTTCTGTTATTTTCCTATGTATTATATTCAATAGCTGTTTTTAGTTAGCTCTGTCTAAAGTCAAGTTCAGATTCATTGGCTGCAGGATGACCTTTTTGTATGGCCGGCCTACTACTGCTGAGTGCCATCTGTTGTGAAACCATATATTTATTTCAACACGTCCGTGATCCTCCCTATGAAGAGTTTATGTTTCACCGTTACAATGGTTTTGCATGCGAGTGCCTCTGGGTTACTGCTTGGTCTGTCTAGATGTTACACGGGGACATTGCTGAAGACACCCCTGCTCTCAGATGACTCCGATCGTATGTTATCCGCACTTGGCAGACGGGAGCTGGGCTGTCGAGTTACACACGACAGGTGGTCCTGCTCCACGGCGCTTCGACCTATCGGCCGAATCCCCCCCCCCCCCCCCCCGACCCCAGAAGAACAAATCAGCACTAGGAAGGATGTTGTTATTCAGTTGGATCCAGGGTTATGGCAGTAGTAGACCTATAGACATTGACGTTGTTAGCTCTAAGGATTTATGTATTCGTGACCACAAATAAATCCTATTGGACATTTGCTTTACATTGGAGCCTTAGCCCTCTTATTTACATGAGTCATACCCAGTCTCATAGACGAGGCTGCAGCTGTACATTTTTCAATGGGATTTGACAGCAACATTATCCTAAAGGGTGGAAATGTGGACACTTCCAAAAAAACATCACCATGGACAAATTAAACAATCCAGAGTTTGTGAGTGCTTGTGGAACGTCACAAAGCTTGAAGCACACAGGCTGTATCTCAGAGAACTTAACATCTTCAAGCGAATGAGATCCTGAAGTTCTGTTGGACAATACGTTTTCCCCCAAGGGCCAAATATGTTACGTATGCGGGAAACCAGGTGGTAAGCATGCAAAGCCAAGGGTCAGGTGTCCGGCGTTAAACAGTCACACATCCACAAACACTGAAATAATAAACATTGTTAGGAGCCATATGTGTTTGTTTGTCTTTCATGGTATACGTCAGGTCGCCACCGGGTGGCGACGGATGGTTATTCTTTATAAGCACAGGTGGAGGAAATCAGGTGCGGTAATGGAGGTTATGCGGTTTTTACCGCATAACGGTAAATGTTATTTTACCGTTATGCGGTAAAAGTTATGCGGTTTTTTACCGCATAACCGCTGCTGATTTACTCCTTTGTTACAGGTCACCATCGCACTTCATTTTTCTTTATTGCATCAACCGTGTCATGTTTCGTTGGATTTTTACCGATCAATAAATGGGAACATCACCCGTCTCCACACCCATGCTGGAGTGACTACAGGGAGGGCAGGATAGTCGCTATACAAGTTAAAACCCGATCTCACATGGAGACAACATCTTGGGACCCCGCCGTGAAAAGCAATGAATGAAATGCAATGCGTTAACGCCGATACGGACTCCGCCGTGAAAAGTGACGGAGAAAAGAACAAGGAAACCTACCTTGAAAGGAATCACGATTGTGATTGAATGGCAACAAAGGGAAATGAGAGACCATTTCGCACAGGCAAGCAAATTAAAGGTAACAATCAAAACTCTCTTAGGAAAATGTCTCTGCTGTTCAACATCTAAAAAGTTTCAAACCATTATGTCAAAGGGCTTCTGAGCTTCATAACACATTGCCTACTCAGTTTTCTCCCCCGGAGGATGAGCAGAGAAATATCAACATAACAAAAATGGATTCTAAAATGAAAATGATTTTGATCTAAATGAAAATGATGATGCTGATCAAAATTAAATTGTGGATAAAAATGATGTTGATCAAAATGATATCAATCCTGAGGACAGTGTGTCTAATGTGCCAAGTAAAATGTCAAGCAGGAGAAGCCATTCTAGATCAACTGTATCTAGTACTTCATCTGCACAAAGGAACAGCATACAGGAACAGCTGGACATTGATACACAACTAGCTGCTGCTGCGGCAAGACTCTGGAAGGCAGCGACTGTGGCGCAAGGCACAACAGCGGCACTTGTAATTTGTGGTATCATGCAAAAGCAGAATGAAATCACAATGCTTGTTCAACAGCAAATGTCAGTGACTTTGCCATAAAGACCATAAAAACCATTTTTGATGGTGATCCATTGCAATGTACCTTTATAAGGACTTTTGAACATTGTATTGAAGAGAGAACCAGCCGTTATAAGACTGCTTGTATTTTCTAAAGCAAGTATAAAGCAGTGAGTGAAAATTGTATGTGCAATACCCGACGACAGACAGCAGTTATAAAAAATAACAGAATAAAATAGAATAAAAATAGAATATAAAACAAGTTAAAAATTAAAAATAAAAATGCAATTTTTAAAATGCAATATATCGGCACAGAAAAGAGCAATATGTATATATAAATCAATGTAATACAATATACATTGTTATATGCTATACGCCCTTGTTCAGCAGCCTGATGGCCTGACTGTGGAAGCTATCTCGGAGTCTATTTGTGCGGCACTTGATACTGCGGTATCGCCTGCCTGACGGTAAAAGTGTGTACAGTTCGTGGCTGGGGTGGGCATTGTCTTTTATGATCCGTTTGGCCTTGGCCACGCACCGCTGATTGTATATATCCAGCTCACCTCACCATATGGAGCTCACCTCCAACGATATACTGGGCCGTCCGCACCACCCTTTGAAGCGCTCTGCGCTCGAGTGCGGTGCAGTTCCCGTACCAGGCGGTGATGCACCCTGTAAGAACACTCGATGGTGCCGTTATAGAATGTTCTCAGGATGCGGGGGCCCATGCTGAATTTCCTCAGACGCCTGAGGAAATACAGGCGTTGTTGGGCCCTTTTCACCACGTGTGTGGTGTGCGTGGACCATGTGAGGTCCTCGGAGATGTGCACGCCGAGGAACTTGAAGCTGCTGACCCTCTCTACTGCAACACCGTCGATGGAGATAGGGCCGTGCTCTCCTCTCTGCTTCCTGAAGTCCACGATCAGCTCCTTGGTCTTCTTGACCTTCTTGGTCTTTCTCTTCAGCCCAGAGAACTGGTGAGAAGTTGTCTTCATATGACACCACGACAAGGATATCAAAGAGCAAAAGGCCTTTTGAAAGAACACTTTTGAAAGAACACACCGCAATGAATACAAAATGGCAACAGCCTACATGGACAAAGTATTTGCATGGCCTGTTAAGGCAGAGGATGTTCAGGCACTGAATGAATTGGCTCTGTTCCTCAGAGGATGTTGCAATGCCATGACTGAGATACAGTTCATGGAGGAGTTGAATATCCCATCAAACATGCAAAACATCATCATAAAGTGGCCGTACAAACTGCGGGAAAGGTGGAGGTCTATAGCCTGTGACATTCAAGAACGACGAGGCTACAGAGCCACATTTCCTGATATGGTGAACTTTTTGGAGAATTGTGTAAAGATTTAGTCTCATCCACTTTTTGGTAACATTTCAGATCCACAGCCAAGCACCTAAGCACAGCCTGTTAATAGGAGCAAGCCACTAACTAGGAGCAACATCAAAGGAAGCAGCTTTGCAACAACCATTGCAGCTACCAACCATATTTCACCGCCTAAGCCCATGACATCTGTCATGGGCCAAACAGCTGTCTTCAGAAGAATGTCTTTATTGTGAAGAGCCACATCCATTCTCTAAATGTTCAAAACTAAAGAGAATTTCTCAAAGGGAGAAAATTTTATTCCTGAGTAAAGGAATCTGTTTTGGATGTTTGAAGGTCACATGAGCAAGGAATGCAGAAGTCGTCTGACCTGTGATGAATGCAATCTAAACCCCCCGACTATTCTGAATATCCACAATAAGGATAAAGGCAGCCAACCCCAAGAAACACCAGTGAGTAGTGCACTTGTCTCTTCACAAGCAGGTGGTTGTACTGGGGCCGGAGACCAAGTCTGTGCTCTTTCCATTGTGCCAGTACAGTTGAAGTATGTGAAAGGAGATAAGGTGCTGCAGACCTATGCCTTATTAGACCCTGGCAGTAAAGCAACCTTTTGTACCAGCAGTCGCATGAAGAAGTTGAATCTACAGGTGCACAATGACTCACATTATGTTGCGCACCATGGGCCAAGAAAGGGTGGTTGAAAGCCAGCCAAATTCTTACGGGACTGGAGGTGTCAAAGCTGGACAGCGATCAATGTGTGGAGCTCCCAGAGACATTCACACGAGAAACAATCCCTGTGTCTAAGAGCAATATCCCAAGTCAGCGTGAGATTGAGATTGAGATTGAGATTAGGATCCCAGAACTGGATGCTGAGGTTGAAATCTTTACTGGGACTAACGCACCAAAACTCATGGAGCCCTGGGAAATAATTAACAGCAAAGGTGATGGACCTTTACGCCGTGAGGACCCTATTGGGGGTCGGTCATCAACGGTCCTTTGAGGAGCAATAATGGTTGGCAGGGTAGCTGCTCGACCATATATGCAAACATGATATCCATCGGCAAACTGGAGGAGCGGTTGGTCTCTCTGTATAACCAGGACTTCAATAAGAAAACAATGGAGGAAAGGCAGGAGATGGTCAAGGGAGGATCTGAGATTGAAGGAGATCTTGGAAAAGTCCATCTGCACGCAGGAAGGTCATTATTGCATGGACTTGCCCTTTAAGGTGGATGACATCACCATGCCAGTCTCAAGAGGAAGTTTGAAAGGAGTAAGACCTATCAGGAGGAGTACACAGCATTTCTCACTGAGATGGTTGACAGTGGAAAACCACGATAAAATGATCCATCTTGCATTCATGTTGGGAAAGGTTTATAGTTGCACCCTTAAAATAGACAACAACCCCTCGCCTTCAACTTACTGCTGCTGTGCTTGCAGTTAAAGGGGACAACAGGCTCAGGAAAGAACTGTCACTACAGTTGGAGGAGTCCTGCTTCTGGACCAGGAGTCCTGCTTCTGGACCAGGAGTCCTGCTTCTGGACCAGGAGTCCTGCCTCTGGACCGGCAGTCAGACGGTGCTGATGTCAATGAAGCTCACTCAAAATCATATTCATTCGCTCAAAGGTAAACCCACTCTTGCTCCTGGACTCTTTCGAGAGGACGATGTTTACATCAGGAGAAGATGGAGGCAGGTTCAGTACCTGTCAGATCTGTTTTGGAAGAGGTGGACAAGGGAATACTTGCCACTACTGCAGGAACGGCAAAAGTGGACAAAGCCTTTGAGAAGTTTCCTGATTGGAGACATTGTTGTTGTCATGGATCAAACAGCTCCTCGTGGATCATGGATTATTGGAAATTATTATTGGAATTATTGGCAAAGAGTTACGCAGACAGAAGAACTGGTACTGGTACAGTTGAAGACAAAGACAGGGCGATTGGAGCGACCAATATCCAGAAATGGAGGTGATGATTTATTGATTGCTACTGATTTACTCCTTTGTTACAGGTCACCATCGCACTTTATTTTTCTTTAGTGCATCAACCGGGTCATGTTTAGTTGTTTTTTGAGAGCAGGGGTATTCCGTTGTATCATACTTTGATAGCCACCATAGCACTAGCTGGCTAAGGCACTGCCACATTATTATTTATTTATTTTAGCTTTATAAGCCCTGACGGGAACTGCCAAGGAAGCTTGCTACCTGTGGTGAACCCCTGGCTAGTGGTCCTGTTCTCTGGTGTCCCTGAGGGTGGGCCTACTAGGTGGTGGATGTGGGGCGAGGGTGAACCATGGTGTAGTAGAGCACGGGTGCCCACACTTTTAAAGGCTTTGCAATCTGCTTTTAAAATGAACAGAGTGGTAGATCAAAATGATCTACCACAAAAAA
>CM051013.1:10844702-10918236 GCA_027704905.1 Muraenolepis orangiensis | reverse complement strand
TATAACGATAGTTTGGAAGTCGCAACATTGTTCCTCAAACACGAGGGGGCCGCTATACAGCCATTGTGATGCATAGACATGAATGAGGTTTGAACCCAGGTACAGGTTGTAAATGCCACTTTATTGAATGAGACGTTGATATGCACGTATGGTTTTTGTATTGCAAGGCTGGGTTTTGTGTTGAGATTGATTTGGCATCCTGGATTCGTCTGTTCGTCTGCTGGTTCCTTTTGGACTGCATCGGCGGCGGACAGGCTGGCGAGCCTCCACGAGAACGACCTGTGAAGTGAACAAGGACAGAGTTAAAGCGCGCCTTCTACAGAGCCGGCTAGGATAAGCGCACTCAACGACACGTTTCCCAGGATGGATTCGTATCACTGAACTGATTTAAAGGGCCACGGACACCAAGTTCCCTGAACACATGGACAGAGTTTGACCACCATTCATGGAATGAGTGAAGTCGTTGTTGATGCGTAAATGGATAGAGATAACTAAGTTTGTAATAGGATTCAGGTTCTTTGTTAAGTACACTGCTCCAGAGGAAACCATTTGTTATGTTTTATTGCTTTTGTGTTAACAGAGCTTTTGATTTGAGATGGTTTGGATATAAGGGTCTTCTTTCAAATATTAAGAGTCCTGCGTTCCTAGAATTAGCTAATCCAGTTAGTTTAAGTTATAATATTGAACTAGCATATAGATAATAATTAAAATAGCATATAGATAATAATTAAAATAGTATATAGATAATAATTAAAATAGTATATAGATAATAATTAAAACAGTAAATAGATAATAATTAAAATAGTATATAGATAATAATTAAAACAGTGAGTAGATATAATTAAAATAGTAACTAAAGTAGTGGAACCAGGGAAGGTTTGGGCATCAGACCCAGGGTGTTTTGTACATATTCATTCATTTTGTTTAATTCATTGTACAGTGTATTATCCTGACTTGTGGAAAGAAAATAAACCAAAGAAGGTAAGGAAGAACTGGAAAGAGAAACACATTTCCTTACCTTCAAAACATAGATCTGTTGTCAGTGCTTCATTCTTGTGCAGACCATCTCTCTTCCGAGGCGAACTTGGTTTCTTCTGATCTGGCCCAAACCCATATATAGATACCTTGTCTAGTTACTAAGCTAGTGTTACATAAAGTTGGCGAGCCTAGCCAGGAGAGAGACTGTGTTTGTACAAGAGTGATCACACCACAGGAAAAGACAATCGATGATAGTAATCTAAAAGCCTTAAAATGGATATAGTGAAGGCTGAACATGTAGATATCCCTAACTCTGTCATTGTTGATGGCACTCCGCTGATTAACCCCAAAGAGCTTGAGGAAACATTAGTATCCCATGGCCCCTATAAATCGCCTTTTGCTGATCGATGACCATAACTCAGAAATTTCACCATCACGTCATAGTTGAGTTTAAGAGCGATGGCATCGCTATGCAGACATTAAGACCCTTACTGCCCCTAGGCTACAAGAGTCTCCGTGACGCCAATGTCACCTTTAATGTGCGTGCTTTAGATAGTGTCTACACACATGATGCTAGTAGTAGCGCCACCAATGGATACCTTGACACATTGCAAGATATAGCAAGAACAAGTGGCAGGTCTTTCCAAGAAGTACTTCAGGAGGAGTTGACAAAGATGGTCCCAGCGGGAGGGATTAATCCCCCAGCCCAAGAGCTGCCAAACTTAGAGACGGAGCCCCAGAACCTAGGGAGTGAAGCTGCTGAAGCAACCACCACCGTGGGTTCCCCGCACGCTTCCCCTGAGTGGAACCCCGAGTATGACACACCTAAAAGCCCAGCCAAGAGGAACTCGAGCGAACTGCAACACACCAAACCCTAGCAGGAGCAGGGCAGTGGTCATGTTTACCGCGATGATCCAACCAGTTCTCTCCATGACGACGGCTTAACCCTCCCTAGTGTGCAAAAGCATAATAGTTGAACACATCGTGAAGACTGCAGGCTGCCCAGGTACTCACCAAGAGATCTCTAGTTCGTCTTCGAGTCTTCTCTGAGGAGAAGTCCTCGTCCTAATAATGAACCCGATTATGACAACCTGCGCGTGCCAGAGTGTTGAACTCCTCCTGATGACGGACCCATCCATCTCTGACCTGCATAGAACACAGAAAATCGCCGACACGTCTACTGCCCCCTGCCACCGATGTCATCAAACAGGTTGGTCCCAGAGCCTCACCTTCAGAATATCTTGAGCCTCCTGGACTCGGTCTATGGCGTCAGTGGAAGATGGAGACGACTTGGTTGCCAAGTTAATGGGCACCTTTCAAACACACTGGTGAAAGACCCTCAAGTTACCTGAATAAGACTACAAATCACCCTGAGCACAGCTATCAGACGAGGTGGTATTGTGGAGGAGGAAAGAGGTCGATGTCTCTTGAAGCAATTCTGCAGAGGCTGTTGGAATCGTGAGCTGCATCAGAGACCTTCAATTGGAAACAGAGAAAGCACAGCCGCCTTCGTTTCGCCAGAGCTGGTGTTTCTTATCAGAACAGAAGAGGATAGACACGCGGCGAAGGAAGATCGCATGAGAAGACATCTTGGCCTAGACAGGCAAGTTTCCACTGCTCCCCAAGACTAGAACGGTCGTGCACATTCAAGCTGCTCACACCTGGGAAGACTCAGAGGCCACCACCACTGAAACTGATACCCTGAGAGAACAGGTTTCTGAGCCTTCAAGCTCAAGTCGTTGCCCCATGCAGGCACCAGCTAAACCAACGACCAAGAAGAAACCGCCAGAATCAGCTGAGGTTACTGCACTAAAGAGACAAGTCGTCGAGCTCCAAGCTCAGATGACTGCATTTCGAGTGCAAGACGATCAGATAAGGAGGAATCCACGATCAAAAGGTGTGGCGATCAAAAACCGACCATGAGGCAACAACCGAGCAGTCATATCGTGGGGCCCCTGCTTCTTCCAGCGCCCCGTCCTTGGTACTGTTTTCCATTGCGGAGAAGATGGGCCACATTGCTCCAAACTGTGAAGATGAACCGAACCCTGCTCTGGTTGAAGAAAAGAGGCACCAGTGTAAAGAGAGGCAGATTAAATGGGACCAGTTAAACTGCTGACGGTTTTCTGTTGGAGGGCAAACAGGGACCAAGCAGAAAAGAGATGCGCCCTAAAAGAACTGAACCAGTGATCAGCAAAAGTGCCTCAAAGTAAATTATCTTCCATCAAGCTACCTAGAGGATTGGTAGGCATGAAGTGCACAGCTCTGATCAAAATAGGACGGAAAAGAAATCAACTGTCTCTTAGACACCGGATCCCAGGTCACCACCATTCCCCTGTCACTCTATAAGAGTCACTTGTCAACTCGCCCAATGAAATCATTGAACGACTTGTTGGAAGTGGAGGGAGCCAAATGGACAGGCAGTGCCATACCTTGGGTATGTAGAGCTGAATTTAACATTCCCAAAAGAGTTTCTGGGAATTGAAACTGAAGTGCCCACATTAGCCTTAGTGGTCCCAGATCATGACTAACACGCCCCCAAATCCTTATTGGTACCACACTCTCTAGATACCCTTTACTCTAGCTATACACAGGAAAATGCGGGCAGTCCTCAGGCATCATTCTATGGATACCGTGCCGTCCTCAAGACCCTTAAGATACGACAGGAACAGGCATGCAATGGCAACCTGGGAAGAGTGAAGGTGAAGGGAAACACACCCGAAGTTGTACCAAGCTGGCAGCACGGTGGTCCTGGAGGGACTAATCCATGTGACTGGAAGCCACACAGAAAAATGGGTCATTATAGAGCCACCATCCGAGTCGTCCCCTGCCCAGTGGGTTGCCTGCGTAGCTAGCAGCTTGCCACACCTTGCCAGATAAGCGCCCCCTGCCACTTGCCCTGTCCTGATCAGGAATGAAACACAGAGTGACATAGTGATTCCCCCAAGGACCGTGCTAGCTGAGATACACTCTATCCAAAGAGTGGTGGGGAAGGAGCCCTCTGCTAATCTGAGGAAATCTACTGACCAAGTGACAGAGCTAGTCAGGCGCCCAAGATGGAATTTGACTTTGATAACTCCCCTGTGCCATTAAAGTGGAAAGACAGACATAACAGAGCTGTTGAACTCTATGCCAGAGGTGTTCGCCCCAAAATGATCTTGACTACGGCCACACTGATGACGTGAAGCCATCATATCAAACTCTGTGATGAGACCCCTTCAAACATAGAGCCAGGCCTATCCATCCTCAGGATGTGGACGCAGTGCGGAAGCACCTTCAGGAGCTGCTGGCAGCCAGGCATCATTCGTGAGTCAGAGTCTCCTTTCGCATCCCCTATCGTTGTGGTCCGGAAGAAGAACAACTCAGTGCGCCTGTGCATTGACTTCAGGAAACTTAATTCTCAGACCATAAAGGATGCCTACGCTCTGCCCCAACCTGGAAGGAGTTTTCTCTGTGCTGACTGGGTCAAAGTGGTTCTCTGTTCTTGATCTGAAGTCAGGCTATTACCAGATCGAGATGGAAGAGGCTGATAAGCAGAAAACCGCCTTTGTGTGCCCCCTCGGGTTCTGGGAGTTCAACAGAATGCCACAAGGGATCACGAACGCACCTAGTTCGTTCCAAAGGCTAATGGAGAAGTGTATAGGGGACCTCAACAGGAAAGAAGCACTGGTGTTCATCGACGACATCATTGTCTTCTCTGAAACCCTGGAGGAACACGAATCTCGACTAACACACGTCCTTCGACAATTAAAGGAGTACGGTGCTGAAGCTGTCTCCGGAGAAATGCAAGTTTTTCCAAACATCTGTAAAATACTTGGGTCACATAGTCTCCCAACATGGAGTTGAGACAGATCCCGGAAAGATAGAGGCCCTAGAGACCTGGCCGAGGCCCACAAATCTTCAACAGCTGAGGTCCTTCCTTGGGTTTTCCGGGTACTACCGAAGGTTCGTTCAGGACTACGCTAAGATCACAAAGCCCTTGAACGACCTTACCGCAGGGTATCCTCCACTTCGGAAGAGCAGCAAGAAGAAGAAAGAGCCGGATAAACAGTACTTCAATCCTGGTGGATCTTTCGGCGATAGATGGACACCACCCTGCCAGCAGGCATTTGAGACCTTGATCGAGAAGCTCACCTCTGCTCCAGTGCTGGGATTCGCTGACCCAAAACGTCCGTACATATTACATACAGACGCCAGTACCACTGGACTGGGCGCAGCGTTATACCAGGAGCAGGACGGGAAGAAAAGAGCCATAGCTTTTGCGAGCAGAGGGCTGACTAAGAGCGAAGCCAAGTACCCTGCTCACAAGCTTGAATTCCTAGCTCTCAAATGGGCTGTCACTGCAAAGTTTAGTGATTATCTCTACGGGACAGACTTCACGGCTGTAACTGATAGCAATCCGCTAACTTACATCCTGACATCAGCCAAGCTGGACGCCATGAGTTATAGGTGGTTGTCAAGCCTGTCGACATATTCCTTCAAACTTCAGTACAGAGCAGGAAGGCAGAACCAAGATGCAGATGGGCTCTCCCGACGGCCCCATGGTGATCTCATGGATGACCCAGTGTCACAGAAAGAGAGAGATAGGATCAAGCAGTTCACACTACACCATCTGATGGATATGGAGCACACCGATGTCCTTCCCGAAGTAGTGACCGCCATCTGTGAGAAACATCAGGTCTATCAACCGAATGCAAGTCTTGGGCCTCCGTACTCGCCTGTGGCTTTAGTGGAGTCCCTAGCCCTGCACACCGATGCTCTACCCAGCGGGTTCCAACGGGAAAATGAGCATGGTCTTCCGGTAATTCCACATCTGTCGGAAGAGGACTTGATGGAACGGCAGAGAGCAGACCCAGATCTTAGGGCGGTCATAGAACAGCTGCAAACTGGAGAAAAGCCTCCTCCTACCAAAGGAGAGAACTCCCTGACATAGGCTTGTGGTTGAGAGAGTGGAATCGGTTGGAGATAAGAAATGGGGTGTTATACAGAAGGAGACAAGATCAAGGGGACCTAGTGTACCAGCTGGCGCTCCCCGCAGACTTAAGGGCTACTGTACTAAGAAGCCTACACGATGACCTAGGTCACCTAGGTGCAGAACGAACTCTTGACCTTGCAAGGTCCAGGTTTTATTGGCCAAGGATGTCTGTGGATGTGGAAGAGAAAATCAAGAGATGTGAACGTTGTGTTCGCCGGAAAACTCAGCAGGAGAGAGCAGCCCCTCTGGTGAACATCACAACCAGCAGGCCATTGGAGCTGGTCTGCATGGACTTTCTCTCCATAGAGCCTGATCGGACTAACACAAGAGACGTACTGGTGATCACGGACCACTTCACAAAGTACGCAGTTGCTGTCCCTACCCCAAATCAGAAAGCACAGACAGTGGCAAAGTGTTTATGGGACAACTTCCTCGTGCATTATGGGTTCCCTGAAAGGCTCCATAGTGACCAAGGGCCAGACTTCGAGTCGCACACCATCAAAGAGCTGTGCCGCATCGCTGGTATCCAGAAAACTAGAACCACACCATATCACCCAAGAGGGAACCCAGTGGAACGTTTCAACAGGACACTCCTCCAGATGTTGGGAACCCTGGAAAACAAGAACAAGACTCACTGGAAGGATTTCGTCAAGCCGCTAGTGCACGCGTACAACTGTACGAGAAACGATGTGACTGGATTTTCTCCATATGAGTTGATGTTTGGACGACAACCCCGACTGCCAATCGATCTGGCTTTCGGCCTACCTGTCAACAAGCCTCAAAAGTCACACTCTCAGTATGTGCACGATCTGAGAAGTCGATTGGAAGAGAGTTATAAAATTGCCACCCGGAATGCGGCAAAGACGGCTGACCGCAACAAGCGCAGATTCGACAAGAGGGTCGTGGACTCAACCCTGGAAGCAGGTGATCGTGTTCTTGTGCGGAATGTCCGGATAAGAGGGAAGCACAAGTTGGCCGACAAGTGGGAGTCTGGCGTGCATGTGGTGGTCCGACGTGCTAGCGATCTTCCTGTGTACACTGTCCGGCCAGACTCCAAAGATGGCCCCCTTCGGACCCTGCACCGGGACTTGTTACTACCCTGTGGGTTCCTACCTGTGGTTGAACCGGAAGGTCCAGCTCCAAAAAGGGGCATCCGTAGGCCTCAAACACGACAAAACCCAGGCATCGAGGATGATGAAGAACCTGAAGACATGAGAGATCCATCTGATTCCGAGGAGGGATGTGTTTACTACTACCCGTATGGAGGAACAGTTGAGGTTGACACTAGAACCTTGTCAGACATGGAACCAGTACAGAGGGAGAGGAACCAACCAATGCAGGAAGCACGGCCAGCTATGGTTGTTCCGGGGAAGCTGCACCCCCTTCCACGTGATCCTGGGAAAGAGAGTTTACCTGAACTTGAGGTTGAAGGAGAAACCCCACCTGAGACTGAAACTGCAAGAGAGAAACCAGCTGATCCAGAGCCTGAGGGAGGCACTTCCTCATCGGGGCTAGCGGCAGAGCGGAGATGCTCATTTGAGAGGCTTTGTGAAGTTCCAGAGGATGCTCCCAGTGAAATGGCGGAAGGCCTTCCAGTGCCCTCCGACATGTCTAACAGTGATGAAGGTCCCCAAGAGCAGCAGCCTGAGGCCACTGAGGTTGGAACTATAAGAGATGAGATTGAACAAGACATCCCACGTATACAGCCCACTAGACACAGAACCCCCCCAGATAGACTGCATTATACACAATTAGGGAATCCCTTTGTGTCTTTGGTGCAGTCACTGTTCCAGGGTATAAGCTCTGCTTTCATAGACATACTGCAAGATCCCAGATATCAGTGTAGGTGTAACGGGACGTACACACCTTTGAGGGGGGAGTGTGTAACCCCTGGTTACTAGAGCTCCAATGACTCCAAAACTTATCTCTAACATTGAAATGAGATTTGACCAATCAGAGCGTTAGGCCCGCCTCCTACGTTTACCGTGAACTCCGGTCAATACCAGATTTTCCTTTGTCGAGTCAGGAATGACATGAGGTGTGGATGTTTAAGACATCGTCCCGTTGGTATATGATAACTATCCTCAGATTACTGATAGAAGAGAGAATACTGGTATGATATCCTGAATTGAATTAGAAAGAAGAACCTTTGTGGATATTGTGAGAAGTGTGCGAAGGGATTCAGCACACACTCGTCGAGACGGTTGCTAGTTAGCATCAGAGAAATCCTTGGTGAGTCTCAAACAAGAGAAATGTGACTATTAGAAAGTTGTGGTAACATGATAATTGAGTGTAATGTGCGGTATAACGATAGTTGGAATGTCGCAACATTGTTCCTCAAAAGCACGAGGGGCCGCTATACAGCCATGTGATGCATGACATAATGAAAAGAGTTGAACCCAGGTACAGGTTGTAAATGCACTTTATTGAATGAGACGTTGATATGCACGTATGGTTTTGTATTGCAAGGCTGGGTTTTGTGTTGGATTGATTTGGATCCTGGATTCGTCTGTTCGTCTGCTGGTTCCTTTGGACTGCATCGGCGGCGGACAGGCTGGCGAGCCTCCCACGAGAACGACCTGTGAAGTGAACAAGGACAGAGTTAAACCGCGCCTTCTACAGAGCGGTAGGATAAGCGCACTCAACGACACGTTTCCCAGGATGGATTCGTATCACTGAACTGATTTAAAGGGCCACGGACACCAAGTTCCCTGAACACATGGACAGAGTTTGACCACCATTCATGGAATGAGTGAAGTCGTTGTGTGTAAATGGATAGAGATAACTAAGTTGTAATAGGATTCAGGTTCTTTGTTAAGTACACTGCTCAGGGAAACCATTTTGTTTGTTTTATTGCTTTTGTGTTAACAGAGCTTTTGATTTGAGATGGTTTGGATATAAGGGTCTTCTTTCAAATATTAAGAGTCCTGGTTCCTAGAATTAGCTAATCCAGTTAGTTTAAGTTATAATATTGAAATAGCATATAGATAATAATTAAAATAGTATATAGATAATAATTAAAATAGTATATAGATAATAATTAAAATAGTATATAGATAATAATTAAAACAGTAAATAGATAATAATTAAAATAGTATATAGATAATAATTAAAACAGTGAGTAGATATAATTAAAATAGTAACTAAAGTAGTGGAACCAGGGAAGGTTTGGGCATCAGACCCAGGGTGTTTTGTACATATTCATTCATTTTGTTTAATTCATTGTACAGTGTATTATCCTGACTTGTGGAAAGAAAATAAACCAAAGAAGGTAAGGAAGAACTGGAAAGAGAAACACATTTCCTTACCTTCAAAACATAGATCTGTTGTCAGTGCTTCATTCTTGTGCAGACCATCTCTCTTCCGAGGCGAACTTGGTTTCTTCTGATCTGGCCCAAACCCATATATAGATACCTTGTCTAGTTACTAAACTAGTGTTACACAGGCACCAGCTCTCGCCACACTAAATTCTCCTCTGCAAGCAGAACAAGTGCAGCGGCTGAGGTTGCTGCTAACCAAGCCACCTTAAAGGTCCTGCTAGAGCAAGAGCGTCATATTGAAGAACTTCAAAGACTTGAAGCTGAAGACAGGAGACAGGAGGCTGAAGCCACCCAGTTAAAAGCCAAGATGGAGGCTAAAGCCGCCCAGGTAAAAGCCAAGATGGAGGCTGAAGCCGCCCAGTTAAAAGCCAAGATGGAGGCTGAAGGCGCCCAGTTAAAAGCCAAGATGGAGGCTGAAGGCGCCCAGTTAAAAGCCAAGCAGGAGGCTGAAACTGCAGAAAGACAAAGAGTGCTAGAAGCCAAACGCAGAGAACTAAATAGATTGGAAACTATTAAGAAGCTAAAGGCTGCCAAGGCACGACAGCAAGTGTATGAGCAGAGCGAATGTTCAGCTCAAGCAGCTAAACGAAGTGACTGCTCAGATGAAGAAGTAAATGAGCTTCTCCATCGACATGTCTCTGTGAAGAGTGAAGTGGAAATCAAGCCTCAAACTAGCCTATTACAGCACCGTTCTCCACCACGAGCTGTATCACAAACAAGGCAAGAAGACAGATCTGAAGACAGCACCACAACGCTTGTCAGATTGTTCGCAGAAACCATCAGTGCAAGTCGCATTCCTATACCTGAACCTACAGTGTTCAATGGCGACCCACTCAGATACAACGACTGGAAGGTGTCCTTTCAGACGCTTGTTGGCAGGAAGAACATACCAGCCGAAGAGAAGATATATTATCTGCGCAAGTACGTGGGTGGATCTGCCAAGAAGGCCATAGAGAGCTACTTCTTACTAGGCACAGAGTCAGCCTATTATGCAGCATGGCACATCCTAGATGAGCGATATGGCAATCCATTCCTCATTGCCAAGGCCTTCAGAGATAAGATTGAGTCGTGGCCCAAGATAAGCTCCAAATGCAGTGTGGAACTTCAAGAACTCGCCGACTTCCTGCGCAGCTGTGAGGCTGCCATGTCTCAGGTCAGAGGTCTTGAAATACTTAATGATTGCAACGAGAACCAGAAAATACTCTTCAAACTTCCAGACTGGCTGACTTCAAAATGGCGTAGGAAGGTCATGGCCACAGAAGAAGAAACTCGCATGTTCCCGAGTTTCAGCCAGTTTGTCAAGTTCCTCACACGTGAAGCCAGAATCGCTTGCCACCCAATAACCGCTCTTCATGCTCTGAAGCCAGGGGAAAGTATTCTGGACAAGGGTTCCAGGAGCAGAGATCCTGGAGCAAGGGTTTTAGCAACCAGCTCAGATGAGAAAGCCGTCGCCACAGGCTGTGTCTTCTGTGAGAGGGCAGGACACAGTCTGCAGAAGTGTCGCAAGATTATGCAGATGACAATCAGTGAACGAATTAAGTTTGTCCAAGAGAAGAGCTTGTGTTTCGGCTGTCTGAAGTCTGGCCATCGCTCCAAGGACTGTAGAGATAGAAACACCTGCGACACCTGTGAGAGAAGACATCCAACTTGCCTCCATGATGATCGCACCAAGGAAGAAAGGATGTCAACAAGGCCGGATGGAGCAAGGAACAGTGATAAGTACAAAGAAAGAGAGAATAATCAGCCACAAAACCAGGCAGAGAGACCATCACGTGAGGCGACATCGTTTGAGTCATCCAGAATGATGGGAACACTCATACATCCACAATAGTTCCAGTGTGGGTGTCATCTACAAGTGAGCCAAGTCGTGAGGTTCTGGTGTACACACTCCTCGATACACAAAGTGACACAACCTTTATCCTCGAAGAGACAGCAAAGGCTCTCAACACAAAAGGTGAACCAGTTCAGCTAAAGCTCTCCACGCTAGCTTCAAGAAACACAGTCGTGTCCTGTTGGAAGCTGACAGGTCTACAAGTAAGAGGATTCAATTCAGACAAGATAATCACTCTGCCAGCGACTTACTCAAGAGAGTTTATCCCTGCAAACAGAGACCATATTCCCACACCAGAGACAACGAAGGCATGGCCTCATCTTGAACACATTGCAGATGAGATCGCTTCTCAGCAAAGCTGTGATGTTGGCCTGTTAATTGGCTACAACTGTGCTCAAGCCCTCATTCCAAGACAAGTGGTGACTGGTGAGGAACATCAGCCGTTTGCTCAGAGAACAGACTTGGGCTGGAGTGTGGTGGGATATGGTAAACCGTGTCTCAACTATGGAGATACAATCGGAATCAGTCACCAAGTCATTGTGAAGCAAGTGACGCCAGGTCTACCGTCCTCACAAGTGAAGTGCACTATGTCTGTAGAACACAGATCAAGGAAGTTGTGTTACCTGCAGATGCCATAAAGATGCTGGGGTCTGACTTCGCTGAAAGAGTGTCAGAAGCCAGCCCCATCTCTCAAGAGGATCTAAGGTTCCTGTCGAAAATGGAGAAGGGCATCAAGTTAAAGAGCGACGGTCATTATGAAATGCCGCTGCCATTCAAGAAGGAAAGGCCTAACTTACCTGATAACAAGATCTGTACTATCCATCGTCTCAACTGTCTAGAAAGGAAGTTGAGAAGAAACGATCAGTACCACACAGACTACAAGACCTTCATGGATGAGACCATAACCCGTGGAGATGCAGAAAGGGTTCCAGAGGAAGACATCTACAAAGCTCCAGCTTGGTATATCCCACATCATGGGGTGTATCATCCACAAAAGCCTGGGAAGATACGTGTTACCAAGAGAAAGAGAACCAAGTGGAGAAGTCAAGGTGGGAGAGATCGCAAGTGACGACCCTGAACTTAAGAAGGCCCAGGTTCTCAACACCCAGGCGAAGTCGGAAGTGACCTTTCCTGTGGAGGCCAAGGACCGAAGTTATTGTATTTAGTTTTGTTTACTTTCTATGCAGTATGTTGGCTCTAAGTCATTGTAAAATCATATACAAGTGATATGTTTGGTGGGAGTGTAACTGCCTCTGTGTTCAGTTTGAGTTTTGGTTCCTACCAGTTTTTGGTGCCTACCTAAATGCTGTAGAGTAAGAGCGGAACTAATGGTTGAAGCGCACAGTGTTCCGGGGACGTTTTATGCCGACGCACACGCGTGTAGAAATCTCTATATAAGAGAAAGTTCCGTCACAGTCAGTCAGTTCGGTCGATCAGTTCAGTCAGTGAAGTTCCATAATTTCCTCTCTTATTGCATGCAGCCAATAAGGTACGTTTGGTGTTGTGGTTGTTAGCTAAGGTGCTAACGAAATGTTTGCTAAGTGAGTTTATTGTTATTATTATTGCAGAAGGATTTAATGTGTTTTGTAGGTTAAGTTCATTTTGGTGAACGATATTGTAAAGACATGTGACACTAAGAGACGAAGTAGAAATAATATAGATGTATGTTGTTATTGCTTGATCTGTGATTTATTGTATTTCATAATAATAATAATATATCAGACTTATATAGCGCTTTTCCAGGTGCTCAAAGACGCTTTACAGGAAATAGAAAACATAAAGACTAATTCAAAACACAACAAACACAACAAAACAAAACAGGAAACAAAACAAAGCAGAGAACAAATTATGGGTTGAAAGCAAGAGTGAAGAGGTGGGTTTTGAGGGCTGTTTTAAAGGACGGAAGGGTGTTGGCATTGCGGATGTGGATGGGGAGGGCGTTCCAGAGGGAGGGGGCCGCTGCAGAAAATGCTCTGTCACCCCAGGTCCGGAGCTTAGTCCTGATGGGTTTTAATAGGTTAGCATCAGCAGACCTGAGGCGACGGTTAGGGGTGTGGCGGTGGAGGAGGTCAGAGAGGTAGGGGGGGGCCAGGTTATTGAGCGCTTTGAAGGTGATGAGAAGTATTTTGAAGTGTATCCTGTGTTTGATCGGGAGCCAATGGAGGTCACGGAGGACAGGGGTGATGTGGTCAGAGCGGCGGGTGGAGGTGAGCAAGCGGGCAGCAGAGTTTTGGACATATTGTAGTTTATTGAGGATGTTGTTAGGTAAACCATATAGGATGCTGTTGCAGTAATCGAGCCGGGATGAGATGAAAGCATGGACCAGTGTTTCAGCTGCGGAGAGTGACAGGGAGGGTCGAAGACGGGCAATGTTCCTAAGGTGGAAGAAGGCTGTTTTGATGGTCTGGTTTACATGGGGGAGGAATGAGAGGGTGGGGTCAAGAATGATGCCAAGGTTGCGGACGCGGGTGGAGGGAGTGACAACAGAACCATCAATGTTCAGGGAGAAATCCTGGGTGGAGCGGGTGAGGGAGTTTGGACCGATGATGATGATTTCAGATTTGTCGCAGTTGAGTTTGAGTAAGTTATTTTGCATCCAGGTTTTGACGGCAGTGAGGCAGGTGGTGAGGGTGGAGTGGGTGGCTGCAGAGATGGATTTGGTGGAGAGGTAGAGCTGAGTGTCGTCGGCATAGCAGTGGAAATGGAGGCCATGTTGGCGTAAGATCAGACCAAGTGGAAGGATGTAGATAATGAAGAGCAGGGGACCGAGTACTGAACCCTGGGGCACACCATGAGGGACTTTGGCAGTGGGGGATTTGCAGTTGTTGATGGAGATGAATTGGTGTCTGTCGGAGAGATAAGATTTAAACCAAGAGAGGGCGGTGCCCGTTATGCCGAGCGAGGACTGGAGGCGAGTGATGAGGATGGAGTGATTAATGGTGTCGAAGGCGGCACTGAGGTCAAGGAGGATGAGGATGGAGAGGGAACCAGAGTCGGCAGAGAGGAGAACGTCATTGGTGACCTTTAAGAGAGCGGTTTCGGTGCTGTGTCTGGAGCGGAAGCCGGATTGAAAAGGTTCATAGAGGTTATTGTAGTCCATGTGGGTTTTTAATTGAGATCCAACGACTCGCTCTAATATTTTTGAAAGGAAAGGGAGGTTGGAGATGGGTCGGAAGTTGTTGGGGGTTTCAGGGTTGAGTCCGGGTTTTTTTAGTAAGGGGGTCACAGCAGCAAGTTTGAGGGCGGGGGGTACGAGGCCGGTGGACAGAGAGGAGTTAATTACTGAGGTGATCAGAGGAGAGAGTGAGGGGAGACAGGCCTTGACGAGGGTGGAGGGGATGGGGTCCAGGATGCAGGTTGACGTTTTCATGCCAGTGAGTATGGAGGATAGGTCCGATGCGGTGATTTCAGTGAAGGATGAGAATGGGTGATCGGAAGGTGGAGGAGAGGCGGGTTCTGGAAAAGAGACGTAGGTGGCGGATGCGTTGGACAGTTGGCTATGAATTGTGTCAATTTTAGATTGAAAGTGTGACAGAAAGGATGCACATTTACTGACAGTGAAGGAGTTGGAGATGGTGTCCATGGGTTTAAGGAGTTTAGAAATGGTGGAAAAAAGAGTCTTAGGGTTGTTGCTGCTGGATTGTATGACGGAGGAGTAGTGGGAGGAGCGTGCACTGTTGAGGGCGTCTTTGTATAGCTGTTGGTGTTGTTTGTAGGCTTCTTTATGGACAGTGAGACCGGTTTTATTGGCTAGACGTTCAAGTTGGCGGCCCTTGGATTTAAGATGATGGAGATGATCAGTGTACCAGGGGGCGGAGTGGGTGAAGGAGACAGATTTGGTTTTGATGGGAGCGAGCTGATTGAGACAGGAGGAGAGAGTGTCGTTGTAGGTGTTAACCAGGTCAGAAGGAGAGACAAGCCGGATGAGGGCAGAGTCAGGGATGGTGTCGATCAAAAGGGAGGAGAAAGAGGAGGGATGGATGGATTTGAGATTCCGGAAAGTTATGGAGCGCTTCTGCTTAATGAGGGGGGTGGGGATGAGAATGTCCATGGTGATAGCCAGGTGGTCGGAGATGGTGAGGTCGGAGCTGGACAGATTGCTGATGGTGATGCCGGAGGTGCAGACCAGGTCCAGTGTGTGTCCTTTTTTGTGGGTGGGGAAATCCACATGTTGGGTGAGGTTGAAAAAGTTTAAAATGTCCAGGAGTTCTGTGGAGGATTTGGAGTTGGATGAATCAACATGTATGTTAAAATCACCAAGTAGCAGAACGGATGGAGAGATGGCGCAGAGTTGTGTGAGGAATTCAGACAGGTCAGAGGGGAAGGCAGGGTTAGGTTTGGGGGGGCGATAGATGACTGCAATAACCAGGGGTTTGGGACCAGACAGTTTAAAAGCAAGGTGTTCAAATGAGGATGGGGCCGGGATGGTTATTGCACTTGTGACGATGTTTTTCCGGAAAAAAACGGCAATTCCACCACCACGCCCTAGGTGGCGTGGTTTGTCCATATATGAGTATCCGGGGGGAGTAGTCTGATTGAGTGAAAAGTATTCCTGTGGTTTTTGCCAAGTTTCGGTTAAGCAGAGAAAGTCCAGATTATTGTCAGTTATGAATTCATTGAGTAGGAGGCCCTTGCTGTTTATGGATCGGGTGTTAAACAGAGCAAATTTGAGATGAGGATGAATTTGGACAGGCTGAGGTGCTTTGGCAAGGGGGCGGAGGCAGGGAGATCGCACGTGTAGGTTGTAGGTGTAGGTTCATGTGTGTTTCACAGTTCTCACGGTCTGGATTGAATAAATCCTATCAGTATCATAAAGAACGCATTGCTGTCATCATTGCATGAGAGGAATTACACAAACATTTTAGATTTTTTTGTCTGTCTGTCTGTCACACACACACACAGACCCACAGGGGGTGTGTCCATAAACGATCCAGTACTTGTAGAAGCCTTGAGGAATGTAAATGAGTTAATTGTCTTCCGACTGGATAACACAGAGCTCTGTTGAACACAACTGTCTGAGAACGGTAAGTTATTTAAGAGTATTTACATTAAACAGTATTTAATGTAGGAATTAAGATCCGTCTGCACAGCTACATAATTGTAATCACTATTATTTGTATTAGTTTGCATTGTTTCTATATTAATGACATCCAGAATATACATTTAATTAGATACATTTGGCTTTTCCAAATGCATTCTTAAGCTGGATTCTGGCATATATGTGTATTGATCTGCATTGTTCTACTTTAAAAACTATAGACTTAATCACACATTTACTACAGGTCAGATTGGCTCACAGATTCACTTTGTGTTTCAGAACAACCGAGTTGAACTATCAACGATGTTGCCATAACTTAACTTAATTCATATACCCAATAAATCATTACAGCTTATCAAACAGCTGTTGAAAGACCATTCAAATCAATTTGTAATAAGACTTCGTGATAAGTTTGTGTAATATACGCAAACATAAGGTTGTTTGGATATTCATGATTTATTTTTATTTTAATATGATTTGTTTTCTTATTTTCTTTATATTCTGGTTCTTGGTGAAGTTACAGCGTCTCGCTGCCCCATGGCCTCTGAATTCTGACCAGCACAGATCACAGTGATTGTTAATTACAGCAATTTAGTCATCTGCTCAACTTCCTGTTTGGGAGCACCGACAGACAGACCAACAAACAGCAGGATGGTCTAGTTGTGTTTTGGGTGTTTTAATCCCAGCCCAAAGGTTCTGGGATTTAACCCCCGAATGTCCAGTCTACCTGTAGGCATCCATTAATATATTGACCATCATTACAAAACATATTGATTATAAAATTAAAAAAGGGACAAGACATTAGGACAGTATGTATATTTATAAATTGTAAAATGTATCCAAATATTGTTTGTGGCCACACTTTGGGTCCGCCTGCTGCGACCCAGTTAAACAGTTTAAAAAAACACTGGTGTAAACAGACGCACGTGGTCAGTGTTGCGTCTCTGGTACAGCTACAGGATGGAGGTGAAGGTGTTTGTGGATGGAGTTCACCGAGTGGTGTGTGGAGTCACAGACCAAACCAGCTGTCAGGAGGTCGTCATCGCTCTGGCACAAGCTCTCGGTATGTACACCCTAAAATTATTATTATCACCAGGTGTTAGGGATAGTAAGAGTGATAGTGTTATAGTAGTGTGTTAAGGTCAGGGGGTAACAGTTGAGTTAGGGGAGTTAGTAACCGTTAAGGTTAGGCGGTTAGGGTAGGGTTAGTTACAGTTAAGGTTAGGTGGTTAGGGTAGGGTTAGTTACACTTAAGGTTAGGGTAGGGTTAGTAACAGTTAAGGTTAGGAGGTTAGGGTAGGGTTAGTTACAGTTAAGGTTAGGGTAGGGTTAGTTACAGTTAAGGTAGGGTTAGTAACAGTTAAGGTTAGGCGGGTAGGGTTAGTTACAGTTAAGGTTAGGGTAGGGTTAGTTACAGTTAAGGTTAGGCGGTTAGGGTAGGGTTAGTTACAGTTAAGGTTAAGAGGTTAGGGTAGGGTTAGTTACAGTTAAGGTTAGTTACAGTTAAGGTTAGGAGGTTAGGGTAGGGTTAGTTATGGTAAGGGGGTTAGGGTAGGGCTATTTACAGATAAGGTTAGGGTAGGGTTAGTTAAGGTTAGGGTAGGGGGTTAGGATAGTTTCTTACAGTTAAGGTTATGGTAGGGTTAGTTACAGTTAAGGTTAGGGTCACGGTTACGATCCAGATCAGGCACAACTTGCCCATGAGTCAACAGCTCCCCCTCTGTGTCCGTCTGTCCAGGTCGACCGGGTCGCTACATTCTCAAGGAGAAGTTCAAGGACTTTGAGCGCTGCGTGTCTCCCAACGAGTGCCTCCTGGAGTCCCTCCAGAAGTACGGGGAGCATGTCAAGGAGGTGCAGCTTACACTCCTTAACAACAACAGACCCCCTCTCCTCTGGGACCCAGCACCGGGAAGCAACAGCAGCAGCAGAACCACGGTCCCCGGAGACCCGCTCGGCCCCCCTCTGCGGCGGAGAAGACCCGACCCGGGTTCCAGGACGCGGAAGGGAAGCGGCTCACTCGCCAGCTCCGCCCACCGCCAGAGTCTGCCGGTGCTGTCCCAGCTGCACCAGGCAGAGGAAGAGGAGGGGCTTCTGGAGGACGTCAAGAGGCCCAAGAGGAAGTCCTTGACACTGATGGACGCCTGGGGCTGGTTGGGGAGCCTGGGTCGGCGCCGGCTCCACTACTCAGTCAGTGAGGAGAGCCACAAGGAGACCGGGAAGAGGAGCAACGAAAACCTTCTGGAAGGTTTCGTCGGCTCCGATTCCGTCGGCTCTGGTTCCGTCAGTTCCAAGGAGGATCGGGGTCAAGACGGGTTCCTGAGCCGCGTCCGGAGGCGGAAGCGGGAGAGGCAGTGCAGGGAGCATCGAACGTCGTGCTGCATCGGCAACCAGAAACGGGAGGACGACGGCCAAATGTTCAGAAAATCATCGCTGGGGGCAAAAGACGGGGCCCTGTTGTCTAAAGACCAGACACTAGGGCCCAAAGACCGGGCCCTATGGACTAAAGACCAGACCCTAGGGTCTAAAGACAGAGTCCTGGGGAGGTCAAGCAGGGCCCACAGGCTGGAAGACGAAAATAACAAACTGAGGGAACACATAACGTCTCAAGGCACTCGATTGAGAGACCTTCACCTCCAGATAACATCAGTAGACAGTCAGATCGGGGAGCTGGAGGGCCAGAAGACAGCCCGACAGGCCAGGCTGGATGCCCAGCAGACATCGGCATTAGAGGAGGAGGAAAATGAGCAAGTGCAGTTCTGGGAGAACGAGCTGAAAGCAGAGTTGGGCTACGAGAGGGACATCCAGGCTCGGTTCCTGGAGATGCGGGAGAGGGCCTGGCAGTGCAAGGCTCAACTAGAGGAGTACAAGCTCAAGGTGCAGCGGCTGGATTTCACCGCTGGGGTGAAAGCGCTCGTCCAAGAGAGAGAGGAGAACCCTGGGATTCTGGGAAAAGGAGTCACACAGATCTGCACCGGTGTGGAAACATCTAAAGCACCCGGCCGTGTAAACACAGGCAGGAAGGAGTCGCCCAGCCAGCTTCATGCTCCGGTTCCCCCCCAGCAGATAAAGGAGAGGCGGCTCACAGGACCCACAGAGCTCAGGGAGTGGTGGACACACTGGTCTGGATCCCAGGCTACCGCTGCAGCGCCACAGACCCCGTCGTTACACCGCGCCGAACTCACCATATATCTGGGCAGCGCCAGAGTTTAGAGAAGGAAAACATTTGGAAAAATCTAGCAGTTTTGCTACCAGTCCAGTTTATGCCTGCCCATTCAGCACCTATTGAAAGCCTTCACTGGAGGGAAGGATTAAAACATTTTTAGGATTTAAAACAGGATTAATAAAACATTGTATGAGTTCGTATTGTATAATGAATTTCTGTATTGAGGAATGTTTCCATTTTTTGTTTTGTAAAATACCATTTCTTTAACTTGTCATTCGAATCCTATTTGTTCATTTATATTGGCAGTCTGATATTAAGTTGTTGCAAGGTTACCATTTGCACGTTTTAAAACCACTTTTAGAGGTAAGGTCCAACCTGCGTTGAGTGTAACGTTATATGCATACTACAAAATGAATATGCTAAAGAAAAACACCCACAAGAGGTATAAGATTTTCATAAAACTTTAATCGTTTTCATTCAAGACCATTAACAAAAGTACATTGAACCTCTGTACGCAGTTCAACTGTAACCCAGTGATCTTCAGAGTTGAAATTATCTGTGACCGTTCGCTTCACGTGCACAGATGCACGAGACGTCCCCACACACACACACGCACACACACACACACACACACACACACACACCCGGGGGAGCCAAGAGCAGAAAAACCATCCTGATACTCAATATTTTATTTTTTCCCCTCTTCTCTTCTCGATACCTTTTAAACGTAATTATTTCTAATACATCATTTTCCATTTTTCCTTTATCGGTTTTTTTTTTGTCATTTTTTTCATTTTATTTAAGTTAGGTTGATTTATGTTATATCTTTTCTGTTTGAATTTCCTCACTAAAAACGAAAAAAAAAACAGGAGAAAGAAAATAAAGCGCACGTTACATACAGTATATTTCCACCCGTGTATCGTGGGGGGGGGGGGGGGGGGTGCATACCAGTAGTAGTATTATTATCATAATCTACGAGAGAAATCAAAACCCCGCCACCGGGAGGCTGAAGGGGGTCGCTGGCCGGGGGGGGGAACAGAGGGCACATCTATGTTTTGTTACTTTGCTTGTAGTTGTTTTTTTTTTTTTGTCGTCGTTTTCTTTTTATTTTAATTTTTTTATTTTATTTATAGGCACCTTATTCTTAAGTCCTTATTAGCAGATTGACTCTCCATGGGAAAAATAAGCACAAATATGAAAAAAAAAAAATTAACGGAACAAACACAAAACTAAATCCATCTTCTGTGTGTATATATATATATATATATATATATATAAAAACTAAAAATAAAAACATGGAAGACGCCACATAGGAATACTGCACCGGGGAGGAGAGGATGGACACGTGGGGGGGGGGGGGGGGGGGCAAGGCATCGGAGGGGTTCTAAAGGGTTAAAAAAAAAAGGATAAACGTTGACCACCGCCTGGAGAAACAGTCACATACGCCACACACACACACACAAAAAACAACTTCATGCTTTCACCACCTGGCAGCTCCAGAAGCGTCAAGCGTCAACGTCAGCATTAGGTTACTTTTCGTCTTTTTCATTTTTTTTTTTTAACGTAGAGAAAGACGGTCAGAGGAAGAGCGCTGTGTGAGCCAGACAGACGAGGACGGCGGGGGTCGCACATGCCGTAACTCCCACGCGTTACCATGGAGTCCACAGACGGATCACAGGTGCAAGAGTTCCAGACAAAAGTCAAAATTATACAACAAAAAAACAAAAATCAAAACGAGACCAAAAATAAAATGGTGACCAAAAAGAATAAACTACAAATAAACCGCAAAAAAAACATGGACACTTTGATTGGGATGAGCAACACCTGAAAAATAATGAACATGATGAAAACAAATCTGTTACTCGATTGTTTTTCACATGATACCACCAATCCTAGGATACAGCACACCTGCACACGCACACACAACAGTCAGAAGAGATCTTGTGTACACTGCAGTACATCGTGCATGGAGGGGGGGAGAGAGGGAGAGAGAGAGGGAGGGAGGGAGACATGGAATGAGAAGGCTCCCCTGCCGGCTGCGTGGGGAAGAACAGGCTCTTGGAAGAAGCAGGAGAGTGAAGGCGTGTTTGCATGGGGGTTTGTGCGTTGGTTTTGTACAAGCGGGTGTCAGATGAAGAGAGAGGGGGGGGGGGGGGTGAGAGGAGAGGAGAGAGGGGCAAGGGGGAGGAGCATTTCTTAATCTAGTCGCAGGGCCTGGGTGGGGCGGTGGAGTCTGATCTCAGTCAATGACACCGGGCTGCCGGGTCTTGCGCTCGACGTTGAAGCCCTGAGAGAAATGAAAAAAAAAAAACACATTTCTTTTCTCCATCCAATGTAATAGTTCACATTCAAAACACATTTTAACTACATATATTATTGCAATGGGCCCTAATGTTCTAATGACATTAGAACTGTACATAGGCCAATTCAAACTACTAAAGCCCCCCCCCCCCCGGCTTTAGTGTGTTATGCCAATATTACTGTAGGGATGCTTTGAATTATTCTGGATCCAACATTTTATGCAATCGCTTTATTTGACAGCACAGAATAATGGAAGATAAGGGGTGGAGTCCAACGTCTTCCATATTTTTAATAACGCAAGAACCATAATGTATTGAAGGGAGTGTTCAGAGAGAAAGAAAGACAGAGACAGACTATGAGAGCGAGAGAGACAGAGAGAGACAGAGAGAGAGCGAGAGCAAGAAAGACACAGACAGTGAGAGCAAGACACAAAGAGAGAGCAGGCGAGAGAGAGAGACAGAGTGAGAAAGTGACCTTGGAGTTGTCGGGTCCGCGGGGCTGGCGGACGATGACGAGGCGCGGGGCGCTGGCGTCGTCCAGGGTGATGCTCTTCAGACGGTTGACCAGTCTCTCAGGACGGGGGGTCACCACGGGCTTAGGACCCTCACTGTTAGAATCAACACAATATGGACCCGTCACTTCATTACTCGCCCTCCACAACAATTCAACAGAACTAGCGTAGAACCAAAAGTAATTGAACGCATGGTTGCTTTCGGGGGGGAGGGGGGGTTCTGTGCCTAGTATAACAGTTTTACGGTACAAACATGCTGTAAAAAACAACTGTATAAGGAAGAAAATAAAATAAATATAACTTTTGGACCGTTGACGTCATTGGACCAATGGGGAGAATGCAACTCCTGGGCCAAATACGACCAATGAACAATAGTGTGTCACGGAAACAGATCTTGACCTTCCACCACGTGTATGAAGAAAAATTACTCAAACTATTAGAAAAAAAAGCCAGAGCGTGACAAATACCCAGAAACAGAAAACGCTTCTGCTAAAGAAGGACAAGCAGCCTGGGCCGCAGCCCAGCATGCAACAAGCGGCCACCGGTGACCTCACGCGGACACCGGGGCCGCGGTGCAGAACGTACCTGACTCTGCGGACGTTGCAGGCGCTGCATTTGCCAGTGCGCTGGTTGAGCACCACGGAGAACTCCACCTCGTCGCCGGTCTGCAGCTCCAGACCGTCCTGGACCTCCTTCACGTGGAAGAACAGCTTCTTGCTATCCCCGACCTCGTAGGTGATGAAGCCAAACTGGAGAGAAAACAAGACCCACACACACAAGGTTAAGGTACTGACAGCCCGGTGTATCACAGTTAAATACAGTGGGTTACAAATGTACAAACTCAATGATATGAGTGGTTACTTTCCAGGGTTTGCGGGTTGTCGCAAGAGAAGATTTAAACTAAACTATGAAAAATCAACAAGTGCTTTACACTTCTAAGAGGTTAAATCAGCCACACTAATCAGTGGTTCCGAGTTGTGATGTCTTAAGTAGCTGAAGTCTAATGGCTATGGAAGGCTGCATGCGCCCATTGAAAATCTCAAGTAAAAAAATGTTGAATACTTAAAAAAAAAAAAATCCTTATTTATATATATTTTAAATTTGAATGATAGTCAATTCTAAACAAAGATAAACATGTTTGATAGTTGAATGAGGTCCTCCAGGTGAGAAATTGTGGGGGGGAGATCCAAAAGTTTGTAGAGAAAAAAGAAAGAATAAAGCCTAAGAACAATAGCTTATTATAAATAGTTATTACAGTCATGTACTTTTGTATTAAAGAGCATCTTATACAACTGTGTAGCTCAGTTGGTAGAGCAACCGTTCCCATCTTTGTTGCAGCTTTCTACTGCATAGACAGCCCTGTGTTATGAAAAGTCCATACTTTCCAGAGGGGAAAAAAAAAATAACAAACTTGAACAGACCTCCTCATCTGGTTCCTACCTGGTCTTTAACACACTCCACCAGGGCTTTCCTCTGGGGCACCACACCGCAGGCCATCTTCTGTCCAGTCTGGGCCACCGTACACAGCTGGAACTTCACCAGCTCCCCCTTCTGGAGACAGTCTGCCTTGTTGGCCATGCCCATGATGCCAAATGGATAGTTGCCACCTTTAGTGCCACCTGATGGGGCGGGGGGACGGGAATGATTACACCGATACAACCACTAGCACAGCAAAACAACCGAATGAAAGATAATAATTGAATCACCTGCATATCTGGAAGTTAGATACCATAATGTGTCGTTGTAAAATGGTGAACACATTAATTGGGGGTGACGAGTATGATGATGATGTCATCCAGATTATATTACACCATCATACTTTTGCTGAACTTTCTGGACTTGTTACAGTTACTGCACTGTCTTCATGATGCTGCTGCACAACTGCCACTTTAAAAAGCTTTTTTCACAATTCAACATATGTATACAGTCACTTCAGTACATACTTCAGTCACTTTGTCATTTTTATTGTGTACAGTATTGTTATAGTATAGTGTTGTACAGTACATAGTAAAGTATATCGTGTTAAATAGTAGGAAATTCATACTGCAGGAGGAAATGGGAAGAAAGCATTCCATTGTACTTGCATATGGCAATTAAAAAACCTTGAATCTATTGGGGTCTTGCCAAGCCCTTCCGTCTGGCCCAGACCAGACAACACCCACCTTCCTCCGTGACCTCGATGAGGCCCTGGTACTCGGTCTGGGTGGGGTCCACGCTGCGCAGGGAACGCACCACCTTCCCCAGCATCACCGTTCCACCAGCATCCTCACTCACGCCGTTCACTGGAGGGGGGGGGACCAGAACCGTCTTTAGGTTTGAAGTGTCTTGTGGCAACACCCGACTAGTTATCTTGTGTATCTGCTTGCTTTAAACCCCTTTTAAATGTATTATAATTTATTCAACACACATCCTCTCACTTCAATTACCCCCATGTGCATATCAGACGACCCCAAGCAGGGTCACGACCCACAGGTTGAGAAACACTGTACGAGTGTGTGTCTCCACACACACACACACACACACACACACACACCCACACCTCGGGATCCAGGAGGCAATAGGAAGGCTCTTCTTACCGGCAGCCACCTTGGTGACC
The DNA here is from genome assembly GCA_027704905.1 of Muraenolepis orangiensis. Classification (NCBI taxonomy): domain Eukaryota; kingdom Metazoa; phylum Chordata; class Actinopteri; order Gadiformes; family Muraenolepididae; genus Muraenolepis; species Muraenolepis orangiensis. Next base: position 10,893,526 of record CM051013.1, on the reverse strand, counting down.
TTCTCGGCGCTCACTTTGTTGCCTTTGTTCTTGGACAGTGCGTACTCCACGGTGTCGCCCAGATCCAGGTTCTCTATGTCCCCACACAGCTCGCTAGGGCAGACACATCGACAACGTCAACACCAGAACACTTTACTGCCTTCACATCTACAGCAACGGTGCTTTGCACGCTGGCTACACGCTTACAGCATGTTGTCCCTCTTGTACGTGAACAGTGCAATGACAAAGAAGATTTCTTTTTAAGGTCACAGTGGCAAGCTCATTGATGAATCTAATCTGGAGGATTGAATCCTCTTTATTGGTCACATACATGTACACACAGTGAAATGTGTTTCTCTGCAATAAACCTATCCTAGTATTAGGAGCAGTGAGCAGCTATTTTATATACAGCACCCTGGGAGCAGTGTAGGGGTTTGGTGCCTTGCTCAAGGGCACCTCGGCAGTGCCCAGGGTAACCTTCCGTTTCTTTAGCTAAGTCCTAACAGGCTGAGCTACCGCCGCCCCCAAAGACAAGTTGTTTCCGCCCGCTGAATGAAGTTATGTCTATTAAGCATTTGTTCGAATGCACACATTGTAAAAAATGCCCAAACAGACTTCGGAAAGCCCCTGATGACTACCTGTAATGGAAGAAGATCTCTTGGTCGTGATTGGCCGTCTCAATGAAGCCAAAGTTGTCCTTGAGCGTGGCCACATAGCCCTGCAGTCTCTTTGAGTTGGTGGCGGTGCGGTTCAGCACCTTGATGGACACGGCACTCTGCTGGCCCGTCCGCTTCACTTCGTTGATGGAGAACTCCACCTAGTGGTGGTGAACAGGTAGGGCACACACACGTTAACAGGGGAACCTCACCTGGTGGTTCAACCCAAGGCACATCTAGTGCATTTTGTGACCATCCCCCCCCCATAACAAGCATTCACGTCTGTATGCCCTGACTTTAAATGGTTAAAGAAAAGGTAACCGTACAGAGGTAGTATAGAGACATACCTTATCTCCAGCCTGGGGGAAGATGCTGCCCTCTAGGTCCTTGGCATGGTATAACACTGTCATTTTCACACCGCAGTCTTCATATGCAATCACACCCTCTTCTGGCTCCTGTATTCATTAAAATAAAAATAAATACAGAAATGGCAGATGAGTAAACACCACGATTATTTTAGTTTACTAAACATAACTAAACACCAATGTTCAGAAGTACTGGACTCCCAGGTAACAATGGAGTGTCAACTAACATACAGGTTAGCATCATATTCCTCAGAAACACAGATCAGTTATATAAACTTCAAGTCGTTAGTCTATTATTAGCTAAATTAGCACAACACAAAAGAGCCTAGTCTATGAAACCACAGTGGGCTAGTAGTGGGAACCGTTAGCAAGTCGTTGGTTAGCAGTAGCACCGTCTCCAATGACACCAACCTATGATGGTTAAGTTGTGGAGGCCGGCAAGTAGAACAATCACCAGACTACAATAGTGCTGCTCGAGTACGTCTTCCAAGTTACAGCCCGTCACTTAATGCAATCCAGTTTGAAGCACAAGACGCAGCCACGGAAAACCAGAGATGGTACCAGGGCGATCGATGGTAATCGAATAAAAACACAGCCATTCATGGTAGAAGTACTTCCGAGCCAATTCATCGTCAATGCTCACTCTAAGAGGATTCAATCCTCCAGATTTCGATTTAATTTGGTTTACACAGTGAATTAGTTTCTTTGCATTTAACCCATCCTAGTATTAGGAGCAGTGGGCAACTATTTTTATATATAGCGCCAGGGGATCAGTGTAGGAGTCTGGTGCCTTGCTTAAGGGCACCTCGGCAGTGCCCAGGTGTTTCGGGGACTTGTACCGGCTACCTTCCCGTTCCAAAGCCAAGTCTCAATAGACTGAGCTGATCCGGCCCCACCCAACCACTGCGCATGGCTTGGATTGATTCTAGAGACACGTGGGTTCGGGTTAATACCGGACACATGCGGCCACTCTGCAAAATGACTGACCTTCTCAACTACCTTCACCTTGAAGAGCAAGAACAGTAAGCACAAACATCCCATCATTAGAGGACATGCAAGCCACAGTGTACAGTGAAGTCAGTTGCTAAGCAAAGACACTCTTAGCGGTCAACTAATCGCTGATTGGTCATGGGAGTAGGGGCGCAGGTGTTTCAGTTTGTTCTGAAGACTGCCAGACATGAGAATAAAATGAATGCACACTATGGTTGGGATACACACACATTTGAACGATTTTAACCCTTCGTCACATATTTACTGTGTTCACGTGTCACAATGATTGCTCTATCCTCAAAAAAAATTCTGTGGCCCAGACACCGTCTCACAATTCAGTTTCTGGACGTGCACATTGGTTCTTTGTACAGTTGGGATCGAAAGGCCAAAACTGCACCCTTGTGGACATGTTAACGTGATGTTAACATGAACAGGAGAATATCCTCTAAGGTTTGGTACACTTCAGTAGTACTGGGATGACCGCCTTCTCAAAGTTAATGTGAATGTGGCTAAGCAAAAGTCTCAGTGCTTGTTGTTCTAGTTATGGAGGTGATAAAGGCAAATAAGGGATGAAAGCAGTCATTTATGTGTGCACCTACGATTGAAGCCTCAATTTGAGGTATGCAATAGTGTCTCCTACAGTTAAAGGAGGATGAAAGCCTCAACTTTAGCAGCTCCCTTCAGTGATTTAATAACATACAGAGGACATCTTGAAATGAAACACAGCTATGTCCACATCATAGTCCGTCGTCTTGACAGTGCAAATAGTTTATTATTTTACCAAATCCGATTCAAATAAAGACTTAAAATGATTGGGTCCAAGTAAACTCGTAATTTCCGTTCTCTGCTCGCTTAACAGAAACAGGTTGAGGGACTAGCATGTAAAGTGTGCTTCATCCTCATTTACCCTTACTTAGCATGCATCCTGATAACCGAGGGGGGTGGTGGGGCATGCAGACCAGACAGAACACCGGCCTACCTTATCTCTCTTCTAACGGAGAGACGGACATAGAGGGAGACGAGTTGAAGGTCAAAACGAAAAACAAGAGAATATCAAATTAAAAAGTGATGGAAAAGGAAAAGGCAATAAAGAAGGGTAGAACATATAATAAGGGGGGGGGGGAGAGATGGGTAATGAAGCAGCATTAGCTCTTTCCATACCTTCTCCTTGGCCTTGCTGGGGCTGACGTTCTTGGTGGGGGTGACTGGCATGATTTCCTTTTCCACCACCCCCATGAAGCGCTGCTCTGACTGGGTGTGGAAGGAGACGGTGCCCTTGGGCAGCTTCTTGATGCGCACCGCATGGTTCCTCTGGGCAGATAGCATGTCCTGCAACAACACAGAGGCGGAAATACTAGCTTAGGACAATGTGCTGGAAAGTCGAGATGAACCAAAGTGCTACTTAAGGTATGATTTCACTGTACAGTCCTAAATCGCTGCAGACACATTTTTACCACTAGGCAGCAGCAAACTCAAAAAAGGTGAACCAATCATCACCTTAGTACTCACTGGGACAACGGTGAACTCCACTTCATCCGAGATGTGGAGCTGGCTCTCCTCCAACACCTCGCTGAAATGGAAGAACATCCGGGCGTCGCGATCCACACACTTGATGAAGCCGAATCCATCACGCATGGCGGCTATCACGCCCTGGAACACACACACAAACACACAGTTCATATCGGAGTCAATGTCTGGTCCTCAGATACCCATTTCTTAAAAACCTGGACTTTATGCCACTTTTTTTACTGCAGCCACCATGGTTTCTTAAAATTTTCAAAAAAATAAAATTAAAATAAAAAGGAATTATCCGTCTACATAAATCAGGTATATCCTAAGAAAATGTAACATTACAAATAACTAAACCAAAGGGATGGGCTGTGGGGATGACCCAAAGCATCTATTCCTCGTACCCCCCTACCTCCGAACCCCCCCCCCGCCAGAGATGGGGTGTGACCCCCACCTTGCCTGCTTACCATCTCGCGGGGTTCCTTGGTGAAGTTGAAGGTGTCCGAGAGGATGTCTATGTTGGTGGCCCTTTCCAGCTTGTCCCGGCGGTCGGTGGAGATGTTGAACTGCACGTGATCTCCCTCCAGCAGAGTCACCTTGGACTTGGTGTCCTTCTCCCCAAACAGCAGCTCTTTGTCGAAGCCGATCCTGGCGCTGATCCGTCCAGGCAGAGGGTCGTTCTGCAGGAAGAGGAGTGAACAGTTGGGAGGTAACTTTCCGTTTCATGGAGACATGCAAATACTAACAAAGCCAATTTTAAAAACATTCTTGAGCATTTCTACACCTTCCACAGGCAGGATAGTGTAGTGGTTTGATGGGTTTGAGCCCCGGTGTCACAGTATACCTGTAGGCTACCCAAACACCTACATGCTCATGAACGACATCTATCCAAATTCACTTTAGATAAAACCGTCTGATAAACAACAAGAAACAAGGGTACAGCTTTCTCTGCAGGGGAGACATGATTTGAATTTGAACATCGATATCAAGGACCAGTGTGCGGTCGGAAGTGATGTCATTCTACGAAGGACCTACCTGGTTCTTGGTGGGCACTTTGGGGATCACCTTGAGGACAGTTCCTTCAAACTGCTCGATGCTGATGTCCTCGAAGATGACCGTTCCCTGGGGAAGCAGCCGCACGTCCGTGGCCACCTCCTTACCCTGGACCGTAAAAACAACAACTGTGTTGAAGTAGCCTGAGAGACGCAATAGTGCGAAAACTACAAGTTGTTTATTGAAGCCACTGCGGCGGCTTCCGGTCAACACACACAAAAATAAAAGCTGTACAGAAAGTGCCCTTGCCAGTACATTAAAATATTGTGTTGTATGTCGCGGACTATGACTAGTATATGACTACTATGACTGTGACTATGTCGTGGTGTCGTTAACACCTGGGGGTCGAGGTAACACGGAAGTGGAAAACTATTGAAAATGGGTTGTCAGCCAATTTAGGGTCTGGGATCAATTATTTTAATCCAACCATTAAAAAACACCAGCCCACACCTAAGTTTAACTCTCCAGACAAATATGACATCAATGGCAAATAATAGTGCATACCAAGACCATTACCAATCAAACCATTGTGAATCATACAACAGGTACTACCATACCAACGGGTACGTCAGGAGGAACCTACGTTGCGGTCTTTAATGGTGAACTCCACATCATCCCCGGCCTGCAGGTCCTCCAGGTCTCCTTTGAACTCGCTGTAGTGGAAGAAGATCTCCTTCACCACGTCTGCCCTCTCGATGAACCCAAAGGCCTCCTGGAGAAACGGGTTCGACGCACATTCGACGACAAGTTGTTACTCAAATCATTGTGATGGTATGCTTTTTTGATTAACCTCAGCTTAAAACACATCTGCTGAATAACCCTAACCCTGCGGGTACACCGTCAGGAGCACCACTGACCGGAGCAGAGCTACAACCAGCCGTTACCTTGGTGGCACACACCACCCCCTGGCACCTCGTCTGCTTCTTCTTCACCAGGTGGATGTTGTGGGCGCTGACGGCTCCAGTGCTGAAAGCAGGAAGTGACACGGCTCTGAATACAATATGACCACCGCTTAAGGGTTGGCTCACCGACACTGGGGAAGGCGGTGGTTGTTTGGGTACTCACTGCTTGTTGGTGTCCATGTAGAAGCTGACTTTGTCACCGGTGTCCAGGTGCATGTTGCCCTCGATGTCATCAGAGGTGTAAGTCAGGTAGAAGACTTCCTGTGGGCGGGGGGGGGGGGGTCGTCAACCAATGGTCAGTGTTAAGACAGAAGAACGGGGATCGCAGTTCAGGCTAAAGTGCTTCTTAAGTCAATACTTCACCAATTCACCTGTAGGAAATATTTGTAGTCTTTGGAGCTCACATTTTGCCCATTGGATTAAACATGTTTTTGACTGACTGCACCCCAGATCAGAGAGGAGAAGAACTTTGACTGGACGTTTTCACAGAACAGCCATTTAGAAGTTGAAACCCTGGGTCACATGACAGAGGTCTTACCCCGTTTCTCTCATAACAAACACTCCCTGTAGGGAGTTGTCCAGGGGGCGCCTTCCCGTCCAGGTGGGCTGGGATGGCAGAGACGACCTGCAGACAAGTTGGAAACGTGGGGGTTTAAAGAGCTGTTAAAAACACTTTCACCAGAAAAATGTATGGATAGAATACTGATTGAAAGGAATAAACACATAGATCTAGATAGAATGGCCGTTTTGGGTTTTAACTTATACTTTGCATGTCAAATGTGAAATATTACACAGAAGGCAACATATTTTGTCGCAATTGTTGGCAGAAAGGTGGCCATTTTACCAAGATATTCACACTGACAGGAAAGCAACATTTAATTATAAATACTGCACAGTTAGTGCCTCCATGTTTGCCTTCCAAATTGTACATTAGCAAATCTATTTGCTAATGCGCAACATTTATTTATTAAAACATTTACATTAAACTTGATATACAGTTGAGCAAGAGGTGAAAACACTGCTCAAGGATCCTTACAGGTTAGACTATTGCTAAAGGATCCTTATAGGCAGGTGGTGGACATGGGAGATCGAAACCAGTGCCTTTCGGCTTGGGAGTCAAACACCTTAGCCACACACACACACACACACACACACACACACACACACACACACACACACACACACACACACACACACACACACACACACACACACACACACACACACACACACACACACACACACACACACACACACACACACACACACACACACACACACACACACACACACACACACACACACACACACACACACACACACACACACACACACACACACACACACACACACACACACACACACACACACACACACACACGCACACGCACACGCACACGCACACACGCACACACGCACACACGCACACACGCACACACGCACACACGCACACACGCACACACGCACACACGCACACACGCGAGAGAGAGAGAGAGAGAGAGAGAGGAGAGAAACTTAAAAATAAAAATGGTGTTTCTTAACTGGATGAATATAACCATGCAGCACAGTAAAGGGAGAGGCGTGCGGTGCTGGCCCCACCTGGCCCCCGATGCGTTCCTCTGGCAGTACCTCGGGCTTAATCTTCACCAGCTTTACTGCGATGGGTTTGCCGGTGCGCCGGTCGGCAGACACCTCAAACTCTACATCGTCTGGAGAGAGAGAGAGACACACACACACAAACAAACAAACACAAGAGGGAGGGGGGAGAGCAGATGCCGGTTTAAGAACGGCTTGTGGTTAAGACAACCTACTTGGGTTAGGGTTGCGTTTGGAGAGAGGCTTCTCACAAATACCCTTGCATCTCTACTAGATTCCATTAGGAGCAGAAGGGTCACGCACCACACTCAAATGAATACCTTTTAGCAGCCAAAGCCTCAACATTTTTCAGCCCCAAAAATACAGACAAGGTAGATTTAGCAGAACTGCCTCAAGGTTAGTTTAGCACAAAATATTTGGTTCACTCCTACAACTCAATAATTCCAAATAAGTCAAAATCTGGAGGATTTTGAATCCTCTTTATCTCTGCATTTAACCCATCCTAGTTTTAGGAGCGGTGGGCAGCTATTGTGTATATACAGGGTCCAGGGAGCAGTGTAGGGGTTCTAGTGCCTTGCTCAAGAGCACCTCGGTAGTGCCCAGGAGGCGAACTGACACCTTTTTCCAAGTACCAGTTCTCACTCTGTCCGTACTTGGTCCGTTTCGAGGACTGAACCGGCGACCCTCCGGTTCCCAAGCCAAGTCCCAACAGACCGAGCTAGTGCCGCCCCCCACTGAGCAACTGCCGCCCCGGTTTGAGTGTGGTGGTGTGTGGTTCAGACCTCCTATCTTGAGCTCCTGCAGGTTCCCGTTGTACTGGGAGCAGTGGAAGAAGAGGCGGGCCTGGCGCTCGGAGCACTGGATAAAGCCGTAGGACGTGAGCAGCTTCTCCACCACGCCCGTCTCCCGGAGGCCCGGCGCAGAGCCGTTGGCGTAGGCCGTGTGGCCGTTGTTATGGAGCATGCCCGGGTCAAAACTCATCTTGGAAAGGGACGGGAGGGGGGCGGGGGAGGAAATACAAAAAAATTCAACGTTAAAAATGATCACCAAAGACAACACTGTAGTCCAAACAAAAATGTTAAAAAGGCACAGGCAAGAAAAAATATATATAAATAAACAGTAAAAAAAACCTAACCAGAAAACAAACATAAAAAGAACACTGCCACAAATAATTAGGGCAGCTTCTTTTTTTTTTGTTGAATGACGCATGCAATGTTGAGCAAACATCTATGCAGGGGGGGGGGGGGGGGTGTGAGAGGACGAGGGGTTAGAGTTCTCTGGGTCTGCCTGAACGCTGCCAGTGGTGGAAAGAGGTTGAGTTCCACACTGACATCAGGAGTCAAGGTGATTCAGTGACATTATGTGGGAATAAAAAAGAAACACCACACTGGTTACCTCTGGTTAGCCACATGCTCCAAAACCCACTTCACCTGAACCTTTTCAACCAATCAAAGCCAAATCACGTCACAACTGATCCACACTCCATGCAATTCAATACAACAAGGTTATATAGCATCAGATCTACTGACCAGTTAGTGGGTAACGTCCATTATCCAACAGTGATTAATCCTAAAAGTTTCAGTCCAAACCCATGCTGGTACCAAGTTATGGCATAGCGTTACGGTTCATAATCAGCACCGGGCCCAACCAAACACGGCCACACTTACAGATCTCTGATACAAGGGGGTCCGCTTGTGTTTTTTACTTCCTGGGTGGGCGTAGCATGACAGGGAGGAGGAGCGGGGGATTGGTACAGGGTCGGTAGAGGGGGCGGAGCCAGAGCTACGGGCCACTGGCGGTTCAGAGCTTCCTCGCTCCATTTCTGACAGGATGGAGAGTACTCTCACACCCTGTTGAGAGGGAAGCAACCACTCTTTTAGAGCCTATCACGTAACGGTAGTCCACGGTTAGTAACCAGTCCCCATAACTGTAGTCCAGGGTTAGTAACCCAGCTCCATAACTGTAGTCCAGGGTTAGTAACCCAGCTCCATAACGGTAGCCCACAGCTAGTAACCAATGTTGTCTGAACTGGCAAACTAAGATTAAGTTCTGACTATTTGTTTGGTAAAACATCCACCACTGGACCGTATAATATAGATAAACATACTGGTATACACGGGAATCATTTTTATATTCAAGGTTCTATACCATCAAGTCTACTCTAGTGGGACATTAAAGCACCAAGAGGTAGACCACAATGAAAATACACCATTTATACCAAGACATTTGGAACTTGAATAGCACAAGCATCTTAAAATGAAAGCTACACATGCATTAATTGTCAATGGAGAAGAATGCAAAAATCTCTCTTTTGCGTTATCTTTGTCAAAAAGAGAAAGAAAAACAAATGGCCAAATAATTGTCCACGGCTCAAGAAAAGCCAAGCTAATAAAGGAAAGTAACCAATAAAATGCAGACGACGGATAGGACAGAGGCGGGTCTAGTTGCCAGCCGGTTGGAGATTGGTTATGGATGGTGGATTATGAAGGGTCCCAGAGCAGCCTCTTTTTAAGTAGTAGTAAAAATTCAAACATTCAATTATATTGACCCGTTTGGTGCGGCCCGTCATAATGCGTTCGAGGATTGGCAACATTACTGGTTGGACAGTTTCAACTGGTGTCGGGAGGCTTTTTAAACCTGCACTGGTGCCCACAGGATTTTAGCATTTGTACTTAATGTGTCCTCAAAAACGTGTCCTCAAAAATTCAGTCCCAACAAAGACCTAAGAATACACCTCTTAAAGACCTAGGAATAGGGCTGGGCGATATGGCAAAAGCCTTCCGTCACAATATATGCCCTTTTAATACATCAATATTATATATTTGACCAAATACCTCTAATGATATTGCAACAAAATATTTACACAAGACTTTTGGTACACAATCAAAATCAATGTGGATATGACCAAGTAGGGAAAGACAAATAATGAACAGCTTGTAACATTCCGGTAAGTTCAGAAAATGTCATCACTTTACTGTAATGCAGCCTTTAAAACCAACACTGATGCCATAATCACCATTTCCAAAATCTAAGATGATATCTAGTCTCATACCACAATATGAATATAATGTTGATCCATTACCCAGCCCTACATAGGAATACACCTCTCAAAGAGGTAGGAAAGCAACTTTCAAAGACCCAGGAATACACCCGTCAGTCAGGTCATTGAGTGGGTGAGGATCATTTGTCAACATTGTCTTTTGGGTCAGAAATTTAAATGCAAATTATGTCCAAAAGGTTTGTACAGGTAGAATAATGAGTGGAAATTGCCAAGATGTAATAGCCAGTGCCTAGTTTTGAGAACAAAAATTAAAATATAAGTTGGAACAGTTTGAAGATTCAGTTTAAGGGAGTAGGAACAAATGCAAAAGTGCTGCTAGAGTAGCACTCCACTTAATTGTCTGCTATTATTGCCTCTCCCACCCACATTTAATTGGTGAGCATCTATAAAAGAGATGGGTTGCAGAAATGTACCAACATCTCAGGGCACCGTCCAAACGCACCTCACCCAGCACCACTGAACCTGAGCAGAGGCTAGTCTCGGAGCCCGTCGAGGGGGGAAGCAGGGGGGGGGGAGGGTATGAAGGAGGTAAGGCCAATTGGACAGAACAGAGGGAGAATACAGGGCAGGATGGATAATGGGTGTTTGATGGTGGGGGAAGGGGGTAGGGCGAGGCACGCAGGAGAGAGGCGCGGGAAGGCGGAACTTACGGACGGGCCATACGGTGATAGGCTGAGCCCAATTGGGGAGGAGCTGCTCAGATCAGAGCTAACGAAGGTGGAGGGCGGCGACGCTGGCAAGGTAAACTCGACAAAGCCTTTCCAAGGACTGCCCATGTTTTTCCATGTACACTTGGACTCAAACGCGAGAACTTGTGTTGTCTTACTTTGAGTGTTTTGTTCAAAATAAATTAAAACCAAACATAAAAGTGTCACCCAATGACAAACCGCTGGGACGTCTGCAAGGGTGAACAGAGGGACACAATATAAAATAAAAAACAGGTAAGGCTGACATAAACAGCCAGTGCACCAAAAGTCATAAACACGGTGAGCCTGTGACATCTTAAAAAGGAGGGGGGGGGGGGGGGGGGGCTATCAGTCAAAGACATCAGGGAGAACAAGACTTCCAGATAGATGGGCAAGGAGTGCATGTACAACCCATTTGCATAGTTGAACCGCAACTTTAGATCTTTAAAACAAAACAAAAAAGGTGGGGGGGGGGGAGGCTAACATTTCCGTCCCAATTCCATCCAGGAATGCCTGCAGAGGCATACAATTGTACGTTAAAGACGTGTTCAATTGCACACATTTTGAGTTTCATCTTTCATCAAAGACAGACTTCTAGACTGATGCCTAATCCCTAGGAATGATCCCTGGCTCAGGCAGCTTCATACATGCGACATGGATGTTTGTATCATGAGATATCCAAACCCACTGAAAGAATTAACACCAACATGTGCTCAGTAACAAATGTTGGTACAGAACCAAAGTACAGATTGAACTGCCAACGAATTGCGATACTTCTGGTTCACAGACCAATTTCAGCCTTCTAGAAGACATATCATAAAAAATATATACCGTATTGACCCGAATATAAGACGACCCCGATTATAAGACGACCCCTCTTTTTCAAGACTCATTTTTAGAAAAACAAAATAATAATTTTTTTTGAAGACCAAATCTTTTTTTTATAAAGAAAATAATTTGATTTGAAAATAATGATAACACACATCACACATTGTGTTCAAATTTGCCTAACTTGGCAAACAAAAACTGCACTGCCTCTTTAGGTACAGTCTTGTGTTTTAAAACCACGTACGGGGACGTGTTGTCCCATCTGCGAGGCGCGTTAACATGACCGTTACTGGCTCTTCTCGTTTCCAGTCACTGATTTCACAATCGACATCACTGAGTGATTGAGTTACTTTAAGTGTCGCGCGGTGTCTCGGAACACTCGTTTGGCGCAATCTGTTGTTGTGCAATTACATGTGCAATTACGGTACATCGAAAAGTCTAAACCCCGATTATAAGACGACCCCTCTTTTTCAGATTTTTTTCTAGGAAAAAAACCCCGTCTTATATTCGGGTCAATACGGTATATATATTTCAAATGGAATATTTTTCATCGCAGTCCATCAATTAGTTAGGTATATGTTGGGTAAGTGATGTTTGAGGTCTATCAGGAAGTCTCTGTAATGAGTCAAGTGAGAGGATTAGAACATGACTTTTGTCTTCGTAATCTACAAACAACAAACCCTTCTGTTCAACCCCATGTGATCGCAGCTGGTAAGTAGATCAGCTTTCCATCTGTTTGCATCTCTACTTCATTTTTAGCTTACGCATGTCTTTCCTATGAGTGTAGTGTTGGGTGGAATGTATCCTTCAGAATATGAACAGTTGTTTAATCACATTCTGAAGAAATTATTTTTCATTTTCCACTGACCTTTGTTAGGCGTCTTGGGTGATGTAGTTCGGGACGTTTGGACAGTTGTACTGTAGATCTCTTCACATACAGTCGCACACACTTATTTTGTTACAGGTTTCTGGCACAAGTTGTAGATGGTTGCATGAAGCAAAAGAAAAAAGGGAGATAGAGAAAGAGAAAGTTGCAAAAAAAAGGCAAAAGCAGGTGCAAAAACACTTGCTTGAGGAGGAGGGGGGGGGGTTGCGATGTGACAGCGGGGAGTAGAAATGAGGGAGAGAAAGACTTAGGGGAAAATAAAAACGAGAAGATATAGCAGCCCACTCCGCACCCCGGGGTGAGCTGGCGGTGAGGATGAGGAGGAGGAGGAGGAGGAAGAGGGCTAGGAGCAGCGTTGGGACATGTGCTTTGTCAAAGCTGTCGAGTAGGCACAAACTTCTGGTTTCAGATCGGTTACCGACGTCTCAGTATTGGCTTTGTCGTGCAGGAATGCTTCTCTTCGGCGCGTTTCCAATAGGCAGCAGCGTATCTTTGGTTGTTGGTCGTGTCCGTGTTTTGGCAATCCTCAAAGTGATCCTTTTTCTAATAATTTCAAACCTTGTATCTTGAGTTGCAACTTCTTGCTTGTTTGTTTTTAGGCCGTTCCTCTTGAGTTTCTTTGTTTTGATCTGAACTTGAAGCAGTTGCGGATGTTACAAAAATTCTTTTAAGGTTTCACTTCATACTGTGAAGGAAAGGTAGGGAAAAAAAACAAAAAAATGTTTGGTTAGAAACATACTAGAAACAGTTTAAGTATTGAATTTGCAGCTTTGCTTTTAACAAAATGAATGACAATTGTTGCCTTTGCTCAAATCTCCTACATAGCCAAACCACGGAGAAACTTGCGTCACACGGTGGCATTTTTATTTTTGTAACAGAAGGCTAGAGGGCCCTATGACCCAGTGGCCATACTGTTTCTATTTTTTGGGAACGGCGAGGGAGAGAGAGAGAGAGAGATGCTTTGGCCCTGGATTCACACATGTAAAAATAGATGGACTCAGCTGGCTCTAGACAATGACAAGTGGATCAACATGTCCTTCATCACTTCCAGCTTGCTATAGGGGAGAGATGGGAAGGTCTAGTCTACTGCTACATGGCATGCTTTAAGCCTCCTCCACTTACCTGACTAGTACCCAGAGAAGGTGTACAACAAGATACATTTATGTTCAATACATGATTTTAATCAAGAGACTAATTTGACCCAAGTATATGCTACATAATGGTGGCAGTGAAGTTCTGAGCCTGATCTGGTGGTCTATAATTCATTTTTTTATTTCCATAGCAACAGAGAATGAGTTGCGCTAGTATACAGACAAATACAGATTTACTTCCTCTTAACAATTTGGTCGAGACTGGCCATTTCTTATACTGTGTATATAGGGGATTGGGGACTGCTTTCCAATTTCATTGTACCATGTCAATAAAGGCATTGGGATTCCGGTTATTTGCAGCACTGTAGTGACATTTCTGAGACTGGTGGTACTCATGTATTGTTGTCCATGGAAGTACAAGTGACACCTTTTCCCACCAGTCAAGACTATCGGTCAATAAGATCTTAAACAAGGTCTCTGCGTGTTGTTGACCTGAATGTGGTGTTTTCAAAACAGGCTGGCCCAACATGGAACATGATATCCATTACACAGACACTGCTGCAATCCCCGTTTAGGACTCCAAGCCACGTGCTTTCCCAAATGGAGATGTAGTACACAGTACATCATACAGGAATTCCAGCAGTAGAGTGTCCTATATCTTAAAATGTCACTTCTTTTAAGTTTGTTTTGAGGCATACAGACTTGTGTCAAACATTAGCTAACGGTTACATTTACTTGAGAAAACAAGTGGCTTGCATGTGTTTACTATAATGCAAATTGGGTAAGAGGTGACCGTTAAGTAAAAGGAGACTTTGTCCGGTGGAGAGGGGGAAAAAAGGGTAATCTAAGCTTGACTGCGTTATGACGCAGAGAACAGTAGCACCCATCACCAGTCTAACCACCAGAAACCTTTAAGTTAGTGTTATAACAAAGCAACGTACTGCAGGCAACTCCTACAGTGAGACTTGTCAACAGTTATGGCGTGCCCCATGGAAAACCAGGCTGTAACGCATTAGATACCCTAGTATGTATCCTATAATTTTGCCAACATAACAGAATGAACACATTGCGGTAACACGGCACATGACCCACTACGAGGCGGCCCAAAACAACCTAGCTACCGACCTAAAAACGAACACGGTGTGCGAAAACAGTGCCCAACAAAGCCCAACACGGCTAGGACTGGGCCAGATGTAGCATGTTAGCTGCTAGCCCGGACTGCTCCATGACACCGACCCACTGTTATATATATATATATATATATATATATATCGGGGTACGTAACCACACTAAAGTGTCTAGTCGTGTTTGTTTGTCTCCAGGTGTCCTTGTGGTGTCACTTTGTGGAGATTGCACCTATTGTAGAAGGTCGCTTGACCGAAGTCGAGGCCAGAAAACGCACATTATGTGACGGGACAACAAAGAGAATGCGACAGTATTGAGCTCGTGCTGCTCGGCGACGCTTCGTGCGGTCTCGTCGCCCTTCGGCTCTGTCCGTCATTTTGAACGAACAATTTGTCAAACGTGATCGAATAGCGTTAGCGATCGTCCCGTTTCCCCCCCATGCCATTTATACCACACGTGTAGCTTTGGCGTTGAGGAGGGCACGTAGCTGAAAGGAGAGAGTGTTGGACATGCTGGCCTGGGTGTCTTTATGGTGATTTATGGTACAAGGGGAAAAACAGCGCTGCCCCCACCCAGGCCCGGACTCCGCACACTGCCGCTACGTCGAGGATTGAGTTGTTAACTCGAGTCAAGACGCTCTCGCCGTCGTTGTATAAGCACCCCGTTTCAACTGTATGCGATTCCTGCGTATTTAAATAGTAAAATGGGTCAAAACTTACCCCAACAGCTTTCAGCACTGTCACCAGCGCCGCTAGAAGCAGCACGGCACATTACGTAGGTTAGTGATTTGGGATTGTACCCTCGCGATATTTCAAAGCGCGCCCCCCCTCCCCCAACAAGTCGTCTACCAAATGGTTACGTTCGGGAAGTTTTCATATAATTACAAACGGTTTTATACAGTGAAATATTGTATTGCTAATAAACACAATTATTCCCTAATGAATTAACCAAAACCACCAAATATAGAATTAAGTAAAATACAGTACATACAGAAAATAACATATATTTATATTTTAATGTTACAAATGTAGCAAACGCAAACTACGCCCTATATATTATATACAACAAAATACAACTACAGTTATATGTCGTTGTGCCCTTATATTGCAATGTTGGCCTATTGAGTTGCTTGTGCTTTTAACTGTAGCTTCTTGAACGCACCCCTTTTTTTTTTTATTTTTTTTTTTTTTTTTTTTTTTTTTAACTGAAACACGGAAGTGATGTCAAAGTTATTCTCAGCGCAAATCTTATCGCTGTTTCTACACTTCGCACACAGCGACCGGCCGTATTACATGCCATTTGTTTCGTTATCGATCAACGCAGGACGTCAAACATTATCGCCTCGCGTTTGTGTTTACTAATTTAATGCAACAGGGGGGAGGGGGGTCGCGTCAGTATTCGTATTGAAGGTGAGGGAGGGGAGGGGTGGGGTGCTTGCGGTAGTCAATCAAGTTGTGTTTCGGTGGAGGGTGGATGGCCTGCACCCTGGAGAAGGTGCTGGGCGATGCCCGCACCCTGCTGGAGCGGCTGAAGGAGCACGACAACGCCGCGGAAGGCTTGATCGACCAGTCCGGAGCACTCAGCCACAGGGTCCGGAGCATGCGGGAGGTCGGGCACGCCCTGCCCGACAAGGTACCTGGATGGTTTGATTACTGGGTTCATTTGATTACATCTCAGAGTACAGTTGCTAACATGCTTTCATATGTTTCACACATTGTTTACATCTGAGTGACTTTCCAGTGACTTCATTGGGATCGGTGTATAGGCTATCTCTCTGCCTTCCCACCGTATATTAGTATCTATGCGTTGGGGTGCAGGGACGTTTCTGACGTTTGTGATTATGTTTCTTACACACCCCTCTCTCGTTCAACTCTTCTGCAGAACATTGAGAATTCGGACCTACGGGAGCTGAACAAGTACAAGCCACACGTCCTCTTGACGCAAGAAAACACACAAATCAAAGAACTTCAGCAGGAGAACAAAGGTAACGCACCTCGCATGATGGCAGTATTGCCCTCATGCTGGCTAAGTTTGCCACCACGGTCCTCAAACCCGGATCCTCTCATAGCCAAGGCACTAGACTAAAAGAAAAAGACGGCCAATTCCTACAGATTCTTTGTTTTTCTTGTTGTAACTTGAGCTCATTATACACCTTACACCATTTTAGCTGATGTTCATTAATGTTTTATGCTGGTATATTTCATGATGCTGAATGTTCTGGCTCCCGTCCGCCACAGAGCTCTGGCTCTCACTGGAGGAGCACCAGTATGCGTTGGAGTTGATCATGGGTCGCTACCGCAAACAGATGCTGCAGATGATGATGGGCAAGGAGGAGCTGGACACCAGACCCGTGCTCAACCTGCACCAGGACCATGCCAAAGTAGGCCACAGCTATACTCCTGTATGAAATCACAGTCTGGTCATTTGGATGTAATCAAAATAAATTTGGTGGACGCATCTGCCGAAAAAGATGGACGCACTTAATTTATCCAAGATGGGAAATGTGGGACTGTCGTCGGGTGCCTTCATTCTTAGCACCTATATTATGCAGATGAAGCTAGGTTAGGCCTCTATGGATTATGTATATACAGTATATATTTGTTATTACGAGACATGGTTAAAGTGTGAATCCCTTGAGTTGTGAAGACTAGGGCACAGAGGAAATGTATTTAAAAGCATGTATACAAATGAGGAGGGAGAAACGTCAGGATTCAACACAAAACTTCACACATGATTTTCTAAAGTGACTGTGCTGACTGTGCTGGTTTGTGTCGTGCAGGAGGTGCAGGGGCAGGTGGAGCGTATCTGTGAGATGGGTCAGATGATGAGGCGGGCGGTGCAGGTGGATGACCACCTCTACTGCTCCATCCAGGAGAGACTTGCTCAGCTGGAGGTGAGGAGGGATCTGTCTTTGTGTGCATGTTGTTCAGCTGCAGGCTGAAAACTCGTCTCTTCAGGAAACACTACCCGGATCCTTCCTCCTAGCGCATCCTCTTATCACCTTTTACTAGCATACTAGTATCTTACTAAGTAGATTGTCTAAGTCGATTGTTAGGTAGATATCGTTCTAGATTGTTTGCCAACTTATTGTACTTTTACCTTATTGTACGTTTACCTGAACTTATTGTACTTTTACGCACTGGTTCAGTTCTTGGAGACTTGTTAGGAATGAAATGCACTTTTGACTTCTGGTGACGAGTTGTTCTCTTCGCTTCCTGTGTTGAAACGCACAATTGTAAGTCGCTTTGGATAAAAGCGTCTGCTAAATGACTGCAATGTAATGTAATGTGTCTTTCCCTGGTGTGTCATGGCGGTCTCGTGTCAGTTGTTGTTTACTTTTGTTGTGCTGTGAACGGTTATAGGTTAAAGGCATAACTCTATTGACACCAACTTATGAGATGCAAGTATTTTGGATGATTGATCTTTGACGATATAGTGCTGACATAGTTTATTTAAATTTAAGAATGTAATTGAATTTTGAGCCGTTGTAGCTGTTCTATTATTTGCACTAAAGTTCTTAATAAAATGAGAATCATTTTATTAAGAATGTATTCGCATCAGAGAACACCAAAATAGGCTTTTCCATGTGGTTATTTTATAAAGACTACTTATATTTGTTGAATTTCCAGAAAACATGCTATATATCTTGTTGTATATCGTTGTCGAGATATGAAATTACCTATATTGGGATACAATTTTGTCCATATCTGTAAGGTAAGAACTAAACACGTTCTTTACCATGTTGTCTTTCCCTGGTGTATCATGGGATATATCACTCCCACTTGTGATGTCACTCGAGGGTCGTCGCATTTAGTAGACCATTTTTAAATGGCTTGTAATGGCTAATCACACTCACACCGGGTGGTCAAGCGGGCCTTTTAATGAACAAGCGGCCCTTTTTAATGAACGTGTGGTGTTTTCTGTGCTGTACAGATGGAGAACAAGGAGCTCCGGGACCTGATGGTGATCAGCAAGAGCTCTGTGAAGATCCAGAGAGAGCACAGCGACCAGCCTGCTGCTGTAGCACCTCTAGACCCGCCCTCTGACGCAGAGGCCAATCAGTGAGCGACATGGACTAGAGTGGAGGGAAGGGGATTGGTTCATTCTGCACCTTCTATTCTATATATAAGCCACAGCGTGTCATCATGGTAGTGGATATTACCAGATATTTACAACTGGAGGATGACTAACTCCCTCACTTGATGTATATTATTAATCTGTATGTTAAGACGATAATCCCAGATCGACTGAGAGAATGGTGGTTGGAGTTGAGGCATGGGAGGGTGCTAAGCGACACCAAGTTAAGCTAGGGCGCTAAGCGACACCAAGTTAAGCTAGGGCAAGACACCAGCGATTAGAAACATGGAACAAAAATAATACACGTGGATCATTATCAATTTTAGTTTTTGCCAAAGAGAAACATACGGTTTTGTTTTTTTTAAAGGACAGTTTCTACCTCTGTTATGTCACATTTATGTTCACGTGCACATACGCAAAAATACACACATTGTGATGTTAGTTTAAAAAAAAAAAATCCTATTGTAACCCTGTAGCTCTAGAAAGAGAAAGCAGTGCTTTATTTTTACCACCGGCCTTATCTGTGGCTGTGTCCTTTCTCTGTCCATTTTGTGTGACTGTTGTGGAGGGACTATACTCATTATTTGTATGGAAAACTATATTTCACCTTGTTGAATATATTTTGCTAAATGTACAATTTTGTATAAGTCACATATTTCACAAACTGCTTTGATAATGTATGTGTACCATTTTAGATCATTTTTTTCATATAAGGATGTGGGGGGTATTCAAGTGTTCCTTCGAATAACATATTTTTGCATAATTTATCGAAGTGTCAACGTAAGTGTCAGATAAAGAACAGACATTTGGACATTATGTAGTTGTATTCAATCAGCTCAGGTAATCGGTAATGAGGTAAATATTACGTATGACTTCATGACAATGTATAGATTTGTGTCAAAATAAAGTTTGTGTATCAAAGACTTCATAGAATAGTGGTGCTATGTGAATGTGGCAATCTATCTCTAAATGCATGTTCCATATCTATCGCGAGATGGCGATAGTGCGCAGCCTACTTACAATCTCTCGTATCGCGAGATTCTAGCTAGTGGCATCACTGGCATGGTCATTGAGCTACATTTGACATTTGCAGTGAGTCAAGCCATTGCTAAGTATGTCTGAGAAGGAGCTGGGGAAAAAATGGGACCGATGCCTCGCTGATGGTGCCGTGAAAATCGGTAAATAGTCGAGATTCTACTCGTCCAAAAAACTGTGGAATTCATGTAGTTCATTTGAAATTGGAAAGCCCCGTCGTTGACTTTAGCGGGAAGCTAAGTGGCTAGGAAAGTCAATGTCTGTAAAGGGCTCGTATTTAATCATGCATGTTATGTCTCTCATTCAACAGACTCGTATTCAATAATTTAGTTATCAGTCCTTACCGGTGACCCGTTTGGTCAGCGGTTTGGCTTTAGATTTTTATTACAATACAACCACGCTAACGCTAGACGTCCCTCCATATCAATATGATGCCAGAGAGATTTACTGGGAAATGTAGTTCATCTAAATGTTAAATTGTCAACTACAATGTGGGTGAAATACAGCTATGTACACTATGCTTATATACGGTATTACTGTACTGTGCACCGTTGCCAGTTTATTGTCTGCAGAAAAAAACAATGTTCAGTCATGAATTGCATTCGTGCCTAAAATAAATGTCATTGTCGATATATCCACGACGTCATGTGTCTTCTCTTTCAGGTGCTGGTCTGGGGTTAGGCATCGTGTTCTCTGTCGTGTTCTTCAAAAGTAAGTCCACATGCTTGACAGTTTATTGAGTCTAGGTGGTGTCGCACCACCACTTGGTGTGTATGGGCCAGCTACAGTGGTGTTCAGATCAGATGACATATCATACCAATCAATATCAGTATACCAATCAATCAATATCAGTACACCAAAACAATATCATGACCCATGCAGTTATTTGAAACACACCATGGTGGATATTCTCTGTTGCATCCGACAGAGATGCAACAGAGCTTCATCTTATATGGACCCTATTCTATAACCAGGTGTGAGGCTGCTAAGTCATTTCAAAGTATATCCACCCAGATGCATGATGGATAGATCCAACTCCAGCCTATCAGTCGGTACAGTCAGGAATTTGATCTTCCTGTCATACATCCTACATCACTCCCAGTGACCTGTTGATCTATCCATCCTAGAGTTGGGCCTATGTAATGTTTTTGATAATTAATCCAACACCCAGGATCGTATCCGTAATATTAATCTTTACCACCAGAGGACGGTCACGCGTCCCCGCCTACGCAACTGCTGACAAGTGGAACATAATGAGTTGGAAACAATTACCAAGAGAAACCAGAGTAACACGCATTGTTTTTATTTCTCCCAAACAAAGTTTTAACATCAAAATAATAAATATAATGAGACATCAGCCTATTGAAAATACGTAAATGTTCTCTATAAATACATAACAAGTTTGGATGGCATACATATGTAGCCTATAGTGCAATAAAGAGATGCAATTCAATACAAGGTTATGTTTAGCGCAGAGTAGATAATGTGCTTCCCCGCTCACGCCAGCACGCCCAGTGAACATGAAAGGTCACTTGGATGATATACGTTTCCAGGCAGGTAGTATGGACAGAGGTCATATTAGTGTGGATGTCTCCTCAATTTCCCAGAACGTGTTATAATCACAAACAAGCGTGTTAGATGTCACGGGTGAGCTTGCAGGGCTAGCGCTTTAATAATAATTCAAATTTGCATCCTTTCGCTGTACTGTACAGCGAAAGGAATTTCTCTGCATTTAACCCATCTTAGTATTAGGAGAAGTGGGCAGCTATTTATACAGCGCCCGGGGAGCAGTGTAGAGGGTGCCTTGCTCAAGGGCACTTAGGCAGTAACCTGGTGTTTCGGGGACTTGAACCGCAACCTTGCGTCTCCCGAGCCAAGTCCTTACCCGCTGAGCTACTGCCCCCATTATGGCATATAGTGTGAAAATAAGTGCACTCTGTGGGGAACCAGATTTGATTCCACAACACTGCACTACTGCAAAAATGGTGACACCCTTAGTAGTGAACCACATTGAAACAGAGGCTCTGTGTCCCACAGGTTTAGTAATGACTAATCAGCCTCACGCGCCTGGTGGCAAGATAAGAGCCCTATAAGATGATGTGTTTGGATATGAGCTTGGGCAGGAATTAAGTCATTCAAATGTTTTTTTCAGGACGCACATGGCCAATTTCATTTGGCGTGGGAACAGGACTTGGCATGGCAGCTTCCAACTGTCAGAATGACTTGAGATCACATTATGTGCTGCACGGAAGCGTGAAGGTTAGTCTCCATGCTGTTCCTAGCACTGCTAACGCTACACTATCACTCCATACCCCATCTCACACCATTATAAGAGCTAAGAATCATGTCAGCCATATAACTAATTCTGCTTTCTGATTCGTCTCCCTCGGCAGGAACAGTAAGGCGGGCGCCATCGCACGTGCCTGCAAGGGACTGACTACAATTATTGTTTTATTTTGAAATTGTATTGCATTATTTTGTTTTGGGATGATTGCCATTTACACTGTTGTGCAGAAAGCGCTTTGTCTCTCGTGTTGACGATACCCTCCCTCCAACGTTCACGCCTGCCCAGGACACAGCCTGTATTTCTGTAATAAAATGACCGTGAAGACAAAGGGAAGTCGTCTTGTTGGGTTTATTGGAAAGGCGATGAGGTGTGGCGTTAAAAGCGCTATGCATTATTAAGCACTCTGAATGCTTCCTTGTGGGTCGAGTAAGTAGGTTGACTAATTGGTTGCATCAAAACACTGGGGTTTTAATTAAGTCCATAATGATCAGGTCTGTATTGGAAGTGGATTTTGTTCACTCAAAAACACTAGTACCAAAACATACACAAAAATAAATCAAAATGTTTAAAAAAAATAACCGAGAGAACCGACGTGGGATTGTTTTGTCAGGTTTACTCAGACTCCACCAAATTAGCTGCTTACAAACAAGTCTATTGATGCCTTTTAATCTAACGCCTTGGTGGCAGGGGCGGAGCTAAAGGGGTGGCACAGGGTGGCACCCGCCCCCCCTGTGATCTGATTGGCCACCCTGTGTGCCCCCCCAAACGCCCATTGGGTGTTGAGTGCTGTCAATCAGTATGACGTTGTGAAAATATCGAGAAGCAATCGGATTGGCCATCCCGTGTGTGCCTCCGCAATTTCATTGGCTCTTAGTGATGTCAATCAATGTGTGCTTCAGCTACTGAGCTAGAGAATCTGTATCACGTAACGTTAATCTCTTAGAAGAATGGCCGCATGTCGCCAGCGACACAATTTCACAAAGACCTGAGCCAGGTAAAATATGAAAAAAAAAATATATATATATGATGAATAAGACATAAATACACTAACTGTACAATTTAAGAAAAGTAACTATTTCCACTTAGTAGTCTAAATGTTGATGTGAGACGTCGGTGGCGGCCTTAATTTTTTACGGCAATTTTTTTGGGGTCACTTTTAGCTGGCCCCCCTAAGTTAACTGTTGTCACCCCTGTGCCACCCCCCTGAAAATGACCTGGCTCCGCCCCTGCTTGGTGGCTCGCCAGACGTTTAAAAAGGGGTCCTGGTCGCAGAAGAAAGGGAAGCGTCGCCCACGCCAAGTTCTGTGATGGAGGAATTAGCATTTATTGGATGTGTTTGTGCATGGGCATGCATTAACAGCTTGACGCCTCGACACACTCGCTTGATGAGGAGGCCGAGCGCGCTGGAGTGGCCGACACGGGGATTAAGGCGAGTGCGGGCTCACAAGGTACCGTAGCTCACGAACGCGGTGACGTCAGGAACCTCACAATTAAGTCAGCGTAGCTCCCGACGCGGTGACGTCAGGACACTCACAATTCACCGTAGCTCCCGACAAGGTGACGGACGTCAAGACAATCACAAATCTATATTGTCATTGGCTTTTAATAGGACACTCACAAGTCACTGTAGCTCCCCATGTCTACTCATGTTAAAGACGTTGGCCATGCTCCCTCAGAGTGATTTTAGCAACCAAGAAACCGTAACTCTCCAATGCAGAGGAATTTGACATTGACTTAACTGATAAAAGACAAAACAAATAACAATACAGGTTCAACTAAAGAAGAGCGGTGGTTCTGAAAGAGGAAGAGGAGCCATCCACTTATGTGTTAGGTTAAAACTAAACATTTGAGCAGCAAACAGAGCTGCTGATTTTGACACACCATGAGTTGAATTTGGAGGATAAAGGTAGAAGAATTTGGAGTTAGTACGCAGAAAATTATCCTGATAATACAAGGTAAAGTAGGTAAACTTTGTGGTTTAAGGTTTGATGTGGTCAATGATTTAAGTTAGATTAAACTACTTTTTATATACGATACGATTAACTAATACTTTATTGTCAGGCGAGTATCAGACGCATCACATCAGCTCACGAAAGGTCATGGTCATGGTCACATTGTTGGTTAAAAGCCTGGCAGATTAAAGTCCTTTGCCAGACTTGGAACGTACCCCGGGTTCCTGTGCAGGTGCATGGACATGTATTTAGCTTCAGGTATAGTGACTGCAGAGGTCCAGGTCTCGCCCCCGTCTTCATGGTTGGAGACATAGACGTCAATGTGTAGGTTTTTAGCCACTCCGGAGGACCTTCAGAAGCTGGTGAAATAAAGATGTTATGAGACGGCGAGGAGTTCTGGAGGACATGTGGTGTGTGTGTGTGTGTGTGTGTGTGTGTGTGTGTGTGTGTGTGCTGTGGATATTTTGGGATCTTTTTCTGCCTCCCTCTTTCACATTACACATCTCCATATATTCTCTTAGGTTCCCTCTCTTGCTCTCTCTGCCCGTCTCCATATTATTCTAGTTTTTTCTCTCCTTTGTCTCCTTTCATCCCTTCTTTTCTATTTTTCTCTCTCTCTTTCTCTCAACTTTCATCTCCTCCCACCCCCCCCCCCCCCCCCCCGCCCTCCATCACGCTCAGTAATGCTCAAATTGGAGCATCCCACCTCTTGGCTGTGCCCTCCCTCTCGGTGGATGTCGTAGCTGTGACACGCCGCTTTGAAAAGCCCACTGTGAGCCGCCGAGTGGCTCAGTGTCTCTCCACCGGAGAGGAGGAGAGCAGGCAAGGAGCCGGCCGGCAGTATGGGGGGACGGAGGGCGCAGTGTGGGTGATAGTTCCCAACGCCTGGGGGGGGGGAGAGGAGGAGGAGGAGGAGGAGGAGGAGGAGGAGGAGGAGGAGGAGGAGGAGGAGGAGGAAGAGGAGGCGACCGCAGTGCTCCTGAAGGGTTTCTCATTTCTGGGAGAGAGACGACGAGTGAGGAGTGAGTCATGGAGAGCAGATCTGTTAACCCGGACGAGGAGGAGGAAGGATTCAGGACTTCACGGCACAACAAGAACCCCGTGGCCCCTGTTTAGTACAGTCACCCTGGGAGAGAGCGCGGCCATTCTCTCTCTCTTTCTCTCTCTCGTGCTGCTCTAACATCTGCTGCTTGTTTCACTCAGCTCCCCTCAAAGAGACGAGGTTGCGAGCGTCCAGAAGAGGGACACCCCCCGTGGAGGGCCACCCCCCCGCCCCTCTCCCCTCTCCCCCCTCCAACCCTCAAACTTTGACTCCTGATCACCGCCATAGCCGACTCTCCTCCTCCTCTGCTGGGCTTTGACAGCCCTAGGCCAGACATGGACGCCATCAGCCCTTTAGAAAGCCAGAACGGCAGCTTCTCGACCCCCGGCGGTGGTGTTGGCGTAGGCGGCGGCGGCGGTGGCGGCGCCTGGGGCATCACGGGCAGCGGCCCCTGGCTGCTGGCCTTCATGCTGACCGCCATCATCCTCATGACGGCGTGTGGCAACGTCCTGCTCATCGCGCTGGTGCTGGCGCACCGCTCGCTCCGGTGCACCTCCAACTGCTTCCTGGTGTCCCTGTTTCTGTCCGACCTGATGGTGGCCCTGGTGGTGATGCCGCCCGCCATGCTCAATGTGCTGTGCGGCGCCTGGGTGCTGTGGCCCGCCTTCTGCCCCGTGTGGCTGTGCTTCGACGTGATGTGCTGCAGCGCGTCCATCCTCAACCTGTGCGTCATCAGCCTGGACCGCTACCTGCTCATCATCTCCCCGCTGCGCTACAAGCAGCGCATGACGCCGCCGCGGGCACTGCTGCTGGTGGGCGCCGCCTGGGGACTGGCCGTGCTCGCCTCCTTCCTGCCCATCGAGATGAAGTGGCACAGCCTGGGCCACGGGGGTGACCTCTCTCTAACGCACGGGACCCTCGACGCCGGCGGTGGAGGCGACGCCGCCGGAAACATCAGCTCATCGCGCGCATTCCACGCGCAGTACCCGCCCTCCTACTTCCAGCTGTCTCCCTCCGGGGGCCAGGCCTTCCAGTGCCGGCTGCAGGTGACGCTGCCCTTCGCGCTGGTGGCGTCCGCGCTCACCTTCTTCCTCCCGTCCAGCGCCATTTGCTTCACCTACTGCCGCATCCTGCTGGCCGCACGGCGCCAGGCCCGCAGGGTAGCGGCCCTCAGCCACCCCCCCCCGCCCCACCAGCACCAGGGGGTCCCGTCGCGCCCCGCGTCCCCGGGCCCTGTGGCCGGAGGAGCCCCCGGAGTCCAGCGGCGGGAAGGGGACGACTACAGCCACCGGGAGCCCACCGTGCCCTGCGGCGCGCCGGTAAGAGTGACATCACAACCGCTAAGGGTGACATCACAACCGCTAAGGGTGACATCACAACCGCATCGGAGTCTCGCATTGGAGTGGGAATCCGCCAAGGAGACGAGAACGATGAGCCAAGGATGGGGATAACGGCGGAATAAATATAGGCTAAGCCTGATGAGTCTCACATGAATGAATGAGAATCATATTTATAGATATTGCTATGGGCTTTTGTGCCTTTAGGGACAGGAGAGTCGAGACCGGGAGAGGGAATGTCAGGTAATGTCATGTAGCATAGAGCCGCAGGTTGGAATCGACCCTGGGGTCACTGCAAGGTTGTACAGCCTTAAGTTGCCTGCATGTTTTTAAGAGCGTTAGCAAGCTGCCCCACTTCAAAAGACTTTTGACAGATCGCCGTTGCAGCGACACATTATTAGAAAATTCATTCAAATCCTATTGAGGTTCTCATTGAAATTCAGGAACAGGAAATCATGATTCGATGGTTTCAGGCAGAGAATGGTTAGTGGGTTGACACACAGTTACTCTTTTCTCTTTAACAAAAAAACAACCAAAGTAATCACTTTATCTATCTCTCGTCTTTTCTTGACAATTCATAAACAAAGGGAATCAGCTGGACATAATTGGGGGAGGTAGGTCTTCCCAATCAAAAGCACAGGATTTTATACACACACTTGGGCACACGCAGGCTTTTGAATAAATTAGACACACACTGGAGTGTGACGGTTAATTAAGGGTTGAGGGTTGAGATAAGAAACAAATGAGAGAAAGTAATTAAAAGCTAAATCGTGAAAGCCCTCATTAAAACGTAACCTTTTGTGTTGGTAGATGTTAGGGGTTTGGTACAAGCCTCCTCAATCGGTCACTTGAAAATTACACAAGGAGCCACAGGGGATAGTGTGGTGAGTTTTAAAAGAAAATCGTCCCTCAGCCTTTGCACAAATAAGAAATTTAACAAGCAACGAGATAAAACGAAACAAGAACCAAAGGTAACATGAAAGGTGGCTTGGGGGTCGATGGAGTTGAAGAGGTCAAGAGGTTAACATAGTGTGGCCCGAGGTCCTTGAACTCCGGTGCGAGGCAGGATTATGTTAGGTGAGCGGACACATCTTCCCACACATGGGGAGATGTGTCCGCTGACCATACCATACGGTCATGATGTTGAATGAGCTCCTCTACTGTTTGGTGATTCCAAATCCAAATGTTGCTATGAATCTGAAAAGAGGAATGTTCAGTTGTTGTGGAGGTACTTTTGGCACAGGACTAATATTTTGTACAGCAAAATAGTGAATTTATATATATATATATATATATATGATATATTCTCATTTCCAGGTCCAAAACCTGAGATCATTAACATTTGGCGGCAGGGTAGCTCAGTCAGTTGGGACTTGGCTTGGGAACCGGAAGGTCGCCAAGTCCCCAAAACACCTGGGCATTGCCAAGGTGCCCTTGAGCAAGGCACCAGACCCCTACACTGCTCCCCGGTCGCTGTATATAAAATAGCTGCCAACTGCTCGCGGGAGGATTCAATCCACCAGATTTAGATTTCTCTATGTCCCTTCAAATATCCTAAACATCAAATGACAAAATGTATTATGGCTCCATAACACAATTGTAAAACCACTGAATTACATCCTGATCACCCCTAACCCTCCCCTCCCCTCCCTCCCGGTGGTACCGTAGCTGTCGGTGAACAGGGAGCGGCGTCTGGCCCACCGGCAGGGCCGCCGGGCCTTGAAGGCCAGCCTGACTTTGGGGGTTCTCCTGGGGCTGTTCTTCGGCGCCTGGCTGCCCTTCTTCATTACCAACATGGCTGAGGTCAGTGCGAGAGACCGGCACTGGGACGCGAGTCTTGGGGGTATTGTGGTAGCTTCATTCCAGTGCGATAAGTGGATTAGTTGCATTGTATTGATTTTGGGCATAACAAAAAAAAATACGATTAAAGTTAGAGATGGTTTAATTTAAGGCAGGGATGTGCTTCACCCATTAGGAAGAACTGGCAATCACTTTCTACGTTTTGTTTTTAGTTGGTTTAAAATGATTGAATCTGTATAAGGTGTATTGTTTAATTTACGATGGACTGGTAATCACCATTTATAGGGTATAACTTTACAAATGTGTTTGTTCAAAATAAATAGTTCACTGTAACTGTATTTCATGTACTGTTCAATTTTGCATTTGTATCTGTGTCATTGGTCATTGTTTAGTAATTTATCATGAAACTAGTGATGGGCGGTCCGATTCTTTTCACAGTATCAGACCCTTCGAGTTGATACATATAAATTAATCAAACCTTTTTCGAAACTTTAGAGTTTTGCTATGTTATTGTTATTTATTTAACTGCTTCTCGTTCACTGAGTGAATTTCACTCTTATCCCAGTTCCAGGGAACCGTTCATATGTTCTCGGTTTAGCGAGCGAGTAGCTGGCTGGCTGTCTGTCTCGACGACTAGTCACTCATGACGTCTTCGAGACAACGATTCCCTCTCATTCATTGTTTTTCCCGCTTGTTTTGAGCTACTGCACCAGACGTAGGACTAGCAGCCAGGCGGTGTGATCAGTACGATAGTCAGTCAGTGAGTGTGGGTGGGTGTGAGCAGTGGGAAAAGCACTCGGACGTTTGACAGACTTATCCGGTACATGGCTGATACAAAAAAGGAGTCGTTCAAAAAGATTTGTTAGCTCATTTTTCGCCCATCACTATGTGAAACAATTTGTCATTATGTGGAATCATTGCTGTGTTTGAAACTGTCACAGCGTTTTCCCGCCACGGTTATGGTACATACAGTACATTGATTTAGGATTTTACAGCACTAAAATTCCCAACAATTAATCCCATGAAGCCCTTTTCAAATCAATACTACGGAAGATCTATACTCCTGTGAATCCGTGGAGAAGCGGCTAATGTGATTCTTGCTTATGTGTTGTTGTGCGGAAGTGGAATGAAATTAGCACAAGGAATAGAGGAGGGTTTGTGTGTATGTGTGTGTGTGTATGTGTGTCGGCGGGCGGAGGGAGATGGAGGGGGGTTAGTATATAATGCTTGGATACCAACCTATTTCTGCCTTGGCCAGGCTAGCGTCACAGCTCTGCCAGGCACTCCGGCAGGGAAATAGACTGGCATTCAGGCGCCGTGTGACTCATCCGGCAACGCACAGGGAGAAAAACAACACTTTAGCTCTCCATTTACACAACCCTGCTCAGGTTTACGTTACATCTCCATTTATACAAATCAGGTGGCTCGATTTTGATTTAACCAGACAATCCAACAAAGTGATCAATCTCTCTCTCTTTCTTGCTCTCTTCATATATATATATAAACACACACACACACACACACACACACACACACACACACACACACACACCCTGCGCCTGTCTATGAGCTACGATCGTGGAAGGAGGAGGATAAAAAGCCCACTCCAAAAGTCAATCAATTTCTCGGAAACAGGGCTAATCTAAATTGGTAATTCCACTTGTTCTGCCTCTCTAGCTCGCAGTAATGCAGTGATTTCCATTTTCCATCTGCGCCCCAGCCAACCCCCCCCCCCCCCCCCCCCCTCCACCACACACACACAAAAACACACACTCACACATGCCCCCCGTGGAAACATGGAGAACGCAGTCTCGACTGAGGCTCTGCTTTCCGTTTCACACTCAATGTGGTGTGTGGATACACTCCCACCCCCACCCCCTCCTCCGCCTCCTTTCCTCTCCTCTCCTTGATAGTATTGGAACCTCTAACAGCTGTCTCCTCCTCCTCCTCCTCCTCCTCCTCCTCCTCCTCTCCATCCTCATCCTCCACCTCTGCTGTCCCTCTTCATCTGGCCTCTTGTCGTATCTTGTCTGAACTCACATGCGTAACCTAGGCACAACAGATTACCGGGCTATCTCTTGGTCACCAGGAGAAACACAGGATCCAAGAGAGGCATTTTCTCTGAATCGTTTGTTAATATCACAGTACTTATTAAGTTATTTGGACATCCATGGCAGCGGTTGTGCTGCCACGGTAACGGTAACTATGAGAACTAAGGCACAAAGGTTACAGTTGAGTCAGATCACGGCACCATAAGCAATGCGACGGGAGGACCTTAACTCCTAGGATTCAGTGAGGGGAGGCGCTACAGGAACCTTTGGTCCAAGTCCAGAAGGCTCAGGAACAGCTTCTTCCCCTCAGCTGTCCTCTCTCTGAACTCTGTACCACGATGACAGCCGCCCCCCGTCATCGCCTGCCCCCCCTCCCCCTCCCCCTCCCCTCCCCCCACCTTGCCACCCCGACTCTGCTGCCCACCGTACGAACTCTGCTCACTATATCCTATCCCCATCAATGTCTTCGACTGCCTTGCACCGTAATCATAACTCACTACCTCTACCTATAGTTGACATATTTATTGTTTACATGTATGATAGCCATGTACATTTTTACTATACTTACCATATATATTAATCTTTAACTGTTGATACAACTGTATATCCCTGCTCACCACCTGCTGTATATACATTTATATATATATCTATCCTGTTTGATATAATTGCATACCCCTGCTGACTACCTGTTGAATACTTGTATACCTACCTGTATATATACTGTATATACCTATAATTTGGCACATATCTCATACATACTCTAAAAGTTATTCTTATACCTAGTAGACTGTCTTTACATCTTATTTAACCACTGAAAATTATATATTACCTGCACTTTACTGCAAACTTTGCATTCTGGTTAGATGCCAAATTATTTTCGCTGTACTGTAATTGTGCTGTGCAATGACAATACATTTGAATCTAATCTAATCTAATCAGGGGACCCCCACCCTTTTTGCCCCATGACCCAATGTTTTATGCCTGAAGATTTTTGAGACTTCTTAAAAATGTGTACAGCCATGGCTTCCAGAACCTTCCTAACCTGAACCTACCCATAAAATAAATTACCCAGTGTGGTGGACGTATACGTGCAACACTAACTTAGTAGTATAAGTATTTCTCACTAGGCAGTCGGTCTGTGTATATGTAACCTCCATGAGACCTTTTAATTCAAACCTTTGTGGGGTCCCGACCCCAAGGTTGAGAAACATGGCACCGCATGGAAGCGAGAATGAACAAGATGAAACGTTGATGCACACCCCCCCTTTTCCCCCAGACTCATCTTTGACGCCCGTCTTTATCTCCCTTCCTCTTCCCTCAGGCAGTGTGCGACTGCATCCCCCCGGCGCTCTTCGACGCTATCACGTGGCTGGGCTACTGCAACAGCACCATGAACCCCATCATCTACCCGCTGTTCATGAGGGACTTCAAGCGGGCCCTGGGCAAGCTGCTGCCCTGCTGCTTCTCCCGGTCGCCCCGGAGGCCCTCGCCGGCGCTCTCGCTCTCCCTGCGCAACTCGGGCGAGCCCAACATCGCCAGCGACTCCCCGTCGTCCCCCTCCCCAGAGGGGGCCTCTGACCCCGCCAACCCGCCCGCCACCGCCACGGACGCCGTCAACCTGCTGGACGCCGAGCATGCTGGGGTTGAGCTGCCGTTGCTGCTGCCCAATCAGGTGGAAGCGCTGGACTGAGAAATGCGGAGGTGGTACGACCACGGCAAGACAAGAGTCTGGACCCGTGGGACTGGAGTCTGAACCACAGCCTTATCCAGAAGACCTAGATAAGAGTCTCGACCCGTGGGTATGGACTACAGCCTTTATCCAGAAGACCTAGATAAGAGTCTAGACTCGTGGGTCTGGATCATAGCCTTATCCAGAAGACCTAGGTAAGAATCTGGACCCTTGTGTCTGGAGTCTGGATCACAGCCTTATCCAGAAGACCTACATAAGTCTCGACCCGTGGGTATGGACTACAGCCTTATCCAGAAGACCTAGGTAAGACTCTGGACCCTTGTGTCTGGGGTCTGGATCACAGCCTTATCCAGAATACCTAGGTAAGCTTCTGGACACATGGGTCTGGACCATAGTCATATCCAGAATACCTAGATACGATTCTGGACCCATAAGTCTACAACGTAGCCTCATCTAGAAGATGTAGATAAGCGTCTGGACCGTAGCCTCACACCGCTATCTGGACCATGGACTGTATCAAATAGGTCTGGACACATTGACTGTGGACAAAGCCCATTGTTTGGCTCCAAGTGGCATCTGGAACTCGTCAGTATCGTTATAACTGACACGCAGCTTGTGAAGGGGCCTTTAGACATTAATGGAGAAGTCGAAAAAACGTGTGGAACGTCATTTTCAATCACCGGCCATCACTCAAGCAATGCCTCGCCAAACCATGGTGGCTACAGCTCTGTATAGCACCGGGGAATCTGTGACCAGAGTTCCAGAGACGACCACAGTTTTTTTTTAATGTAGGATGGGTGATTTCTATCAGTCGTTTTTACTTCTTTGAGGTTGGAAAGTCGATTGCTTTTTAAAGCGTTTGAAGAAAAGGTTGCGACGAGTTGACCTCGAGCCAAGCCGGGCTGACTGGCTCCGTCAGACAGGAGAGGATCAATAGAAGAACATAAAAAGCCTGCAGGGAGACGATAGCTTTTTCCTCAAGCTTTATCGGTTCTTCTCAACAACCCCTCCAATTATATTGACTCTGTCTGAAGCAAGTCTTCTATAACAAAATGTTGGGGGAGGGGTTTAATTGTAGCAGTGTCAAAGAACAAAGAACACAGAGTCACCCGAAATATTAAGATCTCCATCTGCGAGTGACACATTATTATTATTATTATTATTAATATAATTACCTTGTTTTAAAACTGAAATAAGTGGAACCACTGTGCTTATGTTTGGGTAAAAGCATCCATTAGTTTAAAGTGTGCGATTAACCTCTATTTGCTTTTGTTGTTGTTTTCAGCT
This sequence comes from Muraenolepis orangiensis, assembly GCA_027704905.1. Lineage (NCBI taxonomy): Eukaryota > Metazoa > Chordata > Actinopteri > Gadiformes > Muraenolepididae > Muraenolepis > Muraenolepis orangiensis. The sequence goes on along the minus strand of CM051013.1, from coordinate 10,860,241 downwards.
GGTGGACCCACAGCTCTTTAAAACAAACAACAAAAGACTTGAGTGACTATAACTGGGTCATGGGCTAGAACTCTACAAGCTACATTCACAGGCTTCAAAACCATCCACTATAAACTGACACAATGTTAGGCTACAGGCTACCTTTGAGACACTATTAAGTGTCTCACGTTTCAGAGCAATATACACATTCACATTTGGAGGTGGTCGAGGGAGGGGCTAGCACAAGTACTAAAGGGAAAACACTGGTTTTGAATAAATAAACGTAAACTACAGGAAGCTTTCCCTCCCGAATCGTATTCAATCTTACACAGAGCTGAAATATTTAAAAAAATAGCAGAAAATCTGAAAAATCTGAACGCAGTACTAATATCCATGGCAACCAAGCCAACAGATGGAATAAATATTCTGGCACAGCGATTGCACCTGCCGCGTTGCCTCCATTAAATTGAGCAAAAGTATTCCATTCATAATTTGAACATCATTTGTTACACCTGTCTGTTTCAATCAACCGTTGCTCAACACTTGTCACACAGCTTGTTCTAACCAAGCATTAGTCAATGAGTTAAAAAGTCAGAATGATTTAACATAAAAATTCCACAAACTAATTCCACAGACAAATTGACGTCAGTTGGTTTCGGCCCAGTTGACGTTAAAAGTCACACTTTTTTCTGTGTCGGTGTGTCCCGGGTGAGATGAACGAACATTCCTCTGATGAGTTCGTAGCACAAAAAAACAAAAAAACAACAACAAACTTTTCACGTGTCACGTGTTTGTTTTGTCAGTTCCGTTTCCCCGTTTCATGTGTTCACGGTCAGGAGGAGTCCACTGTGTATCGTCCCAACTCCAGGACAAGCTCTCCTCGCCGTCTGGAGGGCTTTCAGGGGGTCGGCGACTGTCGCCCATCCCGGCTCCTCCCTGTTCGTCCACATCCAGGGACCTCAACAGGTCTGAGATATCAGGGATGTCCCAGCCTTCGTGCATCTCCTCCTCCTCCTCCTCCTCCTCCTCACCAGCCATCTCCTTCTGTCCCCCGCCGCCCTCTCTCCGGCCACTCAGTGCCTGGGTGGGTAGGTCAGGGGTGTCCACCGGCGCCTCCATTATCCTCACAGAGCTCAGGGGGCCGAAGGAGGCAGAGGCACCGGGGTCTTCTCGAGTGGGCATCCCCACTGCCACCAAGATGGTGTCCATTTGCTTCATGTAGTCCAGGTGGCCTTTTACCTGGGAAACAACAAACAGAACGTCTTATTTTGGAACAACAAAACATCAAAGACCACAGGGGGGGGGGGGGAGGGTTGTGTTTTAGTGTACATTTTAATGTTATGAATTCAGGTGAGTTTGGTCCCTCAACCCTTGTTGTTATGGTCACATTCTCTTGTTCCCTATGCGTTGTGACCTCATGTACATTACGGTGCTTCAGAGGGAAACATCAAAACACAAACATGATGTTACAGCTACAGATGATGTTACAGCTACAGCTACACGAACCACCGAACGTATCCTCGCATTCACTTGTACACAAAGCGGTTCTCTTAGGAGGGTAAAAAAGGTCAAACATTGCTGTGAACTAGGAAGGAACCAGCAGTGCCCTTTTTGTTCAAATCTGTATTTTGTTTATTTGACGTATTAAATGTGACTTTGGTGGTGAAGATGGAATCGAAGCTCTCTCGGAACTAATAAAAGGTTTATCATTTGATAACAAGCTATTTGTCACAGTTGTGATCAAATTACTTTAACTGCATATTTACAGTTCTGTTTAGGGTTATTGGGTCTAATAATCCCAAAGTGAACGCATAGATGTATTTTAATTTGCGTTCCGTTTGAGTTTTTTTGCTAGTTTTTGCTGTTGTTCTGCCAAACAGAGATAATTCTCTCCAAGTGCTCTCTCAATGGGGAATAGATAATAATCGGAAAAAAAAAAGCATTCCGCCATTTTCCACTCTTTTGTAGCTGGCATTAGTCATTAGTCATATGTCAAGTAGGGAGCTTTTGAAAAACACTTGCTTTGGATTCCTTTATGCTCCGCCGTCCAATTAACAAAAAAAATGCTGACCCAAATCCAGAGGTGACTCACCACGGACGAGAGATCCACATTGATGATGCGGTGATTGTTCACGTCCACTGGCTGTAGTCCAGCCACTGAGAGTTGTGCCGCAGAACTACGGTACAAGAAGCCCAGGAGCCAGTCTCCTCTGTAGGATGGATTATTCAGTCGTCGATTAGTTATTCGCATAAGTGTCCACATTTCAAGGGCAGCGGGACAAGGCAATAACAATATACATATAGTACAATGTGCACATGAAGAGTAATTAAGGTACATACAGTATATACTCTCCCAAGCCCAATAGCTGTATATAGAGGTTCATGTATTTATCTTGTTGAAGTGTTATCTTATCTTAAAGGATCTGGTAGTGGTTTGGGCATCTTGCTTGAGGATGCCTACAGGTCAGGTTGTGGAAATGGGGATTGAACCCAGGACCTTTCAGGTGGGAGTTGAACCATAACCACTACACTAACCCAGTAAAGCTGTTGAGAGATTCCAATTCAATTATATTCAAACGAGAAGATATAAATAAAGGCAGTAAATGGCCTTCCTTAACCCTTTCATTCTGTAGACTGTAACTACACTTTTCTCATGTTCAGGTACAGATTGTACCAACCTCACACTGGTGGAAGAGGACAATGGTGATTCAAATAGTTAAATAAAAATATAAAAATAATAATTTAATTAAATATCTTTGTATGGACTTGTAAAAGGTGTATTGCCTACCTACCCGACACATTAGTGGATTGAGCCCCCTGAATACAAAACGGGGTGTAAACGCGGTGTGAACGGGGTGTCAACGGGGTGTCAAGGGGGTGTGAACGGGGTGTCAAGGGGGTGTGAACGGTGTCCGATCGGGGTCTGGACGGCTCCTGACTTACCTGCAATAGCCGTTGGTGATGGTCCCAGCCACCACCTTGGTTATCCTTTCCCAGGCCTTCTCTGACCCGTCCACAGGAGCCCCTAGCAGCACCACGTCCTCCACCATGCCTTCACTACCTGGAGGGGACCACACACACACACACACACACACACACACACCTAATGTAAGTCTACTACATTTACATTGAGTCACGTAGCAGAGTGGAGCCATAGGAAGCTGAAAAAAAAGGTTAGTGAGGTCTTTTTTATTATTTAAAGTGCTTTCTACGATATTTAATTATGGGAAATGGCTACTGAGAAGAATACTAAAATCTTATTAAATCCTACTATTAACTGAATATTGTGACAGATGGTCTTGCGACTTAGGTGTTAACTGAGCAGGGAGGCAGGATTGGTAGAAAATGGCTTCTGCCATTTTATTAAAATGTGTCAAAAAGGAAATAAAACTGAACAAACAAACAAAATAAGTCCCTGTGGTTGGCTGAACCCCTCTGGGTCCTGTACACAGTGATATAGGGTCCTGTACACAGTGATATAGGGTCCTGTACACAGTGATATAGGGTCCTGTACACAGTGATATAGGGTCCTGTACACCGTGATATAGGGTCCTGTACACCGTGATATAGGGTCCTGTACACAGTGATATAGGGTCCTGTACACAGTGATATAGGGTCCTGTACACAGTGATATAGGGTCCTGTACACACAGACGGGCTTGAGTGAGCCCCTATTCATAGGCTGGCTCCTCCTAGTCCAGTCTATTTAACATAATTAAAAAATAAAAGGCAAATCGTTAAACTATTAATTATTACAATAATACAATAGTAATAATATAGACAATTCATATATTACCGATACATTAAACCATCCAAACCATATCCAAATTCGCATTTGAAAAAAACGTCCCAATATAAACAGGGACGTCCTTGCATTGTGAATGAAATTGACCCCATTGAGTTCTTATGTATTACCAATGAAGCATATAAGCGAATACATTTCAATAAACGTAAATTTATTACAATCTTGTGGCCGTCGTTATTGTGCATAAGGTGTGATGAATTGGTTAGGTGTTACGTGAAGTGTTAGAGAGATGAGTACCGCATTCAGACCTGGAATAAGTTTAACCCGATACGTTAAAGGGCTGCTTGACAATTTATGAGAACAATAAATGAATATAAACATATTTACAAAGGTCCATATACACGCTATGTTCAAGTTGAACATTAGTTGCAGCCCTAAAGAGAATGCATTTCGTAATTTTAGGAATTAAAACCGTTAGATGTTAGGGACTGAATGCTTTAGAGACGACAATTGCCATAACGATCATCCGAATAATCGACTAACAAAAAAAGGATTAGTTGCATTCACAAATAAGACGCCGGCGGTCCCGGCAGCAGAAACATGCGTTGGTCGTACCTTTATCATTGGCCAGTTCCTGCAGACAGTAGTAGATGACTCTGGCTCCTAGACTGAAGCCAATCAGACTGACGGGACGCTTTCCCTTTAAATACACAAGGAGAGCTTTACCAAGTGTGCTAAATTAAACCCCCCCCCCCCCCCCATCCGCCCTTGAGTTTCAGCCGATTTGCAAAACCACTAAAGTTCTGAGCAAATAAATCTGAGCTATGTCAACAACAATAACAACATTTCAAGATTGGTCTCAGGTGAAACTATTTTGCCCGTGCTTATACTAGCTGGTTTGCTATGGTAGCTAGTGTGAGCACAAGCAACACCGTTTCAGTTGCTACTTGCTTCACTACTAGGGCTGTACCTGTAACCTGGCTATATACAGTAAACAAGGCCTACACATGGCCATACAATGCATGCAGGGGTCTCCAGGTAAAGGCAGTACAGGTGCGTCTGAGGGGGTGACAGCAGTACACATGTATTTTCCCTGTGTTTGCCGTGTTCATGTCTTATTCTCTTTAATTAATAACTTATTGTGTCCCCAATAGTCTACCCCGTACCCCCCCCCTTAACCCACCAGCCCTACAAGATCATGTGTATTCTGTGTATTGTCTGTGTACATTTCTTACAATTAAAATAAAAAATTCTTTACATCTAACATTTTTTGTAATTGTTGTAAATTCTGTAAATGGCGCACATCTTTGGAGCTGGTGATAACAATGCACTGTACACTGTACCTTATACATGTGACCAATAAACCAAATCTGAATCTGAATAGCTCAAGTCTACCTGCGGTCTGCTCCTCAGCACCTGAGCCAGGTGCTTCCCCACCTCGGCCGAGCGGCTCAGACACACGCACCACGGGTGGTCGATGACGCTGGCGGCCGCCAGCAGCGAGGCGGGCCAGGTCAGCGCCGTCATGATACCTGCCCAGGTGACGAGATTAACGAGTGAGACCCGGGCCTTGTAGCATTGGTAAGAGTGCAGAAATTTGGGGGTTTGACCTCGGGCTTCGTATCAGGAAAAGGACATTGCATGACAGTCATTTAGCAGACGTTAGACGTTTTTGTCCAAAGCGACTTAAAATAAGTGCAGTCAACATAGGTAGGCAAGACAACTACTCGACACCGGAAATCACAAGTGCATTTCCTCCCTAACAAGCCTCCAAGAGCTGAACCAGTGCACAAAAGTACAGTGAGTTGGCTCCCTAGATGTTACATAATAAGCACATCAAACAACAACGACAGAGGCAATCCTCCCTTTATCGGTTTGCAATAATGAAGGGTTCCCGGGAGATTTTGATTTCATCACATGCAAGTAAAAAGTGTCGTTCTCTCATACATTTTACAGGAAAGTATGATCCCCCCCAGTTTGAATCCAGAAGCGAGACACCCTAGCCACTGGCCCCATGTTGTGTGACGTAGCCCCGGGTCTCCGGCCTACCAGACAGGATGGTGTACTTGAGGGCCTCCTGGGCCACCATGCCGACCAGGCCGTCCAGCAGCGAGGCCATGGCGGAGCCCAGGTCTCTGAGGAAGCGTGACTCCCACACCAGGCAGTACTGCTCCCCACACTCCCCCAGGCTGCTCCACGGAGCCTGGAAGGAACCTGGAGGAGGAGGAGGTGTTGGTGGTTCAGTGGGGAAGACAATTATTTTTTTTAAAGACATGCAAACAAGACACTGTACAGCGGCAATAGTACAAAACACAAGAGCTAAAGCAACAAATGTAAATATAAATAAAAAAGCATCGAAATGGTGGTGAAGGCGAGTTGCGTGAGGATGTGATGGGGAAGGAGATGGAGGGTGGGGGGGAGAGGAGGTAAGGGAAGGAGATGGAGGGTGGGGGGTGGGGGGGGAGAGGAGGTAAGGGAAGGAGATGGAGGGGGGGGGGGAGAGGAGGTAAGGGATGGGATGGAGGGTGGGGGGGAGAGGAGGTAAGGGATGGAGATGGAGGGGGGGGGAGAGGAGGTAAGGGATGGGATGGGATGGGATGGGATGGGGGGGTGTCCATTTGTCAGTGTGGCGAATGGACGGAGCTCCACTTGTGGCTGAAGCGGTTTGTGGCAAAGAGGGGTCCTGTGCTACTCTGTCAACAGCCGCAGTAACCCATGTGTGAAAGTGGTTTGTTTTGCTGGACCACAGCAGAGGTATACTAGGACCGATCACAGAGGACGAATTGAACACAAATTGAAGTGGTATGTAGATGTTTTGTTTATCCAGGTATGTATGTAGGTGCTGTATGCCATGGGTCTAAATACACACAATTAAAAAGGTACAATTTAAGAGCTATTTGAGGGTAATTTGTTAGAAATGCCATAGCTAAACGTCAGCTATTGGTAAATGAAATGCACTGTGAGAATATCCGTTTTCTGCGTCGGTATGAGCAAATGTAGACTACTGCCAGCTAATTTCTGACCAATGAGGGCATCTCTTCCCTGATTGGTTCCTTGTTTGGAATCCATCTTGCCTGTCAATCACAGGTGGGTGCATGAATGAAACACACACTCAATGGCGGAGAAAGGTACGGTGGGAGCAGAGCGGGAGGGGATGTTCGGTTGTTTAGTTTCAAAATCGTGCTGCTCTTTTCTGCACTCTCTTAAATGTTATACCTACGGCAGCTTCATGGAAAGTCTAGTGACCTCCTGTGTTCTCACACAGCTTGTAAGGGAGAGGCCAACTCACTCGACTAGTATGTAGAGGCTGACTTACTGTACTTTCCGCCGCAGAGCCAGCCAGTTACTGCTATGGTCAAGTGGAGGTGTTTCCCTGAACTGAGCGGTAGGAACTCAAACTCCTCGATCGCCCCGATGCACTTGTTCATCTTATAGCCTGCAGACAAGGTGGTGATGATTACGCTCAATTGTGGAGGGAAAAAAAATGAGAGAGAGAGAGAGAGAGAGAAAGCGAGAGGAGCGAGAGCCGGTGAAAGTGAGAGAGAGATCGCCAGTGAAAGTGAGAGAGAGAGCGCCAGTGAAAGTGAGAGAGCGAGAGACGGAGAGAGTAGAGAAGAGCTTCAGGGACATCGTCACAATTGACACAACAAACTCAAACTTTGGTAAATGGGCATGCGTTCATAAAGTGCTTTCCTTAAACCACTGGCACTCGAGACACGAGTTTACAGGTAATGGCTCAGTCACTCTCCCAGTCACCCACGCATTCACCCTCACACTCACCCACCGCAATCAACCCTGGAGGACAACCACCAGCTGGTCCAGGAGCAGTTAACACAAAGCAACCCCTTCCATACTACTTTGGTCAGGAGAAGCTGGGCATCAAAATCAGCAACCCACCCCCCCCCCCCCCAGTTCTCCAGTAGACCTGCTCCGCCAGCAGTCATTCCCCAACACGTACTGTATGTCATCTCAAACACCTATGCCATCACCACCAAACCATATGCACATCCACAACATCCAGGTCATCCCGACTACAGTGACAGCAGCATACCGGTCAGTCCCAAGCACCAGACTTACCGGTCAGTCCCAAGCACCAGACTTACCGGTCAGTCCCGCCCCAGCGGCCCCAAACAGGGAGCCCATGATGACGATCCCGGTGGCCGAGCCCAGCGCTGCGGCCCCTCCGGCGCCCAGAACCGCGCTGGCTCCGACCGCCACTAGGGGCGCCGCCAGCCCGCCCGTCACACCTGCCAGGGAACAGCGGACAGAGATGAGGACTAGAAGGCTGCTTCAGCCCGTCGTTGAATGCATTTCAAAGAGCAGGCTAATTAGTCTGCTTATTAGTCCACTAATTAGTCCGCTAATTAGTTCCTTTAGAGGGACTCTTCTTTAGTTCCTCTCAAAGGTTCCTAGTTCCTGGGGAAAGTCCCTGCAGCTAATAATACACTTTATTTGTACTGCAACTTTGTACAGCAAACCAGTGTTTTAAAGTCCACAGTAAAAAAACTATTAAAACAAAACTGGCAATATGCCTTGTGGGTACCCAGGGTGGAGGTCTGAGCTGTGCTGCTGCTATGCTACATGTCATCCCCTCTCTATTCCAACCTCCCCATCCTGTCCATTAAGACACAAAAGACCAAACAAGTTTATTAAAGAAAAAACATATTTGAACATTCTATGCAGAGTAGATGTGTTGATTTGGGTGGCGGCAGTAGCTCAGTTTGTTGGGACTTGGCTTAGGAACCGGAGGGTTGCCGGCTTTAAGCTCCCGGAAAAAACTAACCAAGTACTGAGTGAGAACTGGTGCTTGGAAAAAGGTGCCAGTTTGCCTCCTGGGCACTGCCGAGGTGCCCTTGAGCAAGGCACCAGACCCCTAAACTGCTTAATATTTGTTCACAGTACCACCGTTTTGTGACTCACTATCCGTCTACATGCAGAGAGTGAGTCACAAATATTCATATTCATAGAGGTGAAAAATAATGTTGGTGCCCATATTTGTCTTGTGGTTGGTTAAATCAAAAAACGCCAAAAAATAGAAATGGTGTTAGGATTAGAAAATGTGTACAGGATGTGACATATACCAACACGAGGTCGCTGTATGACAATATGTCAAATCAGTGGGATCAGTGTCAGTGTCACATTTGAATATGTGAAATCGGCGAACGCCACTGACCAATCACGGTGCCTCCACCCACGGTGGCCAGGCCAATCAGGAGGTAGCGCCGCAGCCTGCGTCCTCTCTCCTTCCTCTTGCGGCGCGATGACTCCTCTCTAAATGCATGCAGAGAGAGATGGAGCATCTGAGAGTAGGAAGTCACAGGGCCACACGGGGCTATTTAGAGCCGAGGCATAACATTGCAAAAAAAAAAAAAAAAGAAGAAGAGAATCACAAACAAATAGAGCTGCTTGAACCTTCCAGAGCACGTTCCCCGCATGCGCTCGGAAACAGCCTTCAGTCGTACTTGCGGAAGGCCGATGGAAGCCAGCCGCAGGCACGGTTTGAAAGAGATCCTAACCTTCCCCGTTGTTCAGGGGTTTGATACGAACAAACAATCGAATACAAATGAAACCTAAAGAACAAAATGTGCACCCAAAGACGCCATTGTGAGCTGTGGGGCTGTGAGAGGACAAGCAGGAACATTTTTAGCCAGATAAACATACAACTTACCATTGAAGAGTGTCCCACATTTAGGCAGCAACACAAGGAGACACACATTGTGTGAGAATCAATGGAAGATAAAGACAAACAACCACTTCTCCTCTCCCTCGCTGTACCACATGTTCCCGGTTAATCAGGGGCAGATCTGGGCAATACTGGGACAGCTAATATAAGTCTAGACTGGGATGTTTCTTATCACAAAACTGTGACAAACCTTAAATTAGGTTTTGGTTGCTAAAGAAAGCTGTGGTCCACATTGCTGATCCGATGAGTTTTAGTGTGAGAGGAGCTGGAGAGGTCCACTTGCTCATCTCATCCACATGACTAACCACTGTTTCTCCAGCTATTGTATATTGGAGCTTAATCAATGCCATGGATACTACAAATACTGTGATTTTTGTCAATGGAGATACTCCACCAGCCTTTCACATCTCACACCACCATCTCATGCATCCTTCTAGTCATCCATCTACTCATCCAACCTCCCCCCATCCATCATGCACATTCACCCAAGTCACCCATCCACCTCCACCCAGTTACCCATTCATCCATCAGTCACATCCATCCATAAATCCATCTCTCCATCCAACCATCTACCCATCATGTCCCTGTCCACCCATCCTTCCGCTCACTCATCAATCAGTCGCAATTATCCATCCATCCAGCTCTACCCAGCCGTTCAGCCATCCTGCCCTTATGCATCCATCCAGTCAGCCATAAATGCATCTCTCCACCCCACCCATCCCCATAGCTCTTACTCCGTCTCCTCTCCTCCCTCTCTCAGCGTCTCCCCCAGCGTCTCCTCAAACTCCTCCAGTCGCCGGGGAGGAACCCGGAGCAGGCAGGAGACATGCCGGATCAGAACCCTGGAGCGGGCGTCATACTGCCCTGAGAACACACAAACACCACACAAGTGTTAGGGGGGGTGACAATGTGTTGGGGGATGACATACATGTTGGAAGATGACATGTGTGTTGGGGGTGACATGTGTGTGGGAGTGTTGGGGATGACGCGTGTTGGGGATGACATACGTGTATGTGTTGGGGATGACATACGTGTATGTGTTGGGAATGACATGTGTGTGGAGGTGTTGGGGATGACATTTTCTAAAAAAAAGGTTAACGATTTTTATTTCAGTAGAGAGTGAAGCTTACCGTCCTTGACAGAGAAAGACACCAGGTCCTGAAATGAAGAGAAGGCTGGTTACCTTTCACACAGAACCTCCAGCACGGACACAGACAGGCTCTATTCAACATTATAGCTCCAGAGATAATAGAGCCGTGCTCTATTCAAGCATATTCATAAAGCCCCTTGAATCACAGATACAGACTCAATAGCTATACAGGACTACATTCACTGGGTATCTATTAAGGAAGGTCTGTACGATTGCATGTTAAATGTATTTTTCTATATGAGTCATAGGTCACGGTTACATAAAAAGAAGAAAAGAAAATAAAGGCAAGCAGGGTCCGTCTGCGGCTGGAGAGGCAGACCACCAGACAATCAGCACCTGTATGACGGGGGTAGCTCCGGCAGCAAGCAGTGGCTCGGCCAGGAGGATGGACAGGAAGGTGTCTGAGCCCTCGAAGCCCAGGCCCGACAGGAAGGCAGTCATCACGGGCATCACAGACTCATCCAAGCCCAGCCAGCGAACCAGACCCTCCAGGCACTGCTCCTGGAACTCCCTGGAAGAAACATGATGCACTACATTATTAGCAATTTAGCTTAAGAGTACAATATTTTGGTTACAAACTTGAGATTACAATATAACGGCATGTAGTAAACAGAATGGAACTTCATGTAACTACACAGTGTAGTTAGGGTTAGAGTGACTTGACTTAGTGTTTAACTAAGTATATGTGTATTAAGTTGTTTACAATTGTAAAATACACAGAGAGAGAGAGAGAGAGGCAAAGAGGCAGAGAGAGAGACGAGAGAGGAGCAAGAGGCTGAGAGGCAGAGAGAGAGAACGAGAGAGGAGCAAAGAGGCTGAGAGGCAGAGAGCGAGAGATATTGTGCCTTACTTTTCCAATACTCCATTTCTAATACAGATATGTGTATACAACGTGTATGTTTATAAATATAGACGCAAAGGACCCCCTCTTGCAGACATGAAGTCCAAGAGTGTCTTCCTGTCCTCACCGGTTCCCGGGGCCGTGGAACAGTCGGCCCAGGGACACTCCACACAGGCCGGCCAGGGCGAAGCGACCCGGCTCCGACAGCAGCCGGCTGCCGCACACCAGCAGCGGGCTCTGACCCCCGGGATCTGTCATTACGACCAAGCAACATTAAAAAATTTAAAAACAATCAGACCATAACGCTGAACTTTGTTTGCATGTAAACGTCCTAGGCGTCCACAAACACACAGGACGTTATGTTAAAAGTTAACTCGATGTGTCTCTATACTATGTCTCTGTGCTGGCTAACATGCCACATGACATGGACGAGTAACGGGTAGTAGTAATGTTTAGAGTTCTTCATGTCCGGTGGACAACACCGTCACACACACACAGCCGTCAAGGTACCTGGAGTAAAGCGTGCATCTTCCCTCGTCTCGTGTTCCGTCTCCATGTCTGTGCAAGAAGTATTTTTCTTCAAAAGTGTGAGAAGGCTGACATTTGTAACTTAGTTGGACTTTGTTTGTATCTCGTTCGTGACGCGAGGTCCACGTACCCGTTGTTGACTGGGAAAGGAGCTGCGTTCAAGACTGAAACGTTCACGAAAAATATACTGGACGCCCGTAACGTTTTACTTACCGATAAGAATCATTAATAGTATTTATTAAATAACAAATATGAAATAATACATGAATATTCACAGCTACAGCCGCATTTCAAGTCAAGAAATGTAGTGTATTTCATTTAAATAAAAAGACTACCTGAGCGCCAGTACCACCATTAGCCAGAAGGCGGGAGTGTTGCATTCTTTATCTTCCGCCTGATATCGTAATGCAGAGAACATCAACACATGCTATTTATTGGACTCGATGTTGGAATAATACAATTTGACACCCTTGGTTGCAACTCTACTTGTTGACAATGTAAAATATTTCAGCATTGAGCCACTATAGTTATGTATATATGCACATTTTATTTAATTACACAAATTTGTATTTAGTCTTGTGTACTTGTTTTACTAAAATGTCTTCTATTTATTATCTTGAACAGAGCAACTGCAAAATAATGTTTTCCCCGGATCAATAAAGAAAGTTCTGTCTGCTGTGCCCAAATCACTGCCAACCGCCCACTGGTAACGCATAGGTTACCTGTGTTACATGTTTATGACATTCCACTTGATGAAGCCTTCAGCAACAGTGTAGGGACAACACAGCCACCAGCCATTAAACTGGCACCTCCTGACGACAAGGACACAGGTTGATGAGGAATCTGGTTTATTGCAAGAGTTTGAATAGTTGTGAACAAAGCAGATGCACACGCTAGAGCTCTCTCCATAGTGTGTGGTGGTGGCGGTTTTAACCAGTGAGCCTTGATTAACAATGACCCTCAGCTTAAACCAGCCACCAAGCACACACTCTACATACCCCAAACAAAAATACACCTGAACCGGACTCTACACGGTTTAAACAAAAAAAAAACCACCCCCAACCCCATTGTCCTTACACCACACCAGGGTGACCTGCCAACCCATCCTTCCTCTCCTTCCCGGAGACCGGAGGCCAGGGCTGCAGTCTTTACTGGCAGTGGTTCCCTCTGGACTGGCCATTGCTGGGTTGTTTAGATGGGCTGAGAGACTGGACAGCTAGGCCATGCTGGTAGCTCCTTCAAGGGCCCGCCAACAGCCCCCGGTATGCTACCCTCCACCAGGGCGACGAGGCATCTCCCCCCACCTCCTACCTGGGGAAAGGGTTGGTGCTGGGAGGTGGCTGTGCCTTGTCCTGGTTGGCGAGGTCCCTGTTCAGGCGCCAGTGTAGCAGACAACACTGCCACCAACCACATAGGCCGTCATTCACCAAAACCTTGACATCAGATATAAGCTCTTTTGCCTGGAACACGGCATCTAGCCCAGCAACCCCAAAAAAGACCCACGGCGTGGGGGACCACTTAAACACATTCTTCAGCTGGGAAACCTGTTCCAAGGACCACATTCATCGACCTAGAGCTCTCTCTCCCCGAGTGCGTGTCGGTGGCTGTTTTAACCTGTGAGCAGTGATTAACAACGACCCACAGCTGGGCAGCCTCATCAGCCAATCAGTCCAACTCAGGCCAGGTGAGGCTGCTTAAACCAGCCGCCAACCACACACGCTCCACAAACGGATTACCACGTGGGTCGCGTATCAAGTGTAGTTTGTGTTTGTGAATATGATTTGCATCAATCACTGCTTTACTCCATGCTGCAAGTCATGAACAATATTTTTTTTATCACAAGCCCACATGACTAGACACACATGTTCCTATCATGACTTTGATGACTAAAGATGCATTGGTTTGTATCTGGGGTGCAGCCTCTATCAGAAATATGCAAAACACTTCTCTAGTGTTAACCCAACAGGACTTGATGTCTCTGTCTCTGTCTCTCTGCTTCTGTTTCTGTTTCTGTTTCTGTCTCTCTCTGTCTCTCTGTTTCTGTTTCTGTCTCTCTCCGTCTCTCTGTTTCTCTCTCTCTCTCTCTCTCTCTCTCTCTCTCTCTCTCTCTCTCTCTCTCTCTCTCTCTCTCTCTCTCTCTCTCTCTCTCTCTCTCTCTCTCTCTCTCTCTCTCTCTCTCTCTCTCTCTCTCTTCTGTGTATGTGTATGTGCGTGTGTCTTTGTGTCTCTGCATGTTGTGCTGGTGGTGGTTGAGGGTGTGTGTGTGTGTGTGTGTGTGTGTGTGTGTGTGTGTGTGTGTGTGTGTGTGGAGGGGTAGGCCTATGTTAGTACGACCTGAGCACTTTATCAAAATAATGAGCTGGCCTTGTCGTCGAGGAATCTCCAGTGAGCTCTGTGTGCGTTGGTCTTGACGAGGTTTCCTGTTTACTCCCAGCTCATCCCAGTCTCCTAGCTGTTCATAAACACCGTTATTTACATACGATAATGATAATGATAATGCTATAATGATAATGATAATGATAATGCGATAATGATAATACGATGACTCTGTAATCTCCCTCCTAACCCTACCTCTTAGTTTAAACTGTTCTACCTACTAAATACCAGTACCTACCTATGAAGTACTACTACTTTACCCAATTAGGTAATAACGCAGCTGTAAGTTGCCCTTAAATGGAGCTTTCTCTGGTGATTAAAGCGGCGGAAAAGATCCAAAATCAGAAATGTATTTAAATGGAATCCATGTTCTGTAGAACACCTTTACTTCTAAAGAGAATCAATTGTAATGTTCAGGGTATGTGTGTGTGTGTGTGTGTGTGTGTGCGTGTGTGTGTGTGTGTGTGTGTGTGTGTGTGTGTGTGTGTGTGTGTGTGTACACGTGCATACTCGTGTGTGTGTGTGTTAAGAACAGTAGTGATTGATAGTGAGTAATTTTTTTCCTGATACGATTACCTCACACGAAGTCTGGTGTGTTAGCATCAAAACCTACCTTCACATCAATCACTCTCCGTCTGGTGATAAAATCCCCAAATTCTCTCTGTAATACTACACAGGGCGGTTACCACGGTAACTGTATCACGGTTAATGATTGACTGCTCGCTGATTACACAAAGCTATTCTGGGCTTCTGCATATACTTGTCTGTATGTTCAGGAGTCATATATATATATATATATATATATATATATATATATTTCACAGTATATATACAGATTATACATACACTTACACATTACATTGACACAACTAGAGACATATATGCACCATCCATACACTTAAGTGAAGCCTACTTTTGTTATGGATTCTGTGTGTGTGTGCGTGTGCGTGTGTGTGTGCGCGTGTGTGTGCGCGTGTGTGTGTGTGCACGTGTGTGTGTGTGTGTGTGTGTGTGTATGACATACAACTTCAAGTGGTAGAAATCTAAATAGTAACTGTGTTTTTATGGGCCGAAGGGCTAAGATTTTATGGGCCTGTATTTATAGGGCTTCTTGTCATGATGTCACATCGCAATGACTGCATGCCTGCATTTTGGAAGGAAAGGAGCGTTGGAATTGGAATTGGAGTTTTTTTGGTCATTGTTCAGTAATGAAACGTCACATCATTTGTCATTATGGG
>CM051013.1:10832202-10834702 GCA_027704905.1 Muraenolepis orangiensis | reverse complement strand
CTGCCCTAAAGGTCAGCACCAGAGTCTTGAATTTGATGCGAGCATTTACCGGAAGCCAGTGGAGATCGCGGAAGAGAGGGGTCACGTGGGAGAATTACACTTGCATTACACTTGCATGTAAACACCATGCACTAACCCAAACTCACCCAAACAAAAATCTCACGCACACACGATGCATCAACAACACACGTGCACATCCGCGTGTATGCATATACATACACACACGCACGCACATCCACGTGCGTGCATGCGGAGCAGAGGTCCAAATGTGTTCCATGTGGCCGGTGGATGAGGGCGTATCTCTGGGGTCCACAGCTGGACCGATGGAGCCTCACAGAGTCATAGGGTCCTTGAGCAGAACCCCCACTTCCTCATCCAGATACACATCCAGCTAGCCCAGAGCTCCGCACCACAGGCATGACACGTACCTGGAGAGTGAGGGTACAAACATTTACATTTACATTTACATTTACTGGTTACAAACAATCCACTGGCCACCCCAACTAAATGCGGCAGATGAACGGTTGTGTTTTAACGACTCAATGCAGCACAAAGTTTGATTATTAAAACATAATTATTATTGTCGTAGTTGGAGTTAGTTGAATTATCGGATGTGATATTTGCCAATTTGTTTGTTTGTGGTGTATTGCCTACATTGTCAGCCACGTTCTACTTCCTTACCTTGTTGATGTCTGGTGCCACACCTGGACAGTAAAACTATTTTAGTTTTCAAAAATGTATCCAAAACCATCTACCCAAACCACATAAATCTATTATTGCGTATTTGTTACTACCGTTTTGATGACAATATGACGCCCTTCCCTGAGAGAGAGAGCGAGAGCGAGAGCGAGAGAGAGACGGGTGAGTCACTTGAGTATTGTCCGGTTCCCTGCGGTCTTCTATCAAACCTCACGATGTCTTCATCTTGTTTTTCATCCCCTTCCTCCCCCGCTTTTTCTCACGAACACGGGGGGGGGGGGCACACATCTTCGCCCGAGGGGGGGGGGGGGCACACATCTTTGCCCGAGGGGGTGGGGGGGGGGGGGGGGTACCACCACAAGACATACATACATCACAGTTAGTAAGAGGTAAGAGAGAGCTTCTGTGCTCCAAGCACGGACTCACGCTGAGTATTGAGGTGTGACGTCACACAATGCCTCGACATCCACAGGTAGTGCAGATCTTCCCACTCCATGATGACTTTTGCCTTTTAAACCACGGTGCGTCACCTGGTGTGTTCTGTGGAGGCGTGGTTCGATAGAGCTGACCATTCGTTAAACATCAAATGAATGTTTCATACAAACATGTCTGAGAAAAGTAATTCAACGTAAATAAGTAGACCTGGACGTAGAGATCGGCTGAAGGTTACATAAACAAGTTGTGGTGAAAACGTTTATGAAAATTAAATAACCACACAGACTTCCATGTGTGTGTGTGTTTGTGTGTAGGTGTGTGTGCGCGCGTGCACGTGTGTGTATGTGTGTGTGTGTGTGAAAAGGAGTGAATCTGTTTGTGTGTGTGTGTGTGTGTGTGTGTGTGTGTGTGTGTGTGTGTGTGTGTGTGTGAAAAGGAGTGAATCTGTGTGTGTGTGTGTGTGTGTGTGTGTGTGTGTTAAAATGAGTACTGTGTGGTTAAATAACCCCTTAGGTCCTTCCTATTTCGATGTTCACGTACTAGAGGAGAGAGGAGGCGGAGACGAGGAGCTGACAGGGGGGCTCTAGATTAGAAGGAGGAGACCACAGGGAGAAGAAGAGTCGCACTGCCGCTGTTAACAGTAGCGGACGACGAACCCCACGGCACACCGGGACCTGTCACCGCGCCGGTGTGATACGAAAGTGGACACAAACTACGCGGAATGCGACGACCTTTTACCACGTGACGACAGAGACGACAAAGGTTCCCACGCAATGGACGTCTAGTTGATTAAAACAACAAAAACAAACTTTAAATTAGATTAAACACGGTCGTGGGTCCATATAACCTGTAGTTTGATAAGAGTTGACCGGAGGTCTCCAGCACCCCCACGCCATGGACAGGAGGGCTTTGGTGACGTGCATGCTGGGGCTCGTGCTCGTGGTGGTGCCGGCGACACCTCAGGAACAGAGTCTACCTGAAGCAGGTATGGGGTTCCCGCAGTTCTCTGTACGTCATGGAGCACCATGACGTACAGAGAACATGTAGGCTTCGAAAACGGCGAATATAATATCATTATATTAGTTATTATTATATTAGTGATCACGGCAGTGCATCGCGTGTGTGTTAAGCTCCTATATCCAGCTAAACGTGTGTCCCATGGTGAAACCAGATATGTGTGTGTGTGTGTGTGTGTTGTGTGTGTGTGTGTGTGGTGTGTGGCGTGTGCGTGTGTGTGGGTGTGGGGCGCTAGTATAGATTGCGTGTGGCGCACTCATTACAACAGCTTGTATTAATAGCAGCCGACCTATAGTCAGTAATTACATAACCTAACTGTTGTTTTGTGTGGCGTATTATTGATTAACTT
>CM051013.1:10732202-10827202 GCA_027704905.1 Muraenolepis orangiensis | reverse complement strand
GGCCCGGGCCGAGCTCCCCAGGGCGCTGGTGTGGCTGACGGACGGCGTGAAGCCAGGCAACATCATCGGCCCCATGGAGGAGCTGCGGGACGCTGGCGTGGACGTCCTGGTGGTGTCCACCGGGCACGGGAACTACCAGGTGCTGCGGGAGGTGGTCAGCCCCCCCATAGAGAACACCCTGTACTTTGTGGACATCGATGACATGAACATCATCACCGAGGACCTGAGGGAGGCCATCATAGGTGAGACGAAGATGAAGCGTGCTATACCTGTTGCTTTTATTCCCAAGCATGTGACAAACTAATATTACTATGACTCAATTACTAACTAACTTACTATTACTAACAACTTGGTCGGAACGTGTCAGAACTCTCTCTTTCATTTTTTAAGTAACCTGGACATCAACTACTAATTTTGTTTCCCTTACAATCGTGTTTTCATATTTCTAATTTCTAATTGGTCATAGATGCCATTAAAAGGGGGGGTAATGGGGGGGAGGTTAAAATACCAATCAAATACAACTGCGTATCAAAAAAAAAACCCAAAAATTGAGAATTGACGGATAGACAGATATAGAGCTAGACAGAATCAATATTTTATTCATGCCAAAGGAAATTCGTTTTTCGGTAGCATTAGCGAGACATAATGTTTGTTATAATGAAGAAGCAATTCTCTAGCGCGCTAAACAGGGTTGGAGTCACAGCGGACTTCCCCCACCCAAACCCCACCCTCCCCCCACCCAAACCCCACCCTCCCCCCTCTGTAATTCCTCACATGAAGACAGTGGAGTGGGAGGAAGTGAGGAGGGGACAGTATGCCTGTGTGTGTAAACTGAAGCGTAAGGCGATAGGTCGGTCTATTCATGGATTAATGATGCCTCTCCCCCCCTGTCTCTACTATAGCTGCATATTGACATGTATTTTTAGAGCGCAGCAGAAGCGGTATTGGCAAACCCTGGCTCACCGCCAGGGGCCCACTTGGGAATGTGAATGCACGTTTATTTAAGACGTGACATCGCACAGTGTAAATATGGGTTATTTACGGCATAAGAGGTACAGTGTGGAGCTATCGTATCGCCCTGTGTGATGTGGGGGGCGGGGGAGATGGAGTAGAGATGATATCCTCCCAGACCATCTCTCCCTTGGATTAGACACTTAGTTGCTAGGTGTCGTTCAGGACTATTTCAAGTTGTCCTATGCGCTTCATTACTAATGCTTCGGGGAGCCCAAGACCAAGTCTGTCCCGTCTGGGTCTGTCCTGCCCGTCTGTCTAGAGCCTATATTTACCTGTCTGATGATAGAGTCCCCCCACTAGATCTGAGTGATGATACTGTGAATATACTGTGAGTCATGCTATCAGGATGCTGGGGTGGTGGTGGTGTAATCAGCTTTATCAGCACCATCTTGCCTGACTAATACAGACTAATATAGACAAATACAGACTAATACAGACTAATAAAGACTAATTAAGGCCCTTACCCCTACCTGCTCCTTCTAACACTTATACTGACTACAATAGACTAAAACATACTTATATAGACATATCTAGACTACTACAAACTACTAAAAACTACTACAGACTAATATCGACTAGGACATACTAATACATGCGAATACTGACCAATAGAGAGAGACTAATAGAGACTAATATGAGACAAATGTAGACTAATACAGACTGATATATACTACTAGACTACTACAGACTAATATAGACTAATTCAGATGAATCAGACTCATACAGACTAATACCGACTAATATAGACTAATACAGACTAATAGCGGCCATCTTGGCTAGCATTTTACAACCAAGATGGAACCAAGAAGGCCGCTCGGTTAGAAAGACCCATTGGGGACTGGTGAAAGAAAACAAAGTCCGAAAAGCAGACCTTTCTACATGTTCTCCACGTTCTCCTCTCCCCAGAGATCATCAGAGCCCGGAGGCTCCACGTCCACGACGTCTCGGCCAACTCCGCGAAGCTCCAGTGGCGGCCGGTTCTGGCCGGGCTGCCGGGATACTACGAGATCCGGTTCGGGCCGGTTCCGCCCCGGGGAGAAGGAGGAGGGGCCGGGGGAGGCGGCGGGACAGGTACCAGTCCCAGCACGGGGGGCGGTCAGTACCAGAGGCTGATCAAAGCGGCGGACACCAGTGCTGCCGAGCTCACGGGCCTGAGGCCGGACACCACCTATATGGCCACGCTCACCCCCGAGTCCAACAAAAACGTCATCGCGCCGCTGTCCGTCACCTTCACCACCAAGCCTGGTTAGCTGCTCCGTTTAAACATCACCAGTGATGTTAAACATCAACATTACTCATAAAAACACTCAAATCAAACCATTAAATATTAGCCTCACGGTAGCATAGCACAGTTTAAATGTGTTCAAGGTGGCGCTATTTGATATGTGTGACATCACCTTGGACCGCATTGAAACCAGAGTGTGCTGTCTCTCTCTCTCTCTCTCTCTGTCTGAGGTCTAATCTAAGAGGAGCTTTACTTCAGTCAATTAGTGATCAAGTTATTACTCTGAATGTTCTGTGATCATTCTGTCTACTGTTGTGAATTACCTAATGATAATATTTTATCTCTCTCTCTGGCTCTGTCTGTCTGACTCTCTCTCTCTCTCTCTCTCTCTCTCTCTCTCTCTCTCTCTCTCCTCTCTCTCTCTCTCTCTCTCTCTCTCTCTCTCTCTCTCTCCCCCCCCCCCTCGCCTTCTCTCTCTCTCTCTCTCTCTCTCTCTCTCTGTCTCTCTGACCAGAATTGCTGAGCCCAACGGTGGTGACCGTCTCAGAGTCCGGGCTGACCAGCATCAAGGTGAGCTGGGGTCCACTCCAGCCAGAGTCGGTCGTCTCTTACCTGGTGGAGTTTTCCGCGCTCCCCACAGGACAACTCCACACGGTGGCGGTGGCCAGTGGGCAGAACTCTACGCTGCTCCGCAACCTCCACCCGGACACCACCTACCTGGTGACGGTCAGCGCTCGGCACAGCTCGGGCCGGGAGCGGGCCATGTCTGTCAAGGCCTGCACTCAGGAAGGTATGGGTCAGCCCTCCCTCCTATGTGTTTGTACAGCGTGCGTCTCTTGCAGGGAAAAGGCCGACCACACACACACACACACACACACACACACACAAAAGATCTGCACTTGAAGCTGAATTCCATTCATTTTCCTGTGGAATGCCAGCTTTCCACAGCTGTGTTTTCCAGGTAGTGTAGGGAGGTTTGTGGTGCTAGCGGGAATTCATTTCATTAAACGCAGTCCATGCCCGTCTAGAGTCTTAACGTTAAATATGTTATTATTTATTTGTACTTTATCTATACCTTTATTATTGTTATACATATATTTAAAAAAAAAATGTATTTAAATATTTGTATATACTTTTTGGTATTTACAAGGCATTGACGTTTCCCCGTGAGATTATGGAATCATGCTTGCATTGTTGTTCAACATCTATGAAGGAAACAATTTTTCCACTTCAAATATTCACTGCACTAAAACATATTTTACATTTAAAATAATAAAAATTTCACCGACAATATTTACCATGTCAAGCGCGTGGCACATGATGAATACATTTCTGGGATTCTGAGGCAGTTGGCCAACAGAGAGACAATAGCAACTCTTCACTGTAACAGTTGGCGCACGCCATACCGAATGGGCAGGTTGCCAGCATGGCACACAACGCCATTCCTACTTTGTGTGTGGTGTCACCGCTAGATTTAATAATGCGTTTATACTCACACGGGGGGGGGGGCGATAGGTTAAAGGGTTATTATGTTGTTATGGTACGTCGTGTTGTGGAGTGTCAGCCTTCAAGACAGCTGACACAAAAATACACTTGGTAGGTTTTTTTTGACAAATAAGGAATGCAAAGCAGACATTTTTTCACTCAGTATGATAACGTCCATCGGATATATTTGATGTTTAGTTGTTATAACTTTTTTAAATATAAAAAAGACATAGTCTGAAATTAGTACTCTTATGTGCTAAATCCATAATCTATTTTGAATTGGGAATTGTTTTGAATCGAGAATCAATTTGAAATTGGACTGAAATCGACAGCTACCGAAAGCTTCACACCCCTAATTGTAATCATTATCTTGTTTATTATAATCAGAAGCTGTCTGTTGCGACTTGGCTTGGGAACCGAAAGGTCCCCGGTTCACGTCCCCGAAACACCTGGGCATTGCTGAGGTGCCCTTGAGCAAGACACCAGACCAATAAAGAAGATTCAATCCTCCAGATTTAGATTTAGATTTAGTTCTGAATCTGAGGTTGCAGACAAAATGTAGACCCATGTAGAAATCTTTGAGGGAATCCGATGCGCCCATTTCTGTTCCACCGTCAGGCAGCGGGTCAGCTCAGCGTCTCCTTGTATTACCTGTAACTGTCCAGGCTGATTTACAATCCTGTGTTGAACGCCACTGGAGGTACTCAGTGGGGCTCCGCTACATCACTGCAGTCGCCTGCAGGGGGGCTGTAAAAATGTCAAACTACACGTCGGGGGGGGGGGGCGACGGGCGGCCTGAAGGGCTGGGGTTGCGCCGCTAATCCTTTTCTTCCATTCCTGCTACAGTTACAGTTTATTTGGCACAAAGGCAACATTGAAAGCCTTTGTGGCTTTCGGGGATCAAGGACCGACTTTGGTTCAGGAGGTTCGCATGTGTCTCATATACTGTGAATTCATGGCGAGAAGTCCTTTCGGCAGACAACGCTCAGAATCCACCTCTTACTTCTGCTACCATCATGTCTGCCCATTGTTTCTCTTTGAGAGTTAGAGAAGTGTTTCCTTGCTCTTTAGAGGGCTAAGGCCCCTAACCCTTAGCACTCTGAAGATGATTACCCCCTTACAGATGATAAAAACTTAATTTGACACTGACTACTTAAGGCACCTTATGCGATGCCGAACCACGAGTCAGCCTTCATGTCTCCACTCCATGTTCATTTCACGATGTGAATAGTCTAATCTGGTTCTGTCGCCGAATGTAATCTCATCCTCCAATCTCTTCCTCCAGCGATGCCGGCTCTGGAGGACCTCCAGCTGACCACGGTGGGCAGCAGTTCTGTGCAGGTGGACTGGAGGGGCCAGGCGGACGGGGTGAGGGGCTACTGGCTGACCTGGGAGAGGGACCAGGAGGGCTACTCCAACTCCCTGCTCCCGTCCGGCTCCTCCTCCTCCTCCCACTACCTGCCCGCCAGTTCCCTCTCCACCCGCCTGCACCACCTGCCCCCCGCCGCCCGGGTCTGTGTGTCTCCCGTTTACCGCACGGCGCGGGGGGACGGCCTGTGCTGCACGGCACAGTTTAACACAGGTGAGGGGTTATGACCTTTAACCTGGGCAGGAGAAAGAGATTTTTAGAATGGGGTCGGCTGAGTCTAGCACCTTAACCACTAGCATACTAGCTCCTCACCACTAGCTCCTGACTACTAGCTCCTGACCAATATCTCTTGACTACTAGCTCCTGACTACTAGTTCCTGACAACTAGCTCCTGATCACTAGCTTGTGACCACTAGTTTGTGATCACTAGCTCCTGACCACTAGCTCTTGATCACTAGCTCCTGACTACTAGTTCCTGACCACTAGCTCCTGACCACTAGCTCCTGATCACTAGCTTGTGACCACTAGCTCCTGATCACTAGCTCCTGACTACTAGTTCCTGACCACTAGCTCCTGACCACTAGCTCCTGATCACTATCTCCTGACCGCTAGCTTGTGATCACTAGCTCCTGACCACTAGCTCCTGACCACTAGTTCCTGAGTTTTACAGCCTCATATTAACAGTAGCTTAATTTGTTCAACTGATTGCAATCAATTGATCTCTCTCTTCTCCCCCCCCCCCCCTCTCTCTCTCTCTCTCTCTCTCTCTCTCTCTCTCTCTCTCTCTCTCTCTCTCTCTCTCTGTCTGTCTGGCTGTGTGTTCCAGATGCGTTTGCGTTCGGCCACCAGTCCTAACGCACCCCCTCCCGCCCCCAGACAAAATCAGCACCTTACCAAACATGGAGGCTCATGGATCAGGAAGAGGAGAAGAATCTTGACTTTTCATCTGTTCTTTCCCCCCCCGCTCTGCTCCTTTCATGGACGTGTGTGCTTCGGCGTGCCGAGCGTGGGCCAACGCCAAAGACACTTAACGTGCGCTCCGAGAGCCATGTCTGGGTGCTTGACTCGCCGCCACTGATGGCGACAGCTCACCTGTTATTGTTACTGTAATATATTTGTACAAATATTTGCTTTGTGTAAAAAAAAGGAACTAAAAGTGAGAGGAGGGAGAAGAGAATAAAATAGATCACGTCTGGACGATTTCCGACACGTAGATAGCAGTTTTTTTTATGTCCTTTTGTTCCACCACACAAAGCAAATAATTGTATCTGTGATATAATTGTACAAATATTTGGCTTTGTGTAAAAGGGGGAAAAAAGGCAGAAGCATGTCAAAGTGTCAAAACCAAATGACTGTGTGCTGGGAATATTCTGGGCTGCATAGCAAAGTCTAGTTGGAACCAAGTTTTACAACATATGTGGTATCCATGCCGAATCATTATGCATCTAATGCACAGACAACATCTGAGGTCCATTTAAACTGATTAGTAACACATTCAAGCGTTAAACATTCTCTCGCAAATATCAGCGCCTTCAGGATAGCTTTTGGAAAGGAAACTTGTAAAATTGTTAAAACAAAATAAACAAAAAGAAACCCAACAAACACAAACTGCAAGGCCAAAGGCCACACAGTCAAAGTAACTCTCCAATTCACATTTACTCTTCAGTATGTTTGTAAACAGAAGGACTTATTTTTGACATAATGGAACGGCAGTTGGCAGGCTGTTTGTTCATAGAGTTTTGCTGCCCCCTATGGGAACTAACAGGGTTTACTGCTGATGTCAAACGTGGGTTGTACAGCTTGTATACCACCACAGATATTTAACAGGAACTTATTATATTAAAATAATAAAATTTATAAAATAAAATATTTTATTCTTGTCTTTTGTATGACCTTTGACAACACATGCAGGCGCGTGCGCGCACACACACTCTCTCTCTCTCTCTCTCTCTCTCTCTCTCTCTCTCTCTCTCTCTCTCTCTCTCTCTCTCTCTCTCTCTCTCTCTCTCTCTCTCTCTCACACACACACACACACAATATATAATCTGTACAAATATAAAACTGACCTCCCTGTCCTGACCTCATATACAATCGTGTGACCTAGCTTAATCTTTCTACTGTTTTATTCTTTATAATGTCAAAATACGTTGGATGTTCACCTCAAGTTTAATGAGAATCCATTGAAAATAGTTGCTTTTAGGTGAAGGAATCAGTGAAGGAAATATGAGGAAACCCGTCGTAATAAATCATAAAAGATTGAATGAATGAATGAACCACCAGTAATAATGCAACATGGTCCCTGGACTCCCTGTTGTGGTGCATGTCGTGTAGTTACAACAACACTCCAGTAGAAGGCGCTAGCCTCCGGGTTGTTTGACTCCGTTAGCTGCGAAGCTTCAAGTAATTTTTCCTCTGCATTGCGAGCATTGACACTTCCAACATGCTAACGCTAATGCTCTGAACTGGAACACAAAAGCACGTAAGAACAGTAAGTGCACGGGCTTTCTTTTGCCATCATACCCATTCTGGTGTCTTCCATGTGAACGATATAAAAAACGTTAATTTCGCTCCCGCTAGCCTGCTGAAGCTAACCGCTAAGTCGACTAGCTGTAATGACAGCCCAGTGGAGCTAATGTCAGCAAGCAAGCTAGCGACCGTATGCTAACTAGCTGTCAGCGTCTCATTCGATGTGCTCTACGTGTAGACGACTAGCTCTCCGTGTAGACGACTTCTGGGATTTAGACAACTACCGGGGTCCACGCATTATCTGGAGGGACTGTTGTTGTGCTCGGCGACACCCCGGGGGCGCATCCCAGCTGCTAACAGCAGCAGGTCGGCGGCTAACCTTCGCTAACGTCATTAGCCAGGATTAGGAAGGAGATGATCTCCATGTCCATTTCATGAGCAGTTTCCTGCTTACTGTGACTCTTTTGTTTTGGGTGTTTCACCTCATTTACACGTTTAGGAGCTCGGTGAGAGTAGGCAGGCTCACCAGATGCACACTGCAGTGTGTTCTGAGCTGGCTTCATTTTAACATTGAAAGTGTATTTTTGGCTGGACTTGCGTTATGCACCTTAACCTCCTTCTTCCTGTTCAGTCATATGCAGTATCCATGTTCACCAGGCACTGTATAGTTTGTGTTGTGTGTGTATGCATTATGCATATAGTATACACATTGTCGTGTGTGTGTGTGTGTGTGTGTGTGGATGCACACAGTTTTGTATGCACCGTTTATTTATTTACATGCATACATATGTTTGTACACATGCACATTTCTCTATTGTACTGCCTAGTATTTGTTTTTTATGGTTTTCCTCCGGTTATTATATTGTCTGTTTGTCTTTATATTGACAGCCATTTGTTTTTTATTTTTTATCTTAAATGTAATCTTCAAGCATCTTCCAGCAAAGTCATTCTGATAACCTGGCATCCTTCTGACATGAGGTGTCCTAGTACACTGAAATGCATGGATACAACTTACCAGGAAAAGAGTGCTTATCCTCTATTTTCTGTCTATCTTAAGCAGAGCAATTGTAAACCGAAACTGTTCTTCCCGCGGACCAATAAAGTAATCTGTATATATGCGTGTCTGCAGGTGGAGGGAGGTGGTGTGCGTAGTACAGAGTGGACATCGCCAGAATGTATTCGGAATGGCGTTCTCTGCACCTCGTGGTGCAGAGCGACCAGGGCCACCTCAGCGTCCTCCACACCTACCCAGCTGGGGTGGGCATGGAGGTGGCCAACGCCGTGGTCAAGCCCCTGGGTACTGCAGTCAGCCCCGTGGCCACAGAGCACATCCTCAAAACGGATAAAGAGGTGAGCTGGGTGTGGATGACCTCATCTCCACAGTTGTCTTCAACAGCACACACTCTCAGGGAACTATTCTTACTTTCATTAGATATTAGTCATTATGGCTGATGTGATTTCTAATGAATTGGCATCACGCGTTACCAGATTCATGCTCATTTATTTGTAAACAGACTCATCTCCAGTTGATGATACTTTGCACTTTAAAGTTGGATGCTTGCTGTTTTCCATTGTGGTATACAATGACAATAAAGTTGAATGTACCATAGTCCAGAAACCCAGAAGGTTTTGGTGAGAGCAACATAACTACTAGACAAGACAGAGATAAGATCCAAGTGCTTTATGAATTTTCTGACTGGGAAGTGTTTTCTTATACCTCTCTTGGCTAGTGGTTGGGTTCCTGCCAAATCATTCTGGGTTAGGACCACAATGTCTGCAGTCGGACATGGAAAGGAAACAACTAATTTACTATAAGTTACTCTGGTTATTATGATTTGTTAAATGACTAAATAGTAATCTAAGCATGCAATAGGTCATGCTAAAAAAAGTTAACTGAATTCAATTGAGAGATGAACAGACAAAAGGAAATGCCCTTTATCATTAGCTGCAATACAGCATGTGTCGATGTAACCCCAAGTGTGTCAAGACAACTACACACAATGTTACTTGCATGGTGTTGATTTATAATCTGTAGTGCAGGTCACAAACTTTAAATCTGGAGTGACAGAAAACCGGAATCTTGCCAGAGGGCAGATCCCTCATGTCTTGGTAATTTGTGTTTGCATAGCGCTTTACAATTTATGCCTCATGTTCAATACATTTATACACACATTCATACACCGACAGCGGTGTCAGCCATGCAAGGTGACAGCCAGCTCGTCAGGAGCAGTTAGGGTCAGGTGACACCTCGACACACTCGGCTAGGAGTGAACCAGCAACCATCCGGTTGCCAGACAACCCTTTCTACCTCCTAAGCTACTGCTGCCCTTAATGTCTTGTCCTGATTGGTTTTGGTTCCCAGGTGAAGTGGACCATGGAGGTGCTGTGCTACGGCCTGACCCTGCCCCTGGAGGGGGACACCGTGAAGCTGTGTGTGGATGTATACACCGACTGGATGATGGCCTTGGTGTGTCCCCGGGACTCAATGCCCCAGCCTGTCGTCAAGGAGCCCAACCTGTACATACAGACCATCCTCAAGCATCTCTACAATGTCTTCCTACCCAGGTATGCAAGCGTGGAAGTACTAGTTTGCTAATTAATCTTTTTTTTTTTGTAAATAAAAATTCATTGCTTTATGCATGTCTCTCAAAGTAACTGCTCTTTCTCCTTTACGTCTATACAAATACACTTTTTGTATATTTTATTTTGTATATTTTATGTATTTGTGTATTTCTGTCTTAATCTTTGTATTGCCCTGCTATATGTTTTGTTGTTCACTGTGTATTCATATTATCTAATGTCATCTAATAACATCTAATGTTATCTCATTTTACACGGCCCTTCCATCTTGAGTGGAGCAATTGTGACAGAAAAAGTGTCCCTCTGGGATTATTAAATAAGTAAAGTAATCAGTCTAATCTGTCCCTCCAGACCAGAGCAACACAGCCTGAACCACATCAGGCTGTGCCAGCAGGTTCTGACTGCTGTCCAGAAGCTAGCCCGCGAGTCTGTTTCCATGGTGAGGGAGACCTGGGAGGTGCTGCTACTCTTTCTGCTGCGCGTCAATGACACTCTGTTGGCCCCACCCACGACTGGAGGTGAGGCCCAGCCCCCGCCAGACACAGTAACCTCTAATTCCTGCATTTTTTGGCCACTGATATCCATTCTGCTACTTCCTTCTGTTGTTTGCTGACTCTGCTCCTCGGATCTGAGATTAGATTCATAGCCTGACAGAATGAGAGAGATGTCTGCACACCTGTTTTACTAGTCTATGGTATTTAAAGCCCTACGAGTGGAGCCTGGAATTACCTCAAACTAATCGAATCAAATCAAACTTTATTTATATAGTGCTTGTCTAACAACCAGAGCCTACTAAAGCAGCAGAATGTTTTGCTCGTCAGCTGCCCTTCTATGACTCATCTGTCGTCTGCATGACCTTAGTGTTGACCCGCCGTCTCATACGTGACACCTCTGCACAGTGGGCGTGGCGGAGAAGCTGGCAGAGAAGCTGATGGCGGTCCTGCTGGAGGTGTGGCTACTGGCCTGCGCCCGCTGCTTCCCCACGCCACCCTACTGGAAGACGGCCCGCGAGATGCTGGTCAACTGGAGACACCATCCACCCGTGGTGGAGCAGTGGAGCAGGGTGGCCTGTGCCCTCACTTCCAGGTGATGATGATGACGGACAGACCTGTGTTGCCTAACCTGTCCAGTTTAAATCGATTCAGAACAGGAAAATGGGCCAAATTAAACATGTGCATTGAATAGCTGCCTTGCTTTGCATTACTGTAATTAAGGACAATGTATAATTAAATTCACTGAGTCACATTGGATGAAGGAGTTCTTCTGGTTCTCTGATTGCAACTGTGTGTTTGTTTTCGTGCAGACTGCTGAGGTTCACCCGCGGTCCGTCCTTCCCTCCGTTCAAAGTCCCTGATGAAGATGCAAACCTCATCCCCGTGGAGATGGACAACGACTGCGTGGCTCAGACCTGGTATCGCTTCCTGCACATGCTCAGGTACGTTCACTCCATCTCCGTGTTTACCTCCTCCGAGGATATGGTTTTAACCCTATCATCATCTGCTGTTAATAGCAGTGTCTCGGTGAGTGTTTGCAAATTGCACCACACTAAGTGGTTATAGTAGTTTGTGCTCATGGCTATGAATCACTGAGCAGCGTGTCTGTACATAGACCTTTTTATGAGACCTTTTTAAATGTATTGTTGAATACAAATGTTATCGTCTCTATTGCTCATTAGTCATTTCCTGCGACACCGTCCGCATATCAGGCGACCCCCGAGCCAGACAGCCTGTCTGCATGGCTGTTGAATATGTTTGCTCTCCGTAGCCTCCACAAGACTTTTGTCAATGCCGGGCATAATGCAAATGTATGCAAATGACTCTGAGAAAGGTCAAAATAGTCTGTAGGTAATACGTCCTTATGGGGGGGAAAAACTGGTTAAACATGCTCCTGAAATGATAGAGGACACAAACGCATTCAGGTGTATTCTCTCTTGGTTGGTTTGCATACCATTGGCCCAGCTATCCCGGTCTCTGCCTTTTGTTACATGAAATGTTCAGAGACAAAATTCGATTATATTCTAACAATGAGTTAAAATATTTGTATTTATTTCACCCCCTCCCCTTCCCAAAAACAAACAAACAAACAAACAAACAAACAAAATCGGGATACACCCATACCCACCAACACACGCACATTCAACTTTGCATGTGTCTCCATAGCAACCCGGTGGACCTGAGCAACCCGGCCATTGTGAGCACCACTCCCAAGTTCCAGGAGCAGTTCCTGAGCTCCAGCGGCATCCCTCACGAGGTGCTGCTGCTGCCGTGCCTCAAGCAGCTGCCCCAGATCTTCTTCAGGGCCATGAGGGGGGTCAGCCGCCTGGTCGACGCCTTCCTAGGTAAGGATGGAGGGAGAGGGAGGGAGGGAGGTAGGGGGGAAGGTTTATCAAGGGGCGGTAGTGTTTATGAGACGGGATACAGGTGGATGGAGAGTAGCGTTCAAGAGACAGAAAACTGGTAACTTTTTTAGAGAGAGGTCACAGGCGGATTGAGAGAAGCGTTCAAGAGACGGCTCGCAAGTAACGTTCAAAAGGGCAGGTTTACGGGGGGGGGTGTTAGTGTTCAAGAGATGAGTTACAGGTGTGCTGACAGGGATTTGCCTGGAACATTGGTTGTAGTAGAGTAGTGTTCAATAGACTGACAGACAAATAAGTGATCTGTACTGTAGTAGTCTCACAAATCAGTCTTAGCGTCTTTAGCGTCATATTTTTTCCGACCAATCATGAAACTTGGCCAGTTGGAGTAATCAGTAAAGCGTGTGTGTCTTTAACATATTTCAAATCAACACTGTAATTGGCAGTGTATAAATAGTTATCAAACGCTTCATTCGCGGCAAATGTATTTTCTTCGGTAGACTTTTTAATTAAACAACTCCCGTCAACAAATAATAATAACTTAGTCATTTCATTCAAAAGTTTTTCACGTTCCTTATATGATACTGGTGTGATAACATGTGCACACAAAGTAGGAGACAGGGGAGCGTTCAAGTGTAACGTTTAACCATCACCAGTTCTTCCTCATGTGATTCTATGGTTATGGTTAAAGGAGCATTTACTGTGCTCATAAAACATGACTCTGGTGCGTATCTGAAAAATCTTCTGTTAACCTCCAGGTAATATTTTGGATAGACAATCATTATCAAAGTCACTAATCGATTTACATGCTAATTATTTGTGGCAAACTCGTGTTCATCTAAATATTGATTGGAGACTAGACACATTTTTGCTTAGATACTACCTTAATTTTTCACATTGGTGAACAAATGTAAGAGCACAAGTTCCCCAGAGATTGTTCCCAGCAAAAGCCAAACATGAGAAGTGGTCCAAGGTTTGGCCAGTGCATGTGTGTGTTCCCTGCTTGTCGTGTTACAGCGGTGGCACATTGCCATGTACTTCTCTCCCTGAACTGTAGGTGTCTCTGTTGAGCACAGAGAGGTGAGCAAGAGAGCAAGCTCTTTCAGTCCTGGCCTCCTTCATGGTATAAAAACAACGTCCGCTCGTCAGGGTGGTGATGATGATGGTGGTGAATGAATGAATGGATGAATCTGGTCTCTTTTGTGCTTCAGCCATGTCGTCAAGAAATACATTTGCATTTATCTAATGAAGGTGGATTGATAAAAATGATTCATATCTAACAATTATTTGAAGATCATGTGGGGAAGGGTGTGTGTGATTTGTATTAACAGGATGAACTAACCAACCAAAATGCAGACGGTTTTGTAAAACTGGGACACTGATTGACAAAACTTAATTCAACCCAATGCATAAAGTTCAAATCTCCTCAAGAGTAAGACTAAGAATGATTAAGGTGATATATAGTTGACTTTGCTTTCTTATCCAAAACGTTTTGTTTGTGTGTAAAAACAGGTTCAAAGGTACTACAAGGTAAACTCCAACAAGAACGTATAAAAATGAAACTCCTCTAAAAAAAAAAAAAAAAGTCTTTACCTTTTTTTTTAATCTTTTTATGAATCTTTACCTCTTCGTGCTCACCTGTCCCCTTCCCAACAGGTATTTCACGGCCCAGAGCGGACAGTGCCCCACCCACACCTGTCAACAGACTGAGCATGTCTCCGCCCCCTTCGGTCAATAACACCACGCCCCCCCACAACCGCAAGCAGCGGCACACGGTGGTTACCAAGACGACCAGCAAGAGCTCCTCCACTGTAAGTATCATATAAAAATTTAACGTCTAACCGAGGTCTAGTGGAGCCCTTAAATTAAGGGCTTTTCCTTTTAACTTTTGCGAGTTTTGCTGCAGAGCTTGACGACAGGCTGAAAATGTCATTCTTTATGAATGAAGAAAAATTGTTATGCGATGCCATCTAGTGGTTGGTAAAAGTGTGTTTTTAATTATCTTGTTACTGCAGCAATGGATGGATGAGGATGAAATATGAGATTCATGTTACCGAAAAATGGGTTTTTCTATTAATGTACAACAAAATCGTGTAGGGGCTGTTAAGGGCAGATATTAAGGTAGTTAGCAATACATCAGAAAAACAAGCTCTCCTATGTCACAAGTCGTCTACATCGAATTGAATTGGGCCACTCAAAGTAACACGTTTTACCACCTATGTTAGGAGTCCAGGTTCTGTCATCTCTGCAGGCTAACTAAACTAACTAAAATAAATACTGAACCACAACAACACTATGGCCTACAGTGTGGCGTGTGCATCATCTCCATTAAACGGGAATGAACTAAATGACGCTCAACTCACACACAACACAACAGCCCATAACACACAATCAACCCACACCTCCTACCAGTGCCTCCTCCTCACCAACCCTCCCCTCTCTGCTCCACCCCCAGGGCAGTGGCAGTCAGCCAACCAAAGCCTCCCTGCAGCAACATCAGCAACAACAACAGTCCTCCTCCCCCACGCTGCTGTCCAGCCCCAACCAGAGCAGCTGGGAGTCACGGCCCCTCCCGGCCCCCGCCCGCCCCAAGGTCAACAGCATCCTCAACCTGTTTGGCCAGTGGCTGTTCGACGCCGCCCTGGTCCACTGTAAACTGCACAGCGGCCTCAGCCGCGACCCCAGCATGACCGGTAAGGAGCCGGAGGCCGAAGCTAGCTGGCTAGCACGTTTAGCTGGCGACTAGCACCTTTGCTTAGCTCTTCTTTGAAGGGAGGATGAAACGACCGCCGTGCTGTCAATCAGGACCGTTTCTATGGTGATTTGTGGGGTCGAGCACCACCCACCACTTCTTGTATACCAGTGTATACCTGTTTCCTTTTAAAGGGCCCCTATTTCACCACTGTCTACCCTCTCTAGAAACACTGCAAGTGGGAGTGTCCAGATGTTTTATTGGTAGATCGACCGACCAGCCTACCCAGTTTGCTGGGGCTGATGGGGCCATGATACATCTGGTTTGACACTCCCACTTGTGATGTCCCTAGAGGAGAGTGTTTTTCAAATGGCTTCTTATTGGCCAAACAACAGCACACCTGGTGCTTATATAGGGGCCCGTTTAATTGGGGTTCACTGTATGAATGACATGGCACTCGGAAACGTTACTGTGGTATGTTTTAAAGGTACCCCGCTCACCCTCTCTCCACCGCCCACGTTTACCCCTTCCAGCTTCATGGAGAGGGTGGACAGGACACACATCGTTTTAAATTCCGTTTCATCCTCCTTTTTGATAGGTTATTATATATATATATATAGGTCCTTTATCATGATGTACTGTCTCCGTGTTGCATGGTGAGGGGTTCGTCATTGTGGCCATCACCACGTGTTCCTGTGGAGCTGTTTGTTGGTTCTGTCTGTCTGTTTTTTTTCCTTGTTTTCAGCGTCTCTTCGTTTTGACTGTTGTTATTGTTGGGTATATGGTTTTGGTTCCACCATTTTCTTTCTCTTTACCCTGCATTTATTGTGTGAGGTGTGAGTGGAGAGGGTGGAAGAGGTTGTAGTCCCATTCAAACCTAATGTATCCAAAATGCAAAGTGCAGCTGAGACCACACACTGGCCCCTGGTCCTTTAGAGATAACAAGTGTCCCTTGGTGCCCACCGCAGTGTGCGCACGCACACACACACACTCGTTAGACTGGCTCGTTAGAATGACTCTTTATTGCATTTCCTTTCCTTATTGCATATTAAACGTCTTTTAACATGTTTAATATGTTTTGACGTATGCTTTGCTCAGAACCTTTTTGTTTCACAATGCTGCTTTTGATAACTGGTTCACATTTCGATTTTGTGGATTTTTTTTATATATATATTTTTTGATTTGTCGTTATGAATTTAATTGTTATAGTTTTTTGCTTTAGCAATAGTTTTAAAACTTTAAAAACGTTGTTTCTCCATAGGAAACATAGTTTATACAGATACAAACCATACGTACTATTTAAAAAATAATTGGGCATAAAGTTTGGGCCATCTTTATGTTTCTCTAGTTCTTGACATTTGGACTGTTTGCATGCATGTGTTTGATCGCTGTTCAGTCGAGGGTCAAAGGTCATTCATTGAGGAGAACAAAAAAGAAATGAACACAATTCATTCCTGATATGAATTGACCCCCAAAATATTGGCTCTGCTTTGATTTTCTGTCTCTTCACTATTTCTGTTATCTTGCAGCCTCTTTTATCCAAATTCTCCTTTCTTATAAATCCTGTAAGTAGGAACAGCAGTTCTTTTGACTTTCAGTCAGTTCTCAATCAATTCCTTGCTTTTTTCCATTTCTTTTTTTCATTTGGTCGCAGTCATTTAATTGTCATCCCGTTTACTTCCTGTATCCGTCCACACGCTCACAACCACCTACTTCCTGTCATACTCCATACCCATCAGCATTATATCATGTCCTAAAGACGGTAGAGTCGACCTCCACAACTCGTCTGCCCATCATTCTGTTGCCAGTTTGTGCCAATGCAGCATTTTTCATTAATTTTTTACCTTTCAGCGCACACTAATATTTGATTTGATCCAAGACCATCAACCACCACCAACTCTCCCTTTCTCTCTCTCTCTCTCTCTCACACCTACCTCCCCCCTGCACACACGCCTCATCGAGCAAGTTCAGCATTGTTCAACCAGTTTTTTTGTTCCGTGTGGTTTGGTTGTGTACCGTTAGTTGAGTTCAGTTGGGATTCCATTGGTGTGGTGTGTCCATGCATGATGTGAATGGTCTGTAGCTTAGTAGTGACCGCAGAGTCTCATTCCACACGCATGGGAACTGACACACAGACTTTGCAGCTAGGGGTCTTTTTTTAATATATATATATATATATATATGGACGTAGTTTCAGTTTCGTTTGACCCTACTTCTCACCTCCTCTCGGGGGTCATTATTAGACCAGGGAGGACAGCGAGCACACGTTTGTGGCAAACTCTTTGTGTCAGAAGCCCCTCGTCTTTTTTTTATGGCGTGAGTGAGCATTTGTCTTTTAAGTCTCCGTTCTCCCTCGTTCCCACCATTTATTTATCATTTATTAAGTGTCGTTGTCTGTTTTTGATTTGCACCTTCACAATAGTGCTTTATTTTTTTTTTACTTTAGTAGTTGTTTTTTTTTTTTGTGTGTGTGCATTCAGTATACTTTCCCCCTCTTTTTGCTTCTTCCATGGTGTGGTGTGCACATGCTTCACTATCATCCACCTTGTCCTCCGCACGCAGGGTCCTCTTGATGTGTGCGTGTGTTGTCTCTGTGTGCACTGCAGCCATAGCCACCCAGGTGGGCTTGGAGCTGAGGAGGAAGGGCTCCCAGATGTCCACCGACTCCATGGTGTCCAACCCCATGTTTGACGCCAACGAGTTCCCCGAGAGCTACGAGGCCGGCCGCGCCGAGGCCTGTGGCACTCTCTGCCGCATCTTCTGCAGCAAGAAGACCGGCGAGGAGATCCTGCCTGTCTACCTGTCCAGGTGACACCATGAGCGAGGTTTTTGATCGGTGGCTGCATGTTGATTTGACCTGAAACGTTAAGAAAATATATCGGGTTGTGTTTCTGTAGCCTTGGTGGAGGTCCTCTTTGACAAGTGTTTGTTACGGGGTAGGATAGTGTAGTAGAGAGGTCGACAACCAGCCAAAAGCTTCTGGGTTCTAAACGTTTTTTGCAAATAGACACTATATTGACCAATCAGTGGCATCTCTGAATATACTTATTCTTCTATTCTGTGGGTTGCAGGTTCTACATGGTCCTCATCCAGGGCCTCCAGATCTCTGACTTCATCTGCCGGCCGGTGCTGGCCTCCATCATCCTGAACTCCTCCTCCCTCTTCTGCTCCGACTTGAAGGGCATTAACGTGGTCGTGCCCTACTTCATAGCTGCTCTTGAGACCATACTACCAGACAGGTTAGGAAGACCCAAATATACTCTTTCATTGCCTGATGACTGATTTTCCTTCTGGGTTACGGAATAATTTAGACGACAGTTTTACCACAGTATTTTGCACACATTTTGCACACATTTTCCCGCCAAACCCTGCTGTTGTATATTTTGAGGATGGTTTGTGTGAGACGTCCGCCTTTTTTATTGGCTGTTACATCAACCTTCTAGTGACATCCCAAGTGGGAGTGTCCACTCAGTTAGGTCAGCCTACCAGTTGGTACAGTCCACTGGGTGGGGCTGATCCATCAATCATACACCTGGGTGGTCTGCAATGTCACCTAAGGGAAGATTTTGCAATGGAAAAATAGGAGGCTCTTTAATAGTTTGCGAGAAATGGCCTCGTCGTTAACAAAATATCTTTCTTTGCCAGGGAGCTGTCGAAGTTCAAGATGTACGTGAACCCTACAGACCTCCGCAGGGCCTCCATCAACATCCTGCTGGCCATGCTCCCCTTGCCCCACCACTTTGGAAACATCAAGTCAGAGGTACACCGTGTCCTGCTCATAGACTATACGTATTCTATACTAATGCTTACTTAATACTGTGCTGCTAATACTACATTTATACTACTATACTACTTGACTATGCTTTACTACTATGAAACTGTACTGTATTATACCATGTTATACTATATGGAGTAGTATACTATACTACTACTAGCTATATCTGTTCTACATCAAACGATCAAAAGCAACAACAGTGTGGTGTGTTGAAGGTGCTCCTAGAGGGGAAGTTCAGCGAGGAAGACGGCTCTCCTCACGACCAGTCGGTCTCCTTCCTGTCCTTGAGACTTCGCCTGGTCAACGTCCTCATAGGAGCCCTGCAGACAGAGACCGACCCCACCAACACACAGCTCATTCTGGGTAACGTAGTCCCTATAAGCACACAGCTCATTATTAGTAATGAAGTTTCCACCAACACACAGCTCTTTCTGGGTAATGTAGTCCACACAGACACTAATTCAATGAATACAATGTAATTTAAATGTACCCCTTCTCTCAGGTGCCATGCTGAACATCGTCCAGGATTCAGCACTGCTGGAGTCCATCGGCACACAAAATGAAACTGTAAGACTTTGATCAACTCAACTTAAGAAGCTCTTTATTACAATGACGGTCACATAGAGCTTCCCAGGCCTCTAGGTGCTGTGGTTCCCAACCTGTGTGTCTTGAGGCAAGCTTAGGTGTGCTGTGAAATACTTTTTTAATTTTTAAATTTTTTCTACATTTCTGATTGTGTGGTATACCCTTTAGCCCCATAAAAGGTTGGCAAACGCTGGTCTTGTCACATGTTTCTGCTTCCCCATGTGTAAAGTAATAAACTAAGGTGTCCCGAGAGACTAAAGGGTTTTTGCCGGTTGGCTCTTGGCGGTTGCAGGGCAGCATCGACGGTAGTCACGGCAACTCCAAGAACCAGAGCCACAGCCGCACCAACAGTGGCATTAGTTTCACCAGCGGGGGCAGCACCGAGACCACCAGCCCAGACTCGGAGCGCCCCTCCCAGGCCCTGCTGCGAGACTACGGTAGGCAGACGGTGACCGCCGGGACTATAACATAGTGGATGACCTAGTGCTCTGTATCAGTGTTCGCTGTTACTTCAATTGGCTGGAAGTGGTCCAGTAAATATTTGATGGCTGACAATAATGCAATACAAAACATGTAATGTAAGACAAAACAGAATGTAAATAACATACTTAAACATACGCTCCAAAACCGGTCCATGCGGTAAAATAATGTGATGGATGCGGTTTGAATATCTTTGACGACCGCAACTTCACGCTATAGTTTTGATAGTTTATAGTTTAGTTTTATCTGTTATGAAGTCTTTGCGTTTGTGTAATACATTTATGTAAATATGTAGAATGTATTCTGTGGAACTCCGCATGTAGAACCTCCACATCCCAAATGGGCGTTCACCTGAAGCTTCCATAGAAGCGGCATCATTGCATGGTGGGTCGGCTTGGTGTCCAGCTGCCAGCTGTTTCTTTAAATGTGTTTACTGGGAAATGTTGCTTTGTGATGGGTTTCCCCCGGGGCTTCCAGCATGTGGACTAAACATGGTTAACCTGTGTTCCCCCTTTAGCCAACGTGGTGAAAGTGATTTGGAGAGTTAAGAAACGCTGGGTGAAATGTCTCTGTAGGTTATTTTTGCTGTGATGAAACTTCTGCCACTTTAAAACTGGACACTTTAAAGTCTCTGACTTTAAAACGTCTTTTCTCCATCTTGTGAGTGTTGTGTGCAAATATTGAGTGCAGAGACCTTTTAACTTTCTAAAGCCTGTTCTCATGGATCTCTTCATAGACCTTTTGGAGCATAGCGTTAACTCAGTGTAATGTCATTTGTGCTGCTTGTATCATATGTCAGTCACTTTGGATGAAAGCACAGTTCTAAATACAATAAACCGTAGCTCAACAAATATGACCTCAGCCCCAAATGTACTCTTTAAAAGAAAACTTGATTAACACATTCTTTTTGCTACAGCTATCAAATCAAAGCTGTTTTTTTGGCTTTGAAAGTTTGAAATGCCTGCAATAAATAAAAACAGACTCTGGTGGTTACAGTTTTTGCTCCATGTCATGTATATGTATGCTTATGTGGGCTAATGCTAACATGCAATACGTAAGCTCTATTGCATGAACATGCTAACGGCAGCCGTGTGTGGGGTGTGTGGGGTGTGGGGGGGTTTAGCAGTGTGATGCTAATGCTTGCTTCTGTGTGTCTAAGTCTGTGTGGTCTCCTTTATGCTCCTCTTGCTCTGCTCTTCCCTGTTTGGTGGTTGGTATTTCGGGTGTCATATACTTCAGGTGTTTCAGATACGGCCGCTGGCCTGCTGGTGCGTAGCATCCACCTGGTCACCCAGAGGCTCAATTCCCAGTGGAGGCAAGACATGAGCATCTCACTGGCGGCCCTGGAGCTGCTGGCCGGCCTGGCCAAGGTAAAGAGCCCCCAGCAGGCACACCTGACAAATTAGGCCCTGGGGAGCAGGGGTTCAGATCCCCTGATATGTATATGTACATGTATTCACAATGTTTCATAACATAGTATTTGGTGTCATTTAGAATCAACTGTTGGATATATAATACTATATATAATACAAAGAAGCATTCCGTTGTGCTTGTTGAATATGGCAATTCAAAATCTTGAATTCAAAATCTTCAGATATTCTCTTGTATTTTTGTATTTTCTGTAAAATTTTGTAATTTTGCACATCTCTGGAGCTGGTGATAACATTTCACTACATTATACACTGTACCTTATACACGTGACAAATAAACAGAATCTAATCTGGATATGTAATTGTTTTTAACTTCCTTCTGTGTCTCTGTACAGGTAAAAGCAGGGGTGGACTCAGCGGACCGGAAGCGCGCGGTCAGCTCCATCTGCGGGTACATCGTGTACCAGTGCAGCCGGCCGGCCCCGCTGCAGTCCAGAGACCTCCACTCCATGATCGTTGCCGCGTTCCAGTTCCTGTGCGTCTGGCTCACAGAACACCCAGACATGCTGGACGAGAAGGTAGGGTTGCCCGTGGTGTCTGTGGTGTAGAGCAGAAGACCAGAACCTGGTTTGGTTACCGTTCTTTATTCATTCCCTTCTGGGCCTTTCCCTCGAGCCTTAACTATAGTTTCATGCCCACGTACGCCGTGGGTCTCTTTATCGCTTGTGTTTAAGGTGCGTCTGTGATTCTGAACGTAGTCTGAAACAAGTCTGATCAGATCTGTTACTGTAAAGAAGTACTATAAAACACAATCCCCATTCTTTAAATGTGACTGAAGATTAAAGAACACTATAGCCACACACAGTGGGATGGGATGTCGTATAGCCTTTAGAAAAAATGTCCAAGCATTCCCTGAAACCGCCAGTGCATGTCCGCCCAGGGTTGACGGCAGCGTGTGTTTGAGCAGGACTGTCTGGTGGAGGTTCTGGAGATCGTGGAGCTGGGCATATCGGGCAGCAAGTCCCGACAGGACCTGGAGATCAGACACAAGGGAGAGAAGGAGCACAACCCCGCCTCTATGAGGGTGAAGGACGCCGCCGAGGCAACCCTCTCATGGTGGGTCTTCGTCATGGTCTTTTTCATTTATCTAACCTCTATTTAACCAGATAGAGAGACTCATGAGATGTTAATCTCAAGAGTGACCTGTCCACAAAATCAGCATTCAATAGATCGGGGTTACAGAGAGACAACACAATGGTCTTCGTCATAGTCCTTGTCGTGGTATTCATTGTAGTCTTCATCATAGTCTTATAATTGGAGTCGGAGTCATTCAGGAGACACATGTGTGACCGAAGTGACTAGTCACGCTGCTGTTGATGCTGCTATAGCTGTAGCTCGAGCTAGAGCTAGACTATGACGACTACTGCTACTACTCTCACTTACTATTACTATACTATTACAGCATTTGCTGTGCTCACTGACCCACTTTCCTCCTCCTGTGTATCTCTCTGTGTTGCCGTGGCAATCTCCAGCATCATGCAGGTACTGGGAGCTTTCCCATCGCCCAGCGGCCCTGCCTCCACATGCAGCCTGCTCAACGAGGACACCCTGATCCGCTACGCCCGCCTCGGCGCCACCGGCGCCAGCAACTTCCGCTACTTCGTCCTGGACAACTCTGTCATCCTAGCCATGCTTGAGCAGCCGCTGGGGAACGAGCAGAGTGAGTTGGGGTTGACACATCCACCCTAGCCATCTGCGGTTTACCCCAGAAGCGCGCGTGTGCGCGTGTGCGTGTGCGTGTGCGCGTGTGCGTTACGAGATGTGTTGGACTCACCGTGTGTGTTGTGACCCCAGACCCCAGCCCCTCGGTGACGGTCCTGATCC
The DNA here is from genome assembly GCA_027704905.1 of Muraenolepis orangiensis. Lineage (NCBI taxonomy): Eukaryota > Metazoa > Chordata > Actinopteri > Gadiformes > Muraenolepididae > Muraenolepis > Muraenolepis orangiensis. The sequence goes on along the minus strand of CM051013.1, from coordinate 10,803,924 downwards.
GGGGGACGGCGGGGAGACACGCCTGGACTATGCAGCTCTTCCACCAGCCTCGAGCCGCCCGGGGTACCCAGAGGGTGAGCTCACCCAGCACCCAGAGTTGCCCTAGTCTCCTCTCCCCTTCACCCTCTCGTATTCATTGGTCGGTCTTGAATGGGATCCACGTTTAGTTTAGTTTTGACACACACACACTTAGGCAATAATTGAAATCCCTGAGGAAACCCTAACTTTGTTCAGCTGTCTTTAAAACCTCCTCTCCTCCTCCCCGGTAGATGTTTGTAGCAGAGGGGCGGCCCGCCCCCAACAACGATGTGGGGATCCGCTACAATGTGAAGCAGAGACCCTTCCCCGAGGAGGTGGACAAGATCCCGCTGGTTAAGGCCGACGTCAGCATCCCTGACCTGGATGACATCGTCAACAAGGAGGTGAGGAGGGCCAGTAACCCCTTTAGCCCCTGTAGCCTGTAACCCGTCTTCAGTCCCCTCAGGGCATCTAGTACTCTTCCTCTTTGGGACATATTGGGTAGTGCTAAAGTACTAAAGTCACATTGTGATAACGTCACCATTCAAGTGAAATCAAACTACTTAGTACAGGACATATCTATGTACTACAAATTGTATGGTGAATTTAGAGGGATTTTATTATTGATATTATATATTACACTGTAGAGTTTTAAGTTGATGCTTTTCCTTAAACTGCCATATACTTACTTACTATACGTGACAAACCTCAAATTTGACTTCTGATTTAGAATTCATATGTCAATACTGCAATACAACATGCAATAGTGTACACGATCCCATATATCAAGATAAGTTATCTATTATCTATATTTTATCAACCTATCTATTATCTGTGGTCTGTATCTATAATCTATGGTAATTAGTTGTCTTGATCATCACTTAGACCTACCTGGTCTGTGGTCAATACAGTAGTGTAAAATTAGTTATTCATTCATTTCTAATGTTTAATAGAGTTGTTTCTCAGAGGAAAATGGCCCCCTCACCATGTGAGATGGTAAACAGGTTGTGTATATGTTCAGGTGTGTTGTATGGGCTGGCAGGATGAACCCACCTACACGTTCAAGTGTAATGACCGGCACGTGAGTTTGAAGACCATTTCCGGAAACCACTGGGGGTGTTGTTGACAACGAGTCTCCATGACAACAAATAACCCATTACTCCTCATCTATTTTGGCACCAAGCTTTCAAAGTTTAATTGTAAAACAAAGTATGTTTTAGAATTTAAATGCGATCATTCATTCATCAGAAAACGGTTGAAAACTTTTTTTTTTACAACAGAACACAATTTATGCACAACTGTGATGGCTTGACCAAAACAGATTTAAAGGTTTATTTCACACAAAAGTATTGTGATTGTGATTTTTCGGATAAACATAACCTCAAGACAATGTTTGGTGCCAACATACTACATACTGTAACCAATAACAGGCCTCCTTCGAGGCTTCAGCGGTGTTCTCTATATTTACTACACATGGGAGAAGGTGACACCTTAACAAACTGCACTATGGGGTTAACCAGCAAGCTTGGCTGTTTTCTAATATGCGAGACAAATTGGGAACAATTGGGAAAATTGGAATCCCAGCTAATTGGAAATCATTGGTCGTCTAGGATTTGTGTTATCCAAATCAGGCCAATCACATCAAGGATCCAAAGTCCAAGGATCTCTTACGTCAGAAAATTGCCGAGCGTGTGCCATTCCCCTTAAAAGGCTTCCACAGTGATTCCACCTTTTCCCTTTCACCGGACGGCTTCCTCCGTTCTTCAAACCCCCCCACCCCCTAACACTTTCCCATTACCCCTTGCTTTCCCTTCAGCTGGAGCTGCAGCACGAACGCCTGCGCAGCATGATGAGCAAGCAGGTGGAGTACGAGCATGCGGTGGAGCGCCAAAGCGAGGAGGCGTGGCGCGCCAAGCCTTTCCCCGACCCCCACACCGACTGCAAGCCTCCCACACCCGCCCAGGAGTTCCAGACTGCCCGCCTCTTCCTCTCCCACTTCGGCTTCCTGTCACTGGAGGCGCTGAAGGTCGGGGGGAAACAGATGTGCTATGACTGTAGTGTTGTGGGTGTGAAGGCTTAAGGTGGTTAATCACATGGTTGTTTATTCACGATGGGATTATGTGGTCGGATCAGAACGTTTACATGCACAACGGATAATCGGATTAAAGGGACACGCTGACTTTTTTAAAGGGCAGAGGATTGACACTGTGTGTGTGTGTGTGTGTGTGCGTGTGTGTGTCAGTAAAGAGAATTATAAGGGCCGCATGCTTATCTATTAGCATACTACTATGGAAGTGGGGGGAAGCTTCTAGCACAGCTCCTGTAAAGTGAATAAATGAATGTTTTCAAGGGATTTATCTTGCGTATTTACACGGAAGTGGAAACAAAAATGTTTTTACTTTTAAATGCGTGTATAAACTTTTTGTGTGTTATTATTGTTATTTGTTTTACTCAGGAGCCAAACAACAGTCGCCTTCCGCCTCACCTGATTGGACTGGAGTCCTCCTTGCCGGGCTTCTTCGACGACATCAGCTACCTGGACCTGTTGCCGTGCCGACCCTTCGACACGGTCTTCGTGTTCTACGTGAGGGCGGGGCAGAAGAGCAGCCATGAGGTGAGGAGATGGCCTCATCGAGGTGTTTGTCTGACCTCTTTAATTCTAGCTATCTATAACTAATAACCACACTATAGCACAATTAAACCCCTGCCTGTTATTAGTGCTGTCAGTTTCTTCCTGTCCCATGAGTCCCATGACTAAAAACTGAGAACACCTTTGTGGGTTGTAAAAGCAGTGTCTGATTGGTCGGTAAGAGGTCATGGGTCTTTTCTACACATATTGATAAAGGCCCAAAAGATCTTATGGTTAGTTCCATTGATACTTAATTCATTATAGTAGAAGTGAAGCACATAGTTTAGTTTACAGCAGGGGTATTCAACTAGATTAGGAAGGGGGCCACAATTGTAAAATGTCTTGAAGGCGAGGGCCACAAGACTGTGACAACGAAAATGAACAAATGCCATTGTTATTGTACAACCAACCATGCAATAATAATAATGATTATTGTTATTGTTATTATTATTATTGTAGTAGTAGTAGTAGTAGTCGGTGCTGCAGACCTGACGTCGAGCGAATATGATTCACAATTTTTATGACAGTCTCCATTGCTTCTTTCAACTCCCCTGACAATTTCGCACACAGAACTGATTGATGTATGATGCAATGCAGTGTGTTCACTGTGGGATGCTCTGCACATAAGCGAGATGCAAAGCCCCTTTCTTTCCCAATCATGGACGGGCAGCCATCGGTAACGAGAAGGTTGATCTTACCTAGATCCAAACCCTTCTCTTCAAAAAAACTCCAAACTGCAGCGAAAATCACTTCACCTGTAGTGCTGGTTATCAGTGGTAAAAGGCATAACAACTCCTCTTTAAAAACATCACCATCGAAGTACCTCACAAACAGCGAGAGCTGTGCCGTATCTGTTGCATCAGTCGATTCATCGACAGCGATGTACTCTGTAGATTTGAGATCGGCAATTAATGCTGAAAAACAGTCCTCAAACAGTACCTCTACTCTTCGACTTCCCGATGTGTCAGAGTACACTCCTTCACAACTTCAGCGTCAGTGAATGTCTTTCTCTTTTTGGCTAAAGCGATCACTCGTAGAGAAGCAGCAGTGGCCTTTTCCTGGGCTGTATAAGCAGTTGTAAGAATAGTGGTTGATGCAGTGTAAGAAGATTTAAGTATTTCTATTTTACCACGTCTAGCTGTGCTACCAGGCGGGTAAGCAGCATTGAAGTTAGCAGCATGCTTGGTCTCATAGTGGCGCCTCACATTAGCAACCTTGCAGACTGAAACAGTTATTTGACATATTAAACATAAAGGTCTAGGATTGGCGTGCGATGGTAAAATAAATACAAAATCATCAGTCCATTTGGGGTTGAAGTGTCGGTTTTCACCGTCAATTTTCCGCCGTTTCTCTCCGCTCATTTTGGATCAGTATTGAGAGTAACGAGATTGACACGATGTCGCGATAACTACACGCTGATCAGTCCAATGCAAGATTGCCTTTTAAGAACTATTGAGGGAGAAATAATTTCGACTCATTTAATTCGGATAACATAATAGCGAACATATATTGACATTTATTTAAATGATTAAAAAAAAAAAAAAAATTATTTTTATTTTTTATTTTTTATTTTTTTTACATTTACACAATATGGAGTGTGTTCCAGGGGCCACGAGAAAGCTCCCCGCGGGCCGGATTTGGCCCGCGGGCCGCCAGTTGAATATCCCTGGTTTACAGTGTTAAATTGTAGGAAATTCATACTGGGGGAGGGAGTGGGGGGTGAACATTCCATTGTAATTGTATACAAATCTTGAATGAATCCCTGAGGGAGATTTCAAGCGGTATGAAGGTGAATAAATAATACAAGTAAGCAAAGTATAATATTCGCATAAAATTATCAAAATCCTCAAGCATAATGGTTAGAATTGAATTTTTATTTCTGTTTCCCAAGTAATATAAAATAAACTTCTCATTAAAACCAAATTGTCAAAAAAAGCCAATAAAATGTATCTAATACAACTAATCAGTATGCACAATCTATGCATGTTTATATTAATCTCATGTGTGTTTTTACAGATATTGAGGAACGTGGAGTCGGCGTCCAGCGTCCAGCCCCAGTTCCTGGAGTTCCTGCTGTCTCTGGGCTGGCCCGTGGAGGTGGGCCGCCACCCGGGCTGGACCGGCCACCTGGACACCAGCTGGTCCCTCAACTGCTGCTCTGACAGCACCGACTCAGAGTCACAGGGTGAGCCAGGGGTCAGGGGTGGTGCACAGGTTCATGGGCAGAAATCTAAAGATCAACCCCCTACCTCCCCCCCCCCCCCCCCCCCCCTCAATGTTTCATAGAAAATGTACAGTATAACCACCAGTAACACACTCGAGAGTGCAGTGAAGTGTGGTGGATGACCTTTGAACTTGATGATCATGGTAGAAGAAGCGGCCACTCCGGAGGAGACGGGAGGCTCCATGTTCAACGGAGAGAGGAAAGTCCTGTACTATGCCGACGCCCTGACGGAGATCGCCTTCGTCGTCCCGTCGCTCACAGAAAACTCCGGTCAGTGCGCAAACCTCCAAGATACAAGATTTTTATTTGCCATTTGTAACAAGTACATAGGAACGCTTACTCCCCATTCCCTCCCGCAGTATACATCTTAAAAACCCCATAAAAATAGAAATGATATATACAATAAAATAAACAAAAACTTACTGACTTAAATGATATGTACAAAAATGTTTCTAAAAGATTTAAAGTGCCAGTAGTGCAGCAGCATCGTGAATACAGTGCAGTAACTGTGAGTCCAGAAAGTCCAGCAGAGTATGTAAGTGTAATGGTAATGACTGTTATGAAAGTGAAAGTGGCTGCACTCCTTGCAGTTCCACGGGAATACACAGATGATGTTGGTACTACAGGTCACTTGAGTCATTTACTCACTCCACTCAAGATAGAAGTATCATAATGCAAATAAAAGTGAGATCAAGTGAGAGAGAATGAAAGAGGCTAATAAAAGTAGGAATATAAAGCACAGAATAAGTAAAGAATAAAAAAAAGAAATTTAGACAAATGTATACTGCACTATCCCCTCACACTGCATGCATGACGTGTGGCGCATACTAGTATACTCACAGACGTTGGTCTTGGTGCTGTCGATTGGTTCCCAGAGGACAGTTCGGTCCACAGTGACTCCACGGTGGAGGCGGACTCCACCTCAGACCTCATGCCTCCCATCCTGAAGCAGCCCAACCTCACACTGGAGCTCTTCCCCAACCACTCCGACAACATGGAGTCCGCCAAGAAGGTAAGTGGCTCACTGGCAAAAGCGGAGGGGGTGGTGGTGGTGGTGGTGGGGGTGTGTGTGTGTGTGTGTGTGTGTGTGTTTAAAGTTTGTATCAGTGTGTGTACCTTGGTCAGGGTCCAGGCCGTAGTGTGTGTGTGGAAGCAGACATACAAAATTGTGAGAAGTTGGGGTGGCAGGAATTTTGTCTCATATCTATCCGTGTGTGTGCATCTGGTGTAGCTGAGCCCTCTGGTGAAGACCAAGAGGTCTTCCACAGGGAAATCCTTCCCCCTGCTGGGACCTGAGACCAAGGTGTTCGTGGTGTGGGTGGAGCGGTTCGACGACATTGGTACGCACATACACACATACATACATACATACACACTAGCTCCAGCAGCGTTTTTTTCTGTTTCATATTGCCTTATGTACACTGTGCAAATGTCAGTTGATCTTGAAATGGCTTGATGCCAACTAGCTGTTTTAAAGATGAGATTTACAGATTCCCGTTGAGATATTTGGAACGTTAAAAATATGCATCTTAACGTTTCTTGCCGTTTGCTTTCCTAGAGAATTTCCCACTCTCTGATCTGCTGGCGGAGACCAGCACAGGCTTGGAGGCCAACGTCAGCAGCAGTACATCCTGCAGGTATGCTCTCATGCTGCAGTAACCCCTACCCATCCATAGGAGTCACTGTGGTGCATTACTAGTCTATAACCAGATATTGCTAAATGTTTCTGTCTGTCGACTAAGCGTTGCTGCCCTAGTATGCTATATACTATATATAATATAGTATCATCTCCCTCTTAATTTTCCTGCTCTTCATCATCATCATCTCCTCCTCTAGGTCAGGGTTGCTGGAGAAGGACATCCCCCTGATCTTCATCCACCCCCTGAAGACGGGTCTGTTCCGCATGCGTCTCCACGGAGCTGTGGGCAAGTTCAGCATGGTCATCCCGCTGGTGGACGGCATGGTGGTCAGCCGCAGAGCCCTAGGTAGACCCCTGCTCCCTTGTCTGGCTTTCTCTTTCGCTCTTTCCCTTTGTATCCTCTTTCATTCTCTCTCTCTCTTACGTTCTCACTCTCTCTCTCGTTCTCTCTCTCTCTTACGTTCTCACTCTCTCTCTCGTTCTCTCTCTCTTACGTTCTCTCTCACTCTCTCCCTCGTTCTCTTTCCTTCACTCTCTCTCGTTCTCTCTCTCGTTCTCTCTCTCTCTCTCTTAAGTTCTCCCACGTTCTCTCTTACGTTCTCTCTCTCTCTCGTTCTCTCTCTCTCATTCTCTCTCATTCTCTCTCTCACTCTCTCCCTCGTTCTCTTTCCTTCACTCTCTCTTACGTTCTCTCTCTCTCTTACGTTCTCTCTCTCTCGCTCTCTCACTCTCTCGTTCTCTCTCTCTCTTACGTTCTCTCTCTCACTCTCTCTCGTTCTCTCTCTCTCTTACGTTCTCTCTCACTCTCCCTCGTTCTCTCTTTCCTTCACTCTCTCTTGTTCTCTCTCTCGTTCTCTCTCTCTCTCTTACGTTCTCTCTCTCGTTCTCTCTCTCTCTTACGTTCTCTCTCTCTCTCGTTCTCTCTCTCGTTCTCTCTCTCATTCTCTCTCACTCTCTCTCTCACTCTCTCACTCTCTCCCTCGTTCTCTTTCCTTCACTCTCTCTTGTTCTCTCTCTCTCTCTTACGTTCTCTCTCTCTCGTTCTCTCTCTCTCTTACGTTCTCTCTCTCTCGCTCTCTCACTCTCTCTCGTTCTCTCTCTCTCACACGTTCTCTCTCTCACTCTCTCCCTCGTTCTCTTTCCTTCACTCTCTCTCGTTCTCTCTCTCTCTCTCTCTCTCTCTCTCTCTTCCTTCACTCTCTCTCGTTCTCTCTCTCTCTCTTACGTTCGTTCTCGCTCTCTCTCGCTCTTTCTTTCGTTCTCCATTCAATGTGCTTTCAAAATATAACCAAGGAAAAAAGGGTAGGATAAGGTAAAAAACCTGAAGCAAAGGTAGAGGACATTTTTATTTTTTTAAGATAACGGACTGTCTCTCCTCCTCAGGCTTCCTGGTGCGCCAGACGGTCATCAACGTGTGCCGTCGCAAGCGGCTGGAGAGCGACCTGTACAACCCCCCCCACGTCCGGCGGAAGCAGAAGATAATGGAGATGGTGCAGCGCTACCGCAACAAGCAGCTGGAGCCCGAGTTCTACACTTCCCTCTTCCACGAAGTGGGGGAGGGGCGGCCCCACCTCTGACCTGACCCCTGACCTCTTAAAACCCGCCCCCTCAACACCCCCAAATCCTATCGAAACACTGGCTCACACAGGGCATGCAAGAACATACGCACACACATAAAGATCACACATACACACGTAGACACACACACACACACACACACACACACACACACACACACACACACACACAGACACAAAATCTCTATATTTATACTGTACTGATTTTTTTATTTATATTAACACACACACCAACACACACACACACACACACATATAAATAAATAAATAAATATATATATATATATATACATATATATATAAACATATAACTCAACACTGTCTGCCAATCGACTTCAAGAGCAAAAGTGTCAAAACTGCACAGAGGTGCAAAATGCTAGCCGTGCATAGCGCCACGGACACTTGGCTAGTGGCTAGCCGGGAATGTTTCCAGAAGTTACTGTCTCCTCGCCGTTTAGATTCACACTTGGCTGCAGAGCTCTCTTCCTCTCTGTGAACTTGTACAGAATAACTCCTACCAAGTTCATGTTCTGCGTGCGTGCATGGATGTGTGTGTGTATGTATGCGTGTGTGCATGTATGTGTGTGTGTGTGTGTGTGTGTGTGTGTGTGTGTGTGTGTGTGTGCGCGTGTGTGTGTGAACACCCATTTGCCAAGGTCACGCTGCCAGTCAGTCCAATCACACTCTTCAGAATCCTAAACATGTTGCTACCACTGGAACGTCAAGTACGTGGGGGGACATAGATGGTTAAAGGGCCACTGTTGTTAACACGGGTGTGATGTTTTGCTTATTTAGCCTTTAACAACCATTTCCAAATGGCAATTTAAGACGCATGTGGATGGAAGTGTCCACCCAGATGTATCGATGGATACATGCATCGTCATGCATCTGGTTGAACACGACGTGTGGAGTCTCACTATAGGGGAATATTTAGAAACGGTATCTGCTGGTAAAATAGGGGCCCTCTTTTTTTTAATTTATTTTTTATCGAGACGTGTTGAAAAGAAAACCGTTTTAAAGTCGGCTCTTGTGATTCAAAACATTACCATGGATTAGCTGACTCATAAGGACAAGTGAGCAGACAACTGCTATTATTTACAGGTTATTCACAGAACACTGCGGTTTTGTGTGTCTGCAGAGCTGAATGAATAACAGACATGTGGTCAATGGCAAAAAAAATGGAAATAAGCATTTTGCCGTTGTACAGAAAAGGGCGACCGGGGTGGAATTCCCCGAAAAACACAAACACTACTCAAAAATGGCAACACACACTGGGGTCCACAGTTTTTTTTTTTTTTTTAACCGACTTTATTCTCCAGTTTGTTCGTTTTTTTTTGGTGCGATGCCAGCAGGTGTCCTCTTCTGTGCGTTCATCGCTTATGTCCCCCCCCCCCACCATGTTTACTCACAGTAGCTTGGCATGGGACCCTGCTCTGCCATTGGCCTGTAACAATGTGAATTTATTTATCACAGACACGGAGTGGGCCAACACCTGACGACAACATCCTGCTTTTAGTTCAGGTTTTCATTTTTTATTTTATTGTCTTAATGCACTGAGCACATTTTCCGTTTATTTTCTATGTCCTTAGGTCCTCTTCCATGTCCTTTTGTAGCCTATACTTGTACACATTTTTGAGAGTTAATCCCTGCTGAAGAGTTCTATTATCTTGTGGAGTGTAAATGAAGAGGAGGAGATGGCCTCGTCGCTGGCCACAGCATTTTTAAACATGTTGAATTAACCCTTTGCAAAATCACCTTTTTATGATGACTTTAGTGCTGTGAGCACATGCCTTTATTTTGTTCTGAAAGAAAGAGTCCATTAAATATGCTTCAAAGAAAAACGGCAGTTGGTTGGTCAATCAGTCGTCGTGTCCTAGCTGGATGATTTGACCCCATGGATGTGTAAATATGTGAAGGTGTTGTGCGGTTGCAGTCCTTATTTGATATTGCCAGAGATATGAAAGGTATGAATGTAATGGTGTGTGTGTGGGAGGTTTTAAATGGTCATTGAATGTACCATGAATGCATTAAAAACCTATTAATATATTTTATTTCATCTCAGTATTTGACTTGTTAATGTTGGAGTTATTATATATCCTTCACGTCTGTAGAGGGTAGGCTACGATGCTCTGATATTATTGTGCTGCATAACATGTGCATTTGTGTGATGAGTACATGAAACTAGAATAAATTAACACCTGCCTGGCCGCAGACAGGTGGAGTCGGCGTGTGTCGTTATCCTCTGCTGTTTTTAACGTGTTGGCAGCGACTCCAAACAGGATGTACATGTTGACAACACCCATCCTTCTCAGACATACATCATCATCTGAGAAACGTACATTTTCAGACACCTTTTAAAAACGAATTTTCGATGTGACTGTTTACATTCGCCAGGTGTATTACGACAATGTCACATCTTGTAAAACTTCCCTTGTATACTTGGCGAATGTACTGAAGTTGTATTTAACTGCAGCTGTATTCATTTTGAAATTGAAGTTGCACCGGTGGCTGAATCCGCCAGGGAGCGCCATTATCTAGATTCGGTTTGTAAGGTCGTCTATAAAACCGTGCACAATGATGCACTTTCTCATCATCATCATGCTGTCGGTCGCCACAGCAATATAAACCATATCCACAATATAAACCATATCCTATCCTCTAGCGACGGTTATCTGCTTAGTGGGGAAATGATGACAATGAAACCATAGTAATGGTCTCAAATAGAGGTGGTCCATAGCACAAGCACCTTACAAGTAACAATCAGGTAACTTAAATCAATATCGTTCTATGTTCCGTCCGTAGTTTTATTTTTATTTTGCACATGTATTTTCCTTCTGGTCTACTCGTGCAATATACAGATCCGTGCATTGGCGCCAGTTAATTGCGAGAAGAGAGACACGCATTCTACGTTCGTGTGTAGTCGTGCACCTTGCAGACGGTCCCTGGCCCAGCCCCGTGTGTGAGAGCAGAGCAGCAGCAGACGCTCGGCGCTCAGAGTCTGAGCAGAAGTGAAACGTCTTCGTCTGCTTCATCATCCCCTTTTCAAGCATGCACTGTAGCGTCTGTGTCAGATTTCACACTTTTCTAAAAGCGTGTAGCCGGCAACCGCTCACCCCTTAGTCTCTCTCTCTGCCATGCGAGAAAGGGGGACGTGAATGGGCTCCGTCGTTGTCCGCTGATCTCAAGCCGTCGCGGGTCTCTTGCTCTGCGGGGACAGTTCTCCTCGGACCCGCGCTGTCGACGCGTGCGGCGCTTGTTATGTTCTCGCTTTAAAGTTGGGCGCGAGGGGAGGGAGCGTGTCGCCAGCCTGGCTTTGCGGGGCGGTCCAGAAAGTTCCCGTTGCAACATGGACTAAGTAGTTGGTAACTCCAGGGAGCGTGTGGATAGACTAAGTGAACACCTTTTTAGTGGTTTGTTGTGTGTGTGTGTGTGTGTGTGAGAGAGAGAGAGAGGGACCACCATGGAGGAGGAGGACCTGCACGGAGAGAACGGCATCCACGCCACCAAGGACATGCGGCTCCGGCTTTGTGTTTTAAATGAAGTCCTCCACACGGAGAGGGATTATGTGAGAACCTTGCTGTTCCTCCAGTCGGTGAGTGACCCCGTGTGTGTGTGTGATTTCAACCCGCGTCTCTCTGTCTCTCTACTGGTGTTTGTTTGAAACATACCATCAGTCTCCTCCGGCTGATGAAAAGCTCTGGTCGTATACACTTGTAAGCCTGGTTTATTTGTACTGTCTGAACCGGAGCACTCTCTAACCGGTACACACATACCAGGGCTCGACTCTTGTACAACCCGCTAGGATACTTTTTTTTAAGTATTGATCACGTCCCTCTTAACAGTATCCAGAGTGTAGTATTGTACCGCTAAGTGAATTAAAGTGTGTGCTATCACACTGCTGTGTGTTAAAGCCCCCCTCAGGTTGGGCTTGGCGCGGTTTGCACAGCAGTGTCTGTAGACGTTCACACGTTGCTTTGTAATTAGACTGATATTCATGAAGCATTCAGTGTCGATAAGAGATCTCTCGGGTGTTATTCATTCATTCACTTTTTTGTTGTTGTTGCCCCACCACCACCACCACACACACTCACAGCATCATGTGTGATGGACGAGGGGTGTGAGTAAAAAAAAAAAAAAAGTGTTCTGCAAACAAGTGGACTGATTCTTTGTCTGTCAAAGTTTACAATAGTAAATACTTGTCACGCAGTTGTTACCGCATCACGCACAACGCCCACGCTTGTATGTGTGTGTGTGTGTGTGTGTGTGTTCAGACCCCAGGATGCGACTCCTCCCTAGTCGGTCTTCTTTTGTTTTTCTGCGTCTTTTACTGTGGATATCCGGACACACACACACGATCTAAGTGATAATAGAGCAACAGTATTTAAGACTAAATATGTAAAAACATAATTTATTGTCATTATTAAAAAGTTTCATACAGTTGTTTACAGATGTTATTAAGCATTATAGCAAAGCAGATTAAATATATATATGTTAAGTTCTGACTTCTGCTTTAAAAACACAGCACCAAAAGGTGTTTGAGAGAATTAACACGTCTGTTCCAGATTGTATGGAGGAGAAAGAGGCTCTGGCGGTAAAGCAGCGGCCGTTAGGCCTACATGAATGGCTGGCATTGTCCGCGACGTATAGAAGCTGATGGAGCTCCCTAACTTGAAATCTGAATTCCGTGACAAACAGCGACACCTCTGGTGAAACCATGTTACTGCGGCGAGTGACTGATTGAGTGAACGAAGGACAGCCATGTGATATCACACGGGGTAGTGCCGTATGGCGTGACATCATGTGTGTGTTGGGTGGTATCTCTCGGGGAGGGTTGTTGTAGTGTTTGATTTGTGTGTGTGTGTGTGTGTGTGTGTGTGTGTGTGTGTGTGTGTGTGTGTGTGTGTGTGTGTGTGTGTGTGTGTGTGTGTGTGTGTGTGTGTGTGTGTGTGTGTGTGTGTGTGTGTGTGTGTGTGTGTGTGTGTGTGTGTGTGTGTGTGTGTGTGTGTGTGTGTGTGTGTGTGTGTGTGTGTGTGTGTGTGTGTGTGTGTTCTCATGGTATCAGTGGCATACATTATTTACAGTCAACAACAAACGGGATCGAATCTATAGGTTCTATCACCAGCCCCTAACTGTGACACACACACACACACACACACACACACACACACACACACACACACACCCCCCCCCCCCAGCCTGGACCAGAGAAAGGAGGAGGATGCGGAGGGGGGACATCTTGACCCTGTCTCCCCCCCGGATTATAGAAGCTTCCATCGTTAGCCGCGATCGTTAGCTATCCTTGTTGATTCAACTCAACAAAAGGATTTTCCCTGTTTCCCTCTAGGATAGATCAGATATGGCAACGGGATTATGCGGTGACATATTCACAAGGATGTGGCTAGCAGGGACATATTCACAGGGATGTGGGCGGCTTCATACTAAAACTAGGGTTGGGTTTTTTTGAACAAGTCGGTGGTAACATAAAAAGTGTGTGTGTGTGTTGGGGGGCTTCGGTGTAATAGGAAACATCCGGTAAACCTGTTAGTCACACACACACTTCTCTTATCTACTCTGACCGGACCCCCAAGAGCTATGCCACATAACCTCTCTCTGGACTATACAGCCCAGTTTGCATGAGACACCAATCCTCTCTCTCTCTCGCTCTGTGTGTGTGTGTGTGTGTTGCCCTCCTTCATCACCCAGGGGGAGACCTGCATCAGGTTTCTGCTTCTGGGTGGTGTGAGAGGGGTCTAGGGTCCCTCACACTGACCCCAGCTCCGGTGCTATCAGCTCACGGTGACTCCATATGAAGCTGAGAATCTGGTGGGATTCAAACCTGTGGACCCGTCACACAGCACGTGCGTGCAGGAGGGGAGGCGGGGGGGGGGGGGGGCTCGTGAAGATTTTTATTGTCTCGTTGGGGCCCCCACTAAACGGCTGGTTGAATAACAGTCAGACAAGACCCAGTGGACCTTAAAATCCCCTTCAGGCCCAGTGTGGTGTTCCTTGCTGAAATGCGGTGCTTGTGTTTGCGGTGACTGCGCTTGAGGTTAGACGACCCCTAACCCCCTATCGGCTCCTCAATGACCTCTAAGCCCTACTAGCTCTCCTTAATGACATGCATCTAAAAGTCACCGCAGGCTACTTTTGGATCCAAGTGTGCTGAACGGTAATAACGTGTGTTTTACAATGGGTTTCGTCATTGAATGAAGCGGAGGGAGAACGCCGGTCGATGACCCATGTGCACCACTGTAGGGAAGATACATATTGTTTAATGTCTAATCAGCCTACGTACACCGGTTCTGAAACTACTAATAATAGAAGTCGTGAGCTAGTATACCACCATCAGTCCCCAGCAGTAATCATAACTCGTATTCATAACCCGCTCAGGACTGGAGGCTCTTTGATGTAGTTGGGGTGTACCGCCCAAAATAATCTCGTGTGTGTATATAATCTCGCTTCTTTTTTTTGTTTAATAATCATGTGCATTTTAAGCCATCTCTTGTGAGGCACGAGGCACCGCTCCAGGAATGTCGAGAATCCCTGGCTGGCGTGTCTGAACCGCGGCAGCAGCAGCAGCAACAGCAGCCGGGGGCCGTCATGACGTCCTCCTCCTGTGCTGTTGCTTCATACGCCCGCGGCTACCTTTTACAGTCTCCCCTTCCAGTGCTCCTGAAACGCCGTGCGTCAGCGCAGCTGCAGCAGCAGCGGCGGAAGCGGTCGCCTGTGAGATTTTGAGAAATGTTGAAGTGCAACGCCAGGCTAAAAGCCATGTTTGACAAAACCCACGTTGGCGGAAGTCAACTTTGAACAACTCGTTGTGATGCGTGAAGACTAGGGCTTTAAACTAGGGCTGGGCGATGTGGCCAAAATCTTCTCTCGCTCTCTCTCTCCGTCTCGAGTAATATAATTGTTCATATATTATTAATATTGGACCAGCGTTTGATTTCAAGTGCTGCATTAAACATACAGCACATATCGAATATACATCATACGTATAGAAAATACAGCACATAGAATATATATAATATGTATTGTATAGAACATACAACATTGTATAGAACACACAGCAAACATATATGTGTATAACATACAGCACATATCGAATATATATCATATGTATAAAACATACAGCACATATATCATATACATCATATGTATAGAACATATAGCACACATGGAATATATATGTATATATGTGTGTGTAGAACATACAGCATGTATTGAACACAGACCAAGGGCCATGACTCAGATAGATGCCACTTCCGCTATGGCAATGGAGCGAGGCCTCGACATGTACCCGAGCAACCTCAGCTCTTCGTCAGCCAGCACCAGGGCTAGAGACAACAAGCCAGCCTCCCAGGGTTGGGTGTTGCTGGTGTCGACAACTGTACATTGTTGGGTGTTTTGACTGCAGAGCGGGTAGCATAGCATGGGATGGGATGGGAGGATGCGGTGAGCTTGCTTAGAAGCTTGCAAGAGCTTAGCATAGGAGTAGGTTAAGACCCCCAGGAATCTCCCCCCGCCCCCCCCCCCCCCCCCCCCCCCCCTTCACCCCAGGGAGGTGGTCTCCTGTTTTGGGTTTGTGGACAGTCACTCCGTCCTTAATGTTTGTCAGGATTCCCCAAATACAACCAGATGTAGAGGTTCCGCTGAGGATCAAAGGTTAATTTTCCCCCTATTTGGGGAAAAATACCCTGAACCCAACAAACAAAACACGACTTCTCTCTTTGGAAAGGAAGGTGTAGTGCAAATATATTTGTTGGTGAGCTACATTGACGCCATGAGATGTTGTGTTGCTTTGTGAAGAACACACTAGATACAGTGGGACTGCTCGAGGAACATGGAACCACATGGTTTTGGTTCGATGAGGTGTATTCCTTGTGATCATTTTTGTCGTCGTATATCCACCATATTAGCTTTAGTTTTTTTGGGTGATGTTCTTAAAATGCATCTTCCCAGAATGCCGGATGATAAGAAGTGCTGTGTGTCTATTTGTGTTCAGCGCTGGTGTGACATCTGGAAGCAGTCTTTCATTCAGTAGAAGCCTGTTATTTATGCAGCAGAAGTCTTGTGAGCTTGCAAGTTCGGGAACAAATTGATCTGATCAATGTTGCACCCCTTAAAGGTTTGGAAAACCTGAAGCACTTTACAATCAGATACTCGTGTTGTTTGAGGTACCGGTTGTTCTCAGCCTCACCTGTAGGCCGCCGTGAAGGAAGGCGTCTGCTAAGTAAATAAACAAATGAATAAAATATGAACCTTTGCTTCAGTGGCCGCAGCCACTGGGTGGATCTTTCCCGATTCCACCCGCATGGCTGGTCCAGCCGTCATGGCGCCCAGCAGGGGCCCTGCTTACTTCTCAATCAGCGCCGTCCTCTCACCGTTTTCCATCCACAACACTGTTGATGTCTGCCCGCTGTAATTCCAGGTGTGTTGCCTCGATGTCTGCGTTGTGGTTTGGCGCAAATGAGCATTGTCCCGTGTAATAAACCTTAAAAATAAACGCAATTTCAGTCTACCAGACGGCCGTAGTCCAATGTACACATGGGTGTAATCTACATTTTAAACATTGTGATTTAGCTTGGTAGGGTAGCGCTGGTTTTGCACACGGTAAGGCATCCGTAGTCCTGCAAAGTGTTATTTACACCCTGGTCAACCACCACCCCACCCCCCCTCCCCCTCCTTCTCCTCGGTTGAATTACAGTCCAGGATCTCTGTGTATTGCACCCTTCAATCATCTCTGGATGGATCCCTCGCCACTGACTCGTAATGACTGATCTCCAGGTCAAATAAGGCCAAAACACACACACAGAACACACGCTGTTCCAGACCGCCAGATGGCCCAGCCAGTCTGGTGTGGGACGGGGTTATCTTCCCAGAGCCACATGTCACTCTCATTGGAACAGATGATAAGGTAGCGCTGTGGTGCGTATGGCAGCCTTCTCTCCATGGCCCCCAAGAGAGAGGGAGAGGGAGAGAGGGAGAGAGGGGGAGAGAGGGAGGGAGGGAGGGAGAGAGGGAGAGAGGGAGAGAGAGAGAGGCAGCGTGCGTGCACTGCTGTGCTGGGCCTGTTTTGTTATTTGCTGTGTGACGACTGAGGTAAAAGCGTGACCATAATTACGTGGGGTTTGCAGAGTGACTTGAAAGTGTGCCGGCAGCAGCATCATTAAGTCTATTTATAACTGATTGACTCTGCACCCGTGAGCACGGAGGACTGGAACACCTCGTCAAATGAGACGCTCCAACACCCACCCTCCCCCTCCCCCTCCCCCTCCCCCCCCCCCCCACACAACTTCTTGTAATTGTACTCCCGTTGGGCCAATCTAACCAATAAAACCGCAAACGGGAGACTGTCTCTCTTCAATTCAAGATTCTTTATGTGCCAAATACAATGGAATGCTTACTCCCCATTCACTCCCGCATTCAGAATTTCTACAACAATACTACGCTATACTACACTATCCTATACTACAAACAACAACACTATAAACCATCTACTATATTATTTACTAAATACTATAAACAACACTATACTATAGACCATACTACTTACACTATACTATACTATGCTATACTAGACCATGAGTCACAGAGTGACTATACTATACAATACACACTTTGTTATACTATCTGAGCACCAGACTCTTTATTATTGGAACCTGGATGATCTCACTATGCGTGGTACATGCATTGTATGCCATACATACATTAAAGCGGTTTGCTGCTCGTGGTTCTCGTATGGTTGTTTCCCCGCTGGCTACTGCTGTAGATACGAATGCATGAGAACCATCAGACCATCCATGAAAACACAATTTTAACAAAAGTATATATATATATATATATATATATATATATATATATATATATATATATATATATATATATATATATATATATATATATATATATATATTGCGCTGGAGCCGAAGCCAATGCATAAGTGCTTTATGGACCACATGAAAGTACTTATTTCTTTATTTTTGGTGTGTGGATGTGCCACAGAGATGGAGCAGGGCGTTATAATTGAACCGCTTATAACATTGACAGTATTGACAGTTTTTTTTATTTTTAGTACTGCCGCCATCGCAAGCAAATCGCCAAGGACCAAATACATGTGCCAACCCCCCCCCCCTGTGTTTTTAGACTTAAAGGGGTCCCTATTTTTACCACTAGATAGGGTGTTGATTGTGTGACATCACAAGTGGGTAGCGGTAGTGTTCTTGGAAATGTGGTTTCCTATGTAAGAAGCACATGAGGAACTATCTGAGGATTGGTGCGGTCAATGGTGTGACTTCACATGTACAACTCTTTAAACTTTGAAGCGATAGAGGCAACTAAGCCTGTTGTCAATGTCACCACCTTTCTTACATATCTGCTTTATTTTTCCACTATTCTGTATGGTTTCCTCAGGCATTTTTGGGAGGACGACGTGTCTAACTTCACATATTCTTAGCATTTAGATGATTTTTTTTTTTTTGCGGTGCCGGTGGGAAGGTTAGGCACAAGGTCGTGAAACACTCCTCTCCACCTGGATTTTCCTCCTGCCTAAATGGGGATTTTTCTGGCTCCCAACAATATGTCGGCGTGTATAAGCCATGTCTAGCGACCCCGAGACACAGCCTTCTGTCACACACGCAGTAGAGCGTGCTCCTGTTTTTTTGCAGTCTATTTAAGCCAGTTGTGTGACTGTTGCTAAGCCGACGTCAAGCTGTGGGAACGTTGTACAACGGGCGGGGAAGATTTAGTGATGTGGACGTCCTCATTATCTGCGGAGTGGTGGAAGAGCATAGCAACGCCTTTTTCCTTTTTTTTATTGTGCAGAGAAGATGGGTTTCATTTAAGGGGAAGCTGCGGATTCTCTGTAAAGTAAAACCCCACGCGTCTAGGCTCAGTTCTCTTCTTTCAGTGGAGGACATTTGGATTGGTGGGGAAAAAATGATTAATATTGGTTTATTGGAATTCTTAATGAGTGGCTGTAGAGACCTGTGCAAGTCAAACAATGCATGGCAGCGCAAATCCCAGCCATCAACGTGGAAGATACCCGGGAAGACCGGATGTCTTAAAAGCAGGCATTGTCTCGGAGCGACCATCTACCGAGTCTGCAACTTCAGCATATTTGCTGCTGTGCTAATTGCACTGTTCCATTACACAGGTCTATCCTCCTTTTAAGGCCAATACCCATCTCCCATAAGGCGTCCAAAGAGCCATGCACTTTAATGTCCCCTCAAAGCGGAAATGAGGAAGAGGAGGAGCCGATAAACACACAAGGCGAGAGTGAAAGAGGACTTTGTGTTGGGATGTCGGGGCCTGCCAAAAGAGGAGGCTCAGGGAGGAGACGCAGGGCTGGAGGAGGAGGAGGATAAGAGGAGTTGTGGAGGAGAAGCAAGGGGAGTTTAGAGAGTGGCTGTGAATTACGTCTTTTGAGAGAATGAAGTCTGCCAGGGATGGCTGGGGTGCCCTCCATTGTGGGAGCCCCACAGGCCTTTCCTGGCTCTGCTACCCCTCTCCCAGACCACAAAGACGGCCTTTCTTCATTTATTTATTCAATTTTCACGCCACTTCGACCCCCGAGTGGCCTCCATCCCTTCCCCACTGCCCTCTCCCTTTATCTCCCCAGCTCTCCTCCATCGCTCTCTCCATCCCTCCTTCACTGCCCCTTTATCTCTCTCTCCCCTCCATCTCTCTCCTTGTCCCTCCTTCACTGCCCTGTCCCTTTATCTCTCCCCTCCATCTCTCTCCTTCATCTCCCTCCGTCCCTGCACTGTCACTTTATCTCTCATCTGTTTCTCTCTTCATCCCTCCTTTTGTGTCCATCTATCCCTCCATTCCTCCTGTCTCATGTATTCATTCCTCCCTCTACCCCTCAGTCCATGCCCTGTGTCCCTATCTCTTTTAACCAGTCCCTGCCTCTTTAACTCTCCATCTCTGTCCTTTCCATCTCTCCTCATTTGCGCCAATAAACGGCCTTGAAAGTCTTGACAGTGTTTTTCAGTTTAGTTTGGTCTTCGTGGAGAGGTAGAGGAGGAGGGTGGGACATTGGGTGGGTGGGGTGGGGGGGGGTCTGGTGACCCCAGAGCAGCATCCAGGTCCCGGATTCTGGGATTCTGGTGAAGGCTGTGGTGGGAACCGAAGCAATCTGAAAAGACATTCTCAGGGCTTTTAGAGGCGACAAGCAAGTGTTTGGCGAGGGTGAGAGCTGCTTGTAATGTGGGGGTTTCTCTCTCACTCTCTTCTTTCTCTCTAAACACTATCCCACCTCAACAAAACAATCTTATGTTTTATTTTTATTGTATTCGTTCATTTCATAGTAAACGTGTGTGTGTGTGTGTGTGTGTGTGTGTGTGTGTGTGTGTGTGTGTGTGTGTGTGTGTGTGTGTGTGTGTGTGTGTGTGTGTGTGTGTGTGTGTGTGTGTGTGTGTGTGTGTGTGTGTGTGTGTGTGTGTGTGTGTGTGTGTGTGTGTGTGTGTGTGTGTGTGTGTGTGTGTGTGTGTGTGTGTGTGTGTGTGTGTGTGTGTGTGCGTGCGTGCGTGCGTGCGTCCCCCCTAGAGGTGATGGGGAATTTTGTGTGGCTTGTGTTCAGAAGCCTCGCCGGCGTAGGTTGGAATTTATGGAAAGTATTTCTCCCTTCTGGTCACAGTCTCGCTCGGCAAACAAACCAACAAATGAGTGAGAGCACGGGTGTGACTGTTTTCCGCAGACCTCTCTCTCTTTCTGTCTCTCTTCACGGGACACTGGTCTAACTCCCTTTCAATATATTGGATACTCTCCTTCTGGAAATGGACCTGGCTGTAAATGCAATACCCCATGGCCCACACACACACTGACCAGCAGTAAAAATTCCTTCCATGAACTTTGACATTTTTGAGATAAGATTTTAGAGAACAGAAATGGGTTGCTTTAAGATTAGGATCAGGCTCAATCCTGAGGGCCCCCAAACCCCCCCCCCCCCCCCCAACCCACACCCACCAAGCCACAGGAGCCCCAAGCCGGGGCCCGGCTTCCCAACAGGACCTGTCCAGTAAACCATCTCTTCCTGTCTGTCTCTCTGTCGGTCTGTCTGTCTATATGTGTTCAAATTTGCTGCCAGGCGTCTTTTGTTACTTCTGCTTCTTCTTGGTTGTTTCCATGCATGTTTCCTCTTCCTCTTACCCCTCTTCATCTATGGCTGTCAGCAGTGTCTTCAAGAGAGCGAGCGAGAGAGAGAGAAAGAGGGAGAGAGAGAGACAGAGAGAGAGAGAGAGAGAGAGAAAGAAAGAGGGAGAGAGACAGACAGACAGACAGACAGACAGAGAAAGAGAGAGCGAGAGAGATTCCACTGCACTCTAACTTCTGTCTTCCTCTTTTTATTATCAACGTGAGTGAGTTTACTGCAAGGATTGTGTATTGTGCTTGCTTATTTTTGTACATTTGTATTGATGGTTATGTGTATAAAAACACTATTTTTTTTTGTTTACTTCTGGATCAACAGACATGTACTAGATGTTAACTCTGCTTATGAATTATATAAAGGGTGTGTGAGTGAGAGTATCAGTCAGCGTTTCTAATTCTATCCACAATATGAACTCCCTGACGTTGAAGAGTTTGACCAGCCTGGTGACCTGTATCCCCCATTAGTTAATCCCCCTAATGCCCCTGAGAGCAGTCGTCTCCGTCTCCGTCTCCCCGTCTCCCCGTCTCTCCGTCTCTCTGTCTCAGCTCTACTGGATCAAGTGTAAAGAATGAGAGATGATCTGTTTTTTTTTTTTTTTTTGCTGGCATTTCTATAACCTCGTCCTGTTCCAAAGCATTGTGACACTGTAAAAATACCCCAACCGGCATTATGATGGCGAGTTCCCCGTGTTACTATTAGTGTGACTGAACAACTTCAGTATATAGGACTCCACCGTCGGTGTGGCAAATGTCTCCCAGCTGAGAAAAAAACGCTCCAAACGCGTTCACATTTGGATCACACATGTTGGGAGAGAGAGAGAGAGAGAGAGAGAGAGAGAGAGAGAGAGAGAGAGAGAGAGAGAGAGAGACTCAGCAGGCCTCTCATTGGTTCTCGGGTCAAAGGGAAGACATGGTCTAGAACGGTACTGAGTCAGCATATGGAGCGTCTGCTCTCTCTCTCTCTCTCTCTCTCTCTCACACTCTCTCTCTCTCTCTCTCTCTCTCTTTCCCCCCCCCCCCCTGTCTGGCACCTTTTTTGCTCCAATAAATCTCCACCGGCGACCCCCACCGCCACACATCTGATCATGTTGGCCGTGGATCACACACACGGACGGGTCCCCGTAGCGCGGCTAGTCGCTGGTTATACGGACCTGCTGGTTACAACCGGTTACTACTGGTGATACAACCAGGTGGAGGACAATTGGCCAAAACACGACGGACCCGCTACACATACAAAGCAGAGTATGTGCTTAATGGTGATTTATAACTATGACTGGAAGGACTTTGCCTCGCTGCAGGAGAAGCTTCTAGTGAAACTCTATAAAGATACGATTACATCAAGCTTTTAGCAGACGCTTTTATCCAAAGTGAATTGAGACACATTAAGGAGCAGGTAGGGGTGAGGGGGGCGTCTTGCTCAAGGATGCCGACAGGTAGACTGCTGACATGGGGTTTCGAACCCAGAACCTTCCGGAATGGGAGTCAAACATTACACTCACTACATTTACCCCCCCCCCCCCCCCCCCCCTTACTCCAGCCCTGATTATTATAACTCCATGATTGAAATAGTTTTAAATTGTTGGCCTTCAGTCTGTGAGGCTACTGCAGTTCAATTCTGCGATTTGAGTGGATGCTGTGGAGAGAGAGAGACGTCTGCAACTTCCTTTTTAACTGAAGCGATGCTTCCTGCCCCGGAAATCTGTTTTGTGAGAGGAGGTTCTGTACTGCTGTTCCGTCTTGTGTGTCACGTGCACATGGGCCTCGGTGCTCACTTCCTCTGTGGCACTTTGTGGTTTCAAAGTTTGTACTAGACTCTCTTCTACCCATTGGCATGGCAGAGTGACACATAGACAACAATGGATTAGTCGCACGCACGCACGCACGCACGCACGCACGCACGCACGCACGCACGCACGCACGCACGCACGCACGCACGCACGCACGCACGCACGCACGCACGCACGCACGCACGCACGCACGCACGCACGCAGCACTATTCAGAAGGCGTATTTCACAGCTTGCGTGTAAACTAATTGAGTCGTGGAAGTGTTTTTCAGCGGCAGTGGAAGGCAAACATGTGGAGTTGGACATGCTAACATGGAGCCCAGAGCGGTTTACAGGCTTGTGTCTTGAGAGTTCTCCCCTCCCAAAGTGGTTTAAGGAGAGCCTGCCATTGTGGTACCCAGGTGGATCCAGATTCAATCTGGTACCAAACACACCACCACAACCACACCTTGATTTATGAATCTGTTGTGGTAACTATCAAGGACCATAGCAACTTAATTTGTTTATTTAGTTTCATTTATTATCTACAGTTATTTAGTATTAAGCTGTGGCTTGACATTTAAAAATTCGATTGTGTGTGCGCGTGTGCTTCGTGATAGGAAGTACAATTTCATGTCTCTCCCTAAACACTGACGTTTATTTTTTTTATTTTTTATACTTTGTCATTATCTCTAAACGACTCCATTCGATTTCTCTCACTCTCCAGTGGTTTCGTAGAGTGGCTGTTTGACCCACTTATACGCCCTAAGCTCTTTCTCTCTCTCTTGCTTTTCTTTCTTTCTTTCTTTCTTTCTTTCTTTCTTTCTCGCTGTCTTGCTTTTTCCTCTTTCTTTCTCTTTCTTTCCCCCCTCCCGCATCATCAATCTGTAAATTGGTAAACAACAACATTAAGCGCCTTCTCCTCTTCCTGCTGCTAAGCTGCGGTGGACAAGTGCGTCGGTCCGCTCGCCGCCCTGCTGACGTCAAGAGAGGATGGGTGGGAAAGGTCACTCCTTACGTAAACTAACACGCCAACCAGGACCCCCACCGGTCACGTCACTCGAGGTCTCGGTCGTCCACGCCGGCCGTGAACGGGGCGTTGCTATGACAACTGCAGGTGTTGGTTTGCTCCAGGTTTATGTAACCAGGTAGTTATTTTGGAAAACAAGAAGTCTTTCCATATTCCTGTTAGGCCCGTCCTCCCCCATTGCAGAGACCGCTTCCTTTGTCACGGCACTGATTTCTTATGTGGCTGTTGGTCTTGAGGAGAGGTGAAAGCTTCCTCTTTCTCTTTAAATAAACGTATTGTTTCCTTTGCGATGTCACTTCTGCAAAGATCCAGTGCAATCGAACACTGCAGTGATCCACTTCTATATAGCACTGCATAGATCCAGTGCTATCGAACACTGCAGTGATCCACTTCTATATAGCACTGCATAGATCCAGTGCTATCGAACACTGCAGTGATCCACTTCTATATAGCACTGCATAGATCCAGTGCTATCGAACACTGCAGTAGATCTAGTCATTTAGAACACTGCGTAGCTCCAGGTTTATAAAAACACGGTAGCGAGACGGTTCTTTAAAACCTTGCAAAAATGTGCAGATTATACTATCCGGTTACCCTGGCCTTCTCGGGCAAATCTCGGTGGGTCCACCTAAACAACACTCTGTCCTCGTATTCCCTATTGCTGCCTCAACCCTGCAGTCCACCTCCCTCATCTCCCCCTCACCCCCTGCCTCCAGTGTGTGAGCCAGACCGAGGCAGTCACTGTCTCCCACCTCCTGTACGGCCAGGGGGAGATCTCTCACATGACTGCTCCGGTGTAGACCCTGATAGCTCAGTCTCCCATATGGGAGCCCTGATCAACACACGCCCGGTGCCCAACCAACCACCCGCCCTGCCAAGAACCAGAAGGAAACCCCAAAGTGAACCGTCGAACTGTAGCAGGACAAAGTACTGGTTCCCGAACCGGCCGTCTTTAATTAGCCAGGTCCCACGAAATCCAGAATCCATTTCTTCAGCTTCTATTTTGGGCGAGTCCATAAATGCAACGTGGAAAGTGTTCTGAACGCGAGCGAGAGATCCGTCTCTAGTTTAGCATCTCTAAGCAGATATAATGGCTGGTTGGCTAGCTGTGTGTGTGTGTGTGTGTGTGTGTGTGTGTGTGTGTGTGTGTGTGTGTGTGTGTGTGTGTGTGTGTGTGTGTGTGTGTGTGTGTGTGTGTGTGTGTGTGTGTGTGTGTGTGTGTGTGTGTGTGTGTGTGTGTGTGTGTGTGTGTGTGTGTGTGTGTGTGTGTGTGTGTGTGTGTGTGTGTGTGTGAACATAATCAAGTAATGCTGTACTTCATATGAGAGTGTCCTAGTGTTCAGAATCAGTGGAACACAAGCCATTTACTGTCAATCACACATTCCATGGCGTGGGGAAACCAGCGATCGAACCAGCAAAGTCTCGTCTCCTTCATCGCCCGGCCGGCGTCTATTTGGACCCGCTTGGAAAGTAAACGGAACGCAAAGCCTTCGAGTCTGCGTTAAAGGGCTTTCATCAATAAAGTTTTCTGTATTGAAGGGAGGGAGGAGGAGGAGGAGGAGGAGGAGGAGGGTGCAGACCCTAACCTCGACGTGCTTCTTCACTCCAGTAACTCACCGGCGTGTCTTGTTCCCTCTCTTTTTGTCTTGCAGGCGTTTCTGCACAGAATCCGACAGACCTCTGAGGACCAGCAGTGTCTGACCCCAGAACAAGTCAAGGTACACTTGTTTTAACGGCCGACACGCTCAATAAACGCACAGAGACGTCTTTTTAAAAACCACACAGTCAACGGCAATGAACAAAAAAATGTATATACCTAATATATATACAATGTGTATATATATAGATATAGATATAGATAAAATAAATATTGTCATTGCCTTCTGACATATTTATATTTATTTTATCTCTGTTTCTTTTGTTGATTGTCCTTTTACATTCAAAGTGTGTATTTAAAGTGTGATGCCTTCCTTTGTAAAGCATGGGCTCTGCTGTGGTATGTAAGTCAGCCTCTGATACACGATCAAAATGTTCTCAGAATGAAAACTTTTTGGGGGATTTACAGATTTTGGATTTTTTGGGTTATGACATTTCTAAGGGAGTACAATATTTGGTAATATTGTCCCTCTTTCTTGTTTTGTAACCATAGCTAGTATCTTTTTTTATAGTGCCCTTCTCAAAACAGTGTTTTTCATGCGTTTTCCACAAATCACAATCTAATGCACGTGCTAAACTTGTTATTACTTTATTGTTTTCTTGCATCATTATTGTGTTTGTTTCATCCTGATATCATCATTGTGAACACAATCCTCCATAAACTGCCTACAAGTGATGTGTGTGTGAATAAAGTTTTGTTTGTCCACACCCCAGATCCTGTTCTCCAACATAGAGGACATCCTGGACCTGCACAGAGCGGTTCTGTCAGCGGTGGAGTCCAGCTTGCTGCCAGAGCCCCATCCCCAGAATGCACTGGGGCATGTCTTCCTGCAGTTTGTGAGTACACACACACACACACCACAGTGCTTTACTCTTTTTTTGCAAACTAGCTTGCATCCTGTCAGGCAGTCTCTCTCTCTCTCTCTCTCTCTCTCTCTCTCTCTCTCTCTCTCTCTCTCTCTCTCTCTCTCTCTCTCTCTCTCTCTCTCTCTCTCTCTCTCTCTCTCTCTCTCTCTCTCCTCTCTCTCTCTCTCTCTCTCTCTCTCTCTCTCTCTCTCTCTCTCTCTCTCTCTCTCTCTCTCTCTCTCTCTCTCTCTCTCTCTCTCTCTCTCTCTCTCTCTCTCTCTCTCTCTCTCTCTCTCTCTCTCTCTCTCTCTCTCTCTCTCTCTCTCTCTCTCTCTCTCTCTCTCTCTCTCTCTCTCTCTCTCTCTCTCTCTCTCTCTCTCTCTCTCTCTCATTCTTTCCTCCTTTGTTTTTTGTCCTTTTAAAAAAAAACGTTCTTATTGTTTTTTTTCTCTCTCTCTGTGGCTTCCTCTCTCGCCACCCCCCCCCCCCCCCCCCTTTGGTCCCCTCTGTGTGAACTTGTGTGGCCCCCAGGGGACACAAAGCAGCCCCTGTGTCCGGGAGGAAGACACTGTGGCCCACTCTGCCAAGGAGACATTGTGCTGCTCTCTCTCGCTCTCTCAGTACTCCAGGTCTCTCTCTCTCTCTCGCATTTAAGATGTAGATGGCGCAAACACAGGTCACGTGTCATTGTCACATGACCAGAATCCAGCATTACGCAACATTTGTTTTTGCTCCGGCCCATTGAAATCGGCCACGTGATAAGAATCCGTCCCGGGAGTTTCCTGCCATTTTTAATTAGGTTGAGTGTGATGGTTAAATGGGGCCCGACCGAGCACAACCGTAAACAAGCATCCTGACGGCAAGAGGCTGATGGGGACTGATGGACCGATAGGGGGCAGACCGACTGCTTAAATAATCCAAGTATCTTCATGTGTGCGTTCCCTGTTGGTATACGCTTGTGTTGTTTTGACAACAGGCCAATCATCGCGTTTGTGTTCATCTTGGCGGTACCGCTACCCGCTGAATATCTATCCCCCCCACACACACACACACACCCACCACGCCCTAGCCTCTGACCTCCTCTCCCTCTCACGGGTCAATCAGCCAATCAGAGCACAGCCTCTTGTCTTGCGGCCCTTGACCCTGGCGTCCCAGGGTCAACACCACGGCTGAGATTTGATTAACCCCTCGGCATTGTGGGGGCTGCAGAATGCCTGCTAGTCACAGGAGAGAAGAGGAGAGGGACGGATGTGGGGAGGGCAGGACAGGACAGGACAGGGGAGGGAGGGAGGAGAGCCGTGGGTTAATGACGTGCTTCACGGCTGCTTCGTGGTGCAGCCCTCTAACACGCGGACCCTATAGGAAGACACGCCTTGTGGCAACCGCAGGCTCCAGTTCTACCGGCGGTCCTATGCTGCATGTCACTCCCTCTTCTCTTCAACTTGGCTTCCCGGCCTCTCTTCGGTGTTGTCCTTAAAGGCTATTAAGGACATATAAAGCCCATAAAACATAATCCCATTAGTGTTAGGAGATTTAAACACCGGATAGGGTGTCTCCCAGCACGACGGGTTCTGGGTTCGAAACCCCAATATCAGCACACAGGCATCCTTGAGCCAAATGCCCTAACTCCTTCCTGACCTGTTAAAAATAAATAAATAAAATGAATAATAAATGTGATGAAAGTCCCTGTAGATTAAAGCGAATTCCCACCACCTCTGCATGCGAGGGTTAATCCATCCCCTCTGCCCACGACCGGAACCAGTGGATGAATCGAAGCCATGTTGAGGAGGAGCTGCTAGGCGTAAATATTTGCTCTATTTCTGACCGCGAGTTCCTTGGCCAAGGTGGACGCAGCGGTCCGAACACTGTCCTCATTATGGTCCCGTCCGAAACCAGCGGAGCCCGCGACCCGAGTGGGATATGGTCTCCTCTGTTCTGGTCCTGCCCACAAACACTCCCCACAGCTGGGAGTATGTCCCGGGCCTTGTGTGTATCAAAGAGCGAGACAGACTGAGCCTTGTGGAGCTGCTCTCGTACTCCATGCCCTTCAAAGATCTCTGCTGAGGCCTTGGAGAATCCATAGCCCCCTGTGGGTATGAAAGGGGGTCTTATTGGTGTGACTGCTGGGGACTTGTCGCGCTGTGTGGCTATTTTTAGACCAGCGGTTTTTATGACTGCTGGGTTGTTGTCACATGTTGGTCAACATGCTACTGAGCGCAGACAGAAGTGTGTTTCTCAGCACACGTTTCTCAGTGTCTATACGTGTGTCGGTGGCCCCCCCCCCCCCCCGAGTCAAGAAGAATCCTACACACTGCCGAGGTGTCCTTGGGCAAAGCAGCAGACCCCTACACTGCTGTCCGGGGCTGTATATACAATTGCTGCCCACTGCTCCTAATACTAGGATGTTTTAAATTTCGTGTGTACAAGTATGTGACCAATAAAAATGATTCAATTCACTCCAGATTTCGATTTAGATCTAGACAATATACCATGAGAGGGAGGGGGAGATAGATGTAAGCATTATTATTTTCGTCTTCTAAGGGTGTGTGTGTGTGTGTGTGTGTGTGTACGACTCCCAGCCGAATGGTACTGGGTTTGACTCCTGATTTAAGATCTGGTGATATTTAATTAATTTCCCTGGGGGAAATTGTTTGTTACAATTGATCTGCTCAGGGAAAGACCTGTGTGAAGTCATCAATGAAATAAGATGCCCTAACCCCTACCTGCTCATTTATGACCCCACTGTGATTCCGCTTTGGATTAAGGCAACTGCTAAATTACCAAAAGAAAAATGCAATAGTATTTATTTGTATATTTTATAATACAAGGTGATTATCAGAATGTTGTGTTTAATAGACGGCACACCAAACACACCAACGACTGAATGCAGGAATGAATGAACTCATGAATCTAGAATGTATTCCAGCTAGCTGAGCAGCACTCTGGACACACAAGACACAAGTCTGTGCTTTGAGTCGGGATCTAATGCCCGGCCCCTGCAGGCTGGCGTTTCCCACCAGAAGAGTGTTCAGGGCTCCCCCCCCCCTTCATCCCTAGCCATAGATCAGGGGCCCCCCACAACAATAGACTTGACACCAGAAGAGTGTTTGGGGTTCCCCCCCCTCATCCCTAGCCGTAGATCAGGGTCACAACAATAGACTTCAGTTTCACCTCCCAATTACCTCTCTATTGTCGTGTGTGTGTGTGTGTGTGTGTGTGTGTGTGTGTGTGTGTGTGTGTGTGTGTGTGTGTGTGTGTGTGTGTGTGTGTGTGTGTGTGTGTGTGTGTGTGTGTGTGTGTGTGTGTGTGTGTGTGTGTGTGTGTGTGTGTGTGTGTGTGTGTGTGTGTGTGTGTGTGTGTGTGTGATAAAGTCAGGGGCACAAAGTCAGGGTTCATGCTATAGGGCTACAGGTGCCTTGCTATGGATCCAGTGTCGGGATTGGGGGGGGGGGGGGGGGGCTACTCTACACAAATAATGTATTAAACCAAACACCCCTCGAGGATTGTATAGCGCCGATGGGTCTCAAGACCAGGCAATACAGATCTGCATGGTAAAGCTGTGGCTCTGGTTCTCTAGTGGACAATAGAGCTGTCAGAGGGAGAGAAAAGACGTCTGCCGTTCATAAATACTGCAAGAGACAGTGTTTGTTCGACTCAAAGGAGGGAGTTAAATTGAAACTTTCTTTTGTCCTGTCGGGCAGGAACACAGAGGTGCTGATAAGATGAGCCGGGGGGTGGGGTGCTTTATTCATCCCAGGCAGGAAATTAGGGTGTCACGGCTACCGGAAGAAAAATGCAGAAGTTTAAATTACAAATCCAAATAATGTAATCGACGGTAAAAAAGCTACAGAAACATACTCAAGAAAAGATACACACGGTATGTAATACATGAGTCAACGGCAACCCCCCAACAAATCATGTGAAATGCAGAAATGAACCGTATGTTTTTCTTGTTCCTCCAGAAGGGGAGGTTCTCCGTGTACGGGGAGTACTGCAGTAACCACGAGAAGGCCCTGAGACTGCTGGTGGAACTCAACAAGATCCCCAACATTCGCACCTTCCTACTGGTGAGGACCTGCGCCACGCTAGGCCATGGCTATTGTTATTGTATACCATGTTCCACCATGCTACGCTTCATCTACTACTACCACTACTACTACTTCTTCTACATATTTATTTCTCATGACTTATCTTCGTCTTCTCCACTTTGATCCTCCTCTCTTCCCTGGTCTTCATTGTCCTCTCTTGGCTCCTCCCCCCCCGCTCCCACCGGCTGTGGTCTGCTGCTAAATATTTACATTTGTTTATGACTTATTAGCTCCATCTATTGCCATCATGACATGTCCCCCCCCCCCCCCCCCCCTTAATCTTTTCACCCTACCGATTTCCTGTCCGCTCCTAACTACTTCCTGTGGACCACATCCTCTTCCTTTTGATTTGTCTGCTCTTCCTCTTCTCCCCCCTTTGTCATCCTCTTTTCCATCCGTCCCTCTCTCTCCCCCCCCCCCCCTTTACTTCCTTCCCTTACACAAGGGTCACCTCTGTTGCCATGGCCACGCTCCGATAAAGGGCAGGAAATGAGGTGATGTCGTTGTGTGGTACTTCCCCTCACCCCCCGAGGGTGTGAGGCTAGGGAGGGGGGGCTGAGGGCTCGGCCTTGGCCGCCACTTTGCCAGGTCTCTAGCCAGCAGCTGTTTCCATGTTTTGGTCAGCGGAGCCGGGGGTTGTCCAGACAATAAACCCAGGAAAGGCATGAGGGAAAGGGGGAAAGGGAGGGTGATGGTGGGCTGGGTCTCAGTTTGAGTAGGACTCTTAACAGAGATGTCACCAGCAGAAATCAGAGCAGGCCACGGTGAAGGATTGGCAGGTCTTCTGGGTTTTTGTCCAGGAGATCTGAGGCTCCCGTATCTGTCTGCTGCTTGATGGCTCTCTTCCCTAGCATCACCCTGACCCTCCAGACCAGGACAATGGAGATAGGAGCATGGTCATGTGGACTTGTGCGTGAGATAGATTGGTCTGGTCTGAGGACAGATTAGTTTAGCCCAGGCTACTTTGGCCGAGTCTGGCTCTAGTCCTGTCTGGTCTGGGTCTAGTATGGTGGTCTGGTAGCCATCCAAAATTCCTCATGAATCATGAACTTAAAACAAGTTTGACATGATAGTGAATGTCAAACATGCTTAGCGTTATGTAATGTAACCAGCCTTTAATCAAAAAATCAACTTCATTAAATCAGTTGATTACATGTACTGGTTATGCAGAGCAGACCATTTATTAACCTTGGCTAGTGACCAAGATGCAAAGAATCCACTTATTTCATTAAATAATAAATCATGTGAAGTCAGTTGTGATACCCATCAGAAACCCGAGCAGTAGTACCGCTTGACTCTCTCGCCTCGCCTCGTCTTGGCGGTATCCATGACAACCAGATCACCTGTGATGAGAACAATATGAGGGGGAATCAGAAGACAGGAGAGATAAGAAGGAGACTAGGACGGAGAAGGGATGGATGAGGAAGGAAGACGGATAAAAACAACCAAGGGAGGAGGGATAAGGGGAGAAGAGAACCTGAGGGACACAGAGATGGAGAGAGAAGGGGATGAAAAGAGAGGGAGAGAGGGACCACGTCAGTGTTTCCGAGGCTCTGTGGAATCCATGGAATGCTGATAACTCATTGCATTCTCATCTGGTGTCTTCCTCCTCCATACTCTCCTGCTGCTCACTACCTCCCTACTGCTCCTCAAGACCCTACTACCATGTACCCTCCTCCTCATGCTACTCCCTACCCTCCTACTGCTCCTCTAAACCCTACTACCCTGTACCCTCCTCCTGCTGCTCCCTATCCTCCTACTGCTCCTCAAGACCCTACTACCCTGTACCCTTCTCCTCATGCTGCTCCCTACCCTCCTACTGCTCCTCAAGACCCTACTACCATGTACCCTCCTCCTCATGCTACTCCCTACCCTCCTACTGCTCCTCTAAACCCTACTACCCTGTACCCTCCTCCTCATGCTGCTCCCTATATTCCTACTGCTCCTCAAGACACTACTACCCTGTACCCTTCTCCTCCTGCTGCTCTCTATCTTCCTACTGCTCCTCAAGACGCTACTACCCTGTACCCTTCTCCTCATGCTGCTCCCTACCCTCCTACTGCTCCTCAAGACCCTACTACCATGTACCCTCCTCCTCATGCTACTCCCTACCCTCCTACTGTTCCTCTAAACCCTACTACCCTGTACCCTCCTCCTCATGCTGCTCCCTATATTCCTACTGCTCCTCAAGACACTACTACCCTGTACCCTTCTCCTCCTGCTGCTCTCTATCTTCCTACTGCTCCTCAAGACGCTACTACCCTGTACCCATCTCCTCCTGCTGCTCTCTATCTTCCTACTGCTCCTCAAGATGCTACTACCATGTACCCTCCTCCTCATGCTGCTCCCTACCCTCCTACTGCTCCTCAAGACCCTACTACCATGTACCCTCCTCCTCATGCTGCTCCCTACCCTCCTACTGCTCCTCAAGACCCTACTACCCTGTACCCATCTCCTCCTGCTGCTCCCTATATTCCTACTGCTCCTCAAGACGCTACTACCCTGTACCCATCTCCTCCTGCTGCTCTCTATCTTCCTACTGCTCCTCAAGACGCTAATACCCTGTACCCATCTCCTCCTGCTGCTCCCTATATTCCTACTGCTCCTCAAGACCCTACTACCCTCCTCCTCCTCCTGCTGCTCCCTATCCTTCTCCTTTTGCTGCCTCCCAAGACTGTTCTTCCCCGTACCCTCCTCACTCACCCCCTCCTCCAGCTCCCCCCCCCCCCCCCTCAGCTACCCCCCCCCATTTCTTTCTTTCATCCGTTTCACATATCAAGATCAAAGTCATTGTCTTGGATTATTACCCTCTCTCTCTCTCTCTCTCTCTTTCTCTTTCTCTTTCTCTTTCTCTCTCTCTCTTTCTCCTCCTACTGTACAGGTCTCTGGAGGATTGGGTGGGGGGCCTGGGGGATGGTTCTCACATGGTTGATTTAAACTTTGATCTTGGTATTTCATCTTGATTTGATCTCATGGAAGTTTAAAGAAAGCTCTCTGACCCCGAATTCATCTTGGTACAGTTTCACCATAACACAGGGTTTTCCTAACCCCTCATTGAATACAAACTAGATGGGATCGGTAGATATTTTTGTGCTGTGCGTTTGTGCGGTAGCTGTTTTTGGTTGGGCACGTTTTTTGAGGGAAGCTTCCTGTGTTTGTTCCCCAGCACTGCATGCTCCTGGGCGGGAAGAAAAGCACCGAGATCCCCCTGGAGGGCTACCTCCTCAGCCCCATCCAAAGGATCTGCAAGTACCCCCTGTTGCTCAAGGTAGGTAGGGGCCTGCCTGCTCCACAGACGCATGGTGGTCCACAGGGCTTCTACTCCACTACACTACACTACACTACCACCCTACACTGCCTGACCCACACACACACACACACACACACATGCTAGTTACTACGGCTGCTTCTTAGTACAAAGACTTCAGCCCTGCTCTGTACCCAATACACACTGCTCTATTGTAGGCCAACCCTAACTACCCTACTAGGGCTTAACAATTATCAAAATATTATGATAGAAATTGCTATATGATTGAAAAAAAAAGTGTAAATCATTATAACTGAAATGCTGTAGAGATGCCATGGCCTAAACATTGTTTTCTGCAAATACAACAAAACACGCTTGTTTCAGAACCCCAAAACATTGGACATTTTGAAGGTTTTTTTAAAACTGTGACGCACAATTGATCATTCCCACTAATGGTGAATCATATCGGCAAATAATGTTTTACCATATTGTTCGGCCCTATACCCTGTGCTCTACCACTACTAGACTACATTGACATACCATACCCCTTATCCGTCCCCTACCCGACCTTACACCACATGGCACCACCCCTCAAAGACGGCATCCAACCGCATCGACTAATGCCCTCTATATGTTACTGATGTGAGTGCAGGACATGCACGCATCATGCACGCTCCTTTCCACGAGTTGACCTCCCTCTCGTGTTCTTGACGGTCCAGGAGCTTCTGAAGAGGACCCCCAAGAAGCACACGGACTACCCGGCGGTGGAGGAGGCGCTGCAGGCCATGAAGGCGGTCTGCTCCAACATCAACGAGACCAAGAGGCAGATGGAGATGTTGGAGGCTCTGGAACAGCTGCAGTCACACATCGAGGGCTGGGAGGTGAGGATTGGGGGGGGGGGGGGTGGGACCAGGACTAGGACCAGCTGGGGACACTTTCTTCAACCATGAGGGCATGCATTTCTGCATGGGTGGTCCCACAGTGGAATGTAACCCCTAACCCCGGCGTTGGGCTAGGGGTTCGAATTGATTGAGACTCTCTGATATGGTTATCTATCTCCGAGTGGGTCGGTGACTGCATCACCGGTATAGTTCCATGAAGCAGACGATGCTGCCACCAGCCATTAAAATGGCTGCTTGAGGGCTCCTCCCCAAGGCAAGAGAGTAGAGCAGAGCAGATGGTACATGCTTAGAGCTCTCCCTCGAGTGTGTGTGTGGTGGTGGCTGGTTTAACCTGTGGGCCTTGATTAACAATGACCCACAGGTGTGCAGAGAGAGAGAGAGAGAGAGAGAGAGAGAGAGAGAGAGAGAGATTTTGCAAATAAGAAGCTGGAAACCTCGTTTCCCTTTTCTCTAACAAGCACTTCTCTCTCTCTGAAGTTGAGTTTCTGAGTAATTTACCAACGGGAGACAAGCGTAGATAACCGGATTTGAAAAAGAGGAGGAGGAGAAATGGTTGTAAGAGCCAACTTGCCGGGGTCCGGCGCGAGAAACCGGCCAATCAGGTGTTGAAGAAGAGTTCTTCCCTGAACCATTAGGGTCCATTATGTCTGGAAAGCACTTCCCAGTCCACACACAGGCGCATAGGTTATCTGTCTCTTAACGGCATTAGTCTACTTTCAGTTATGCTGTGGGCTACACACTCTGTCTTGGTACTAATGGAACACACACACACACACACACACACACACACACACACACACACACACACACACACACACACACACACACACACACACACACACACACCACACACACACACACACACACACACACACACACACACACACACACACACACACACACACACACACACACAATGATTTACAAGTGTAGACACTAACACACGTTATCCATATGTGCACGCACTCTTGCTATAAATACATGAAAACTAGTTAAATATACAGCAGATGAGTACAGACACACATGCATACACATAGTCAGACACACAGAGTGTGTGTGTGTGTGAGATCTAGGCCTGTGGTGCGTCCCGGGTGAACATTGCCGGGACTCTCGGTGCTCTCTATAAACTCCAGAACGTCGGACATCCATCACCAATTTACCCCCGGCTGAATCCATTATGGACGCCTCTTAGCAGCGTGTGGTTCTGCTGGGCTAGGACCCCATCACGGACTTCAAATTGTGTGTGTGGGTAAATCCACACATGGACATAGTTGGTTCCAGTTCATCTGCAGTGGAGAAGCAAATGGATTATTATTTGTTTTTAGAACGACCTGTGATGGATTACAATTGTATGTTTTGTAGCATCGGCGTTGGGCGTGTGAGGTCGGTGTTGCCACACTTGAAGAACACAACAGGCCTGTTCCCCCGTGGTCGTTAAATAACTAACGTTGCTCTGAACCAGGAGCACCTTCTCAGGATTGTTTATTATGGTTCTATTTGGTTATTTTGTGGGTTTTTTCTCTTCAAAGCTTACCAGTTATGGCTGAGAACAAGCAAAGTGCCGCAACATCGAC
Source organism: Muraenolepis orangiensis (assembly GCA_027704905.1). Classification (NCBI taxonomy): domain Eukaryota; kingdom Metazoa; phylum Chordata; class Actinopteri; order Gadiformes; family Muraenolepididae; genus Muraenolepis; species Muraenolepis orangiensis. Next base: position 10,767,578 of record CM051013.1, on the reverse strand, counting down.
TGCAAAGGCCCTCCCATAGTGGGATGGCGATGCGTTGTCATTGGCGATGGGATGTTTCAGTGTCCTGGCGATGCGTTGCGATTGGTTCTCTTGACGACCAGACTTGTTGGGATGAACGAAGATTCATCGTCAACGGATCAGGAATCACTTGAGGCTTTCACCGTTCATCAATAAGTGATCAGCCCGAAACATACAGCAACGGGTCTGCACCACGGGGTTAAGTCGGCGTGCGTGTGCGTGTGTGCGTGTGTATGGGTATGTGTAGGTGCTTGTATCTCTACCTGCTTGTGGCGGTGTGCTGTAAAATTTATTAAAAGGAGAATGCAAGGTATCTGAACGCCTCCCATTGGGTCTCAATTCAGGTCTTTTTTTTTTAAGTGTTTCCTGTAAGCCCTGTAGTACTTCCCATCAACAGTATTCCACCCTTCTCCCCCCCCCACCCCCCCCACTGCTCTCGGACTGTCGGTGCAGAAGACTTGCAGCCTGTGTGTTGTGTGTGTGTGTGTGTGTGTGTGTGTGTGTGTTGTCGAGACAGGAGAGAGCGTTTGAACCCAGAGTTCAGGCCGCCGTTTAGGTTCATATTTTGGCCAACTGTCTGGGCCCCAGAGAACCATTTGCCCTTTGACCCTTCTGGGCTCCCAGCCTCTTGGGAGTACGGTAATGAGACGTATGAGGCGATGAAGAGAGAGCGAGAGAGAGAGGGGGGGAGAGGGAGAGAGGCGGGGGGGGGGGGGGTAGTGAGGGAGAGACATAGCCATGCGTTGTCTCTGTTCTGACATGGGAAGAGGGGAGATTTACGTTGCCACAGCTGTATCCTCGCAGTGTTCTCGCTGAAGTGGTGAACTCTTAGCGACGTGCTCTCTGCTGCCATATCGCTGCTCCTCGACGTGGACTCCCATGAGAGCTATCCAACATCCCGGGCTGCTGGTCCAATAATGGACTGCGGCCACAGTGATCAAATATTAAACCCCCTCACGCCAGTGTTTTCTCTTTTGAGGGTTGGAGAAACGTGCCAGCAAGGTTCATCCAGTCGAGGAAATATCAAGTCTCTCGTATCATGTTGATGTTTTTTTTCCTAAAGCTTTGTTACCACAGTTGCAGTCCTGCAAATGCTCCCAAGGCCCCGGACATTCAATTCTATTAAGTCATTGAGCAGACAGTTTTATGCATAGCAACACACAGTGAATTCAGATACACAACTGGAACAGGTTAGGACATCAGCTCGTTAGAATAGATACCAAAGGACTTTGATCTCAGAGAAATTGTGGATTGATTTGTATTTTTCTTTTTTTACATGTCAAATATTTGTGAATTACTTTTGTAGCCAGGAAGGAAAATAAAGATGAAGTGTGTTGAAGTAGAGGGCAAATGACGAGTAGCATAAGACCACCGCTTGTAATCTAACCTGCGACCGTGACCAGGTGTGTTGATACATGGTTAGAGTACCAGCGGGTCGAGCCACCACAAGTTTCGCCCCAAAGAAATGTTCAGTTTCTGACTCCAGTTCTGACCTCTGACCTCCCCAGGGAACCAACCTCACGGACATCTGCACGAAGCCGCTTCTGCATGGCAACCTGCTGAAGATCTCGGCCGGGAACATACAGGAGCGGGTCTTCTTCCTGTTCGACAACCTGCTGGTCTACTGCAAGAGGAAGTCCAGGTGGGCAGGGAGAACGCTAGGCCCAATCATATTTCCCGCTGGTGATTTCTGCCCTGCTTGCCTTTCTGGTTCCTCCCTCGCTGATTCTGAGCAGAGTCGGAAGTCCGCCAAAAGTCAAGAGTTTTTCCAGTTGCTCACAATACAATACAATACCATACAATATACTTTGTTATATTGTTTCCTATGGGGAAATTTGCCTCAAATGTTGCACACAAAAATGACTCATAATGACTTACTAGAGCACATACTGTAGCAATGCAACACAATTGACATGTATTGCTTAATGACTTGAGGAGGTTTGTGTGCATGTTTACTTGTACGGTGCCTCGTCTTCACATGCTCACCAGATCAGTCCCCGAATCAGAGGCTATTTGCCGCGCTCGGAATCAATGATGCAGAACCACTGAGGCAAGCCCCGGGGCGCAGGAGTGTCATGAGGCATTTAGCTGCGCCCGAGGTCTGCTAAAGCAAGAGGAGCGGAAGGGAGGGGCAGTGTAGGGCACAGGCCAAGCCTTCCGCCGTCATAGCGGAGGAAGCAGGCCAGAGCTGGAGCGACTGTGTGAATTCCTGTGTCGGCATGTGATTAGTATGCAAACAAAAAGACCGGAAAAAAAATCTCTCCGACCCCCACCCCCCCATCCCCCGCACCTACCCCTGCCAGTATAAACCTGCAGGGTTTTTTGAGAGACACAGGTCTTCGCTCAGAGAAGCTCTGGCAACAGGCCTTTTCCCCCCGCCAAGAGAAACTAACTGTGTGTGTGTGTGTGTGTGTGTGTGTGTGTGTGTGTGTGTGTGTGTGTGTGTGTGTGTGTGTGTGTGTGTGTGTGTGTGTGTGTGTGTGTGTGTGTGTGTGTGTGTGTGTGTGTGTGTGTGTGTGTGTGTGTGTGTGTGTGTGTGTGTGTGTGTGTGTGTGTGTGTGTGTGTGTGTGTGTGTGTGTGTGTGTGTGTGTGTCCCCTAGGGTATCTGGGAAGAAGTCCTCCAAGAGGACCAAGTCCCTCAGTGGGTCCCTCTATGTGTTCAGGGGCCGCATCAACACAGAGGTGATGGAGGTGGAGAACGTGGAGGATGGAACAGGTTTGTTGTTGGTGTGTGTGTGTGTGCGCGCCAACAAACGGCACACCCTTATTCCTGTTAAAAATGTTCCTGTGATTACTCATTCAGCTTCTTCCCAACTTATACTAATGTATAGAGAGAGAGAGACTCTCTAGAGGCACGTACATATCAACAGTAAACATTGCTCGTGTGTCAGCGCTAAATGCTTCAACTTTCACTTGTTTCAGCACACCGAACCCTCTCCCACTTTGCCGTTTGCTGCGGTCACACTGATGGTTTCATCTCTCTGGGTGGTGGGGGTGGGGGGGGCAGGAAGCTGTTTTTCTCCATTCTGGCTCTGGCTTATCATCAGCTGTTTTTGTTTTTGTCATTCTGACACCGGCACAAGATTGTTTGTAACCGCAAATGCACATTTCACTTCTGTCTATGGTTAAGTTTGGTACTCTGGCGCAAGCTGGTGTAAAGGAGCGTAAAACCACACGTTCTCAGTTGCCGAGTCCTGCCTACGATTCTGAGAACTGCCGTGTCCAATATTAGATGCGTTTAGTGCCTAGATGATCTGAAAACCAGGAGGCTGCTATGGTAAACCCTCTTCGGTATGAACTATACATTTTGTTGTGCCGGAAGGAGGGTGGGGGTGGTGGCGGTTGGCACGATGGAAACTTTCACATGTTCAAGTTTGCGGTTTTGAAACGTTCGTCTTCATGTCAACACATTACTCATATGACAACCCCACCCCCCACCCCGCTGCACAAGGTGTTGCTCGGTGATAGTTGACTGCTTATCCGCCATCAACCCGTGTGACATTAGGTCTGTTGGTTTGTGTACATGTTGTTATTTTGTTATTATTTGTATTATTTGTTGGTTCCTAAAATCGATCTTGTTCACTTCCAAGTCACGACGGCAACAAAGCAACCTGCACCCTACAATCGTCTTTCATATGAAAAAAAAGAGGTAAAAACCTTGCCAGGCATCTTTCACCTGTAACGCCGAAACAGCGCCTCCCGGCTTGGTTCTTTGGTTCTTTCTGAAAGATGGCCCAAACGGCACTCTGACGAGGAGTCAGAGTGCCCCCCCCCCCCCCCCCCCCCATATCGTGGCTATTTATACGACCTCCAGGACTAATGCATGTCCATTACGCGGAGCTGTTCATTATTCATCAGACACCTGCGGCCGAATGGGTGATAAAATTAGAGTGGCCCTGAGAGCGGAGAGACATGGAGAGAGATGGAGAGAGATGGAGAGAGATGGAGAGAGAGAGGGAGAGAGAGGGAGAGAGAGAGAGAGAGGGGAGAGGGGAGAGGAGAGAGAGGGAGAGAGAGGGAGAGAGAGAGAGAGGGAGAGAGAGGGAGAGGGAGGGAGAGACAGACTCTGGCGGGCGAGATGGTCTTTTACTGCACACCCGGTCGGAGTGCGGCGCCAGAAGTACACCGGACTAATTGGCCTTGTAAAGCTTCCTGCTGTGGATTTGGTAAACATTTAAAAAGGGAATCCCCCCTGTGCGATTGACGTTTTTTTTATATGGCCGCTCGGGTTTTAATTATGTTCACGGTTATAGTTTTAGTCACACGTCTTATTTAACAAGGGTTTCTGTCGCTAAGTGAAAATGTCAAGGGGTTAACGTTAACCAGCGGCGAAGAAGCTTGTTTTTAAAGGTGACGTTTGTGAGGCCCCTTAGCCGGGCCACTTATCAATGTAAATGAATGAAGCCGGTTGTTAAGTTGGTGTCAAAGACCAGTAGTGCTACTAGTTCAAGTAATAATCTATGATAGCATTGAGTATTTATATATCGGCAAACCCTGAGCCAGTTTCACATCTTTCTGCAGTAAACACTCTCCCACACCAGATCCCACAAGTCAGGTGAACCAGAGTCCCAACACACTAGTGACGATGTATAGAGGATGTACATTTACATTTACATTTAGGGCATTTGGCAGACGCTTTTATCCAAAGCGACTTACAAGGTGTACATTTGTTGAAGCAGACAATAGCATAACACTGAGGTATGCGAACATAAAAATAGAGCAGTTCACAAGTATTCATATTAACAAGATGAATAACACAATTTCGTACTGCCAGGTCACCTGCTTAAGTAGCTGTGATAAGAGCGTGTTATCAACATTAAGGATATACACTTGCTAGAATATACAACATGCTAAGAGCTATTAATGTCAGGACTTAAGCAAGTTAGGGGTTCACAAATGAGAAGGAGAGTCCAGGTGGACTCTGAACAGGTGGGTCTTGAGTCTCTTGCGGAAGCTGGCGAGGGACTCTGCCGTCCTGACATGAGAATATGTATATGTGTGTGCCGTAATGCTGTAACGACACGATGATAACAACATAACGACGTAACAATGCAATGACATCACGACGACATGACCACGCAATGACGTCCCGAACCTGTGTGCCGTCGCCAGCGGACTACCACAGCAACAACTACACGGTGACCAACGGCTGGAAGATCCACAACACGGCCAAGAACAAGTGGTTCGTCTGCATGGCCAAGAACGCGGAGGACAAGCAGAAGTGGCTGGACGCCATCTTGCGAGAGCGGGAGCAGAGAGAGAGTGAGTCTTGCTTTTTATAAATAGCTTTTTTTTTTTCTTCTTCATTGTTTTCTGCGTCTCTGTGTTATGCATTTATGACCAGGTAGGGTTGGAGGCATTTTTGCTCAAGGTTGCCTCAGGTAGACTTGACATTGGCTTCTTGCTGGAGCCTCTGCTAAATCAATTCCCCCAAGTGGGAAGTCACTGCTGGGGTTAGAGAGCTCCTTCACAAGACTGGAATAACTGAGACGTGTTAAACAGTGTGTTGGATCAGAGCGAGAACCAGGCAGGCTGCGACTCGCCAAGGAAAAACCGGCCGCTTAGCAAGGACAAGGGTAGAATAAAAATAGGCCAACTGTGGATTATTCTAACATGAATGAATAAGAAGCGTACAGTCTACTATTTCTAATGGTTTCTGAGTCGATTCCACAAGTCTTGTTTGAAGTCACGGTAGCCTAGAGCAGGGAACAACTTGATAGGGAATCCGAAATTAGATGGATGCGAAATGACAACACGATCATCTTGTTTAAATGATCCTCGCAAGCAATAGTGTGCATTGTTGCTACTGTTATTCTGACTTCCTGCTTCGGAGGTAAAAAAAAAAAGAAGAAGGGTATTTTGCACCTGTTCAACACTTACCATCTGTCAGTGTTGTGGTGTATGCACTAGGGCCCGGGGGTGTTAAAAGGCTTTAACCAGATTTTGGCCTTCAGATGGTGTTACCTGATAGCACTGAGGTATACAATCCTAGAACATCGATTAGCCCAGGCCATTGGTTCAGAGCTCGGAGCTCTGCATCTGACACCTACATGGGACACCTTCTCAATTTTCTTAAAGACTTGTGGACATGGTGAGCAGTTGGCGGCGAAGGTCAAGGATGACCTGTCTTGGATGTTTGGGAGGTAGAGTGGAAGTTAAGGAGGTTACTTAAGGAGAGGAGGGTGACCTGTCTTCGATGTTTAGGAGGTAGAGTGGGAGTTAAGGAGGTTACTTAAGGAGAGGAGGCTGACCTGTCTTGGATGTTTGGGAGGTTGAGTGGAAGTTCAGGAGGTTACTTGAGGAGAGGAGGGTTACCTGTCCAGGATGTTTGGGGGGGGGGGGGGGGGGTAGAGTGGTAGTTAAGGAGGTTACGTAAGGAAAGCAGGATGAATGGTTCGGCTAGCGGTGTCCGTTTACCGCCCGGCGGAAAGTGACCCGGAGCTAACAGATGGTGGTGTAGGTGGAGGGCTTCTAATGATCTGATGGCAGATTATCGTCCCCTCCAACCCCGCCTCATCACCTGTTTCCCCGAGGCTCTGGTACACTTGAAGAGAAAGCATTATGCCGTGCAACCGCTGGTGTTTCCTTCAAAAACCACTAAGTCTAGATAATGGCTTGTTTGGATACAGTACCGCTTACGACCTCGTCATTCGGCATGATTTAATCAGTGAATTCAGATCATGACATCAAGGTGCAAGTAGGGGTGGTGGAGTAACTTGCTCTAAGATGCCCACAGCCCCCGTTGCCCGTTGTTACCGTAAATTGGCCAGCAAACTGGCCAGTTTTCTACAGTGCCTGACCCTGCCAAATGTAGTTTTATTGGAACTTAGCTGGGGGTGTTATACCAAACCCTGTGAAAATCCCTTAGCCCCTTAGCCCCTTAGCCTAGATCTAGATCTTGTCAATATGAATACTTGTGAACTGCTGTATTTATATGTTTGCGTACCCCAGTGTTATGCTATTGTCTGCTTCAACTAATGTACACCTTGTAAGTCGCTTTGGATAAAAGCGTCTGCCAAATGCCCTAAATGTAAATGTAAATGTAAATCTCCCGCCATGGCACGTTAGCGATCGTCTGGGCTGTTTCCCCCATTACAGAAATAGAAAATCATTGTAGCAGCAGCCTCTGCCAATGTCTTTCCTACCTCTTGGTCTTCATTGTGTTTTCCTCACACAACCGTTTCAACACGTGTGGTGGCGGATGTTTCCTCTGGTCAATAACTGGGCCTTTCCAGGGCCTCCTGAGAGACTGGGGTTTAGTTATTTATTTTTATTTTCTATGTCCATTTTCTAAAACCAGCTGTGTCATGTCTGTCTATCCTCCAATCACGTGGGTTTTCGAAGGGAGCGTGCGTGCGTGCGTGCGTGCGTGTGTGTGTGTGTGTGTGTGTGTGTGTGTGTGTGCCAGCTTGTGCCAACGGGAGTGGAGAGACAAGTCCGACAGCTGGGGGCCAGAGGCGGTGAGCGCTGGGAGGCCCCGGGACCCAGACGGATGTTTCTGTTGTTCAATAGCTCTCATTGTTTCAGCGGCTGTCCAGCTGCCGTCCAAATGTAATCTGAGCCCCCCCCAGCACCTCTCCGTCAGAAGCTACCAGAGCACACTGCTGCGGGTGTCTGGTTTGCCCAGGAGCGCTTTCTCAGGGTTTCAAACGGGTTGTGGTGGGGTGCCGGTCCTTGGTCTTAGGAGGTGGTGGTCGAGTCCCACATGAGAAACCAGGATCACACAGCAGCAGTAGTGGTGGTCATTATGGATTCAATGTCGTCAAATAATCCTAAAAAACATACGATATGCTGGGATTTGCATGTGATGCCCGGTCAAAATTGTCTCGCTCAAGGACAGGTGGGGAAATAATAAATCTAAAACCTTTTGGCTGCGACGCCGACTTTCCTGTTCTACAATGTTTTGGTTACAACAGGTTAACGCAAAAAAGACGGAATCTGTGATTTGTTTATAATGAGCCGTGTTCCCCTGGCAGGCCTGAAGCTGGGGATGGAGAGGGACGCGTACGTGATGATCGCCGAGAAGGGAGAGAAGCTCTACCACATGATGATGAGCAAGAGCCGTCACATGATCAAGGACCGACGCAGGAAGCTCAGCATCGTGCCCAAGTGCTTCATGGGAAAGTGAGTTTTTCTTTTGCCTGTTTACTATTTCATAGCGGATGTTTTTTGTTCCAAGCGATACTTAAATTGAGATAGATGTCATCAAACAGCAGGAAGAGAGCCTCTTGCTCTCGGACTCCTACAGGTTAAACTGCAGACACTGGGAATCAAACCCAAAACCTTTCGACTGGGAGTCCAACATCCCAACAACTACTAGACCACTCTTCTTATCTCATGAGGCCAGACCCGAAGACCTCATCCACTTGATCCATTTTGCTTTCAATCTTTCTTTTATGTTGGACTTGAATGCAGGTACATTTACTGCCAGTCTCCACTGGCAGTAAGTCACAGTGAAATGTGATTTACAGGAAAGGAGATATATATGCACACCGTAACCACGCAGCTACAAAAGTCAGTGTTTACAAAGCCATGTACATTTAGTTTGATATGTGTCCTTAATGAACAGGATTATGGGCTTGCTCAAGGATGCAGACATTGGGATCTGAACCCAGAACCCCTCGACTGGGGATACCCAGTCAAAACACTGGGTACCAGAACATAACCGTGTAGGAGTTGAATCTGATCCCCCCACTTGATCTTTCCCCCTGTCACTCAGCGGTTACGCAATCCGAGGAGGGGAAGCTGCTCTCTGAGATTAGCGTGCAGACCCCTTGGTCGGAAGGGCTAATCTGTTTCAGTCCCGGCATCCTGCTGTTTGTACAAATCAACGGTCTAATTACCTCTGAACGCAACTCTGCTACCACACACTCTTGTATCGCCACGCAAAAACCCTTCCTGAACTCGACTCTACAACTCTTTTACATGTTGGCTGGTATACACACACACACACACACACACACACACACACACACACACACACACACACACACACACACACACACACACACACACACACACACACACACACACACACACACACACACACACACACACACACACACACACACACACACACACACACACACACACACACACACACACTCAGCCAGCCTCCAAAGTAGACTCTTATTTTCAAGAGGAAAGTTGCTGATTTCCTCCTAAACGTTTTAAACTCCCCTCCCCATACCAGAGTGCGGGACCACTTGGTTCCCTCTGTCTGATGAAATGGTTCGCAAGCCCGTTTTAGTTCTCGGGGCTCATAGTGCTGAACAGACACGGTCCATCTCTTCCCCAGTGTTTACGTTTACTGCGTACAGCTCCAACACCATCAGTAGTACCGCCGGCAATTCACATCTGCGACAGTCATGACGTTGCTTTTCTACGTCTAGCTATATTTAGCTATACATTTATTCTCCTGAAGTGACTCCTTACTCGCTGCTAAAGCGTTTCTACCTGAAGCCTCTAGCAAAGCGTAACTAGTCCCGTAATGTAATCACACTGATCACACCATCAGGTTTCTATCAATTTGAGACGAACAACGAGTTTAAGAAAGACTACAGACTATTCTATTCAGCATCCATATTATATTGACCCTATTATATATTATACTATTATAAACCCATATTATATTGACCCTACAGTCTTTATGTAGCCTCTCCAAACCAGTTAAGACGACAAGTTAATATACGTTTATTAAAACTGGGGCTAAACCAGTTCCAGCCAAATCCTCAAGGGGTCTTCACCTTCACCAGTGAAAGGTTTTCCATGGTGATTTCCATGTAAAGGAGTTCTAATTAGCAGCCATGCTTGTGCAAGCAGCGACAAGGCCTTCACACTGAAACGCTCCATCTCACCAGCAAATTTGAATGACACCAAGGCTAACGAGGCTAGCAGAACCTTCCCGCTCTTCAACATAGCTCTATGTTAGTATAGTTTCTGTAGCATCACCGCTTTAGCATAGCTTTGTTAGCATTGCTTCTTTAGCATAGCTTTGTTAGCATATTTAGCATAGCTTCTATAGAGCTACAGTATGCTTAACAAGCTGTGCTAATGATGCTATGTTAACAAAGCAAATTTCTGTAGCATAACCTCTTGAGCATAGCTTCAGAAACGGATGTGATTCTGGCTGGCGAGCCAAAGTCTGTTGACATCACCATCGATCGGAAACAGCAATCTGGTTTTTACTTGTCTTCCCCTTTTCCTTGCCCCACACACACACACACACACACACACACACACACACACACACACACACACACACACACACACACACACACACACACACACACACACACACACACACACACACACACACACACACACACACACACACACACACACACACACACACACACACACACACACACACACACACACACACACCAGTGCCTGCGTGTTGGATTCATTCTCTGTTTCCAAAATTAACCTGGCTCTTATGTAACACCCTACACTCCCTCTCACCCCCCTTACCCTCTCCCCCCACGTCACCCTACCCTCCCCCCCTCTCGTTTAGGTCCACTGCCACCGTCAATTAACCGTTCCTTCGGTTGACAAACACACACACACACACACTACTATACAACATGCACTTTATAATGCGCACAAAACACTAATATACAATACACACACACACACACGTTTCCTCCTGAACATTACACAACAAAAGATTGTTTGCCCTTCATGGCTCATCTGTAGCGAATCCCTCTTACACACACACACACACACACACACACACACACACACACACACACACACACACACACACACACACACACACACACACACACACACACACACACACACACACACACACACACACACACACACACACACACACACACACACACACACACACACACACACAGGCAGGCAGGCACACAGGCAGACACACGGATGACAGACGGACAGTAGAGTCTTGGAGAATAGCGTATGAGCTGGTAGGTCACAACTGTGTCTCGTACTAATTATGTTAAAATATTCCGCTGGATCCCCGGCCAGACACAAAAGCAGTCATATGGCCAGCTGGGCCAAGGTGGCCTCTATTCACCACAACATCCACACTCTGGGGTCACTTTATGGTTCAAACACACACACACACACACACACACTGTGGTTACCTTTAGTTATTGTTAATGAAGTCGTTCCGTTTTTTTCCTTTACATTTCAAAGGACAGTTGAAGCACACACACACAGGCACATGCACACACACACAGGCGCGTGCACACACAGGCACATGCACACACACACACACACACACACAGGCATGTGCACACACACACACACAGGCGCGTGCACGCACGTGCAAACACACACACACAGGCACGTACACACACACACCATGCACACACAGGCACGTGCAAACACACACATAGGCACGTGCACACACACAAACTCTCACAGTGGCGGCCCTATTCAGTGCTCATCATACCAGGGGAATCGATTTGGCTCGGTGCTGTGAAGGAGTGGACTGGCGGGAGAGTGAACACATTAGCCTGACCACGCAGGGGAGGAGGAGGAGGAGGAGGAGGAGGAGGAGGAGGTACAGAAGGGGGAGGAGGAGATGGGGGAGGAGGAGATGGGGGGGGGAGAGAGAAGAGGAGGAGGAGGAGGAGGAGGAGGAAGTAGAGAAGGGGGAGGAGGAGATGGGGGGGAGAGAGAAGAGGAGGCGGCCAAGAGAGTTTTTTTTTTATGTGCCTGAAAATGAATTCCTTGTACATTTCTACTTCAGTGAATACCATTTCTGATATATACTGTATATTATATATTTCTGATATGATATATGTGATATTCTGTGTTCCAGTGAGTTTATATGTGATAACGTTCTATATGGTTTATATAGTATGTGTTCTCTGTGTGTTCCAGTGAGTTTTTATTCTTCTATATGGTTTATATATTATGTGTTCTGTGTTCATAATGTTCTATATAGTCCATGTATTATGTTCTCTGTGTTCCAGTGAGTTCATTATGTTCTATATGGTTTATTTATTATGTTCTGTGTTCCAGTGAGTTCATAGTGTTCTATATGGTTTATATATTATCTTATGTGTTCTAGTGAGTTCATAATGTTCTATATGGTTTATTTATTATGTTCGGTGTTCCAGTAAGTTCATAATGTTCAATATATATTCTTTATTATGTTCTCTGGTTTCCAGTGAGTTTATAATGTTCTGTATGGTTAATGCATTGTTCTTTGTGTTCCAGTGAGTTCATAATGTTCTTTATGGTTTATATATTATGTTCTCCGTGTTCCAGTGAGTTCATAATGTTCTATATGGTTTATGTATTATGTTCTCTGTGTTCCAGTGAGTTCATCATGTTCTTTATGGTTTATCTATTATGTTCTCTGTGTTCCAGTGAGTTCATCATGTTCTTTATGGTTTATCTATTATGTTCTCTGTGTTCCAGTGAGTTCATCATGTTCTATATGGTTTATGTATTATGTTCTCTATGTTCCAGTGAGTTCATCATGTTCTATATGGTTTATGTATTATGTTCTCTGTGTTCCAGTGAGTTTGTATCGTGGCTGATGGACAGCGGGGAGATCAGTAAACCAGATGAAGGGGTGAACCTGGGCCAGGCTCTGCTGGAGAACGGAATCATCCACCACGGTACTTGTTCCTTTCTTTATTTTCTTCTTTCCTTCTTTCTCTTTCTTTCATTTGCTATTGTTTTTTGTTCTGTTAATTCTTTCTTTTTTTCTCTCTCTCTCCTTTTCTCTTTGTCACGTTCTCTTTGTTTACGGTTATTTATTCTTTGGTTTTTCTTTATTTCTTTCCTCCTTTCCGTCTGTTTCTTTTTGCCTTTGTTTCCCTTGTTTTCCGCTCGTTCTTCCTTTCCGTCTTTTTGTCTTTATTTCTTTATTATTTCCTCTTTGTTTCTTTCTTACTCTTTATTTGTCTTTTTCTTCTTTCTTCCTTACGCTTTCGCTTTCTTTCGTCCTCCCTTTGTGTTCTTTCTTTTTGTTTTAATTTTAAAAATATTTACTCTACGGTCATCTGCCAGGGAACACACATTGCAAGTCTCAACTTATTTATAATTGCTTTCATTCACTTATCTTTTTCTCATGATGAATGAATTAAAAAGTGCTCACTAATTCGTCCGATGTGTTTTCCTATGGGTTTCCGTGCGTATTAACATGACGTGCTGCCTGGCGGACACACAGCTGCTCCTCTGTGTTTAGTTCCACGTTTTCACGGAGATTAATCTCTGTGTCTGTCCGTGTTCCCCGTGGCCAGGAGATGAGTAGACACATCGGCACGGGCCGCGTGTCTTCTGTTTTATAACCCTGACAGCTTGACAGCCTCTGATAGCTCCTGGTTCCTCTGCTCTCATCCGCTGTCTCCTCCTCTTCGTCATCCTCCCTTACCTCATCGGTCACTCCCATCCTTTTTTTGCTCACAGCCTCCCCCATCGCTCTCAATATGTCCCCGTCTGTCTCCCCCTCTCCCTCTCCCTGTCTCACCCCCCGCTTCCTATCTCCATCTCTTGCTCATTCTCTCTGTCTCTCTGTGTCTTTGTCTCTGTCGGTTTCACTCTGTCTCTCTCACTGTCTCTGTCTGTCTGTCTGTCTCTCTCTCTCTCTCTCTCTCTCTCTCTCTCTCTCCATCGTCGTGGTCGTCCTCACTCTGTGGGTTACGATTGGAAGGAGTACCCGTGATGTTATGTCTTCTTCCTTTATAGTTATGAAGTGCACAACACTCAACAGGTGCACATGTTGGAAAAATATCACTCCTGTAGAAACCAAAGGTCTGAAAAGACAATCACAGATGAGTTCCACTCCATAGCGGAGGGCTATTAGGGTGAATTGGTGAATTGCGTACGTCAGCTGTGATTCATCAGGTGCTCTCAGTGGGCCCAACAAGGATGCTTTTTTTCCACACAGAAATGCCATAAATGCGGCAAAAATGATTAATAAATGAATAAAACAGTGGTAAGTTAAAGTAACAAATTCACCACATTTCGACCTTATCGCTATCTATCTGCATTAGGGATATAGTGTTAAAACAACCTTGTCTCTATCTATTAGAGATTTGGTTTGAAAAACAACATTATTTCCTACCCCAACTCTGTCATTTGTTGGTGACGGAGTTGGGCTTAGATGTTATGGACACCTGACACCTGGAAGTCCCCCAGAGGTCCCCCACCCACCAGAAGCACCCACCCAACGGGGGAAGTAAGGACTACGGTTAGCGTGGGTGGTGGTGGTGGAGGTTGGGTTTAGTGGTGTGTCGAAAGGGAATGGGAATTCAACCCTGCAGGGGAAATCACACCACCCACTCCCCGTTGTCTCGGACCTTAGCTGGGATGTAGCGCAAAGGGAAAGAGGCTGGGAAACCTAGTTTGGTTTCAGCAGCCCAAAACACGATGGCTTTAGGTGGTTTCCCCGCTGGCTGGTGTCTGCTCTGGAAGTCCGGCCCGTTCTGGTGGTGATTAGGACCCAAGATAAACATTTGTATTTGGGGAGGCTCGGTGGCTCAACCCACAACCCCACTTATCATGTAATACGCCTTGTAGTGTATCATTCACCCGCATTCCTGTATCTAATCACTCTCCTGTCTCTCCTCACTCTCCTCACTCTCCTGTCTCTCCTCACTCTCCTGTCTCTCCTTTCTCACCTCACTCTCCTGTCTCTCCTCACTCTCCTGTCTCTCCTCACTGTCTCTCCTCACTCTCCTCACTCTCCTGTCTCTCCTCACTCTCCTGTCTCTCGTCTCTCTCCTCACTCTCCTGTCTCTCATCACTCTCCTGTCTCTCCTCCCTCACTCTCCTGTCTCTCCTCACTCTCCTCACTCTCCTGTCTCTCCTGTCTCTCCTCACTCTCCTGTCTCTCCTCTCTCTCCTCACTCTCCTGTCTCTCCTCACTCTCCTGTCTCTCCTCACTCTCCTGTCCATAAATGCATAAAGCCTATAAAAGTATTTTAAAGAACCCTTTGTGTTTGGACTTGGATGTGATCCCATGCGTTCAGCAGTACACTGCATGTTCCAACCAGATGACGCACCAACGTAACTATATCTATTTCAACAGCTTGTTTGAACTGACGGTATAATTTTACTATAATTTAAAATACTGCAAAGCCTACCACTTATATTTTACAATGGGTGATTCTGTACTGCATTCCAGAAGGTTCACTCCCTTAAATGGGGGTGGGTTTGAGTCTAGCATTTTTTTAATCCCCAGCCAAATCGTTTGGCAAAACTGCTCCTGTTTGGCATGAAATATTGATTAGCTTCTCAAACAAATATTTGTTTACTCTTGATTATTGGTGTGATAATCTGTGCTAGATTTTTTTGGCTGCAATTAAAAGCTTTCAATTTAGTTTTTATGTTACGAAGGGATTTTTTTTGGCTTTCCCAATGCAACAACATTGGTCTGTGTCTTACTGAAAGTGAAACACTCAACTTTTGGTGTACATCCTTTTTATTTTACGCATGAACCCTGAAACTGAGTTTCTATTTTCTTGTCCCTTTCTGTCATTCTGTTTCCCTTCCTGTCATTCTGTTTCCCTTCCTGTTGTTCTCTTCCCCTTCCTGTCGTTCTCTTCCCCTTCCTGTCGTTCTTCCCCTTCCTGTCATCGTGTTCCTCTTCCTGTTGTTCTCTTCCCCTTCCTGTTGTTCTCTTCCCCTTCCTGTCGTTCTCTTCCCCTTCCTGTGGTTCTCTTCCCCTTCCTGTCATATGTGTTCCCCTTCCTGTTGTTCTCTTCCCCTTCCTGTTGTTCTCTTCCCCTTCCTGTGGTTCTCGTCCCCTTCCTGTCATCGTGTTCCCCTTATTGACATTCTGTTCCCCTTCCTTCGTTGTGCTCCCAGTGTCTGACAAGCACCAGTTCAAGAACGAGCAGGTGTTGTACCGCTTCCGCTACGACGACGGAACGTACAAGGCCCGCAGTGAGATGGAAGACATCATGTCCAAGGTAGCTTTGTCGAGGGAAATGAGCACATGAGGGATGGAGGGATGAATGGATGGATACTTTATTGATCCTGAAGGGAAAATTCAAGCTTTTCCTTTGCATGCCAATTCTCATGACGGAAGAGAAGAGATATAATGCAGAATAAATGTTGTAACTACTCTCTTTCCATCCATGTGAGTGTGTATGCTGCTGATATCGGTAATGATCCAACTGACAATAATTCAGTGTTTTAAAGTGGTAACCAAGCCCCGTCCACCCCCTGTGTTCTGCTCTCCTATAGGGCGTCAGATTGTACTGCCGCATGCACAGCCTCCACATGCCTGTCATCAAGTAAGTATTGCTTCATGATGACACACACACACACACACACACACACACACACACACACACACACACACACACACACACACACACACACACACACACACACCCTTCATCTTTCCTTATCCTTATCCTATCCTATCCCATCCTTGTCTGCACCACTCCACTGAGACTGTCTCTCATCTTCTATCCTTCCCCCTATTTCTATGTATCCTCCTCTATCTCTCCCCCTATCTCCCTCTCCTGATTGAGGTTTCCATGGTTTCTATTGTTAGGAGACAGAGAGGTCTTTGGTGCTGGAGACAAAAGCCCATTCACACACGGCCGACCCTGCTCCGCTCTGGCCAAATATTATGTCATATTTCCAGGAGGAATTTCTTTTGCATCGCCAACTAATAACAATCATTTGGGTTGCTGGCAAAACATTTGAAACAAGACGTATCATCCATTATCTGCACACATTCATGATATCTCTTGTCTCTAGCTGTGGTTTCATCATTTCATGTCAACATTTAATACAGTGCAAGTGCAACGCTATCCCTTTGCATTAGGATTGTGTGGGCATTTTGTAATGATTGTTAACGATACAAAAAAGGATTGTGTGGGCATTTTGTAATGATTGTTAACAATACAGAATACTAATATTGATTAGTTGCCATGCAGTTGTTGTGGTTGTATTGTCCAAACTGATTGTTGCATGGTGGTGATCTCTCACTCTCACACTCACTCATTCATATATATATATATAGATATATATATATCTATCTATATATATATATAGATATATAGATATATAGATATATATATATATATATATTCCATGACCGAGCATGATGTTTTTAGAGGAATATCCATGGCTGTTGGTAGAATCAGAGTCAGCGCATCATGGACCACAGAAAGGTTTAGAGAGAACAAGCTTGTGTGTCTGTGCTGCGTTTCCAAAGCTCAGCAGACTGTTTACCAAGGAGTTCAGCTTCTTAACAATGTGGGTTGGGATGTAATTGCAGGACATACTGCTTCTCCTGGAGAGAAACCAAACGTTTAAATCAACCAGCATTGCCTTCTCTGGGGAAACATCATAGGTTTTTGCAGGGCAGCATAGTCTATAGATTAGGACGCTTGACCTCCGGCCCAAAGGTTGTGGGTTCAGTCCCCCAGTGTCCCCATCCTTGAGCAAGATGCCTAACCCCTAACCTGGTGCTTAATAAACTGTACCTGTATACACTTCAATCACTTCAAATTCACGGTCTCACCACTGTTTCAGGGGCCACCTAAAACATCCAGGATAGCCATTAGCCACCGTCGCTGTGTATTGATTTGAGTGTTAGCCTCGATAAATATTCATTTGTTTTCCTCTTTAACATTCGTGTCATGGCTGCGTCTAAGTGGCTCCAGTATATTAGCTGTTGACGTTGTTGACTCTCTGATTGATAGCCAGTCCCATTGAGATGCATGTTGTGGACCGCTTCTTTAGTCAAGCCTGTTTGGCTCGAGCAACTGAAATGCCAGAAGAGTATGGGTCAAAACTCTGTCAGGTTTCCTCGTGAAGACATGCATGCTAGGGAACTTAGCAGGCTAGTGTACTTGTTTTGCTAGGGTACTTAGCAGGCTAGTGTACTTGTTTTGCTAGTGTACTTAGCAGGCTAGGACACTTGTTTTGCTAGGGTACTTAGCAGGCTAGTGTACTTGTTTTGCTAGGGTACTTAGCAAGCTAGGACACTTGTTTTGCGAGGGTACTTGGCAGGCTAGAATACTTGTTTTCCGAGGGTGCTTAGCAGGCTAGGATAAATGTTTGAAAGTCGGATGCTGGGCTGCCCTGGTAAAATGAAGCTTGAATAAAGAGACAATGTCCTTGTCCTTCTCACACGTTTCAATCATCACGTGTCGTATCAAGCACTTCCTGTTTCACATTTGCACTTCCTCCTTCCACAGTGTGGAAGGAGGGTTGCCCTCTAAAATGTGTGCCAAATGTCAACTGAGAGTGGAAAACTTTACCAAGTATTATGTGCATCTGTAAAAAATGCTTGAATATAATTTGATGGTGTTTGGACAAAGCTTTGGAGAACAGACTTGCATACATGCTGTGTTATCCAGTGTAAAACCAGGCAACTCAATTTTACTGAGCAACGCTGTCAGAGAATCAACATTTTCGGCAACAAACGCCAACGTATTGTCGCCGTGCAGAAGTGGCATGCGGTTGACGACCTCTGCAGCCTGTTCTAGAAAAACAGCCTCTTCTTACCACAGACAACAACAACACGTGTGTCTCAGGAAACGCACAGAGGCAGAAACTACCAACTTCCCGTCACTGCTGTCGTGCAAAAGACGAAACAAACACGCCACGCCACGCCCCTTCAATGCCACATTGCTCTGTGCTCCCTGCAGGGACCGAGACCATCACCTGAAGACCTTCAGATCTGTGCTCCCCGCCAGCAAGCTAGTGGATTGGCTGCTTTCACAGGTAGAGATAAACATGGACACACACCTGGAGGTGTATGACGTTAAAACTGTGACGCTACTGGGTTCATTCGAACACACACACACACACACACACACACACACACACACACACACACACACACACACACACACACACACACACACACACACACACACACACACACACACACACACACACACACACACACACACACACACACACACACACACACACCACCCCCCCCCCCCCCCCCCCCACATCTGTGTGTGTGGGGGGTATGATGAAGGGGTTAGGATCATGTTGGGATTCAGTGTGTGTGTGCGTCACTCTGTTTCCAGGGCGACTGCTCGACCCGGGAGGATGCTGTGATGCTCGGTGTGGGCCTCTGCAACAATGGCTTCATGCACCACGGTCAGAGACACACACACACGCACACACCTGCACACACCATTCACAGATATACAGTATACATGCAGTATACTCACAGATTGGTGGTGTTGGTGGAGGACAGACCAGGTGTTGAAACACATTTTTCATTTTCATCTCTCTATATGTTCTTTAGGTTTTTAGGTATTTTAGGTTCATGTCTTAATCTTTATCTTTATCTTTGTCCCTTCTGTTTTGGCTCCTCAGTTAAGCTCTCTCATTGATGTTCCTCTTCCTTCTTCCTTTACTAAGGAACTTTTAATTAGTCTTGTGTCTTGTTAGCCGCTAGTATATATTTAGCTGCTCCCTGCTATTTTTGTGTTTAAAAAATAAATAAAAATAAAAATATATAGAGCCTTATGCATGTGCAACTCTTTGGATCCTGTAAATGCTCCTACAAATGCTCTATGAACATGGGCTTCAAACCATTATATGTTGACTATGTTTTCACTTGGCCTTTTACTGAATATACCTGAAAATAAGTACTAAACGTTACCTTGAGTAGTAAGCATGACTTAGTTCATATCAACTTGAAATGGGAAAACCTACCGGCTGTAGTTCCCTGCTACTGGACCAAACTAGGACAGAATAGGAACTGACTTATGTGTTGTCAAATTCCCACTCAAGAGAAACACATCTTACACGTCTTGATAGTCACTGATACTCATTCCTCAAGTGGTTTAGTGGTGAAGATCCACCACCACCACTTTCACCTCCACCACAACCCCATCTCCATCCTTAGAATGTTGTTTCTTCAGCAGCAGCAGCAGTGGTCAGACCCTGACCGGAGCTGTTGTCCCTAATACATACAAGCACACTTCCTTCTCCTGCAACTCTTGGGGGGTAGCGACCCCAACCTTTCTCCGCTTGCCTTGACTCTGACCCTGATCTCACTCTCCCCCTCCCCCCCCCCCCCCCTTCTGCTGCCCATCACCTTGTCAACGCTCTCAACCCCTCCTCCTTCTCTTCCTCCTCCTCCTCTCCTTTCTGCCCTTCACACTGTGCCCTCTCTGTGTTTAGTGATGCGTTATGTTGGATTATGATGATACTATGTACATAATACATTATTGTTGGTGTTTATCACCACTCGTTGTTGTGGAAGTGGTAGTAGTGATCTAAGTAGTAGCGGTAGTCGTGTTAGTAGTATGTAGCAGTAGTGGTATTGGCTATAGTGGTATCAGTAGTACGAAGGTTTCCCCTCCTTAAACGTAAAGCATGCGCTTGTGAACTGTACACACGCACACACACACACACACACACACACACACACACACACACACACACACACACACACACACACACACACACACACACACACACACACACACACACACACACACACACACACACACACACACACACACACACACTGTGTGTGTGTTACTCTTGCTGGCTGGCCTGTTGCCAGGCCAGAGTTACCAGAGGAGGGACCTCTGTGTTTGAATAGGTGTCATTAATGTGTTCGCTCCACTTGGGTGTCATTAAACTGTTAGCTTAGCGTAGCCGCGCTACTCTTGACTCACCGGAAACAACTTCTCTCCCTGTGCACGTTGTTTGGTCTGGCATTAGTGTTTGTGTGTGTGAGTGAGAGATGTGAGTGCGTTCTGAACAGCTGTGCCAGCCAGTGTTTGCCAGAAAGTTCCGTCTTTCACCGAACCACATATGATCCCAAACGCGCGTCACGCCTGCAGTCACATGACAAGATTTACAACTTTGTTTTCCTACTTTCCTAGTTTTAGAGCCATCAATTCAAAGGCTTTAGACCTCGTATTTATCACATGATTCAGAGCTTTGAATTCATCTGAATTAGAACTTTTTTTTTAAATTAATAATGTTTTAATAATGAATGAGATTCACAAGGCATTACAAATCAGGATTTAGAACTCATTGAACGCACAGAATTTAGAACTCTTAAATCACAGTATTCAAAATCACAGGATTCAGAACACTGCAATCACAGATTTTTGAACTCCGGACGAGGCAGGATTCAGTCAAGTTGAATGTTTTGAAGTGTTGACGCTACACAGGCAGGAGGGACCTCATTCTTTCCAGCACAGTTGAAACATTCCACCTACGACACAGCAATAGACCGTGTGGCTTACACCTCCACAAGGTCTTGTGGAAAAAAAACACCTCAAACTTGGTACAAATGTGGGCTTGTCCATGAGGGGTCAAGTTGCAGGCTTAAAGGTCATTCACCCGGTGTGGTCATCTGGGAGTAGACCCATCCATGACATCAGAGACCAGAGACGCCTCAGTTAGAACTCTTGTGTTTTTCCCTTCGGTATTTCACAAGTTTAGCATGGTGTAGTGTTTTAAAAAGCCCATGGCATTGTTTTTTTGCGCCCGGGGTCTGTATCGACCAGAAGGTAAATGTTTGTATGTTTGTATGTTTTTATTTGAGAAGTGGGGAGATTGTGAGAGGAAACGTTGAGCGGTCTGTTTCAGAGGCGTGTACGTGTCTCAGTGTTACGTCAAACGGTTGAGGGGGAAAAAAAACATGAGAGCGCGCACAGCAATGCTCTGCAGAAGGTCCCAGGTGTGGGATCACACTCAGACACAGAGACACACAGTCACACACACACACACAGATACACACATGGACACAGTCTGTTCCTCACACGCTCACAGGAGAGTCGCCGCTAGCCCGGGCTAGCGGTGCGGCCCAGATGTGGCGTGGCTCCAGATGTTCACGTGAGCGCCGTAAACAGACAAGCTAATTAGCTCCTGGCCTCTTCTTTCATCAACGACATGCCTGTTCCTGAAATCTGACCTGGGAGTTCCTCACACACTGGGTTGTTACCTGATTTATTCAATCCACTGCACTAATTAAAGAATCTGGTTAATTAGCCTGTCGCTAATTAATCATCAAGTTAAACGCAACACCAAAGGATCAACCTGAAGCTGGCATTGCTTGGCTGCATTAATTACGCAATGTTGTCTTGGTGTTAAAATCATTGGTTATATTCTTGGCCTGAAGTGTAAATGCAGCTCTCTATTAAAACAGTAATACAATACAGTATTACAATACCGCAATGGTATTCAATAGTCATAAAATACAGTAAGACAATAGTCATACAATTTAAGCTCACAGTGGTTTGTCCAGACTAATTTAGTAGGAGTGACCTGAAGCAACATAAAATTGTTTATTTATATGCTGGATTTTAATATTTTTTTTGGGGGGATGGAGGACGGGATGGGGGTTCCCCCCCCAAGTGGTCACGGCCCTGTAAGGTCAGCAGAACCACGTAGAATCTGCTCACGGGTGGACCTGGTCCATTCCTCTCTCTCCTGTGGTTTTCACTCATGTTTTCCTGTTGTCTGTTCCCACAGTCCTGGAAAAGAGTGAGTTTAAGGACGAGTCACAGCTGTTCCGTTTCTATGCCGACGAGGAAGCGGAGGGGACCGGCAGCAAGAGCAAGAATCTACAGAGGAACGACTTCAAACTCATCGAAAACATCCTGGCCAAGTCCCTGGTGGTGAGGAAACACACACACACACACACACACACACACACACACACACACACACACACACACACACACACACACACACACACACACACACACACACACACACACACACACACACACACACACACACACACACACACACACACACACACACACACACACACACACACACCTACGTATGCACATAGACACACACCTAATAGCACATAGGCACACATACAGCATACACTCATACATAGACAAAAACGGTGGTAGCAGAATGTTTCAGCAGCCATAACACCACACATGGTTTCATTGACTGTCTACCATCAACATATATACGTCAGAGAGACTTGTGTGTGTGTTTCACTCACAGAGAAAGTGTTGAGGTCCTCCTGAGGGGGGGGGTGTGTGTGTGTGTGTGTGTGTGTGTGAATGAGCTTTGAGGGATGTGCACGTGATGCCTGGTGTCTCTGGAAACAGGATTAGTTGTGGATGACGGCTCCTGTGTGTTGCTAGCGCTAGCTTATGCTTACTCCAAACCACTAGCCACTATTTTAGCGGATTAGCAACGTGTGCTAATCCTGGATGTTGGTTTTCACGCATCACAGTTTTGATGGTGATGATTGTTGGACAATATCTTTAAGAAATTAGTTTTCATAGGATATAATGAATGAGTAACAAACACTAATCATGATGCTTATATTTGTATTACTGTCATGATTAAGTAGAGACACATTATATACTAAGTCACTTACAGTGAATCTTTCCAGATCCATGTCATTCAGGAGGTAGGGGCAGGGGGCGTCTGGCTCAAAGTGCCTGCAGTTAGACTGTGGATGTTGGGAATTGAACCCACAACCTGTTTTTTTTTGACTGTTTCAGATCCACCCGGAAGAGGAGGATTACGGCTTCGAGATCGAAGAGAAAAGCAAATTTATCGTGGTGAAGTCTGTTACCAGGGGCTCACATGCAGAGGTACTCATCCACGCCTCACTTATACATGCACAAAGTCACACAAACAGACACATAGCATAAACAACACACGCATCACATGCACAGAAATGTGAAATGGAAATACATCACACGTTATTTCAGTTTACACACAAAACAACATCAGTTGTTTAAACAGTTTATAGTAATGCATGTCGGTGGATGGTGGATTCTTGTGGTGACACAGAGGGAGTAGCCTCACCCGGAAGCCAGAGTTTGGAGAAACAAGGACGTTCCATGAGAAGAGTCTTATGGAACGTCCTTGGAACTCTGCGTGATGTCACTATGGTAGGTCATCCTTGTAGTCTCTCTACCACTCTTATTCACCGCTCTCCTTTTCTCTTCTCTTTATCTCTCACCCCCCAGCAGTAGAATGGGTGTTTATGAGGCAGCCCCCCCACTGTGCCAACACTGTGAATGAGCCTCAGCTGATTCCCGAGAGAGAGAGCGAGAGAGAGCGAGAGAGAGCGAGCGAGAGAGAGCGAGAGAGAGAGAGAGAGAGAGAGAGAGAGAGAGGTGATTGGTGTCACATGCAAACTGGGCTGTATAGTCCAGTCACACACACACATCCTTCCATGTCAGTGGGGCAGCTTTGCCCAGAAGGCACTCTGCCAAAATAAAAGACCTCTAACCCAGCTCTGCCAACAACCCCCACCCCCCCCCCCCCCATCCACCCAACACACACCACCCCACTACATCCCTGTCCTGGGACTCTGGCCTCCCAGGGACAGACAGATCCTAGAGAGAGCGAATTACTCCCTCAGTGGCATCAATAATGTGTACGGAAACTACCGCTGAGCTCCGGCTGAAACTACAAATATGGATGCCTTGGTTTTTACTTTTGGATCAAATGTACAGTATATACTGTATATACTGTTAGGGACAGTCTCTGTCTTTCTATTGTTGTATACAGACAGTTTTTTTTTCACTTGAATGTTTTTGTAGTTACTGTTAAATGTTAATACTACTTCTGTGCATTTCATTTATTTTATACAGATCGGATTTGTGTTTGTTTGATTGGTCAATAACATCCCACAATTGCATTAGTTAATGAATGGTAAACACCTTGCGGTTGATGAAGCTCTGTGCTTATTAGCAGGAGCTACAAGCAGCCTGCCAATAACCTAAAAATAACAAAACCACCTTCTGTCCTCCTCCTCTTCCCGGTCACCCTCACCCCTCTGTATCGCCCCCTTCTCCTCCCACTCTCTTCCATTCTCTCCCCCTCCTCATCTTACTCCACGCTCCAAACCCCCGCCTCTCTCCATCCACCCCCCCCCCCCCCCCCCCACCATGTTCTTGCCCCCGCCCTCCCATTTCTCTCCCTCTCTTCCCCCCCACCCCCAATCCCCCCACCCCCAAGATGGCGGGTCTCCAGGTGGGCAGGAAGATCTTCACCATCAATGAGGACCTGCTGTTCCTGAGGTCGTTCCTGGAGGTAGAGGCGATGGTTAACCAGTCCTTCTGCAGCCGGCGCTCCCTTCGCCTGCTGGTCGCCACCAAGGCCAAGGAGTACGTGGACACGCCCACTCACTCACCACTCACTCACTCACTCACTCACTCACTCACTCACTCACTCACTCACTCACTGGTATAGTCCCTAGCTCCCTACAGCCATGGCTAGGAACTGCCAGGGAAAAGACCACAGATGACTGAATGAATGAAAGGGTAACATTGTAGAAGAAGGGTTCTTAGTATTTAACCATTAGTTAACAACAGTTAATTTGTTTATGCAGTCATAATGAACATAATGAAGTTGGCATGAACCATAAGTTAGCTAACGGTTAACTTATGGTGTTATTTATTGTTGTTTCTATTATATTAAAAGGGTGGGTAGTAACCCCTAACCCCTATGTGAATGCGATATAACTAATGCTTTAAAAACAAATGTTAATTAATGGTTCATTAATGTACTCTTATTGTAAACAAGGGTTACCGATGAATGAATGAATGGTCTTCACAGCAAACCTCTCTAACCGTGTCCTCCTCCTGTCAGGATCCTGAAGATCCCGGACCACCCGTTGACCCTCTCCTTCAGACTCTGTGGCTCCGCCCCCCCTCATGTACACGCAGTACGCAAAGGTCGGTTCATCCATCGGTCCATCATTCCATCGGTCCATCATTCCATCCGTAATTCGACTACGTGTTTCTAGTTTGATCTTAAAAGTCCCCGGGGTGAGAGGTTTGCACCGTTACCACAGTGCTACAATGGGGCCTTAGGTTCACCATGACACGGAAGTCACCTGAAATGCATGTCCAAAGGTTGTCGATATTGTTATATATATGTCGATATGTTAATAGTTATGTAGTGAAGTTAGGACTATTGTAGTTTTGAGGGTTATGTGATTCATGCAAGAATGTGGGAGACGCATCTTTTGTATGTATTGTTGTATATAAGCTTTGTATCTTGTAAATCTGTAGAACTAATAACAAAAACAAAGTTTTTGTGACTGGTCTCTCATCCTTACTTTGCATCCAGGTCGAAATGAAGGGTTATGGGTTATTTGAGGGTTAAGGTTATGGGTTTTACGTTTACACTATGGTCTTACGTTTCCGAAATTAGACGCCGTTTGTGGACTTTGACCCCATCTGGTAACCATGAAGCCCAAACGCCTGCTCCCTTAAGTTCTGCTCTATGCTTTTATTATTATTATTATTTATTCTCTTGTATTATTGTATATTCAGTTTTACTGGTAAAAGTCTTCTTTTTTTTTTCTTTTTTTTTTTGCATGTGCACACACACATGCATAGACTGAGAAGAGCACATGCACAAATCTACACATGCAGCAAGCTATTCCTGCAGTACACAGCAGAGAGAGAAGGTGTTTGTTTGTGTCATCCAGAAACTGGTAACATGAGAGGTTTAAGGCCTCAATCTAAATGGGTAAACCAGCTGGGGGTGACACACACACACACACACACACACACACACACACACACACACACACACACACACACACACACACACACACACACACACACACACACACACACACACACACACACACACACACACACACACACTCTGTCTCTCTCTCCCGTGTAAACAAGACTGTTTTGAAATAGCAGCGTTTCATTTTGTCCTGAGCTTGACTTCACTTTATTATGTCTAGAGTTGGTAACTCTGTCTCTCTCTTTCCCTCTATCCCTCCCTCTCCTGTCTCTCTCTCTTTCTATCCCTCCCTCCTGTCTCTCTCTCCTCTATCCTCCTCTCCTGTCTCTCTCTCTTCCTCTATCCCTCCTCTCCTGTCTCTCTCTCTTTCCCTCTATCCCTCCCTCTCCTGTCTCTCTCTCTTTCCCTCTATCCCTCCCTCTCCTGTCTCTGTCTCTCTCTCTTTCCCTCTATCCCTCCCTCTCCTGTCTCTCTCTCTTTCCCTCTATCCCTCCCTCTCCTGTCTCTCTCTCTTTCCCTCTATCCCTCCCTCTCCTGTCTCTGTCTCTCTCTCTTTCCCTCTATCCCTCCCTCTCCTGTCTCTCTCTCTTTCCCTCTATCCCTCCCTCGCTCTTGTCTCTGTCTGTCCGTCTCTGTCTCTCTCTTTCCCTCCATCCCCACTCTTTTCCTCTACCCCTCACTCTCTCCCCCCCCCTCTCTCTCTTCCTTGTCTCTCTCTCCCTCACACACCTGCCAGCCAGTTGTTTTCCAGGCTAATAAACACTGTGCAGGTTTCAGTCATATTTTATAATTCTGCTCAGGAGGATAAGGGCTACGAGAGAGTCCTCATACTGAGGGTTGAATTACAATTTACATGTCACATGTAATGTTAGATGGCGTGATCTGTTTTTATTTTTACACAGATCACACAACCTTGAGAGAGACACACACACACACACACTCTTATGTAATTAGTTTGTAATAATTTTTTGGTAATTTTGGTATTTCTTGTAACTTGTATATTCCTGTAATTTTGAGCTCATCTTTGGAGCTGGCAATAACTAAATAACTAAATAAATAAAAATATAAATCTCACACACACACAGACCAACATCACCAATCACTCAATGTTTACAGTAAACGGACTCACCCTCTCTTTGACCTTTTGACCTCTGTGATGACCCCTGGCAGGCTCTGAGGCAGCGGGGGCGGGGCTTCAGCCGGGTCAGGTGATCCTGAAGGTCAACGGCAGCAGTGTCAATCACAGCGACCACCAGGAAGTCTTGGAGCACTTTACCACACAGCACACACACCTGGAGACAGACCAGACCGTAAGAGAGAGAGACACACACGCACACGCACACGCACACACACACAGGCTATTACTCTCATTATTATGACTTCTGAACCCAGACACTAGACTGCTGGTCCAAACCCCTGGCTATTACTCTCATTATTATGACTTCTGAACCCAGACACTAGACTGCTGGTCCAAACCACTAGTCCCACCGCATTAAGGATGTCCTCTTGGACACGTTGTCTGTTCTTTTTTAGTTTTCCCTGGCTCTGGCTTCCATCCCCGCCACCCAACACAGTCAACACTACCACCCATCGCTTGATAAAATACTGGGTCACAGTATTCATTGTCATTTGCAGTTGTGGATATAATAGTTTTTCCCCCGGAAGGATAAAAAGTCATAGTCATAAGTCATAAGTCTGTCTCTCTTCAGAGCAGTGGAGGTCAATGTCTCCTTCTGGGTTGACCGTAACACATGCCGGGGCAACAGACTTCCGGTTAGGGAAGCTCATAGTAGACATACAATTTGACGGCCTTCCTTATCCATCCCATCGATCGGCTTATTATATCTCACACCATTGATGTATGACTCATCACTCTCATTAGCTAGTAGGTGTAGCAGACAAGCCTGTTCATTAACTGTATTATGCGGTCAACTTATGACCTTTGACCGCATGCTACAGGTTTCTGAGGTTGTTCCAGGGTGATTGTATTGGCTGATTCCTTCACATTCCATCCAGTCAATTTGTTATATTGTAACCGAGATGAAAAGAGCCTCATTATGACCTATTATGCTGGACTAAATGTACCCCTTCTCCCGCTCTCACTCACTTTCTCCATCACTCTCTCCTGCACACACACACACACACACACACACACACACAGTGCCAGTGGGTGTACCGTGCATTTGAGGACGTGGAGCCGCGGCCGGTAGATGGTGAGGAGGGTGATGAAGAGGAGGAGAAAGGTTACTTCAGGTCGTACCCCCTGCAGAACGGATCAAACAGGGAGGAGAACACGGGAACCAATGGAACAGGTGACACATCTCAAAACGTATTCATATGACTCATTGTTATTACTGTACAAAAAGTTATATTACTCATTTTTCTTTGCTGTTCAAATAGTTATATTACGGTACTCATTATTATTGCTGTTCAAATTGTTCCATTACTCTCAATAATATTACTGCTGAAATAGTTTGATTACTTTTTTAAATTTTATTACTGTTCATTATTAATGTTATATTATACATACTTTCAGAACAATTTCTTTAATTGCACAAAAAAAAAAAACGTTAAGTCCAAATATGTTAATGATATTGTATAGAAAAAAATATGCAAGAAGAGGCTCTCTGCAAGTTCATAAATATATATATATATATATATACAGTATAGATAGGTAGGTTGCTAGATCAAGATGTGCCATATGGGGCAACCCACCGATTGAGAATCACTGCTCCAGCCGACCACTGGCCTAAAGCTCTTGTTTTCCCCACCGGTTGACCCTACGCTTCCATCAGACCACTGTCTGAGCCGCCTGTCCCTGTCCGAGGATCGTCTGCCCCTGGTGAGTCTGACCGTGGACAACGTGCACCTGGAGCAGGGCGTGGTCTACGAGTACGTTAGCACTGGCGGCATCAAGAGCCACGTGCTGGAGAAGATGGTGGAGCCCAAGGGCTGCTTCAGCCTCACCGCTAAGGTACACACCAACGCTATACTGCAGTATGAACAATACTAAACTACCCAATACTATACTATAAACAACAATATATACTACCTACTTTATAATACACTATATACAACACTATACTTTAACAATACTATATACAATAAAAAGAACGGTAAAGTGACTGATGGATGATGCAGTATATACATATGGTGAATGGTGCAAAAAGCATTTTAAAGTGCCAGAGATAAATGATACATTGATACCTACATAAGTATATAAATACAAATAAATGGATATCATGGATATATTTGGATTTGGATATTTAACTTTTTACATGCATGCTAGTTACGCAGTACCTACAAGCAAGCAATTATTTGTGCAATTTTTTTGTATTATTATCTTATTGTGTTATTGTTACAAACTACATGCAAATCATTTAGTCTGTCAGCTCAACCGGGTTGTAGTCGTGGAAGCTCATTGGTTGATTCCCGAACCCTAGATCCTCGAGGCCTTCGCCCGGGACGACGACCATTTTGTGACCAACTGCAGCCAGCTGATCTCGCAGAGCGAGCGCGTCGTTACCATGTCGCAGTACGAGTTCCGCCACATCTGTGATGCCAAGCTGGAGAGTCTGCAGCGCCGCATCGCCCACTACCAGCAGGTATACAGGCTAGCTGGCTAAACAAGATTTTTCTAGCTAACTTGCTGTGATGTAGCCAGCTAGCAGGCAGAGGCCCATCCCTAGCCGGCTACATCAGTGAGCTAGCTTGAAAATTGTTTAAAATGAAAAGTTTTGAAATATTTCCATCAGTTTGGACCTCACCTTCAGGCTTTCCTGTCTTCCTCCTCTCAGTTTGCTCAGGAGCTGAGGAACAAGGCGTGGCCCTCTGTGAAGCCTGCGAGCGTGCACGTGGGGGGCGAGAACGGCCACCCGCTGGGCTGCATGGACTTTGTGGCCACCAACCTCCACGTGAACCTGATGCAGGTGTCCTACCCTAAAACCTCGGCCAGTGCCGGGCGCGCCTTCAGCATCCGCTTCGGGCGCAAGAACTCCTTCTATGGCATGGACTCCGACCAAGGTACACACACACACACACACACACACACACACACACACACACACACACACACACACACACACACACACACACACACACACACACACACACACACACACACACACACACACACTACAGCCTGGGCCCTGTCCAAGGTTTACACACACACTACGGCCTGGTCCCTGTTCAAGGTACACACACACACACACACACACACTGATACACACACAAAAACTATTTGAGATATTTCTCTGTTTCTCTTTAACCAGGCTGAAGCGACTCAGTCCATCTCTAGCGTCTTAACCTCCTCAATCTCTTCAATTGATTTCTTCTAATTAGCCTCTCCCTGACCAATTAAAACCCACAGACACCACACCACCCACACAACCAATCGTTCCCACACTACTGCAGACCAACACCAACAGCCAATTGGACGCCCAGATCAGACCTCTGGGGTGAATTATATTCACAATGACAAAGAAGTATTTCAGAGAAAGCCATGAGAGGAGAGGGGATGAGGCTCTGTGGGAACCACAGTGTAGCCTGCTAGCCTAGTGCTGCCAGCATAGAGCCGCTCACATTGAGCTGCTAGCATAGTGCAGCTAGCATAGTGTAGCTATCGTAGAGCTGCTGGCTCTGGGCTAGTAGTACAGAGCTACTAGCACCGGGGTGCTAATGGTACTTCTTGCTTGCCTTCTTGCTAGCCTTGGTCCATCAGCGAGTTTAGACGTAGGAAATGTTTTAAGACCCTCAGGTCCCTCTTAACTCAATCATACACAGGTCACGACCTTCTGCTCAAAGAAGAGCCTTACGGGGGAGGAAAGAACACAAAACAGCTGTCTAGGAAGGCAGACAAGCTAACATCGTGAGCATATTTACAGCATGATGTAGTCATTTGGACATCTGCTAAACAGTTGCAGCAACGGAGATGTGAGGCTTAGCTTATTTTTCGGCATGCTGGCTAGGTAGCGTACGGCTATGGAGTTATTTTAGTTTCACAACTCAACAAGTGACAGCTTTGTTGCACTGGCTGCCCAATTATGGGGGACTTGGTACCTCAGGTAATGCACAATTACCCTTCTCCAGCTAGCATAGCATACCGCTATATAAAAAAAAGGGTATGTGGTATGTGGAACTCCCCAATTTTACTTAATTATAACTTAAGCGTGACATGTTGATATTGTACTCAGAGGGCCTTTCAAAGACTCCCTGTTGTGCAGCAGCTTCTTGGGGCAGAAGTCATTGTAGCTCTTTTTCACACCCTGCAAATAACCATCTGCATTGCAAATGGCTATCTGCATTGTTCATAGGGTTTGCCAAGTGATGCTTTAGGAGAGGGTTAATGGTGCGACTAAATTAACCATTGGAGGTGTATTTTGATTAAATTTGGTTAGAGCCAATCGTGTGGGCTGTCTCTGGCTGGTTCAGCTGCTAGACTCTGCCGATGTGAGAAGCAGGATGAATCATAGGCTGTGCACTAGGAACCATACAGTGTCTGCAACTACAACTGTTATAATGATTTAATTGCTGGGCTGTAAAGCGGCTGATCGGTGGCAGTCTAGTCTAGTGGTCAGGTTGACGCTGTGAGTCATTTTGGATCAAAGTGTCTTAAAGCGTTCGATTTTCTCATATTTTAATAATTTTATTATGAATGTAATAAGAGGCTTCTTCCCAGAGAACAGTTTAAGGTGTATTCTCTCTCACTCTCTCTCGTGCTCTCTCTCTCTGCCCCCCTCCACAGCCAACCTGAACCCCATGTCCCACACCCAGCACTGTGTCACTAGCATGGGGGCTCCCTCGTGGAACTGCACCGCCCTGGACGGGGAGGAGCCAGAGGTGGAAGGGGTGGGGCTGATCGACGGGGAGGAGGGGCCCGGGGGGGAAGGGAAGCGGGGCCTCCACGGAGAGGGCGGGCTGAGTTTCCTCCTCAAACAGGAAGACATTGAGACACAGGACGCGTACATCCGCCTGTACAGCCGTCTGGACGTGGCGGTGAGGGAGATGAGGCAATATGTTGCCCAGATCGACGTGTAAGTGAAATCCAACTCTCATGCTTTATAAGCATAATTAATTATGAATAGTTTTAAATCGGGCAAGCTACCAAGTGACATTTATTCCCCTATTTCTGGCATTTAAAATAAACCAATACTATATACACTTCTGGAATTAGGGCTTTATTGCAATGGGATATTTTGATTTTACCTAGGTCGTATGACGCACCTATTATGATTGGATTATACTGTGATCAGTCCCAACTGGATTGCTCTCAGATTATACTTGTATAGGACCTGTTTGGGATTAGCCTGGTATTATAGTAGGATTAGACCCATATGGGAATAAACTGGGATTAGGATTAAACCCATATGGGATTATACTGGGATTAAGATAATACCCATATGGGATTATACTGGGATTAGGATTAGGTCCAGTTGGGATTTATACTAGGATTAGGGCCAGGTGGTATTATACCTGTTAGGCCGAGGTGATATTATTCCCAGATTGAGTTTATGGGGTGTTACTCAGATTTCCCAGATAAATGACATGTCTCTTGCTGCCCTGCAGCCTGCTGTCCTCCATCACGGAGCCCATGCAGCCCCAGGATGAGGAAGAGGGTGGTGGTGGTGAGGGTGGCGGTCCGGTGGTCTGCGTGGCATGCCCACCGTGCCCGCCCCCCCCGCTGGTCCCCTGCGAGGAGGGCTGTGACCAGGAGCGCACCAAGAGGGTCTGTTTCAAGGTGGAGGAGCACCAGGAGGACCAGGAGGACTCGGGCCACGACACCATGAGCTGCCGAGACTCCTACAGGTGATCCAGCATCTCCATCTCTCTATCCCTCCCTCCCTTACCTCTATCCCTCCATCAACTGTCTCTCTATCCCTCCCTCCATCACCTCCATCACTCTATCCCTCCATCACCTCCATCACTCTATCCCTCCATCACTATCTCTCTATCCCTCCCTTCCTCCATGACCTTAATCGTGTGTGTGTGTGTGTGTGTGTGTGTGTGTGTGTGTGTGTGTGTGTGTGTGTGTGTGTGTGTGTGTGTGTGTGTGTGTGTGTGTGTGTGTGTGTGTGTGTGGTGTGTGTGTGTGTGTGTGTGTGTGTGTGTGTGTGTGTGTGTGTGTGTGTGTGTGTGTGTGTGTGTGTGTGTGTGTGTGTGTGTGTGTGTGTGTGTGTGTGTGTGTGTGTGTGTGTGTGTGTGTCCAGATTAAAACACGCTATAATTACACCCAGTGTCTTCTCTATTTCAAGCCCCTATGTTCAACAAAGTATGTGTTGGATTCAAGTTCAGCCAAAACAAAGGTTTGCTGGAAGGGAAATCAACTGGAAAGACAAATCTGTTTTTCTTTCTCTTGTGAATGGCCAGAGAGAATACACAGACACACATCCCTTTGGTGGTGTAGACTTCCACTGCAAAATAAACAAGTCACGGTCCTTCCTGTTCCTGCTGAATATATCCCACCGATCGCCAGGCGTCATGCCTGACTTATTTATATTTGGGGGGGGGTCATTTAGCAGACACTTTTATCCAAGGCAATTTCCAGTGAATTAGAGGTACCGGTACATAATGGTCTTTGAACAAGAGAAGATAGGAGTTGCCTCCAGGTAGATTGCAGACAGTGGGGACATTTCAATCTAGAGCCTTTCGGTTGGAAGTCAAACACCCTAATCACTATCCCTATACATAGAGGTTGCTTCGCCAAAAACAACCCCATCATTCCACTACTTGAGCAGCCTCCCTGTCAGGGAATCGAACCCCAGTCTCCTGCGTGACGGACAGGGACACTATCCACTGTACTAATGAGGAGAACCTGCTGACTGGCGCGACGTTAACTCAGCTAGGTTGTTTACTCTCTCCTGCTGAAGCTAACCGCATGTATCCATGTCTTGCTTCTCTATCATTATGAGGAGGAAAGCTGGGAAAGCTGAGAGAGGAGTGAGGGAAAGGGAGATAGAGATAGAGAGAGGGTGAGAGAGAGAGAGAGAGAGAGATGAGAGAGGAGAGAGAGAGAGAGAGAGAGAGAGAGAGAGAGAGAGAGAGAGAGAGAGAGGGTGAGAGAGAGTGAGAGAGAGAGAGGAGAGAGAGAGAGAGAGGAGAGAGAGAGAGAGAGAGAGAGAGAGAGAGAGAGAGAGAGAGAGAGAGAGAGAGAGAGAGAGATGAGAGAGAGAGAGAGAGAGAGAGAGAGGAGAGAGAGAGAGAGAGAGAGAGAGAGAGAGAGAGAGAGAGAGAGTGGAGTTCATCATTCAGGAGCGGGTAGGGCTCAGGCCCCTTTCTCAAGGATACCTGGGGATTAAATACAGTTAATTTCGGCTGGGAGTCCCAACACCCTAGCCACTACTCTATTCTCCCGAGCCGAAAATCTGTCGGCATCAACAAGGCCGGGAAGGTCTACATGGAACCCTGAGAAACACAATGGCTTCACCGCGACCCCAGAAACCAATCACAAGGATGTGGTTTCATTAGAAGGCTTGTGGTGAACTTTGATGGACAGCTGAAGGGCAGTGGGAGTTAGTGGGACTACAACTCCCAGCCGTCTTGCTTCTAGACAGGGGTTGATATTTTCCTGAACCTCCCGTCGAGCCTGCGATGCCTTCCAGATGTGTGACTGTACCACTCTCACCGCTGTTTTCATCCAACATTATGTCATTGACTCCATGCTGGGGTGTGTGTGTCTGTGTGTGTGTGTGTGTGTGTGCGTGTGTGCGAACTCCACCCTCCACCACCCACTAAGACCAGTTATTGGTGGGTCGTAGCGTGATGGTTTATGGTCTGTTATGGAACAGCAGGACTTGGGCGTGGACTCCATGCCCACTCTGTCATTACCAACACAGCTACCTCACTGGAAACACACACACACACACACACACACACACACACACACACACACACACACACACACACACACACACACATACACACATACA
>CM051013.1:10624702-10727202 GCA_027704905.1 Muraenolepis orangiensis | reverse complement strand
TTTCCGTGGCGACGAGCAGAGTTCCGGCACACGGAGGACTGGACCGTGCGTTGCCGCTGTGTCATCCACAAGAACATCCAGGAAGACCCTTGGAACCTTCCCAGCTCCATCAGAACCCTGGTGGACAGCCTACAGCGGTTTGTAGACGGTAAGGCGGAAAACACATTATATTCATGTCTTTAAACCGTATCTTTTTTAACGTAACTTCATCGTTCAGCTTTCTTCTCCTCTCTTAATGAGTATCTTCTTTGTTTAGCTTGTGTATTTTTTTACTTGGAATATTATATTTATTTATTTATTTATTGCATATCTTGTGTTGTTTACCTGTTAAATACTTTGCATTGCTGTTTTGTACAAAATTATGTTTTGTACAAATTATATTGTACAAAATCACTTTAGTTTTTTACTTTTGTGTATTATTTGTGGTGTGGTCGCCCCTTACGCGTGAGAATACTTATATATTCTGAGAATGGACCTGGTCAAATACAGATTAAGTGGAGGTTTAATAAAGAAAGATTTAGATGTACCATTAACTTCACCATAAGCGTTTCATTGCTAATTTCTCTCAACCTTCTCTCTCCTCCTCCTCCTCCTCCTCCTCCTCCAGATGGGAAGAACCAGCTGCTCCTGGCTCTCCTTAAGTGCACAGGTACAGCACTCCCCATCATTAACAGATGAGTTACTCTCAGAGGGACAGTGTAGGATAAGACGAGTAATGAATTGGATTCCACTCCTGGGTGGTTTTTTTCAGTGTCCATGATTGTACACTCGCGCCACCGTTTGGTACTCATTCATAAGTTTTGAATGAGATGACTCACTGAACCATTTCACTGGTTCATCTAGAACATTGAACAGAAACATTAACCTCAAACCCTTCATAGCTGGCCAAGCTATGGCATTTCATGTATTGCATTTTTTGTAACAGCCTCTCTCTCTCTCTCTCTCTCTCACTCTCTCACTCCCTCTCCCCCACAGACACGTCCCTCCAGCTACGGAGGGATGTGATCTTCTGCCAGGCGGCCGGTGCTGCGGTGCTAACGCTAGCGGAGCAGCTCCTTGCGGCGCTCCGCGCGCGATACAACAACGCCGGGGAGTACCAAGAGGACAGCAAGGAGACCAGCAGAAAGTGGCTGGACCAGATATCCGCCATTGGCGTGCTGCTGCACTTCCAGAGCTCGCTGGCGCCCCACCTGGTGAGGAGTGGGCTCTGCACGTCTTGTAGTAAACGTTCAGACTGTCCACGGCACTCTGGAGAACGCAGTGTTTGGCATTGTTTCTGTTCAAACCAAATCACTTTCCTTGTGCACTGAATCCGTGCTGATGTATGAGACGAGCTTTCAAATGGCTTTATTTACAGCTTGCGTGTTACACATTCTTTAGGTGTCGTGTGAACATGGCCTGAGATGAAGAAAAACCTTTCTTCTTCAAAAAGGGCTTAGACTACGGCGTGCCAGGCACGCCGTTGACTTTTGTTGACGTGCCAATTTTAGTTTATACTTCACGAAACAAGTTAATGACTGGTAACTCTTTGAGCCACAGCCTTGTCCGTAACCATTTCTGAATTGAATTGGAAGTATTTTGTTGAGTTTTTCCTTGGA
Source organism: Muraenolepis orangiensis (assembly GCA_027704905.1). Classification (NCBI taxonomy): domain Eukaryota; kingdom Metazoa; phylum Chordata; class Actinopteri; order Gadiformes; family Muraenolepididae; genus Muraenolepis; species Muraenolepis orangiensis. The sequence goes on along the minus strand of CM051013.1, from coordinate 10,725,604 downwards.
ACCGCACAGCTGTTTTTGAACAAACAAACACACACCATTTAGCCTCTCCGCTCTCTCTCTCCCCCCGGCAGAAGGAGGAGCGAACGATGCTGGAGGACACTAAGGCAGCTCTGTTGGACCTGGACAAGCTCACGGTGTTCTTCAAGCAGACGGAGGACGAGTATCTCGTGGCCAGTAAGAAGCACTTTGATAAACGCACAGGGAGGGGGGGCCCTCTGAGGGGCTGCGCGGGGGGGGGGGGGGAAGGCAGGGAGGCAGAGCAGCTGTAGGCTGAGGGATAAGGTTCCCTTGTGCTCTCCCGGCCGAGTGGTGGTGGTGGTGGAGGAGGAGGTTCAGGCTGCCAATTCCGCCTTCCGACATTTGGCATTCAACGTCATTTCAGGCCATGTCTGCCTCCCTTTCCTCACTTTTTATCTCTCCTCTCTCTCTTTAGCTCTCTCTCTTTTTTTTTCTTCTTTATCTCTCTCTCCTCTCTCTTTCTTTATCTCTCTCTCCCTTACTCTCTCACCCCCCTCTCTCTCTGTATCCCTCTCTTTATTTCCCTCATTCTGTCTCGCTCCCCTCCCTCTCTTTCTATCTTACTCACTATCTATACCTTCTCTTTCTCTCTGCCCCATCTCTCTCTTACTCTCTATACCTCCTCTCTCCCTCTCTGCGCCCCCCCCCCCGTTCTTTATCTCCCTCTTTCTCTATCTCCCTCTATCTTTCTCACCCTCTTTCTCTCTCTGCCCCCTCTTTCTCTCTCTTTCTCTCTCTTCTCTCCCACCTCTCTCCCCTCCCTTTCCGATGTCATCACAACCTCACACCCTCTTAGCATGTCTGTTTTTCTGAAATGCATTCTGGTTAAAAACATGAATCCATCGCTAATAGGGTGTGTGAATGGGTTTTTAAAGTGCACGCACGCACACACACACACACACGCACACACGCACACACACGCACACACCACACACACACACACACACACACACACACACACACACACACACACACACACACACACTGCAAATGCTAAATGCATTCTGGGCACAAATCAATCACACACACACATGAATGGGAATATTTACAAAATATGATTAATACGCTCACAGAAATACAAACACACACACACACACCCTCACCAAACGCACATTCCACAGTTTTTGATGTGCTTTTAAACGGCCTTCCCCCGAGGCTGCACACGCAGCACAACAGCGTGTTACCTCTTCTCTCTGCTCAGTCAGACCTGAGGTCCTGAGGTCCTGGAGGTCCTGGAGGTCTGAGTATTGATCTGATAAGAGCAGTGCTGAGTGGGCTGGGAGGCCACAGTGGTCTCTCCGGAGCTCTGTAAGCGCTATCGGAAATTTCCCACCTCCACCTCTTCCTCTCCCTCCTCCTTGTCCAAATCACAACTGAAACGGTGACCTTGTTGTTCAGCATAGTTAACCTATATATATACTGTGTATATATATATATGTATGTATATACAGTATATATATGTTATATATATATGTATATACAGTAGATATATATATATCTACAGTATATATAGATAGATAGATAGATAGTGGTACTGCCATGCTTATGGCGACAATATTGTATTTTAGCGTAAAAGATGGCTGACATAGTATCAGAAAAGTGATACTTTTCCGATACTATGTCTTTCACAAGACTAATATGTTCAATACTAGAATACATCTATCATGGTCAAATATGATTAATAGCTAAAAATTACATTAAAAAAAGTCTGTGTGCATACCTCTGTGTTTTTGCGTGCAAGCCTGTGTGTATTGATGTATACGTGTGTGTGTGTGTGTGTGTGTGTGTGTGTTGCAGACACGCCGGTGTGCTACCAGGTGGAGGGAAGCCGTCAGGCACTGCGGGTCACCCTGCTCCTGGACAGCTGTCACTTCAGCGAGCTGCCCAGCCGCCTGCAGAACGGAGGCAGCCTCAAGCTGCACACCGTGCTCTTCACCCGGGGTAGGACACCCAGCCGGGGGGGGTTTGGGGAGGGGGGGGGACACTTTGAATACATGCATCAGAGGTTTGGTTTGGTTTCCAGTTGGACCGCAATGCATGCTGGGGTAGCGGGTCTAGAAAAGTTAGCGCCAACTCTGGCAGGGCCGCCATATTTTTTCTAATCGCATTGTGTTTGTTGTATTTGGCTTGTTTTTGTTAATAGTATTTCTACTTAAAGAGCTCAGCTTTTTCAAAAATCGATTAGTCTATCATGACCTTTGAAGTCCTTGCTTATGACAAAGAATAGAGGCTTTAAAAACTTTTTTTATCGCAAGGGCTACAAATTAATAAATTAAACTGTGTACAGATATTTATCTTGGACTGTATGGTTTCTATTGTTTTTCTTTTTATATAAATAAGAATACATCAAAATAACTTACACAGCAACACAAGTGCAATAAGCAGTGATTATTTCACCAGTTTTCTTAACAACACAGATCAATGATGAACGGCTGCTAGAGTTGGTGCTCACTTTTCTAGGCCACAGCACGCATTGCGGTCCAACCATAAACCTGAAACTCCTGATGCATGTATAGGGACTAGGGTTAGAGAAGAGAGGCCGAGGGGGACAGGACACCCAGACCAGGACAGACCCACTTCAGGGACATCTAGAGGAGGGAGACCCAGAGCAGAATTGGCCATACGGCAGGCACACAATCACTGGTGCCCCTGGGGAACCGAGGGTCCAGGGTCTTGTATTAAAATCAGGAACACCTGGGGAGTTTGGATGTTGCGGGAGTGGGTCATCACGACACCCGAGTAGGAACACCACCTACAGCTGGGTTTTTTAGAAGGGGGGGGGGGGGGGGAAGAGGTTCCTAGATGTGCTTTTAAACAAAACACGACTCAGTCCGTCTGTTGCAGATCAGTGCTTGAGGTGGTCATTTTGGTGCTAAAAATACAATGGTAAGAATCCTTGGTGGGGGTGGTATGGTTACACCATGATTCATTTACACTCTTATTAGTAAATGTAGTTAGAAGTTGATCTGGAGGTTGAGGTCTTCATAACCGCAGTTGGACCCTTCTTGTAATGTGAGCTGTAAGAATCAATGCTCACACCTTCACATGCAACTAATTTCAACTTCGGCAGAACTCTTGCAGAGGGACTTGTGGCAGATGTAGGCCAAGAGTGCCCTCTTGTGGATTATTATATGAACTGCAGTTACACATTTAAAGGGATTTCTAGAGCTCTTTTGCAGGTGCTTAATTGTGTGTGTGTGTATGTGTGTGTGTGACAGTACGTGCACGACAGAGCAGCTGTGAAGCTAAACGTTTAAAAGTGTGTATGTGTGCAGCTCTGAGGCTAAACATTTATAAATACTGTGTGTGTGTGTTTCCCCAGCCCTGGAACGTCCAGAGGGGCCGTCTCAGCAGGACTACACAGCCATTGAGGAGTTCCAGCAGAGGACCAACGCTGTGTCCCTGGAGAGGGTCAAGGCCTACTACCGCAGACTCAGGTATGCTAGGCTAATGCAATGCAATGCTAAGATAATGCTGCATTATGCTAATTATGTGCTAGGCGATCTGTCTTGGAATAATAATAATAATAATAATAATAATGCATCTTATCTTTGCTGTGCTAATGTAATGTGCTACTGTGCTAATGCTGTGCTCTGCCTCTGTCCACCAGGGCCTTTTACCTGGAGAAGTCGAATCTACAGACGGACTCCAACACCACTGCAATGAAAATTGACCAGGTAGAAAAAAAGTGTTCCGCTCCTTGCTCCTTTTTTTCCACCTCTTATATATTATTTTACTTCAACCTATTCGGTTACTATTGTTGTAATTATGTTGCATGCTTTGTGACTTTTTTTGTTAAATTATTGTTTTGTTTGTTTACAATTTCTGTGACTCAAAATAAATGCAAGCACAGATACTGGGCCTGGAAGTTAGAGACCACCAGCCCAGCATTTCCAAAGTAAGACGGTAACTGGTATCCTGCGTTTCCATGGAAACCCGGCTCCCGGCTCCTTGCAATTAATCCTCACTAACTCCCCCCAACACCTCCATGCCAATAAACCTCCCATCCACAATAAATTGGTGATTGCATTTGACCCAAGCCTCGAATTAGATGTCACTAGGCTAGTGTGCATCCCTTTTCCCAATGTTGGCTGTAGCTGAGTAGATTCCAGTGATGGTAGAAGTCGTCTGGTCTCGGTTTGTTGTTGTTGTTGTCCTGCTGCAGGAAAGGCAATAAAAAATACAATTTCTCCAGCCTTAATTTCCTGTCCGGGCTTGAAAGAGCGGTATGGGTGTTCAAACATCATAAAGTCTCTCCTGGCTTCACTCCTTTAACATTTGTTTCCCATATCATTTGTCAAAATGACTTGTAGGTTCTGCCGATGAGCATTTACAGAGAGTGTGCCTTTCACGAATGTAAACAATGTCAATAGAGTCTTCTGTCTCTTGGAATCAATGTGTGTAGGCCCGTACGGAGCTTGTGGACAACATAACAGTGAATCATCATGCAGGTACTTTGCAATTTTTTTGCAAAGTACGTTTACATTTGTGGCACATTCACGTTAAATCTTTCAACAAAGTGATTTTTTCCTAATTGTATTTGTACCGGATGTGGTAGAGACGTTATGATGGTGTGATCACCTTGGCTGAGTGTGATGGTTCCCTTTTCATAAAGGAGATCTCATGTTTAATAAAGTAGATCTCATGTTCAATAAAGTAGATCTCATGTTCAATAAAGTAGATCTCATCTTTCATAAAGTAGATCTCATCTTTCATAAAGTAGATCTCATCTTTAATAATGTAGATCTCATCTTGAATAATGTACATCTTTAATCAAGTAGATCTCATCTTTAATCAAGTAGATCTCATCTTTCACTAAGTAGATCTCATCTTTCACTAAGTAGATCTAATCTTTAATAAAGTCGATTTAATATTTATTAAAGTTGATCTCATCTTTAATAAAGTAGATTATTGTTGTTAATTAAGTAGATATAATAATAAAGTGCTAGTCTTTAATAAAGTAGATCACATCTTCCCTTCTCCACAGCGGACTCCCCTATGTTCCTTCCCTTCCATTCTGTCACTTTCTTTTTCTTTTCACCTTGTTGACGTCTAAACCTTTGACCTCTGACCTTTCTCAACAGCTCCTGCGGCCCCTGAACACGCTGGACGACCTGTGTCGCCTGATGCAGTCCTACGTCAACGTGCGGCCAAGTGTGCAGGGTCACCCGTCGGGGGTCAGCGTGCTGTGCGTGTCCTCGGAGCTGTGCAACCGCCTGGGGGCGTGTCACATCACCATGTGTGCTACGGGCATGCAGAGGTCTGTCCCTACGCCGCCGCCACCGCCGCACCCCTAAAACGAGTTAGCGATTGGCTCCTTCAGGCTAGTTACGTATTTAGCAGAACATCGTAGGACGCCTACAGGTAGACTGCAGACATTGGGGGTCGAAGCCAGGACCTGCTATTTAGTGTTTACTATTTAGCCTTTTTTGCAGATAGCGACTTGCTGTGAATTCAGATGCACAGCATTAAGTAGCTTGCTGATAGATGCCCACAAGTATATTGTTAACATTGGTATATATTTATGTATTTTCCATAATATGAAACACCCTCCATGATCAGTCTGCTTATGCATATGCACCAAAGGCATACATAAGGGTTCAATATAATCAGATGCCACTCTCACCACTGAAGGGGTGCATATGGTGGTGTTGCTACAATGAACTCCATTACCCAGCAGCCCCAGGGTAACCTTGTGTCCGGTTCATACAGGTGTACCCTGAGCGTGACCCTAGAGCAGTCCATGATCCTGACCCGCAACCACGGCCTCCTCCCCCGATGCATCATGCAGACCATGGACATCATGCGCAAGCAGGTACACAGTAGGAATACAACTTTATTTTGTACGGTGCCCTGGCTTGGAATTGAACATTACGGTATTGTCTTTTGTGCTCAAAAATGTTGGACGTTTAAAACACATGTTTAGAACACCTTTAAGACTATCCTACCACCATTTACCAAAAAAAAAAAAAAACGTTAATAACATCTGCCATTTATTTTTCCATTTCCCCGCTCTCTTGTGTTCCACAGGGAACACGAGTGGAGCTGTTGGCGAAAAACATGAAAGTGATGGACCAGATGCCACCGTCGGCGCCCAGGTAACCTTGTCCTTCTGTGGGCCCTTTGCACCTGCCACGGGCCACCTGCCATCTTCTCAACCCACTGAAAAATCTTTAATATTGCATATTTAACTTGGATTTCTCTTCTGTCCAACAGACTCTTCAGGCTGTGTTTGCCTCCATCGGACGGCGATCTGTAAGGAGACAAACACATCGACACTTTAACTCTGGATCTTTTAAAAACAAACATTGAAAAGTCTTTATGGACCACCAGTGGAGGTCCTGAATAACGTGGAGAAGAAGAAAAAGTAGGAGAAAGGAGAAGAGTGGAGGAGGAGGAGGAGGAGGAGGAGGAGCCGCCAAAGGGAAGGTGCCAGGGGCAGAGCTTATACCTTCTGTCTGGTAGAAGGTGACGTCGGCAACAAAAATAAATCCTCGTTCGGTGCGGTGCTTTTCTCTGACCATCCCAGGCAACATTCCATCTTAGAAGAGACCTCTGGAAGATATCCTTTAACCCCTCAAAACCATCGAGGGCTCAAACATGGACTCGTCGAGTTTCGCCATCTGATGTGTAAATCAGCTGTTACTGAACTGATCTTGACTTGTCAAGTCTTCTGCACCCTGGAATCCTTGTTATATACAACAAACAAAAAAACTGCTTGAAAATATGTAGAAGATTTGTGAGAAAAGGGACGTGGCATCTTTGAAAAAACGCATCCAAACATCAACTATTCTGCTCTCTGCTCTCCAGGGCTGGCATAACTGGATTAACCAAACTACCCGCATCTTCCCCGCTCTTATACATAACAAACACACGTTTACTCGCCTTTACGACTGCAAGCGCTGGGAGCTGTCACTTTCACTGTCAAGAGGGAGGGGAGGGGAGGGGAGGGAGGGAGGGAGGGTTGGGGGTGGGAGAGGGACCACCCACTGTGCAGCTCTGATGGCCGGGTGGGGGAATTCAAAGGGTTGGAAGGTGATGTTGGAGGGCGTAGGTAGGTAGGGGTTGGTGTAGGGGTGGAAGATGAATCGCAGGATGGGGACAGGGGTCTGCTTAGCTCTCCCCCACCCCCCCCTCCCCCCCTCAACGCATGTGGTCTCTGTGCAATTACTGTAGGTTAGTGTGTGTACTGTATCACCACACTCGATGAAGGATAGTCTATTTATTGTAGCGGAAAAAAGAAGCGTCTTTTTAACCTCACTTATATCAGGTATTCAAGAACCTTAAAAAGCATTCCAGCCTACGCCATGAAACAGTATTTAATGGACCAATGGCATGCCATTAGTTTAGATTATTTTATTTGGCTACTTGTATTTTTTTACTGAATATATATCGTGGCGTACATGGAGTACAGGAAGGGGAGTGTGAAGTTTCAGGGAGGAGCGAGGGAGAGTCTGCGAGTCGACAAACCAATCAGGGGACAGGGGGTAAAACGTGGCAGCCCAATGCCGAGTTTGTTTATATCTCTCGTCGGTGTGCCGCCAAGTCTGAGTTACTGAATCACGTCTTTTAAATTATTAATATATTGGTTTATAGTGCTGGTAGTACTGGTGTTTATAGAAGGGGGCGTGTAAGACGTGGAGGACCACGTCTGAGCTTTCCTTCTTACGTGAGTCACAACAACAAGCTGTCTCGTGTATTTACAGATGGGGGGGGGGGAGGAAAGAAGCACAATTCATCCAGCGACTTGAAAAACTAAAACACACCCAGTAGCAGGCAAAAGGGGACCAGTGGCGACTCGAGGCATAGAAATATTATTTTAATATTTTATTTTATTGTGAGTGTGTGTGTATACAAACTGTAACCACACCGAGACAGAGTAGTGAGGAGTACTAGACCATGGGTTATGTCTTAATGAGTAACGCTGTAACTTAAACTGAATTATTTTAACGGGAGAGATTAAGTAGAGAAATGTTCAACTTTTCTGCTCTGTATGGCATTTTGAGGAAAAGGACTAGCAAGAGAATCAGTTGAAGGTGAAGCGATGGAGGTTTCCGTTCCCATCCATGTGATGGGAAATCTATCGGCCCACATCTCACCCATTTTATTATTTATTCAAACCTCAACGTCTGGAATGATAACATTTAAAGTGTCTTCAAGCTAACCCCCTACTTGCTAGCGCAGCCGCGGTAGACTCCTGACCTTAAATTCAACTTTTGCCTATGAAAAACTGCCTAGTATGTATATAAAACTACTAGGCACTAGCTTCTCACGTAAGGAAAATGCTCTTAAAGGCATCACTTTTAAAGGGATCACCTGGATGAGGTCTTAATCATTTCTGGAGTTACATTTAAATGTGATGTTTGCCTCGTGGAGAATGAACTGATTATACTCCTGTATTGACATTGTTTTAATGTTTCCATCTCTTGTACATACTTTGTTTTACAATTTTATTTTGCCTGAAAATAACTGTACAAAAGATTTTTTTTTCCCTTGCCTTTCTAAAAGTATCATTGTAAATGGAATCTTAACAAGCTAGTAAATAAAGTGTTCTCAGTTCGATAATGCTACACCACATCTCTGCGTTGAACTTTGTAAATACTTTATTAATACTGCACAGCACTTATTGTACCCCTCAACGTAGTAAACATCCGTTTACCACCGTCCTCTCTGTATACCAACCGTGTATCTGGTGGCTTCATCCAGTGTGGCTAAAGACAACCGGTTTCTGGAGTCAAAATGCCTCAATAGACCTCCTTCACCAGGTGGCCATATTGGTTCATTGAGTGGGTTAAACCTTCTAGAAACAATGGAAACCATGTGCAACTTAATGTGTTATTTTTTGTTCTGTGTACCAGGTAGAATTTAGAATGCATTTTTTGTTTTGTTTTTGTGTGATTCTAATTTAGGTTTCATGGTTTCCCCAAAGACTACCCAATATGGCTGCTAGGTGAATATTGAGTGTCATGGATTGTATTGATCAAAAAGCTGACACAAGAAACTAGCATTCACACCAAACACGTGTGTGTGTGTGTGTGTGTGTGTGTGTGTGTGTGTGTGTGTGTGTGTGTGTGTGTGTGTGTGTGTGTGTGTGTGTGTGTGTGTGTGTGTGTGTGTGTGTGTGTGTGTGTGTGTGTGTGTGTGTGTGTGTGTGTGTGTGTGTGTGTGTGTGTGTGTGTGTGTGTGTGTGTGTGTGTGTGTGTCAGGAGACGCCCAGTACAAAACACATTGGTCAATGAGCAATGTTGCTACTATCCGTCCTCTGGGTGGCTAGCTGGTATGAATATGCTATGCTAGTTGGAAGACAATTTTGTTGTACAATGACAATAAAGGCATTCTGAATGTGAATATTGTATGACGGCAGGGCATCATAATCTGAAAGGAGACCTCTGGAGTGGAGAGCATGAGATGTTGTCCTGGACAGAGGTCTTGAAACCATGCTCTTCCATCACGAGGTCTGCTGTGTGTGTTGTGTCATGTCCCCCTAGCCACCGGAATGTTGTGGATGCTTGTGTGTTGCTAAGCTGTGTGTCGCTACTCTGATGGAATATTCTAAAACTCTAAACCTGGAGGATTGAATCCTCTTCATTGGTCACATACATGTACATACACACAGTGAAATGAGTTTCTCTGCATTTAGCCTATCCTAGTATTTGGAGCAGTGGGCCACTATTTAATTTATATACAGCGCCCGGGGAGCAGTGTATACATGGTCTGGTGCCTTGCTCAAGGGCACCTCGGCAGTGCCCAGTCCCAAGCCAAGTCTGAAACAGACTGAGCTATCCTGCCACCCCCTTACCAGTCAGTCTGACACGTGATGAGTGTGCTGTGGTGTTTTAATGGGTCCCACACATTTTTTTAAGTGTGATAACCTCTCGAAGCTAACTTTGCTTTGTTTATTTTAATCTCAAGTTCATTACATTAAACGGCACAAATTGCAGGGGAAAATCTGACCATAGGGAAATCAAGGTGTGTGTGTGTGTGTGTGTGTGTGTGTGTGTGTGTGTGTGTGTGTGTGTGTGTGTGTGTGTGTGTGTGTGTGTGTGTGTGTGTGTGTGTGTGTGTGTGTGTGTGTGTGTGTGTGTGTGTGTGTGTGTGTGTGTGTGTGTGTGTGTGTGTGTGTGTGTGTGTGTGTGTGTGTGTGTGTGTGTGTGTGTGAAAAAAAAAAGAGGTGGTGGGGTGGAAGATAAATAACGGCAAGGAGGAAAAGCTTACACATTGCAGTTTCGGACGGTTATTGCAATTGGTTTCTCACGGGGGGGTGAACCGGCGCCTTCTGCATTCAAGAGCAGAGTCGAGCAGCACACACCCCTCCTCACCGGCGATGCATCCCGGAGGCGAAGACACCGCGAACAACTGCCCGCCAGAGTCTCGACCACTTTAGGATGGTGCAGAAAGACCTGAATGACGGGGTCTACCGAAGCCAAGCCGGGGAGAAGAAGCACAAAGTGGGCTTTGTCGGTCTGGAACCCGGAGCTCCGGAGTCCAACCGGGACGGAGCGCTGCTCATCGCGGGCGATGAGACCTCGAAAAAGAACGGCATCCTCTGCCGACCCCGGTCCAGCATCTCCGGGGGGAGACCGAGACCCAGACCGTCCAAGAAAAATGCCAGCTATCGGAAACTACAGAATTTCCTGTATAACGCTTTGGAGAGACCGCGAGGATGGGCCTTTATCTACCACGTTTATGTGTAAGTGTGCGGACGTGTTCCACCTGGACACGGGGCTACCGGGAAATCGCCTGGCAATTGATGTGATGAGACTTTTGTTTTGGCCCGTGGACTGTTGTGGTGAGCTAATGGCACAAATCAAATGGGATGCTTATATGCTCTGCCCCATGCCGTTTATCGATATGTGTTTTATAATACCACACTCCTTAACTCTGACAGTCTACGATAGTCTACAACTATTTCTACCACATTTGCATTCAATGCAGCGGCAGCGGCAGAATGTGTTTCATAGACGTATTTATAGGTTATATATAGCATATATGTTTATGTTATGTTTTCCATGGCATGTCGTGTAAGGATGACGATGTGGTCCATATATTGCGGCAGTACCGAGTGGTTCGGTTCAGCACCATGACTGTAGTCAGCTCCATGACGGTATAGTCAGCACCATGACGGTATAGTCAGCTCCCCATCACTCATCAAACTAATTGCCGTTGCAGTCATGCGTCGACTTGTGCTTCATTCACAACACATACTCGTGCTTCTTTCTCCTCCCTATTGGAGTGAAGTGCCAGTCTACATCCCCGTACTCACGTATGATCCGAAGAAAGCTTCCATTTAAAACTGCACACTCACCCCCCTGGCTCATTTAATATTAAATCCATACTATTTCAAGCGACCAGATCGATTTGAACCTTCTGCTTTGTGGCATATACTTGCATTATAAAAACTAGTAGTTATGAAGCCAGTAGAAGAAGTAAGGGAATCATAATTTCATGAGCTCAGCTCAAACATGTGCACAACTGCCTATCAATTATTATTCTTATTATTCTTATTAACACGGAGGAGGTGTGACCGGTGATGTGAGTGTAAGTGATGCATCACATGACCTCCGGACCCCTGGATGCCAGTGTCATAGGCCTCTTCGAAACGGCATACCAATAGCCTCGCCAGTGTGAATCCCATGATATGTGCTTGTCTAAACGGTGTGTATGCAGAGAGAGTAACCCCCTGGACCCCCTGGACCCCTCTGGTTTGCCTCATGCATTATTTATGTCCAGCTCAGGTCCTTCAACCCTCTTTGTTTGACTGTTTTACTGGTTATCTGTCTATCTGTCTGTCTGTCTGTCGGTCTGTTCTTCTGACCCGTGTGGTAGTGCCGGTGTTTGGTTTCACCCCCTTATTTGTAATGCATGTGCAATGGATCGATGGATGAAGTTTCCTATATCCAGCATGCTCTCTCTCGAAATCTCTCTATACCTCCCCTTTTTCTGTCGCACTCTCTCTTTCCCTATATCTAGCTATCTCTCGATCCCTCCCCTCTGTCTGTTGTGTGCTCTCTCTACTTCTCTTTCTCTCTCTCCATCTCAAGCTATATATCTCTAGCGCTCTCGCTGGCAATCTCCCCCTCTCTCCTTTCTTTGAGTTTCACCAACACCAATGTCCATGCATATATTTTGTTCACTAGCAGAACATTAGTAATATATTGTCTTCCCCCAAGGGTGTTTCTGTAGTTCTGGTTTTAGAGTCCTGAACCTCTGTCTTCAACATGGAAACCTCACCTTTTGGTCAGAATAGTTGGCTAAATTCAATATTTATTGATGGTATCATGTTTATGAAATAATGCAACGTAATGGCTTTTTGTTGAGTCAATATGCTGTCTATGGTTGACAAACCCGATTTTATGTTATGATGACTGTGATTTGTTTTCCGATCAATCGAAGAGATACCTGCAGCTAGACTGTGCACTTTGGGATATCAACCCAGGAACTAGTAGTCAAATTCCCTAAACACTAGACTAGACAACCCAGCCCCCTCTCAGTGTTAAACCTCGACGAATTAGAAGTTTGACTAAAAGTCTGCCATGCCTCCTTTTGTGTTCAGAGACAGCTGTTTCAGTGTCTAATTAATGTAGACACAACCGTTTGGACGTTTGGTCGGCTGTTCCCCGAAGGCGGTGCTTCTGGAAGGCTCTCCCGTCGAGCTCTATCCCCCGGAGACCTTACCAGACTGCAGCACCAGCCTCCCATCACTTGAATGTGGCATGTGGCGGACGTGAATAGGATAACAAGTCTTATTACATGCTGTATTTCTAACCTGTACTTAGAAATCTGTACCTGTACACTAATGTGGTGTACCTTACCTGGGACTGCCGATGGGGAATTAGCAAGATGCTTTAATCTTGTAGGCCTGCATCTCTTCTCACTGAGACTAATGCCCTTTAGTACATTGTCTCTGATAAATGAACAAAAGAAACCAAGGACACAACACGTTGCTTGTGCAGCATGATACCAAACAGCGTGCTTTTTACAAAATCTGCTTCCCCTAGGTAAATGTGTTCCAGATTTATTTAGACGAGCTCAGTCTCGCAGAGCAGATGGAAATCAATGTTGTTCGTAAGCTGCAGCTGCAGGTTTTTTCTGCTGCTGAGAAATGACCCTCTTTGATTGATTGACGTTCCAACGAGCCTGGGTCTGTGTCTCGACCGGACCACTGGTGTTCCGTTGGCTGAAAGGCCCCGGGTCAGTCCTAGTAGCATTAGTCACGCTGGGCCCGGCCCCTTAAATTACTGAACATGGGATGGCATCACGTCAAGACACAAAACAGCGACAGAAAATATCACAGATTGTAATTCAGAAGACCAGCAGTGTTCCATAAAAATTAATTAAATCAGGTTTATTCTGTTGTGTGCTGGACAGCTTCTACCATGTCCTCGGGGGGGAGGGATTTCAGATGCAGTTATAGAGGTGGATGAAGGACATTTTCAAGGCTTCCTGAAGTTTACCCTGTGAGAGACGAGGTCGGGGACTCCTTAGGCAGACGGAACATCAAATTGATTTGTAGTTACCAAAGGCACCAGTGCCAACAAGATCTGACACTCTACTGCTGTTTATGGATGCGTATAGCGGAAACTTTCACCTGAAATGACTCCTTCTGAGAAGGAGCAATGCATCCCCTGTATTCTCGTCAGAATAAGAATTAGGATAGCTTGTCATCGATCGAGTGGAAGGTCGTTACATCCCCTAGTGCGGCGTGGCGGTGACAGCACTGTGTCTGGGGAAATGCTGTGCTTCTCAGCAGCGTCTCGGGGAAGATCTGTTGGGTGCAGCGAAGCGTCTGTAAATCAACAGGGGAAAGATGTGCTGCAGCCTGCAGGAGAGCTGGGACTTACTCTTAGAGACGATTCCGCTCTCTGCGGGACACTGACGCAGTACCACAGCCTACATTATATCCAGGCACTAAGCAGACGCTCATATCCAAAGAGACTTTGAGTGGATAGCAGGTAGTTTGTTACTGCAATTAGCTCAAGGGTACTTCCAGGTAGACTCTGGACATTGGGGATCGAACAGTTTTCGCTGTGAGTCACCCTAACACAGTATAGTAGACTATACTGGCCCAGAGAGTAACCTTGATCAAGAGAAGAAGACACTTAAACAGATGGGGACAGCACCAAACATTAAGGTTTTGTAATTGTGTTAAAAGTTGTGTTTAATATCATCGGGTGTGCACTTCCATGCATTGAGGAGATATGTAGGACCAGATGTAGATCATAAAGGACTGAAACCACCCTGGGCTCCATCTCTTCTCCCCCCTACCATCCGGTCCCCGATTACGCAGCATCTGTACAAGGACTACCAGGTTCAAGGATAGTTTTTTATCCACAGGCAGTATGCCTACTGAGCTGCTAGGAGTGCTGCCACTATCATAACATTGTCATTAACACTGTCATACTGTCATGGACTTTCTGGACTCATATTCATTACTCATTACAGTTACTGCACTGTTCTGCACTGTATTCATGATGCTGCTGCACTACTGGCACTTTAAAATGCTTTTAAATGCTTTTTGCACAATATACCACATATACATATCATCCATAAATTACTTAAATTTAATTTTGTGTATAGTATTCTTATAGTAGTAGTAGAAGTCGTTAAAACACAGAACATTGCTACACAAGAGCAAATGCCTGGCCAATAGTTGGATTGGGTCCATTTTATTTATTGTCCCAATCGGGCCCAAATCAACAACTCAATACTGCTGAACCGGTGCTTGATGCTTGAGTGATTCAGCCTTAGCTCAAGCATTAAGAAACTAGATTGAAATGGACCCAAGTCTGGCCTCCCCTTGATTAGCATCATCAGGAGCCATCCAGCCAACCACAACGTATTTTCATTAGTGGTCTTTATTAGCCCGGCTCACACACTCAATGCTGAGTGTGTCTAATGACAGTAATTGACAAAGTTGATAATTTATACCTTTTTACCTTTTGCGTTTACGTTTCTACTACCCATATTCGCATACGCGAAATATACGCATAATGTGGATATCCGGGATTAATGAAGTACACATTATCTTAGCTTTTATTTTATGTCTACAAATTACACTTTTTTTTTTTTAAGTAGTGTGTTGGTGTGAAGTTGATTAACAACTGTTAAAAGACTTGTTTCACTTGTCGATGGTATAAGCTTGCTGTTGTAAATTAAAATGCTAAACAAACTTGACCATGAAATGTTAAAATGCACCAATGTCCCTGTCTCAAAACAGTGACTCCATAGATCAGAAACGTTGAAGGTCAGCTGATGCTACGTGTTTTGAAAGTGAATCATATTTCTTACTGACTGATGCATAAAATGGACCAAAAAAACGAATAGTTTAAATGTGGGCGTTTGAAAGTCCGCAATTTGTGCCATTGTGCCACAGTTAGTTAATTCCCTCTGTAGTGGGAGAGCAATCATCGTCATACACATTAAGAGGAACCCATTAGCATCACACAGGCCATGGGTTTCATATTGACATTTCTACATTGAGCACACATATGTTTGTGATGGATGTTGTGTATTTGGCCCCCATACGTCAACTAAGGAGGAAAGTCTAGTAATGGTTAGGATGAAAGGTTCTAGGTTCGATTCCCCCAACGGGCACCCTTGAGCAAGCACCCTTGAGCAAACACATTAATGATGATCCATCTTTAGGTCTCTAACTTAGCATAAAAGTGTAAATGACTTTAGTGTCTGAAATGTGCTAAATGACTAAATAGTAAACTTAGTAGGTTGACTTCGGTCAGCGGCTCTGACTAAAAAATGAAATGGATGCCATTTTGGGTCTGGTGTGTGGAAATGACTTCAACGACAAAGACCGGAGCCTCAGTGGGTCGCCTATTATTGGTACATATTGCTCAATGAAAAAGGTCAAGGTTCGGTCGGAAAAGCATCTGCTGACTCAGTGTCTGAGGTACTGCAGAAGTTGGCCCCGGTCTAGCCCTTCCTTTACACTACCGCTGTTTGTGCAATATTGTTTCTGAACTGCTGGTGAGGCTGTTTTATGGAAGGATGCAACCCACTGTGCTACAACCTTCAAGTGGCCGATTCTCAAGAGCATGTCAAGAACAAAACATGTTCGTAACTGCTGAGGACACCGGGGGTAATGTTTGCGTGCAGGGCTTAAGTTGTAGCCTACATGGCCTACATGACCGACCAATTGTGGCATGCGAGAAGGCGGGGGGACATAAGGAGAAATGTCAAAGAAATGCGAAAAGCAAAAGCCGAATCGTGGACTTTTTTGGCGATTTAGAAATCCTGGCCGGATGCATTTTTTTAGGTCCCAAGAAAGAGGAAGATGTCTGGTCACCCTAGGGTATAACACAAAATCTACTGCCTGGAACCATCTCAGGCACCGCTGGTAGTTAATGGTGTATATGTAGTACACATTATTTGCTGGCTGAGTGTGTTAAGATATTCAGCAAAGTGTATAGTGGAGGTCTGAAATAATTGAGTATCTGTGAAATCGTATTTAATTTAGCTAATGCTTATACTGTGCTGCTCTAGAGTGCTTCTAGAATTTACCGGGCACCTTATGGGCGAGGTGTCCTTGGTTCAACAAACTTACCTGCTTAAAATACACACAAACAAACAAACAAACACAACAACATTAAACTAGGTTGTTAGCGGGAGCTAACGTTCCATAGAATTCTGCTTGTAGTTAATGGCGTGCCATTACTGCAGTGTGGTGATGGCATCATACGAGGATTCCTGTGGTGTCATATTGAGCTAGAGGTTTTTTTCTGCTGCTCTGCCCTCTCCGTTTCTCTGTGCGATGATTCATGTAGGTTGTCCCTGTCTTTTGAGTGCTTCTTCCCTGTATTACTTTTCACCAGGCGCTCTCCATTAGCTCTGCTGCTGGACGCCAGCCAGCCCTCTCTTCTCCACACAAACCCCCTGAGAAGTGGCTGCTCCTTGGAACCTTCCAGCAACACTCTTCCTGCACGCATCTCATTTAAACTCACCTGATCATTCCGGCCAATCCAATAAAGGAGCATGTACCTCGCTCGAACAAATCCTCTATTTCCCCTTGAATCCCGGTTCAAGTCAGGTTATGTCACTCCACAGGCCTTTGTCTTATCGTTTAAGACGAGGTGAGGTTTAATCAATACTACCTCTTAGAGAGGCTCCGTTTTTAAACGTATCCTTTCACCCTTATTTTCGTATCGGTCCAGTCAATGCATCGGCCTATTGTGTGCATATTGTCTATTTGTGTATTTACATACACTTTAACACTTTCTAAATCTAAATATTTATTGGTTCCATAAATGTACACACACAGTGAAATTTGTTTCTCTGCATTTAACCCATCCTAGTATTAGGAGCAGTGGGCTCCTTAGGTTACATTTACTAACCATAAACTCACATTAGTTAATGCTGTAATACGCATTATTATTATTACATAGGGTAATGGCATAGGGTTATGGTAAGTGGGGTTAACCCTAACCATTTATATATTTATATTTAATAATGTAAATTAATTTAGCATGCACACCATTACATTAGTACCATTAGTAAATTATTACTAGACCATTAGTTAACTGTTAATTAACTGTCAGTTAATGCTTATGAGTGCCTTAACTAATAAAAATGAATGGACCCTTGTGAAGTGTTACCATGACCCTGTGTTATACAGTACATTTAAGTAAAACACTTTGTGCTTGGAATGTGTCACTGTGTGGTGGCACTGAACACCTCTATTTAAATGTGTGAATACAAAAACAAACACACCCATGTGTTTGTTTGACAGCAATGGAGACAGCAAACACAAACACATCCCATACAGGCTGTCAGGCATGTATTGCGGCCTGGCTCAGGCTCTGCATTCTAGCACCCAATGTTAATGCACCTTAATGCAGCTATATCTTCTAAACGACCAGGTCATTGGATAAAGCTGGGACATAGGTGCCGGATATAGTTCATTACAATGATATCGTCTGACTGATGAGATCACCCAGCCGTGTTCCAGTTGTTCAACCGGGAAGTGGGAATTGGATTAACCTGAAATTGAGTTTACCTCTGCTTGGACTCTGCTTGGCTTCCCAAGAGAGAACACACCTGACTGGTGTGTGTTCTCTCTCTCTCTCTCGTTCAAGTCATCCTCTTGTTCTGGTCTGTCTTGAAGTGAGTGATGCTGCCCCTCGTTTAGATCTCTCCGACTTCCTCCAGTTATTTAGTATAATACGAGGACGGTTATTTTCCTGACTAACACATTGTCTGTCCCCCCTCTCTCTCTCTCTCTCTCTCTCTCTCTCTCTCTCTCTCTTTTCCAGCTTCCTCTTGGTCTTTTCCTGCCTTATACTGTCCGTCTTTGCCACCATCAAAGACTTCAAAAATAGCTCAGAGAGTGCCTTGTACATCCTGGTAAGGTGTCTGCATGACATATGCCAACACTGTTTTGTTTAGCACCAACACCCTCTGAGATAACTGTGTGTGTTAGCCTGAGGACAGACTGTGTGAACCTCCAATCCATCTCATTGTATTTGTGGCTGCTTTCTTGGCCAGGTCGACTGTTTTACCTCATTGAGACTCACCTGTTAAAATAAAGGTTACAAACGTCAAACTAGTGATGATGATGATAATGATGAGGATGCAATGTAATTACAACTGTTTCTTCTTGTTCAACATCACCCATTTTTATGGGTTTAAAAAATGTAATCATGTAATAATAAGTAATGATTTCTGCCCTGTTTTCGTCATTTTTCATGTGACTGTGTGTGTGACTGAGTGTGTGTGTGTGTGTGTGTCCATACAAGTGATGAAGGGTTGTAATATGTGGCCGATATCAGGCAGCCACCAGCCAGCCAGGGAGTTTAAGAATTCCTTTGTGCTTCTCTCTCGTCAGAAGAGCTGTGTCTGGTTGGTGCAGTACAGTGTGAACAGACTCTTCTCTATTCCCCCTCCCCAGGAAATCGTGACCATCGTAGTGTTTGGCGTGGAGTACATCGTAAGGATCTGGGCTGCAGGATGCTGCTCCGCTACCGGGGATGGAGAGGGAGGCTGAAGTTTGCCAGGAAACCCTTCTGTGTTATCGGTGAGCAGCAGTCAAATCAAGGTTGTTGGTACGGTTTTGTTTTAAGGCGTGGTTGTCGGTTTTTCTCTCACACGTCAGCAAACTATGAGGAGGACCCAGCAGACTACTGCGTTAGTTTTTATAGTTCACTTAAGTACAACAGCGGAAGTTTCCTATTCCCTAAACTATTGGGCCACCGCTATCTCACTGAGCTCATGTCTGTTTTGTTAACACTATGGCATCTGAGTTGTCTCAGACCACAGGAGAAAACTAAAAGGATGACGGCCTTAAAAAATGCGAGCCGTCACCCTTTTAGAAAGTTGGAAGTGAAGCTTATTTTTCCATAATCCTTCATCACAAGGAAATAACCTTTGGCAGGAACACACAGGGGGGGGGCGGGAGGGTGAGAGACGATAAAATATTAAAATCAAATCTAAATAATCAAGGCACAAGGCATCTCTTCTTCTTTTTCTTCTTCCTCTTCTTCTTCTTCTTCTTCTTCCTCTTCCTCTCTCTGACCAGACATCATGGTGCTGATCGCGTCTGTGTCGGTGCTGGCGGCTGGTTCCCAAGGCAACGTCTTCGCCACATCGGCCATCAGAAGTCTCCGCTTCCTGCAGATCCTCCGGATGCTGCGCATGGACCGCCGCGGGGGCACCTGGAAGCTGCTGGGGTCTGTGGTCTACGCCCACAGCAAGGTGACACACAGCGGTCCCCCCCCCCGCGGCTCTGATGGAGTATCCCGAACATGTGTTTAGTCATGTCCCCCCCCCCCCGCTGGGAGTGTAGGGGTCTGGTGCCTTGCTCAAGGGCACCTCGGCAGTGCCCAGGAGGCGAACTGGCACCTTCTTTCCAAGTACCAGTTTTCACTTCGTACTGGGACTGGAACCGGGAATGGAACCGGAGGGGAGGGGAGGGGAGACCCACACCGACAAGAGTCCTCATATGCCCCCCCCCCTCCCCCGGTTCATTCTGAATGCAGTGTGAATGTGTCCCCCCTCTGATAGACTATTCTAAATGGTGTGTGGGATTCGCAGTGTCCTCACTCTAATGGACTATTTTAAATGGTGTGTGGTAGCGGTGTGTACCACAGTGGCATTGCATTCTAATGGATGTGCCATTTTGACCTAGACTGGTTATTATGTTGTTATGTGTTACTTTCAGGAGCTCATTACCGCCTGGTACATCGGCTTCCTGTGTCTCATCCTGGCATCTTTCCTGGTCTATTCAGTGGAAAAGGGATCCAACGATGAATTTGAGACCTATGCTGACGCCCTTTGGTGGGGACTGGTGAGGATGCTTAACTGTTCAAGTGCCAATTTCAGTAAACGACAGCAGCAGTTGTTTTCTTCACTCAAACAGGCACACACACACACACACATACACACACTCATGTACACACACTATTCGAAACTCAAATAGAAATTCTACCATTCCGATCGGATTTGCTGCTTCTGAGTGCCCTTCGGAAATAGTGTTCCTTACTTCCAGATCACTCTGACCACCATCGGCTACGGGGATAAAGTACCAAAGACCTGGAACGGCCGTCTGCTGGCGGCCTCATTCAGCATGATTGGTGTGGCCTTCTTCGCTCTCCCAGCGGTGAGGTTAACAGCCTGGTGGAGTGAAGGGGGGACGGACCAGCTCTTGTTCACATACTCGTCCTCCTCCCATGCGGGACTAAGGGATAGCTACGGAGAGGATTTGTCATCACCTGAATCACCATTCACCTGATGACCCCATCTCCCACCTACGTGCAGCAAAGACAATAGTTGCACAGTCACATCGCCTTGGCAACGAGGGCATGACGTCACCGCGGTATTATTTTCGGCCCGAAGCGATCAAAGGTTTCCAGGGAGAAAGAGAAAGTTAGGGAGACAATCCCTCAGAGTGAGAAGTGCTAATGATAATCACAATGAATCGTCATGAGTAATTTTTGCAAACGTAAAAATACAATTGCACATATTGCTCCCAAAGACCAGCTTAGTGTGGTGCCAACTGAGAGTCTGTCATACATTTAATTGGGTTAATGAAAAACATTCATTGTGAGAGGTGTGAGTGGCGTTTTGGCTCGAGAAACTCATGCTTTCATTCAGCCTTTAGGTTCTACATTGCGAATAAATTAATGTTTGATGCTGATATCTCCTTTTCACTATTATGGTTTCACTGAAGTTGTCTTTTTTCTACTTTAAACTAACCCTTAGGTCTATCCCTCTCTTATAATAATAAATGTCAAAAAGTGTTTAATAAAAAGGTCTCTCTCTTTCTCTCTCATACAACCCCTTTGTCTCTCTCTCCCAGGGTATCCTCGGTTCTGGTTTTGCCTTGAAGGTCCAGGAGCAGCACAGGCAGAAGCACTTTGAGAAGAGACGTAACCCTGCCGCTTGCCTCATCCAGGTGATGAACCATGAATCATTTAGATTTCATCAGTTACCAAGCAAGCCTTTCCCCCTTAATGACCTTCAAAAGAGGCTGAGGACAATCGAGGTAGTCCGTCAACATTGGAGCAACTTAGGATATAGGTGCTGGTTTCTGAATTCAACCAGATACAAGAGCAGGATAGCTGTAGGAATCAAAGTTAAGGGTTTTGATGAACTTCATCAATCACTAACCCTAGACTTTATAGACTACCAGCACAACAATGCATCAGCCATTTACAATATAGTCCATATAATACCGTTTTTTTTACGCTTTATGATTTTATATTTTTTTGCTTAGTTTTATTAAATATTTCTATTTTTCCATTGTTGTTCAGAGTGTCTTGAGGATTGCTACACAATTTTGTTGGCAATAAAAGCATTCAGATTCAGATTTACAAACTATGGTGCTACAAACGTTAATAGGTGTGTTATGATTCAATGTTGAGTTGTTGATCGAAATGTGCAACCCTGTCTGCCAAAGAAACACAATTCAGGCACCCAGCATAGCCACTTGGCCACCAAGCTTAGCAGCATCAGCCACCAAACGTATCCAATAAGTCATTAGGCTAGCCACAGCCAGTCATTAGGCTAGCCATTTAGTGACCAAGCTTAGTCACCAAGCGTGTTGACTTGGCCACCAAGCTTTGCAACATTAGCCACTAACATGTCCTGTGTGTCCAATGTTTCGGATCAGGCTGCCTGGAGGTTTTACGCTACCAACCTTTCTAGAACAGATCTTCTGTGCACCTGGGAGTTCTTTGAACAGACTGCAGCCGTCCCCATGTACAGGTACGTTCTTAACAGGTGACCCTTGGAATTTCCCTACTGCCATGCCGACAAATGGTCATTTCTGGAGATTTCCCTTTGCACCAAATTACCTCATATCTGGTCGACACTTTTACAATACATCTTACAATACCTTTATACACATATACACATACATATCTTAGCTTTGGTATTCCCAGTGGGGAAGCCCAACTCTAAAGGACCATGAGTTTTTGTGCTCAGCTGTGTAGAGTGTACATCTATTTGTATTTGTAAAAGCTCTGTTCACTGTCATCCATCTTAAGAAATTGAAATGCCCTCTAAAACAGATTTAATCACATTGTGTGGTCTTCAAATGTGTACTTGGAAACAGTTCAATCAGACATTGACCAGAGATGTATAGACCACTAATTTTTTTCTATATGAGATAGGAAGAAAATTCCATCCAATGGGAACATTTAAATCTCTAACAGGAGGTTTATAAATAAGGAGGTCAATCTATTTCAAGTGTCCTGGTATATTCCAATATTGTGAAATGAGGTAAAAAATACAAAATAGCACCACACCCTCACGACGACATCTATACACGTTATTATGCTGACAAAGTCACTGAAATCCTGATATTTAAAACCGTATTGGATTTACAATCCATTTATAGAAAGGTTAAATTCCATTGTGGAATGTCTTTTCAGCTTTTAGCTTGGCCGCGTTTACAATCAATGTAAACTGTAAAAAAATAAAAACAGAACTGAAGTTAACATTTGCAGTTACATGATTGTATCATTAGATGCAAGTTAGATGATAGGCAGAGCGCTCCGCTCAACTTCTGCCAGGCGACTTGTTCGACCTTCACTGATGACAACCAAACATCGCTCGTCCAAGACCCAGCTCTTCACGGCTCTGGCTCCACAGTGGTGGAATGAACTCCCGTCTCATGTCAGGACGGCAGAGTCCCTCGCCAGCTTCCGCAAGAGACTCAAGACCCACCTGTTCAGAGTCCACCTGGACTAAGTCCTGACATTAATAGCTCTTAGCATGTTGTATATGTTAGCAAGTGTATATCCTTAATGTTGATAACACGCTCTTATCACAGCTACTTAAGCAGGTGACCTAGCAGTACGAAATTGTTATTCATCTTGTTAATATGAATACTTGTGAACTGCTCTATTTTTATGTTTGCGTACCTCAGTGTTATGCTATTGTCTGCTTCAACTAATGTACACCTTGTAAGTCGCTTTGGATAAAAGCGTCTGCCAAATGCCCTAAATGTAAATGTAAATGTAAATGTAAATGATAGTTGGGGTAAACATTATTGAGAGTCCATGCTACATAATTGAAATTGTACACGCTTTACATGATAGGCTACATATTACTTTTACTAATGCGAATGACACCGATTTCCAGGAGCTGAATACTGTGATCCGTCTTCCTGAAATGCTTTCCTGTAAGAATGAGAGCGTAAGCTGCAGGCACAGACTGATACAGCACCTTAATATAATTACCTCAACAGCACCCGCAGGCACCTAGCAGCACCAAGCAGCATCCAGTGCTGAGCCCAGAGAAAAACCTACCTAATGGAATGAGGAAACTGTTTTCCCTTTTTCAGACTCATCCCTCCGCTAAATCAACTAGACCTACTGAGGAACCTGAAAGGCAAGACATTCAGGTGGGGATGGATGCTATTACTACTACTAAAACTAATACTATTGCTACTACTACTACTACTAAGATTACATATACTTTATTAATCCCAGACCAGAAATGTGGGTGTTGCTGCTAAAGATGTACAGGACTCCAAAACATTTAAGAGATATTTTAAGCAAACATTTGAATAAGAATATGTCAAATCTACCAAAAAATGTACTAACATTATTGACACACCACTGCTATTGCTGCTACTGATATTACTACTAATATTGTTACTACTGCTTCTACTACCACTACTTCTACTACTACTACTACTTATTATATTATTATTGCTACTAATACTTCTACTGCTACTACTACTACTGCTCTTATTATAGATTCTACTACTATTTGTATTGCATCTACTACTATTATTATTGCTACTACTACTACTACTACTACTACTACTACTACTACTATTACTATTACTATTACTACTACTATTACTACTACTATTAATATGCTGCTACTACTACTACTACTGCTATTACTACTACTACTACTACTACTACTACTACTACTACTACTGTTATGGCTACTGCTACTACTACTACTACTAATGCTACTACTATTTCAACCACTACTACTAATAAGAATACAAAAGTATTTATTCTGTAATATTAATAATTTATGTCAAGAAAAGATGGGAATGGGTAAAAAGCAATGCTTTATCAAATAAATCAACGCATAGTGTCAATACAGCATTTCATGACAAAATAGCTTGACTACTTATTATTTATTATTTCTACGGACAAGACGGTTGCCTTTAATAATTTATATTGGATATTTAATGACCAAGAAATAGGAGAACAAATCAACAACTATCACGTTACGCGGCCTGGCCATTTTGGTCATGTTTCATCTCCTCTGGGAATCCATTTATACATTTAGGGACGAGATGCAATGCCTCATGGGTAACCAGACACGAAAATCAAACACAGTGACATCACCCCCTCTGGTAAAACATGTGACACCAAAATGAGCCAATCAGAGGCTGCTTGTAGTCATCTCTTGAGATGTGTGTGTCTTTGGAATTCAGTTACTTGTTAAGATGTGTGTGTGTGTGTGTGTGTGTGTGTGTGTTTGTGTGTCATGAAAAATATGAACCACACTCCACATATAAGCTTCTATACCATATAATAATGGAAGGTAGCATCTAAATACACCTTGCATAACATCTCTTTGCACCTCAAAGAGAGCTTCCTTCACAATTGTACAGACTCTGTGTGTGTACTGACCAGTAACTTACTAACCTCAACTTCCCCCCTTCCTGACTTCACAATGTGTTTACTAATCAACTCAGGCTCTCAGTATGTGTATTGCAAATTAACTTAACCCGTGCCTCCTTCAGCCATGGCCAACCCTTAACTCTCTACAATGGTCAGTCCCATCACCTTTTGTTTTCTTTGCTGTTACCTATAAGAATTGTGTACACCCATCATCATCGAAGATGCTTGGTAAATTGGTGTATGTGTCTTCCCATGATCATGCTCTATTAAGTTAAATACTTTGCTGTCCTAAAAGTGTCCTAAACTAAAATATTTGTCATCAGTATGTGTGTGTGGCAGGATAGTCTAGTAGTTAGGGTGTTCGACTGAAGCCAGAGCTCTTCAGTCTACCTGTAGGCATCATTGGGTCACCTGACAAATAAATAGTAACTTGTGTGTGTATGTTTTTGTGGTTGGTGTGTGCGTCTGTGTGTGCATGCATTGTGCATGTATGTGTACGTGTGCCTGTCTGTGTGTGTTTTTGTGGTATGTGTGTTTGTTTGTTTGTTTATGGTGTGTGTGTATGTGTGTTGTTATTGTCCTACACAGGAAGGAGTCCCAGTCCCAGCCAGATGCCTCTCCCAGGTCTGTGATGTGATTGGTCTATTCTAATTAACCCCACCCCTGTCCTCTCCTGGCAACAAATCAGCTCTGCTCTTAGCTGCTGCTGAGACTCTTCTTGGGGGCGTGTGTGTGTGTTAACGTGCATGTACCTGTGTTTGTTTATGTGTATGGATTTATGCATCTTTGTACATATATCTGCGTGTGTGTGTGTGAGAGTATGTGTGTGTGCATCTAATTGTGTCTTAATAGTGGGTGTGAATGTCTTTGTATTTGTGTGCTTATGTATGGACTTGCGTGCATGCGTTTTTGTGCGTGTGTGTGTGTGTGTGTGTGTGTGTGTGTGTGCATGCATGTGTGCGTGAATGTGTGTACACATGTGTGTGAATGTGCGTGCACGTGTGTGTTTGTTTGTGTGCGTGCGTGCCTGGGTGTGTGTGTGTGTGTGCAACAGAGTACTGAATCCCAGAGATTAAGTGTTCCCTCACAAATTAATCCTCACTAACTAGTCGTGACCGTCATGGATGTTCCCTGTAGTAAATCTGGTTAACCCTCACTAACTAGCTGTGTCTGTCATGGATGTTCCCTGTAGTAAATCTGGTTAACCCTCACTAACTAGTTGTGTCTGTCATGGATGTTCCCTGTAGTAAATCTGGTTAACCCTCACTAACTAGTTGTGTCTGTCATGGATGTTCCCTGTAGTAAATCTCCTCCTTCAAAAACAGTTGTGCTGCGGCCCCGTCCCCCCCCCGTCCGTCCCCCCCCACACACACACACACACACACACACACACACACACACACACACACACACACACACACACACACACACACACACACACACACACACACACACACACACCAGCTCACTGTAGCACTCCTACAGTAATACACTGCACCATTACATAACACGAGCATACACTCTGTTCTCTGACCCATACAGTCGTCAACAGAACCTGTGTAACTGTAATAAGGATATCATCATACATATCGTCCATGATGTAAAGGAGGATGACGAAGGCAGTGATGTTTTCTTCATTCTCCTAAACACATCTTGTCACACGTCTGGCAACACGTTTATGATAACAAACCCTTTCCTTGTTTACTTTTTTTGGAGTACACTCAAATAAGTCATTTCCAATCAATCAAAACTATTCAAACAAGGGATGAAGCTCCGGGACTAATGTTGACACGGCCGACCAACCGTCCCGGAACAATGATTTTGATGATGACTTATATGCTATTATAACGTGTTACCGCCATCACAGTATTACACACACACACGCACACACCTTGTTGCTCTGCTGTTTCACCCTGTCTCTCTCCTGCTGCCTGCCACTGCAGTATTGAACACAAAGCACACAAAGGCAGACTCTGTGGGTGCTGCTCTCCTAGCTCTCCTAGCTCTCCTAGCTCTCCTAGCTCTCCTAGGTACAGCCCATCGCCGACACTAACGACCGCACTGCAAGTACCGCGTTTGTGTGTCCTCTGTGTCAGTCCCACGTCTGTTCCTTTCGTCCTACTGTCCTTCTTTTGTTTGTCCCTCAGAGTAGACGCCTACAGTCCCATGGCAAATACTTTTAAGTACAAAGTACGCAAACGGTAGTGTGACGTTATAGTTGGGTCTACCGACCGTCATACCCAAGTGGACTGTGCCAACTGGTTAGCTGGTAGGTTGGCCAATCCATCATAGGTCACAGGGGCGGACACACCCACTTACTGATGTCACAAATATATTGTGAAATGGCTAATCAACGTCACTCCTTGTGTTCAAATTGGGGCCCTTTTTAATACATTATACAATACATAATATCATAAATAATGCCCATTCAATGTGTTCTAGCAGACAATGGGTGGTATGGAGTCCCACATGTCCGGCAAATATGTGGACGGTTGTGGCGATGGTGGTGTAACGTTTAACGAGAGAAAAACATCACTGTTGATTTAACCAGCAGTTAAAATTAGGAGAAGATTCCTTTAAAGAGCTAAAGGACTTTTCTGTATAAAACTCCATAATATATCATATGTAAATATATATATGATTTTGAGGAATGTCTACATTAATAGGAACAGCGTTATGATAATCAATCAGAACCATTTCAATGTCTTCAGTTCAGATCACAGTTTATTTGAGGTGAATTTGCCTGTTCCTTCTCCTTGTTTCTAATGTCTGATGTCTGCCCGTGTATTTCTTATGTCTCTCACTGTGGTTGGATGGGTTGGCTTTACTCTTTATGCCCTTTTCTTAGCTTGCTTACATTTTGCCTATTTGTTCCCCGATAAACGTCTGTTCAGCAGGTTGGATGCATACTGCTGACTACCTAACAGTACATTTCCTTTCAGTGATCATTACTCTTAAGATCAGGAAAATAATGGTGTCGCATGATATCTGTTTACTTTCCGTGTAGAGACCTCAACCTTTTCGTTTGGAAGGCCGACAGGGTCATGCATGCTTTGCTCGTTGCTTCACGTTGCCTGCTTGATCCACACTATTCTCCACTATGTTCCTACATGGACACGACTCCTTCAGATGTAGGATGTTGCCAATTGTGCATTTCTGGCAAGGTAAGATCTGTCATCAGACTGGTGCCGATGTGGAAGACAAAGCTACGTATCTGTTTATTCGTTGGGCGACCAATGGCCAAACATTGCGATCACAGGACACAACTCTTCCTCAATGGGCCTTTTGGTGATGCTTTTCATAGTTTGGCTTTGTTTGGGCTGTAAATGGTGTAAAAGGGGAAAAGACAACCTACCATGGAGATGAAATGTGACACTATCAGCAGTCAACAATGAGACCGCAGTGGAAAGCATAGAAACTATTACCGTTGAGGAAGCCCTGCGTTGTACGCTATTGCCTTGGTCGCCACTGGAGCTTGGCTCTGCTGTTACTGGCATTGCTACTTAGGTTTTCCCTTATGAAGACAGAGTTAAAGACAAGTCTACCGTTAGGTTAAACCGTGAATCAAATATGGACTTTAATCACTCAAAGCACTCACTTCCCGGTTTCCCCTCAGTCGAAAGGCGAGTTTGAAGGACAAGATGTTCCCCAGCCCGGCCAAGACTCTCCCAGCCAAGGCCGGAGCTCCGCCTTCCGGGGCGGAGGACGGGGCTGAAGCCAGCCCTAGCAAGTTCGGAAAAAACTGGAGCTTTGCTGACAAGAACCGGGGGCCGAAACACTCCTTCCGCGTCCGGGGGAGCGCCTCGCGCCAGAACTCAGAGGGTAAAAGGAAACGACAGATCAGCATTTTTGAAAACCATGAAAATAATTGATATAATTGGAAAGACTTTACCATAAGGGTACATTAGTGAACCATTAATTAACATTAGTTAATGCAGTTATAAGCATTAACTACAGTTATTTTACATTTTATTAACAGTTAACTAATCTCGTAATCCTTTACTAATGGTGTTTATGTTTACGAAGGTAATGGTGTTCATATTAATTAAGGTATTAATTGGAACATTATCTAATAGGGTGAGGGTTTGGGTTGACCCTCACCCACTAACCCTAACCCTCCCCCTAACCATAGCCACTATGCTAAGTGTTACCTAATAATATTATTATAATTATTATCACAACAATAATTATAATTCCTTTTAGGAAAATATCTGTATAATTTTGCTTCTTCTGCCCCATAGCATTCAGATTCACTTGTTGGCTTGCTTATTTCTAGTGTGGCTACCTGCAGACCAAATCCGGATGGTGCCTAATTGATTTGGTTCAATTAAGTGTTTGGGTGCATTCATGTTGAACATATGGCCATCACCCAAAATGTCTCTCACTGAAAATGCTGTAACGTTCACATGTGTATCAGCATCCACATAATTGTAGTAAAATAGTAGTGGACATATATACAGTATATATAGAAGCAACTTACTGAGAAGATATTTAACAACTCCAGGGCTTACTAAGTAGACGTTACAACACATTCCCTGATAAATGATTAGTTTGTTGTGAAAATCCTGCCATCACTGATTTCTAGAAAGCACAACCACATTCATCCAACCACTATCAACAAATACATTCCTCCACTTTCTCCACCATTCCTTTTCCTCTTTGCTAAAGGGATTCACATTAGATTTATTTTTTCTCTGCCATCATGGCACGTTAAAGTGCTGATTGAAATGCAGGAAATTCAACACTTTCGACTGAAGCATACTCCAGGTTAGCCAAGTCCTCCTGATTAAGACTAATTGATTGAGTTTCAAATTTGACTTCAGTCAAATTTAAACTTTACACGTAGTACGTGTAAAAACTAAGAGAGCCCACATCTTTTGGACAGCCACTGATACATTGGACTCTTGTCATTGTCTGAGATTGATCTATGTGCCACTGTTGTCACATTAGAATCCATAACAAACTCTCTCACGTCTTTCCTCTCTTCTCTTTGCAGCAATTGAAGGTTTAATAAGTAAGACATTTGGGTACTTATTTGGCTGGCTTCTATCGGTATATGAACAGGCAACGAGCAACCTTGACTGGTGCAGGAAACATGCATGAAAATAACTGGTTTGTTGACCACTTGACATGAACCAACTTAAATTTTGAGGTCACAATGCTTAGGCATGTTATCTTAGAGTTGTTAGATTAGCTTTTAGTTTGCTATGCTAATTCAATTCATGCTCACTGCCTATGCTAATCGCTAATTACCAAAACTGCAATGCACTTAATTGCACTGACATGCAAAATACGAACAAAATCTCCAAGTAGGTTCAAGTCAAGAGGTTCCAAGAAAATATTAAATTAATATCAATTGACAAATTGGACAAAAAAAACACTGCTTTGGCTTGCATGGAGATAGCTCCCTTTCTCTATTGATTTTGTAGTGTAGATATTTTTGCCTGTATGCATTATTCCTTAGTTTCTTAAAACAATTAGTACACGTTTCCAGCAAACCGCTAGTGTTAATAATGGTAAGGGAAAACTCCTTCAAAGACCTTCCAAGCTGTAATCCAGAACCCTATCCTTCAATTCTGCACCTAATCTTTCCCTTTGTTCCACAAAACCCATGATGACCCAAACAATTCTATGGTTTCATTACACTAACTGTATACTACCGTATACTAACCAACATGCATCTTTAATTCTGCACCGTTTGAAACCAAGAGAGCCATACGTCAAGATATGGCTTTGCTCTGTCTGCTTCCACTGCCAGCCACATGGTAACCAAAACATACTGATCTAGAAGTGTCCTTGTCTTTACTCCATAGAGGCAAGTTTTCCTGGAGAAGAAATGGGTGATGATAAGAGTTGCAATTGTGACTTTTATAACCAAGAACTATCGCCCGGCGTAAAGATCACAATCAGAGCAATCTGGTAAGTGTGTGGTGTGTTATACAGTTAATTCATGGTTTATTAATCTTTGTATTATTACACTATTCAAATGTCATATGATGTCATGTTACTTTCTAGGTGTGGTGTGGATGCAGCACACTCACACACCCCAAATGAAGCAAACCATTATTTGTGAGGGTACAGTCATGTAGAATGTTGGCCACCACTCTGCCAGGGTAAAGATGGCAGATGGATAGGTAAAGCGATGGGTGGATGGATCCACCCGAGCTGCCTCTTGAACCCCCACCAGTCTGGTTTTAAGGCCGGTCACTCAACCGAGACCCTCCTGATACTGATACTGATACTCCTGGACCTGTCTGCAGCATTCGGTACTGTGAACCACCAGCTTCTCCTCTCCACCCTTGAGGGGATGAGTGTCTCGGGCTCTGCTCTCTCCTTGTTTGCATCCTCCCTGACGGGTCGCTCCTACTAGGTGGGACTGAGAGGGTCTGTGTCGAAACCACGCAGATTGACTACTGGGGTTCCACAACGATCAGTCCTGGGTCCTCTTCTCTTCTCCCTTTACACAACTCTTGGTTCCGTTATCCACTCCCATGATTTATCCAGAGAATATACAAGACAAGAGAGCAAGGGGTTGTCTGCACAGAGACCTGGCTGTCACCATTGATGATGCTGTGGTGACACCTACTCGGAGTGCAAGGAATCTTGGTGTGACCCTGGACGTCGTACTGTAGTTCTCGGCGAACATTGCATAGGTGAAAACACTCTCTACAACATCAGGAGGATTCTGCCTTTTCTCACTGAAAAGGCTGTTTCTCATCCAACCCTCGTCATCTCCTGTTTGGACTACTGCAACTACCTCCTTGTTGGAGCCCCGGCGTCTGCCATCAGATACCTGAAGCTTGTTCAGAAATCTGCATCTTGTCTGGTGTTCAACCGACCCAAGTTCTCGACACTGGCTCCCTGTAGCTGCTTGCATCCAGTTTAATACCCTGGTGCTAGCCTACAGGGCAGTGAAAGGAACAGCTCTTTCCTACCACCAGGCAATGGTCAAACCTTACATCCCTTCCCGCCCACTTTTGCTCTTTGCTCTTGCCTCATCGCTTAGGGGCCCTTGTGGCAGATCTACGCGGTCACGGCTCTTCTCTGTCCTGGCCCCAAAGTGGTGGAATAAACTCCCCACAGATGTCAGGACTGCAGAGTCACTGCCCATCTTCCGTTGCAGGCTGAAAACTCACCTCTTCAGGAAACACTACCCGGATCCTTCCACCTAGCGCGTTATCACTTTTTAGTAGCTTGACTAGGAGATTGTTTGCTAGATATTGTTCTTGTTATCAACTTATTGCACTTTTACCTGAGCACTGGTTCAGTTCTTGGAGACTTGGAGAAATGAAATGCCCATTTGACTCATAGTGAAGAGTTGTTCTCTTACCTACCTTCGTTAACGCACTATTGGACAAAAGTGTCTTCTCAATGACTGTAATGTAATGGATGTTTTTCATCATTTGTCATCAGCATCATGAAGTTCCAGGTAGGCAAGAGACGGTTTAAGGAGAGCTTGCGTCCCTACGATGTCATGGACGTCATTGAACAGTACTCTGCAGGTCACCTGGACATGCTCTCTCGCATCAAGAACCTGCAGTCCAGGCAAGTGCTCTGTCCCAACTCCTTTATACCTTACTCTAGCGTTCTGCCTTAAAAGGCCTCTGTGACGCTCTGCTATTTTCTAATGTGGGAGAGCGCTGCTTCATACCCAACTTGTGAAAAAAATCCCAGAAAAAGTTGGACAGTGACAATCAGTGGTCCAACTTTCTGGGATGTTTTCTTACATGTGTTGTTTTTGCAAACCACGATATTTCACCAACGCGTGCATGTGGCAGTGCTCTCTTATATGATATTTCAACAACATGTGTATGTAGCAGTGCTCTTAGAAAATAGCTGAGTGTGACTGGTCTCCTTTAACAGCAGGACACCATGTTTTTAAGATAAATGTTTTGTTAAAACCATTGTTTATATCACAGAAGCTGTAAACATAACATTCCATAGACACGTGGGCACCAACCCACGGCTATTGCATTTGCTGTTTTGGAATAGACAAAACAGCTGTATGGTAAGTAACTGGCGCTACTTGCAATACCCCTGTTTGGCAAGAGGTGGTGCTGTCCCTGCTGTGTGAATTTTAGTCCTTGGATGGGTCTTTAATCATTGAGATGATTTCCACAGCCATAAGCTACAACCAGTGTCTTTAGTTATCACGGTTGGATACACACATGTTGCAGCACATCATCCTTCTGCCTGTTTCATATGTGAAATATCATGTGTTGTATTCAAATAAATTGTAATATTTGACCGACTTTTATGTTAATATGACCTTCAATCCTCTACCCTAGCTATGTATGTTTTTTGTTGTTGTAATGTTTCAACAACTGTTTCTCCATTGTTTATTCCACCGACAATGTCCAACGACTTTAGTCACAATAAATAACGGGACAAACACAAGTCATATATTCCAACAAAGTACATTAAGTGTGTATATCTATTGTGGCACATAAAATATACACTTCATTCACAGAGCACATTCGACACCTCCCCTCCCCTTCCCATCTGTCCTGTATGTATGTATGTATGTTTGGAATATATTAACGCTTAATTCCCATGTTTGGAATATATTTGAAGCTTATGTCCCATGTTGTGTTGACGATGTTCTTGCTCCATTTGGCATTGCACTCACATGGTCTGTTCGTGTCCTCGCCAGGATAGACTTGATTGTGGGGCCGCCTCCCCCGTCAACTCCTCGACATAAGAAGTCCACTGACGGCCCTAGGTTAGGCCCATAGACTGCAACTCGGTCCATAAATACCCTTCCTTTAATCTTGTGTTACTTGGTCTGCCTTTCAGAGCAGAATTTGAAAAACGGTAACGTGCTGCTCATTGTTTTGGTTTACGAAACCCCTTTTGAATTCAGGCTCAGGGCTTGGCTTGTCGCAGCTATTGTCAATATTGAAATACATGTAATGCATAATGCAATTTGTGATTGATACATGGAAAGATGGATATGACCTCTGAACTGTGGTTGTGGGATCTTTGTGCGTTTGTGGGGAAAATCATAATATGCCTGATTATTATAAATGACACAGAGGTATCGGGCTATCAATAATAGCGGAATCTAGATTTGAGTGTAGCCTACTGTTCCTTATGCTGATCATTTAATAACAAGCTAATGCTGTTCCTTGAAGGTAACACACTAATACTGTACCTTTAATGTAATATGCTTATACTGTACCTATTATACAGCAAGCGTATACTGTTTATTTAATATCACAAGCTAAGGCTGTTTTTTTAATATAACAAGCTACTTTTCCTTTAATATAAATGCAACAAGTATAACTGTTCCTTTAATATAATAAGTTAATAATGTTCCTTTAATACAATGAGTAATACTGTTCCTCTAATATAACAAGCTAATGCTGTTTCTTTAATTTAACAAGCTAATGCTGTTCCTCTACTGTATTAACAAGCTAATGCCCTTCCTTTAAGGTGACAAGCTAATGCTGTTCCTTCAATGTATTATCGAGCTAATGCTCTTCCTTTTAAGTTAATACATGAATGCTTGTTAACACAATAATGTTCCTTAATACGTTAACGAGCTAATGCTCTTCCTTTAAGTTGAGAGCTGAGTCCAGTAGCTTCAATCAACAGGGGTTTGACAGTGCCAGAGTTTGCCTGACAGAGCTCTCCCTGCAGGATGCACCGGATATGACGCATGAGAAGCACGACAACGAGCGCATGGTCATGCATTTTGTCTTCCATTGAAACAACAATTAGTAGTGCATGCATCCACATAATCCATATTCAACAGTGACTCCAGTTCATTCAAAGCTGTGATTTGTTTGATTCTCAAACATTTACTAACATGCTTTTCCAAGCCTACACGCTATGTCAGCGTTGCTAACCTCGTAGCATCTCGGCGGATTTAACTGGAAGAAGTTCATAACGTTCATCTGCAGACCCAGAAGGACTAGCTTCTCGATAGGTGGAAATCCCCTGGGATGGGTGGAAATGACTTGGTGTAGGCACTATGCAATGTAGCTGTTATCTAGCCACTGTATGGGTCAGCAGTATGTATAAAATGAAATGAAATTAAATGCCTTATGCCCTTTCCCTGCTATCTAGCTGACGTATGCGCCCGTTGAATTAGGGGAATGTTGTGTAAGGCCTACATGGTGCAGGGAGAACCGCATTACGCAGGCCAAAATATATGGTAATGCCTACATTCCCTTACTTTTACTCAACTTATATCTCACATACACATAGGCAACAATTTTAGTTATATGACTAAACTCATGTCAACTTGACCATATCTAAACATAGCACACATCATATTCTCCATCTCTTACGTTATACCTACATCGACAACTACCTGAAACCTACTAATGTAAATAGGAATGTAGTTTAGGCCGATCTAACTTCCACCCACTCCAGAGGCGTTTCCAACCGAGCCAATCGCTCTCTCTCTCTCTCTCGGAGGCTAGTCTGGGGGCTGCAGGTGGCTACTGCTAGGGGAGTTGAGATAGGAGGTTAGCTCAGATCTAAAGGAACGGCCTCTCTCTACGCCTCCAGAGTGGACCAGATAGTGGGGAAGGGCCTCAAGGACGGAGAGGCCACTGACGACGGCAGCATGATGGGGCGTCTGGGGAAGGTGGAGAAACAGGTGAGGGGGTGGGGTTTTTAGTTACTGCTGAAGTATCTGCAATCAAGAATCCATAGATTGTTTATTCGTTGTTTGCAACAACTTGGCTCTGTTAAGATCTACGGTATGTGGTCTGCAGTTAATTTGCAACAGATACAGCAGAATATGACCACAGTAGAATACATCACAATACAGGATAACACAATATAATTTGATCATCGTATAAATGAGGAAGATGGTGCACAACAATCAAAGATAAAAGCCTGAGTGATATACTCAATATCTTTACATCGCAGGTGTGCTGCATGGACAGGAAACTGGACTTCCTGGTTCACGCGTACGTGCAGAGCATGGGTATCCCTCGGTCCGAGACGGACGCTTTCTTCAACTCCAAGGAGCTCTACCCTGCACCCCCCTACCACAGCCCTGAGGGGGGCAAGGTGGAGAAAGGGGAGCGAGAGCAAGAGAATGAGAAGGAGGAGGAGGAGAATGTGAAAGCAGAGAAGGAGGTGAAGGTCTACTCTGCGGTGGAGGCGATGTGCTCTGAGGGTTCAGTTGAGAGGAAGGCCAACGGGTCCCTGGGGACCCCCTCCATCAGCAACCGGCCCTCCACCTCCTGGCAGCACCAGCTGCAGCACCCGCTGGCCCAGCCTGCCTGGGGCAGCAGCATGGCCAACACCCCTTCACCCGTGGGGGGCAGCGGGGAGCAGTCACCCACCCTGTACCGTCTGCCGCCTCCACCTGCACCCACTCACGACCGCTCCGCCTCCAGCGCTAACAACACCGGCTGCGGTGGGCGAGAGAGTGGGCAGGATAGCGGCTCTCGGAGCAGGCGGCGCCGCCGGAGGCCCAGGTGCCAGCAGGACGTAGTGGCAGTGGAGAGCGACACCTCCCTGTCCATCCCCTCTGTCGACCACGAGGAGCTGGAGCGGTCCTTCAGCGGCTTCAGTATCTCCCAGGCCAAGGAGGACTTCTTTGGGCCATCATTCTACGGGAGCTCCGGTGGAGGAGGAGGAGGAGGAGGAGGAGGAGGAGGAGGAGGAGGAGGAGGAGGAGGAGGAGGAGGAGGAGGAGGAGGAGGAGGAGGAGGAGGAGGAGGAGGAGGAGGAGGAGGAGGAGGAGGCATGGAGGCAGACACCGGAGGGCCGACACGATGCGTTAAGGTCCGGCCCTTCATAGCGGAGGGCGAGTCGGACACAGACTCTGAACTCTATGCTCCCTCGCCGGCCGCGTTCACCCCAGACGGGGCCTACGTGGAGAGGGGCTGGCCCGGACACAAGTAGGCCTGGACTGGAGAACAGAGAGGGTCCTGGTCCCATGAGCTCCAGGAGCGTAGTGAGCAGCCTGCCTGGGCGTCGGAGTGGTGGATGTTGCCAATACCTTAACCTTTAGCCTGGTGGCCAACGTGAGTGACTATCATCCATGAGAACACTACGATACTCTATGGGTGGTACGGGTGTGGATGATTAAGACTGGTCATTATAAATTAAGGTGACGTGATGAAGTTAAATGGATGATAATTACATTAGGATTGTATCCATGATTAACTTCAGCTGGTGATGAGGATTAAGACGGTGATATAATGGCTTATAATGTTGATACCAATACATTTAAGTAGGAGATAAAAAATCGTACGTATCAACGATGAAGTGAAGATGGTGAAGTGTTTGTTAATCAGTCCGTGTTACAATGCCACCCGTAATTAATTAATATTCTTACAGGACTTTTATGGGAAACCAAAAGATTGATTGTCTATTTTGCAGTTTGTTGCCATGACTATTACGTTGAAGTAACAATTCTGCTGTTCAATAGCTTCATATTGCGTTAGACTAAAATACAAAACAACTACTTCCAGTTATATTTTGGAGTCAAATTTCAGGCGTTATGTTACTTTATGTTGACACATTACACTTAGGAGCAACAAATATGGTTATAGCAGGAATTACGTTTTGCACTTATAATATATACTTATGTATTTGTCCCTTCTACGTTTGGGCGGAAATGTACTTTGTACACCGTACTCACTTGCTTACATGTTCACCAAAGTTAAAGCAATATTTTGATGCTTGTTGGTAATGTTATCACATGGGGTAGTTGGCTGTGGTTCTTTTGAATGAAGCAGAATGATGCCAAAGGGTGGGGGGAGCTAATTATCAGCAGCCTTAAAAAATAAAGCTTGTTTTGAATGTCATAGATTCAGTGAAGCCCGAGAAAACGTCCCCTTTTAAATCCTTGATTTCCAATCGATGAGCCCGTGAACCCTGCATGGCATGACGAAACTCAGGAGTCAAAGACTGTTACCTGGGTTGTAGAATAATACCGTTTTATACTAAGGAAAACGACTAGAAACCCAAAATGGATGCATGTGTGCTTTCAAGGTAGGATATGTTAGCTTTTTTTTTTTGCCAGACCTTGAAAGCCAATTATCTGAAGAGGCAGAATTTTTACCACATAATCTTCACTTCTCATATACGTATGTTAGTAGTGTCGATTAATAGAGGAATCACTGTCTCTCTTTCGCATTCGCTCCCTCTCTCTCATTTTAGACTTTTACTTTTTTAAGTCGTTTAATGAATAATCATGACTTTGACCATTCCACACTCAAAGGTAAAAAGTATAGGTGTGTCACCACACTTGTCCTAATGCAATAAGAAACATATAGGGGAGTCCCATTTGCATCTGAGAAGCTTGTATGCAGTATTATGTTTGCCCCAATATACCTTGATTTTCCCCAATTAGCATTGGAGCATTATAATTTCCCCATCTAATTTAACAGGGTATTAACACTGCTGTCTGGGTGGTTCTCAAATAGAAAAATCATGAATGAAAATGCACATAAACATTAGATGAACTGGGCAACATGCTATGCCAATCATGTGATAGTAAAGACACAAACTTAGTTTAAAAAACAAGCAGCACCTACATCTAAAATATGACAATCTTAAAATATCTAAGTTTAA
Source organism: Muraenolepis orangiensis (assembly GCA_027704905.1). NCBI lineage: Eukaryota > Metazoa > Chordata > Actinopteri > Gadiformes > Muraenolepididae > Muraenolepis > Muraenolepis orangiensis. The sequence continues at coordinate 10,686,935 of CM051013.1, read as the reverse complement.
ACCAAGGTTGTTTACTAATTCTGTGATAGAAAATATGGAATCCAGTTGTTCTCTGAGGATTGGGTAAAAGAGTTTGCTAGCATGTTTTCTACCAATGCAAAGAGATGACTGCAACGTTTTCCATGATAACACGTTCACGTCTGTGTAACTGCATACACTCCTTCGTCTTCTTCAATAATTAAACTTTGTACACCACTGAAAATGTATGTGGAGTTTCTGTTGTCATGTTTCTGTGTATTGTTTTTATTATCCTGTATATCGGGCTTATTATGCTAGTAGTTTTCGGTTCTCAACCTTTTTTGGCCTGTGGCCCCATTTTTAGATCAGAAACCTCTTGCATTGTTCTGCATCCGCTTTCCCATACATCATTGTAACCCTATCACAATCTGCCCATAATATCAATGGCCCAGTGTAGGACTGTTCATGTGGCTATAAGATAACTTTAGCTTTTAAAACAAACTGCTGCAATTAATAAAAAAAAGACCATCGGGCCTATCTATAGTTTATAAGTCAGCAATCACCTGCAACCCCATCTGCGTTTCAGGTAACCTCAAGTGGGGTCCCAACCTCAAGGTTGGGAAACTAGGCTTTCATAAATATAATGGTTGTAAAAACGTCCAAAAATGATGTAATGATGGTAATGTACCACTAGGGGGCAATCAACAACCCCAATCGAAGTACAGCTCAGCGTAAACTGCCTGCTATTTTCACTTGATTGCTTTGTTCTTATTTAATAAAATATGTGTTTTAGTCGTAGTAAAATATAATACCTTAATAGTAAAAAAAATACAAATAAAAAAAATATATATATAATACCTTAATAATAATGATGATAATATGAATAAGGGAATGAGCCAAGCAAAGAACACCCAAAGACAAAGCCCTATATTTGACATTTTGTTTTGCCAAATAGTCAATATAGTAAGACCCCATATAACCAGGGACCTGAAGACACCTGAACCACGTCGTGTAAAGTCTTGTTTTATTTATCCATCCCATAATATCAGAGTCCCCAAAAGGCTTCACGCTCTACATTCACAAAGCCCAGAAGAAACTTCTGTCAGCAGGATGAAACCTTGGCAACAGAGCAGGGTGGACTACAGCATTCACCACACAGACATACAAAATACTCAAAAAGAAAAATCAAAACTGCAAAGATCAAACAGAAGTGCATTAAGTCACAATGATTAAACCGACATTGAAATCAAGCAACATAAATAACAAAAGAAGCCATTTAGTGCTGGAATGACGTCTTTAATTAACCTAATCGAGGTTCTAACTAATAAATGAAGACAAACTGCCAGCAAGGAGATATTACTGGACCCAACTAAATCAATACTCTACCTTGACACTGTATTATTTATTCCAACAATAACCATGGCAAATGAACATGAGTGAACAACAAAGGACCGTAACACAAAGGCAGCTATACCTGGTACCTGTTTCTAACCGCCAAATCCTGCTGCCTGTTTATTTTTAGTGACAGGGAACGCAAGCTGCCATTTATTCAAATCCAAAAGATTTGTGTTTGAACAACGCCATTAGGAAGCAATGGCCTTTGACTGGTTCATGACAAACGACCAACTCGTCCGATCAATAAAAGCCATTAGCGGCCCCCCCTGATGCCACGCCAGAGGAGGGACCAGGATGGCCGGTCGTCTCACAACCTGATGGAGATGAGTGGCAAGAGAGAGAGAGAGAGAGAGAGCGAGAGAGAGAGATACAGACCGTAGCCACACATTAACACTACTGTTGTTGTGTTTGAAATCCAGGTCTGGCGATTAAGCAAAATGACACTTACATTACGATCCAATCACACTGAATAGTCATAGTGATGTTCGTTGTTATTAAAAAAATAACTCCCGTTGCTGTTTGTGATTGCTTTTTGTTGCTTCCACCCATACCTCAACCATACCCCCACCTATACCTCATCTGTATCCCCACCCATACCCTACACATATCCCCACCCATACCCTACACATATCCCCACCCATACCCTACACATCCCCACCCATACCTCACTGAAACCCCACCCTTACCTCACTCAATCCCCCACGCATAATGTTATGTCGTGGGTTGCCTTTAAGATAACCTTAATAGAATAGATGAACTGACTGTCCAGCAACAGTGCTGGACATGTGGGGTATCCGAGTAGTCATCTCATCCTCATCGCCAACTTGTTATGTCATGGGTTGCCTTTTAGATAACCTTAATAGAACAGACTTCTTCTGAATCTTATTCTGGTATGCAGCATTTGTGTACTGAAGGATGTACACAGATATAGAGTTCTGCAACCACGGCAGCACAGCGCCGACTAGTGGTGTGTATGACCAATGTCACATACACCTCATCACACATACCCAACCATACCCCCACCCATACCTCAACCATACCCTGACTCATACCTCAACCATGCCCCCACCCTCACCTCAACCATGCCCCCACCCTCACCTCAACCATACCCCCACCCTCACCTCAACCATACCCTGACCCATACCTCAACCATACCCCTACCCATACCTCAACCATACCCCTACCCTTACCTCAACCATACCCCCACCCATACCTCAACCATACCCCCACCCATACCTCAACCATGCCCCCACCCTTACCTCAACTATACCCTGACCCATACCTCAACCATACCCCCAACCATACCCTACCCTTACCTCAACCATACCCTGACCCATACCTCAACCATGCCCCCACCCTCACCTCAACCATGCCCCCACCCTCACCTCAACCATACCCCTACCCTTACCTCAACCATATCCCCACCCACACCTCAACCATACCCCCAACCATACCTTAACCAAACCCCTTTTAATACATGGTGTGGTTGATGTATTCAACCACACCTCAACCATATCACCACCTGTTCTTCTCACATACCTCCAGCCAGACCTCACTAGTCCCGGACCTCGCCAGCCAGACCTAGCCTCAGGTGACCTGCCCCGGGTGTCACCATGACATCGTTAAGAACTCTAATGATGTCATGGTCACAAGAACTGTAATTTAGAGTAGTTTGTGACCATGACATCATTAGAGATAAAGACATAATAACTGAACACATAACTCAAACTAGGTGATTAATGTTGTCCCCAACCTTCATGAAAAAATGTATTTTGAATATATTATTATACAATTTAGAATGTTTTTGTCTCCCTACTTTCAACTTTCCTGGTGGAATTGTATGAAACATCAGCAAACTGACACTGGCAACCGTAACCCAGTCTGCTAGCAGACTCTGGAGTCTCAATGACCAAGGTGCCCTCTCTCTCTCTCTCTCTCTCTCCTCTCTCTCTCTCTCTCTCTCTCTCTCTCTCTCTCTCTCTCTCTCTCTCTCTCTCTCTCTCTCTCTCTCTGCCTTTCTCTGTGTCTCTGTCTTTCTGTCTGTCTCTTTGTGTCTCTACTCTTTCTCTTTCTCTCTCACCGCAATATATATATATAAATATGTATATATATATTATATATATATATATATATATAGTATATATATATATATATCAATTAAAGTAAGAGAAGGATTGCTCGACAATGAAGGATTCTTCTTCAGCATTCTGATCCTTGTTTCTCTCTCTCCCTCGTTGTTTTCTATTCCTCTTACTCTCTACATTTACACCATCTCTATCTCTCTCTCTCTCTCCATGTGCACGCACACACACACACACACACACACATACACACACACACACACACACACACACACACACACACACACACACACACACACACACACACACACCACACACACACACACACACACACACACACACACACACACACACACACACACACAGTGGTCTATAATAATGTTGGAGGGGGGATATTGATCATCATACATCGTGATTCAGATGTATTGCGGTCTACTGGGTTTGAAACAAAGGCCTCTGGGCCAAAACAGGGCTATAGTAAAAACACAAATACTAGGTTTGTTCTCTGTCCCCTTGCTTCTTTAAAGGTACAGTATGTTTTACTACCAGGTGTGACAATCACCCAGAATCTATCCTAAAGTGACTCAAGTGTCCACCCAGAAGTATGACAGATCAGCCCTTCTGTTCTGTACAGTCCACTGGGAAGGCCGGTAAGTATAGTATATCCATCAGGAACAGCCTCGCGGCTTCTCCACCCGCTGACCTGAGGAAAGGTCTCCTTATGGTCTCAGTGGTCCGCTCTGCTGCCTCACAGCCAGGAGGTCCTGGCTTCCAGACCAACCGCTGCCACCAGGAGGCCTGCAGCTTGGCTTCCCCCATGTATGCTAACACTCCTACCCTGCCCATAAGCAAGGCAAGGGCACTACAAAAAAACTACGTGGTGCGGTGACCCACTGCTCCCAGCAGGTAAGGAGGGGTTCAGTGCAGAGGATGAATTTACCCCCCACAGGGATTAATACACTATCAGTCTATTATGGTCATAAAACTAGACGATGATTGCAATTGGTGTTTAGTATTCAGTGATGGAGGAGGAGGGGTGGATTGAGGAGGCAGGTGTCAAGAACTAGCGATGGCCACTAACAAACTATGCCACGCTGTACGTACAACTAACAGCACTTCCTCCTTCAATCAGTATTATTATCTTCGTTTTAATCACAGTATCGCGTTCTCATAACATTTCCCAGAAGGTCATTGTATATCATTATTTACAGTCATTTTCTTGGCCAAGGCTGTGTTTGCTCTTGAGCACCACACCAAAACAACATTAGGTATCAATCACGCAAGCAGTAGGCTATATAAAATTTGAATATCGGTAATCTCTGAGAGTGAATGGTGTTTTGTTTCCGAAAGGGGAATCATCCGTCATTCGACAATTACTAAATTGGATTGATTCTGCCCCTGCCACCCCTTCCACCCACGCTCCCAGCTCTCTTATCCGGCCATTAATCAGTAAGTACAGCAGGGCTGTGGATGTACAACCCCTGACCACACTAATTATCTCGACGCACCATTTATCTGAGAGCAAAGTCACCGTCCGGTCGGAAATGCATCGGAAATCCTTTTCCTCTAATTGTGCTTGCGTTGGGAAAGATCTCCAAAAGAGGCAATAAGGTTTTATTTTTAAAGCACTACAGTAGCCATTTGATTTATGCCGGCTGTGAATCACTGCTGTTTATATGACAGTGGAGAATTACAGTCTCTCCTTCACCTTGTGGCTCCTGGAGCCACAGGGGGGTGGGGGATTGGGGGGGTTGGGTGGTGGACAATTGGAGATATTTCTCAATTTGCACAGAAAGTCCTTCACACCAAACGTTCCTCGTTAAACTCCCCCACACAGCCACATCACATCTGTCACCGTCACATGCCAATCACTAGTCTGAAACGCAGAGAAAAGGGATTTGCTCCACAGAGTGGAGCATTTAGCAAGCGTGCCAGCATCTAGCGATAGTGGATGCTCCTGTCTAGGTGAAATAGCAGAGCAAGGCGTTGACACTGCTAGAGTTCCCACTGATTCCCACTGATAAGAATGCGTATGCTCAAGGTCCACTTTTTAGTAAAAGATAAACGATGAATAAAGAAGAGAAAGAGGAAGAAGCAGAGCAAGCAATCAGTTGAAACACAGAACACTTTGTAGAAACAATGCAATCTCTGCACCTCTGAAAACCATCATGTCCGTACTCAGAGGTGGCAGTAACTAATCAGCCCTATTGATCCCAACACAGTAAATAGGTGGTTGTCAGAGCAACTGATCAGAGCCAATGATGATTGTCATTGGTTGTCTATTGGTTTAGAGAGAGAGAGAGAGAGAGAGAGAGAGAGAGAGAGAGAGAGAGAGAGAGAGAGAGAGAGAGAGAGAGAGAGAGAGAGAGAGAGAGAGAGAGAGAGAGAGAGAGAGAGAGAGAGAGAATATCGTACACAGTCTCTCTCCTGAAGAGGGTGAGATGGAACTATATATGGATAAACACGACACGAGGACTGCAATACAACAGCAGTCATTGAAAAGAAAAAATGTGTGGACAAAATGTATGAAATTAATTTAAAATGTGTTAGTTCTTTCTGAACGCCTTGGACATTTGCAGCTAATATGGCCCCCTCACCACTGACTTTCTAAAAGCTGTTCATCAGTAAAATAAACCAAAGAGAAAGAGGTCAGCGGTCTCTGTCTAGTGGTCGGAAGTTGCTCTGATTTTAGCACCATCACAGACCTGATAGGATAGTAGGGGGAGCATCCTGTTAGCACCACAGCAGACCTGATAGGATAGTAGGGGGAGCATCCTGTTAGCACTACCACAGACCTGATAGGATAGTAGGGAGAGCATCCTGTTAGCACCATCACAGACCTGTTAGGATAGTAGGGAGAGCATCCTGTTAGCACCATCAGCAGACCTGTTAGGATAGTAGGGAGAGCATCCTGTTAGCACCATCACAGACCTGTTAGGATAGTAGGAGGAGCATCCTGTTAGCACCATCACAGACCTGTTAGGATAGTAGGGGGAGCATCCTGTTAGCACCATCACAGACCTGATTGGATAATAGGGAGAAGAGCCTTTGTAAATGTCATGAGTGTTAGAGCGGGAAGCAAATGCCATCAGCGCTTATTATTCTGCTTATTAATCTTCTTATTAATCTCTGTGTGCTAACCGACTCTAACAGTGATTCTGTCATTCTGTAGTATAAGGGTTTAACAAACAAGAACACTCATCAGTTGACATTGACATTGTCATATGGAAAATAACATTTGGAAATTAACCCCTTTTTGTAAATCAGTTTTCCTTTCTTAAATTGTGTCTTAATATATGTATTAAAAGTCCTTCTGCGCCTGTTCAATATGTTTTTATTTATTCATGAATTGTATTTTTGAGGTTTTTATTTTTATTTCAATGTTTTCCCCCTCACGTTGTATTTCTGTAAAGCTCCTCTGGTAAATCCTTATGAGACTGTGAAGTTACCACATGCAGCCCCTGCTTTCAGGGCCGCAAAACCCCCCCACCCAGATACCGCCTGAGAACCAGAGAGCCGGCAGTGGAGAGCTGGCCGTTACTGGGTCTTTGTCTTGGCTGTGTTCACACACCAAGGTTGATTGATAATGTATTCCACACACACACACACACACACACACACACACACACACACACGCACACACACACACACACACACACACACACACACACACACACACACACACACACACACACACACACACACACATACACACACTGGAATTTGTACCTGACCGGGGCGGGGATAGGGAGGCAGTTGCCGTCACATTATTTGACAAACAAGTATGTAGTTTAACATATTTGACCATACTTCTCATAGAAAAATAACTGAAATTATATGTTTTTGAGTTCATGTAACACCAATTAGCCTACAACAAAACAATTATAGTGTTGTCGAGTGTGTTTGGTTGGTGGCATGGAGGTGGCTGTGCCTTGTCCTTGGCGCCAGTGTAGTAGATGATGCTGCCACCAGCCATTAAAATGGCTACTTGAGGGCTCCTCCAGAAGACAAGGATACAGGGTGATGAGGAATCCGGTTTATTGCAAAGAGTTTGAATCATGGTGAACAGCGCAGATGGTACATCTCTCTCCTTGAGTGTGTGTGGTGGTGGTGGCTGTTTTAACCTGTGGGCCTTGATTTATGCATCTGTGATTTTAACAGATGTTAACAGATCATTGATGCCATACAATTTGGACCCACCAATTTTACATTTTATACTGAATTTATAACTATTCAGCCACCATGGTCCATATAGGGTTGCCATCCGTCCTGTAAAATACAGGAATCGTCCCGTATTTGACAATAAAAGCCGTCCCGTTTTGAATCAATATGGGCCGCGATTTGTTCTGTATTTTCTTCCCACCCACATTCCGTAAAGACCCGCCCTACTCTGCCTCTGATTGGCTAGTATTCGTTGCCTTCATTGGTTGGATTGGTTAGGTTAAGGCATGAGGAGTGAGACGGTAAGGGATAGGGTAAGAATATCAGGGTCAGAGCCAATCAGAGGCCGAGTAGGGCGGGTCTTCTTTGCAGAGTGTGGGCCCCAGTAAAATTGAAGTAAAATTAGGGCTGGGCGATAAAACAATCAGCATAATTTTTTCGTAATACAGCTTTCCACCTTCCCGCGGACCCACCACCTACGGGAAGAACCACTGGGGTCGGGTGCACTGCCAGTTAGGCGGCAGTGAAGGCAGGGGGCATCGACGGACCAAACCCAGCCAACAGAGACTGGCTTTGGGGACGTGGAATGTCACTTCTCTGGGGGGGAAGGAGCCTGAGCTGGTGCGGGAGGTGGAGCGCTACCAATTAGATCTGGTGGGGCTTACCTCTACGCACAGCACTGGCTCTGGAACTAAACTCCTGGATAGGGGTTGGACTCTTTCTTTCTCTGGAGTTGCTCAGGGTGTGAGGCGCCGGGCGGGTGTGGGGATACTCACAAGTCCCCGGCTGAGTGCCGCTTTGTTGGAGTTTACCCCGGTGGACGAGAGGGTCGCCTCCCTACGCCTTAGGGTCATGGGAGGGAAAACTCTGACTGTTGTTTGTGCCTATGCACCAAACAACAGTTCGGAATATCCCGCCTTCTTGCACACCCTGGATGGAGTCCTGCATGGGGCTCCTGAAGGGGACTCTATAGTCCTCCTGGGAGACTTCAACGCACACGTGGGTAACGATGGGGAAACTTGGAGGGGCGTGTTGGGGATGAACGGCCTACCTGATCTGAACCGGAGTGGGGTTTTGTTATTGGATTTCTGTGCTAGTCATGGATTGGCCATAACAAACACCATGTTCAAACATAAGGATGCTCATAAGTGTACATGGTACCAGAGCACCTTGATCGATTTTGTTATCGTATCATCTGGCCTGAGGCCGCATGTTTTGGACACTCGGGTGAAGAGAGGGGCAGAGCTGTCAACCGATCACCATCTGGTGGTGAGTTGGGTAAGATGGCGGGGGAAGCCTCTGGACAGACCTGGTAAGCCCAAACGTGTAGTGCGGGTGAACTGGGAACGTCTGGTGGATGCCCCTGTCCGGGAGACCTTCAACTCACACCTCCGGCGGAATTTTTCGGGCATCTCTGTGGAGGCTGGGGGCATTGAGCCAGAGTGGTCTTTGTTCAAAGCTTCTATTGCCGAAGCTGCGGTTGAGAGTTGTGGCCTCAAGGTCATTGGTGCCTCAAGGGGCGGCAACCCTCGGACTTCGTGGTGGACACAGGTGGTCAGGGAAGCCGTCCGGCTGAAGAAGGAGGCCTTCCGGGCTATGTTAGCCTGTGAGACTCCGGACTCGGTTGCGAGGTATCGACAGGCCAAGAGGACGGCAGCCTCGGCTGTAGCGGAGGCAAAGCAGCGGGTGTGGGAGGAATTCGGAGAAGCCATGGAGAAGGACTTTCAGTCGGCACCAAAGCGTTTCTGGCAAACAATCCGGCGCCTCAGGAGGGGGAAGCGTGGGTCCATCCAAGCTGTGTACAGTAAGGGTGGGACATTGCTGACCTCAACTGAGGAGGTGATCGGGCGGTGGAAAGAACACTTTGTGGAACTTCTTAACCCAACTACACCCTCAATGGTAGAGACAGAGCTGGAGGATGAAGGACGGCAAACATCAATCTCCCTGGAGGAAGTCACTGCGGTAGTCAAACAACTCCGCAGTGGCAAAGCCCCAGGGGTTGATGAGATCCGTCCAGAAATGCTAAAGGCTCTGGGTGTTGAGGGGCTGTCATGGATGACACGTCTTTTCAACATTGCGTGGAAGTCTGGGACAGTGCCTGAGGAGTGGCAAACGGGGGTGGTGGTACCCCTGTTCAAAAAGGGTGACCAGAGGGTGTGTGCCAATTACAGGGGTATCACATTACTCAGCCTCCCTGGGAAAGTCTACTCCAAGGTGCTGGAAAGGAGGGTTCGGCCGATAGTCGAACCTCAGATTGAAGAGGAACAATGCGGATTCCGCCCTGGTCGTGGAACAACGGACCAGCTTTTCACTCTTGCAAGGATCCTGGAGGGGGCTTGGGAGTATGCCCATCCGGTCTACATGTGTTTTGTAGATTTGGAGAAGGCATATGATCGGGTCCCTCGGGAAATACTGTGGGGGGTGCTGCGGGAGTATGGGGTGCGGGGGTCATTGTTGAGGGCCATCCAATCTCTCTACTCCCAAAGCAAGAGCTGTGTCCGGATTCTCGGTACAAAGTCAGGCCTGTTCTCAGTGGGTGTTGGCCTCCGCCAGGGCTGCGCTTTGTCACCCATCCTGTTTGTGATTTTCATGGACAGGATTTCAAGGCGTAGTCATGGAGGGGAGGGGTTTCAGTATGGTGGGCTCAGGATTGAATCACTGCTGTTTGCAGATGATGTGGTCCTGTTTGCGTCATCAGTATGTGACCTTCAGCACTCACTGGATCGGTTTGCAGCAGAATGTGAAGCGGCTGGGATGAGGATCAGCACCTCCAAATCTGAGGCCATGGTTCTTAGCAGGAAACCGGTGGATTGTCTACTCCAAGTAGGGAGGGAGTCCTTATCCCAAGTGAAGGAGTTCAAGTATCTCGGGGTCTTGTTCTCGAGTGAGGGGAGGATGGAGCGTGAGATTGACAGGAGAATAGGTGCAGCGGGAGCGGTATTGGGTGCACTTTGGCGCACCGTTGTAACCAAAAGAGAGCTGAGCCAGAAGGCAAAGCTCTCGATCTACCGATCAGTCTTCGTTCCTACCCTCACCTATGGCCATGAGCAATGGGTAATGACCGAAAGGACGAGATCGCGAATACAAGCGGCCGAAATGAGTTTCCTCAGGAGGGTGGCTGGTATCTCCCTGAGGGATAGGGTGAGAAGCTCAGTCACTCGTGAGAGACTCGGAGTAGAGCCGCTGCTCCTTCGCGTAGAAAGGAGCCAGTTGAGGTGGTTCGGGCATCTAGTAAGGATGCTTCCTGGTCGCCTCCCGAGGGAGGTTTTCCAGGCACATCCAACTGGGAGGAGACCACGGGGCAGACCGAGGTACAGGTGGGGTGATTACATCTCCACACTGGCCTGGGAACGCCTCGGGATCCCCCAGTCAGAGCTAGTCGATGTTGCCAGGGAGAGGGAAGTTTGGAGTCCCCTGCTGGAGCTGCTACCTCCGCGACCCGATTTCGGATAAGCGGGAGAAGATGGATGGATGGATGGATGGACAGCTTTCCACGATAACTATGATAAAATGATTCGATCATTTTCCCTATACCTGCCCAAATGCAACATGAACAGCCAATCACGCTACAGAAATAGGCTTGGACGTTGACTCACCCACTCTCCCACTCACATCAACACGTTGTCAGCCATTACCTTGTACAGAAGGAAGTTTAAGCGATACAAGGACATGACCCATGCAATAACTATAGCATCGCTAAAGGTGTGCGTCAGGTGTCCGTTACAAGTGAAAGTGAAGGCCATTCCACTAAACTGGACCCGACTGGACTCATTAGCTTGGGTTGTCCCGACAGGGGGGGGAGGGAGGGAGGGAGGGAGGGAGGCAGGCAGGCAAGCAGGCAGGCTGGCTGGCTGGCTGGCTAGAGGCTGGCTGGCTGGCTGGCTGGCTGATGGCTGGCTGGCTGAATGGCTGGCTGGCTGGCTGAATGGCTGGCTGGCCCCTAACCCCTTAGGCTGGCTGGCTGGCTCAGGGCTGTTGGCTCTCAAAGGAAAATAAAGGCTGAAAAGACCTGCTAACTGCAGGTCTTTTCACACCACACACACCCCACCCACACACACACCCACACACATGCACACCCACCACACACACACACACACCACACACACACACACACACCACACCCACACATACATGCAGATGCACACACACCACCTTCGTCATTGTTCAACCTCAATGAGGATAACAATGAAATTGTGGATGACAGTAGTGCTGCGTTGGTCCATGTCAAGGAATATTACAACTTATGATGAAATATGACAACTAACTAGAAATATAACAATTAATGATGGAATATGACAACAAACTAGAAATATTACAACTACCTAAAAACATTACAACTAATGAATTACTATTATCACACATTGTCATTCTTACCTTACCACATCATCATTCACAACACCAACCTCAGCGGGAATCGAAAACAGGTCGCCAAAACTGCTAACCTGCAGCTCTCACACCTACGCCAACGAGTCGCTGGCTCAGACATGCTCTGAGTTTATGACATTACAATTCACATGACATAGTTTCCAAAATGGTGTCAGGCTTCCAAGGAGAGCGTTATTAGCTGGACATGAACCGACGACTCCAAAGCTGTTGACCAATATATCTGACAACAGCACCACAGAGACAAGTGTTCTGATTTGGTCGGAGGTATTCATTTACATTACAATTAACAGGACATTGTTATGTTTCAAAATTCAAATTTAGATTGAGAGTGCACTCCACAAATTGAACCCATGGCTCCAGAGCAGTTAACAAACAGCTTTCTGTTCTATCAAGGTCAATTTAGAACGCAGGTGAGGTCAAAGCAGGTGAGGTCAAAGCAGGTGAGGTCAAAGCAGGCGAGGTCAAAGCAGGCAAGGTCAAAGCAGGCAAGGTCAAAGCAGGCGTCTCTGTGCTACAATGGACTGAACTCAGCTGCTCAATGCTGGAGACCTGGGTTCAAGTTCTGCTGAATGTTCTCTCCTTGGGAACCTAATGAAGTTTTAGAAATGATCAATGTCATGTGAATTGTAATGTCAATTATAAACTCGAGAGTGATAAAGAGGTTGCACCACGGTGGCGCAGTAGAGAGCGGCAACGCTCTCTGTTCTGGAGACCCCTGTTCAAGTCCTGGTGTAGTTGTGGCAGCGGTGTGAGGGTGAATGGCGGCTTGGCTTCCCCATTGTGTGGGGGTGTGGATTGATGAATTAGTGGTTCTCCGGTGTTTTATGAATATGAATATTTTTTTTAAAGAAAATCGTAACCAAAACGCCTTACTTATTTGCACACACAGTATACTATGTTTCACACTCAACCTGACCTCTATACAATCCACATTGGGATAGTTTGTCTTTAAGCACCACAGAGACAAACAGCACCACAGCAACACAGCAAGTGTGCTCTGTGTGCTCTGATTTGTATCGGAGGTATTAATTGACAATACAATTAACAGGACATTGTTATGTTTGTAAAATCACATTGCCATGGAGAACACGCTCCACAATTTCACAATACCAACCTCAGCGGGAATCGAACAGATTCTGCTAACTGCTAACCAACAGAACTGCTAAGCAGCAGCTCTCACAACTGCACCAACAAGACATTTGCATCTGCTTGCCTTGAACACGTTTTGGATTTGCCCTGTCTGTACCTCTGCCTTGGATCAGACATTAAAGCACCTGTTCCATTTGACGTCTGTTCTCCCTGCTCTTGGGTCCCACCTACACCCAGCCGTGACAATGTGAATTGTAATGTCAGTTATAAACTCTGAGTGGATCAGTATTGCTGCAGTGGAGAGCTTCATCACTTACTGCGCCGTAGACTCCTGGTGTCGTTGTGGACTGAATGTATGACTTGTCATATTTAAAAAAGAAAATCCTAACCAAAACACACTCAAACAGTAGTCACAAACACATTCTTATACTTCATCATAATTTAAATGAAAATGTCATAGTTCAAACATTGTGATACTTACCTTACTGATCATCATTTACAATACCAACACAGGAACACAGGTCTCCAGAACTGAGTTAATTTGGGCTTGCCGTGACAAAGGGTATGAATACTTATGCAATGAATATATTTCTCTGTTTTATTTGGTGTGCTAGGGGGTCAATACTTTTTTCAAAGCACTGTATATTAGCTCAGCTATTTAGCAATGTTTTTGAATGAAATGTGGCATGCAAAATCTTTATAATAATGTGATTATGTGACAATACCATGCTGAACCAGCAAGCTTTGAGATTCAATGAAGTTATTTAGACTACAATTCTTTGCATTGTTTGCAAGTTCACATTGAAATTTGAAACTACTAGCATGCTAGCAGCACCGGTTAGATGCTGGAATTTGTGTTTTTTCTCACAAAATATGGCACAAAAAACGTTCATACTAATGTGACCAAATGAGAATATTTATATATATTAGGGCTGTCAAATTAACGCGTTAACTCATGTGATTAATCTCGAGACTTTCATGCGTAACATTTTTTGGAACTCAAATGAATCATAGTATCCAGTTTAGACGGCACCTCCCTCAGTATTTCCAGCGCGCATGTTCACCTGGGAACTAGCTGACAGGCAGAGAGAGACTGAGAGTGCTGGGCGGAAAACTTAGCTGAGTTGTCTTTCCATCGGAGCACAACAAGTCTTAAGTACCATCTTCGGGCAAAGAACATTTTTGCTGATTTTAGCAAAGATGCTACCACAGCGATGGTATCGAGCCACACTCGCCGAACCACACTGGCTAAGTGCAGCAAAGGCAGGTCCGTCAATAAGGCAACTACAACTAGGCTAACAGGTGCTTTGCAACATGGATTGCCATGGACTGCAGGCCCATCAGTATTGTGGAAGATAAGGGGCTTCAAGACATTCTACAGATCGCTTCAGCTGACCAATCTTACAAGCTGCCTTCAAAGGAACTGTTGTCACAAAAATCCATGAACTGTATGGGAGTGAAAAGGCAACTAAAGCAAAAACAGTTAGCACAGGCTAAATGTATTGCATTGACTGGAGACCACTGGACATCAGTAAGTAACCACAACTACCTCGGCGTAACAGCACACCTAATTGATGACAAATGGAAACTACATTTGTTCGCTTTAGGTGTTGTTAAAACGGAGGAAAGTCATTTAGCAGAAGCTAGCCAATTTCTTGAAGTTGCAAACGAGTGGGAAATAATGGACAAAGTGACCACAATAGGGACTGATAGCCCTCGCAATATGATTGCGGCAGCAAAGAAACTTCCCTTTGAGCCCATATGCCCTGTATAGCGCACATTATACAGAGGCCCGTTGCTGTCTCCACGACTGTGGATTTGATTGATGGTGCTTTAGCAAAGTGCCGTAAAATAGTTGGACATTTCAAACACAGTCCTACACAACAAAGATGCAATACATACTGGCACAGCAGAAGCACACACAGAAGAAGTTAATGCTATGCTAACCTCAGCTGAATATGAACGACTTGGAATATATATATATATATATATATATATATATGTATATATATATATATATAATATTGGCTAATGGACATTTTTTACCTCAGTTTTTTTTATAATTTATATTTTTTGGAATTGTTGTTTTTAAGAGTGACTTGAGGATTGCTATAACATTTTGATGTACTTGTACACTATGACAATAAAGGAATTCTGATTCTGATTCTGATTGTATATCATATATTTACAGTATATATTCATACAAAGAAATGTGTAGCATACAATGGATATTTTTTGGGGACGAGAATAGGAATTAATCAAAAGATTTGAGAAAATGAGGCTCATCATATCAGCCATCAGGGACAGATCATTCCATCCCATAATGTGTGGAACACAATGGTATTCAAACTCCTTCCTGCAGCACCTCTCCCCAATATCCTCATTAGCTTGCAGTTGAATAGAAGTCCATTCAACTCGCTGTCCAAAACCCAACTTATCAAGTCCACTGACCTTTCCTCATCTTTCAGCAGAGGAACAATAACTGATATATTCACCGGGCTTAATAAATTAGATATTTTAAGGGCTTTTTTTACACTTTGGGTGTAAGCATTCGTGTGTTGCAAGAACCCTCCAGAAATTGCTGTGTTGTAGAAATTCAAAATGGTGTGTACTTCCTACTACTCCCTTTGGCTGTCAGCCGGTCTCTGGGGGCGGGGATTGGACCCGAATCGCAACGCGAGGTGCTGAATGACCAATGAGAAGCCCCCACGGAGGTCTTCTCATGAATATCAGAGGTTGTATTAAGAGTCTGAGCACAGCTGACGGACAGAAGGACATAACGTGACGTATCACCGCCGGTGTTGATGTTGTGGTTAGAGTGTCCCTTCTGAGAACAACTTCTCTGGGAGTGATCGTCTGTATATATTTCTGGAAGGCTTTGTCTAAATATTGAAGGAAGCAGGAGAAGGTAGTGGCTAGAGGCTTTGGACTCTGAGGATCAAACCCAGAACCTGTGGGCATCCTTGAGCAAGATGTTGAAGCCCCCTACCCGCTCCTTAATGTCCTGTATCTGAACTGAATCACTGTCGGTCGTGTTGGGTATCTGCTAAATAGTAAATAGCAATAGAATTTGGATCCATTGCATTGTATGGGTATCACAGCATCTAACTTCAGAGGTTTTTCCGGTGAGGAAAATAGACTAATAGACATCTTAGCCATAAGTCAATCCAAAATAGGCCACACATTGATCGTAGCCTCCTGTCAGTTGGTTGGCATCTCGGTAAGTGTGTTGAATGGCTTCCTGTAATTCTCCTGTGAGCCCACGTAAAGAAATGTCTATCTGTTTTTTACGATCACTTTGTCTGGCTCGTCGTTTGAGACGCCGACTTCAAACCACAGCGGAGACAACTTTATGAATATTAGAGCCTACCTCTGAATTACAACCGACGCTGTTTCGCTGTTGCTGGCACCGCGCCAAAGGGAGACTGGGATCCCAGCGGGGTGGCGATGGGAACCACAGGAAGTCTCGTCAACCCCCCCCCTTACTCACAATCATCTCTCATCAATCTTTAATATCTCCTCCATCTCCCACATCCCAGAAACTCTACACACACACACACCTAGTAATTACCGCCACAGCTGGCGGCCATATTGGAGAGAATGGGTCTTGTAGTTAACATGTCTGCACTGTTTGGAGACAGCGGAGGCGGAGGCAACATGGAAGTGAGACGGAGCTTTAATACTTAATACGCACAGCAGCTTGCGCCTGCAGTGAATATTGTATGGCCGACTGATAGCCTATGAGGACACCCTTAAGGCTGCCCGCCTTAAAATGGTGCCATCGTCTTGTATTTGAATCTGATAACACGGTGGATGTTTCTGTAGACTGGATCTCAGCTATCCTCGGTCTCATCTGTTGCCACGAGAGTGCAGGTGAAACTAGATGGATTGTTCATAGAGTTATTACAAGCATATTACTATCAGATAAGATAAGAGATGAACTTTATTAATCCCAGACAGGACATTTGGATGTCCCAGACATACCAAACCTTCTCTTAAATTGCCTCTTAAGCTGGTGCCAAAACAAACCAAACTTTCTAACGCTATTTAAGAGCTATAATTTAAGTAATAACTATAGCCGCCTGTCAGCTATCAGTGAAATGCTCTGCGTGAGACTTTTTAGATTTTCAGACTCAAATCGTACCTGCGGCTGCGTTAACAGCCTTTAATGTGATGGCAAAAATCTTCCCGATGCATCGTGGGAAAGGACCAGGGTAGTAGTGACCTCCAGCCACAGCGTGCATCTGTGATACCCCCCGTGATACCTGATATCCCATAATGCCACGTAATGTCTCGCTTGCTTTTCATTATCTTCAAATGTCACAATCAATTATTCACGTTCCTACTTTACAGAATCCCCGTCGGAATCTTTTATATATACGGAAAAGGATTCCATTCAGGGAACCCAGGTTTCATCGCAGGGGAGTAGGGTCTCTCCTCTCTCTCTCTCTCTCTCCTCTCTCTCTCTCTCTCTCCTCTCTCTCTCGTGTGTGTGTGTGTGTGTGTGTGTGTGAGTGTGAGTGTGAGTGAGAGTGAGAGTGAGAGTGAGAGTGAGAGTGAGAGTGAGAGAGAGAGAGAGAGAGAGAGAGAGAGAATGGTTGAATGAACGAATGGAGCTTTGTGTCACCACAGACCCAGAGTTTACTTTACACTGACACAACACACTCTGTCTTCAAACAGACTCAGCTGTCCTGCATTAGGCCTACTCACCTTTATCCACAGACAGTGTGCCTAATCAACTGCTAGGAGTGCTGCCACGATCATAACATTGTCATACATATTACATTACACTATCATACTTTTGCTGGACTTTCTGGACTCATTACAGTTACTGCACTGTTCTGCAATGTAATGCACTGTATTCATGGTGCTGCTGCACTACTGGCACTTTAAAATGCTTTTTTAATGCTTTTTGCACAATTCAACACATGTACATATCATCCATCAGTCACTTTAATGTTATTTTATTGTTATTTTTATTGTGTACAGTATTGTTATAGTATGGTGTTATATATGTTATATATATATATGTAGTATAAGTATAGCACATAGTATAGTATATAGTGTTACATTAGAGGAATGTAATACTGTGGGAGGGAATGGGGAGTAAGCATTCCATTGTATTTGTTGCATATGGCAAATAAAAAATCTTGAATCTTGAACCTTCTTCGCAGAGGGCTTAAAATCGAATCGTGGCACACATACATAGTTTGTTATTCTGTGTTCCTGTTGATCGGTGTGACTGATGACATGACTCTTGGTAATTTAGCCGCGTTGAGCTCAGTTTCCAGTAAGTGTGTGACACCTTTCGTTGCCGGACACCGTTAGTCCTTACGCTGGAGGGCGAATGGTATAACTTTCAGCTCAATTTGACTTGTTTGACTCACATTTTGTTATACTGTGGCTGCTTCTGTGCCTATTTTCTGTATTTGTCAGCTATAGGCCATTAAGCTCATTCAACTCAGAAAGAATATTACTTTGGTTTTAAGGATTATTCAAAGGATCTAAATGTTTTTCAATCAATGTCAATTGACCTTGGATTTAATCATTTCACAACAAATCTACTCCAACCTAAATCATAGGTAAACCAAATAAATAACCCTAACCTTAACTCTAACCATACATACCAGTTTTTTACCAAGTATGAATAAATATGATGATAAATAAAAATATATATATATGGATATTATAGGACATTCAACAGTTTTTCCTTTCATAATGTTTAAAACGTGTTTGCTGATGCAAATATGCAAATCCATGTTATTTTTTCTGCCCAATTAGCTCTGTTTAAGCTAGCCACGGTTGTGTTGGCGGTTAGCTTACGTGACCGTCTCACTATTGAACTCTGATGATTAGCTGGAGCGCCACAGTCCTGACAGTTCAACCCAGACGGTGAAACCGCTTGGCTCTGGGGTCGCGTGTCAAAACTCAATTATATTTTAATTACTCGCTAAAATCGATGGTGGGCTAGTGTGCTAGAGTGCTGAGTCAGTGTTAGTGTTGAGCGTCATGGCGATTAACTCTCCAGAGGACTTAAGGGTGGATTTTGTTGCTTGGTCGACGTCTTACGTTTGTTTTCAATTTGATTATATGAAGAATGTAATTTTTCCATAATCCCTCTGTAGCGCAAGTGTGTAAAAAAAAAAGGCATGCGGGTGACCCCAGTGGGAATTGTCAAGTTCAATGTCATGCCCTACGAGCTACACATTACAACTCATATTCATCAACCTTGCTTTTCCTTCACCCCACCTCTCTCTATTTCTCTCTCTCTCTCTCTCTCTCTCTCTCTCTCTCTCTCTCTCTCTCTCTCTCTCTCTCTCTCTCTCTCTCTCTCACTCTCACTCTCACTCTCACTCTCACTCTCACTCACACTCACACTCTCTCTCCCTCTCTCGCCCTTGCCAGCGGAGAGTGTTGCTGTGTTGGATCTGTGTTCATCATGGTATGGTGTGTGAACGCTGTAATCACCAGCAACAGGAGTGGAAAAGAGTGCAGCGCTTCCTTTCCCAGAGGAGGCCCGAGCTTCCCTTTATCGACTACCCCTGAACATCTGTAATGCAATAGATAGAAGGAGACAGCATCTGGGTGGCTGGAGGGAGCCAGTGAGGTTCAGGATCAGAAGATGGATTGGAGCGCTCTCTCTCTCTCTCTCTCTCTCTCTCTCTCTCTCTCTCCTCTCTCTCTCTCCTCTCTCTCTCTCTCTCTCTCTCTCTCTCTCTCTCTCTCTCTCCACCCACTTCCATGCTATCTCCACTCTCATGTGGGAAATAATAATTGCATGAATAAAGAAACATCCAAGGTTGGCAGAAATGTTGCAGCCATGTAGGTCCCTGTGGTGGAGGTTTGTTCCATTATGAAGCAATAAAAACCAAAACACATTATCAGACGATGACACAGCCCATGCATCATCTTCTTATAATAATTTCAGATTATTATGCTCTCATTATAAAAAAAAAAATACACAGAGAAGAAATGAAGAAAGAATGCAGAAACCATGATAAATATTATCTTTATATTATATTAGAATGCGGTTGTTGGATGCAATATGACAGTGCAGCCAGGGATGGGGGGAGGGGAAGAAGCAGTATTGTTTTTTTCAGTACATGTGTGTACCAACATGGAGACCAATGACAAAACAATCTTCTAGATATGGGCATATGCTTTAAAACCACCTCCATTGTGCCAGTGCCAAAACACTCCTCTGCAGCGAGCCTCAACGACTTCCGCCCTGTTGCACTCACCCCCATCATCATGAAGTGCTTCTAGAGGCTGGTCCTGGCTCACCTCAAATCTGGCCTCTCACCCTCACTAGATAAATACCAATTTGCCTACCGTGAGAACAGGAGCACGGAGGACGCCATTTCCTCAACTCTTTACTCCGCTCTCTCCCACCTGGATGAGAGCAACACCCACGTGAGAATGCTGTTCATAGACTTCAGCTCAGCATTTAACACCATCATGAAAACCAAGAACCTTGACATCAACCCCTCAGTTTGTAACCAACAGACCCCAGTCAGTCAGGTTAGACCATCTCACCTCCTCCACCCTCACCCTAAACACCGGCGTTCCACAAGGCTGTGTGCTGAGCCCTCTCCTCTACTCCCTCTTCACCCACGACTGCACTCCTGTACATGGTACAAACACCATCATCAAGTTTGCTGACGACACAACGGTGGTGGGCCTCATCAGAAACAACGATGAGGCAGCATACAGGGAGGAGGTCCAGCACCTGGTGGCGTGGTGCGCTGACAACAACCTGGCCCTCAACACCAAGAAGACCAAGGAGCTCATCGTCGACTTCAGGAAGACCAGAGCTGGCGCACACGCCCCCATCCTCATCAACGGAGCGGAGGTTGAGCGTGTCTCCAGCTTCAAATTCCTGGGGGTCCACATCTCCGAGGACCTCTCCTGGTCCCTCAATACTGCCTCACTGGTAAAGAAGGCTCACCAGCGTCTCTTCTTCCTGAGTAGACTGAGGAAAGCCCACCTGTCATCGTTGGACTACCCCTCCCTGCAATAAACACTACCCACCACAAACGGTGTCTGAGGAAGGCACAAAAAATAGTGGATGACCCCTCTCACCCCAACCATGGACTGTTTGCCCTCCTCCCCTCCGGGAGGCGCTATAGAAACCTTTGTTCCAAGTCAAGCAGGCTTAGGAACAGCTTCTTCCCCTCAGCTGTCATCTCCCTGAACTCTGCACCACGAAGACAGCCCCCATCCCCCCACCCTGATGCACCCCCCTGCTGCCCCTCCCCCCCTGCTTCCACGCCTCTGCTGTCCCCCCCCCCCTGCTGCTGCACCTCTGCTGTCCCCCTGGCTGCTGCACCCCCCCCCCCCGCTCACGCTCCTGCCCCACACCTCTGCTCAACACCTATAACAATCACCACCAATGTCTCTGACTAACTGTAAAAAAAAGAAAAAAAAAAAAACAAACTGTAAAAAAAACTTACCTACCTCTCTATAGTTTACATATTTATTACTAAGATACCTGTTTACTGTACCTGCAATATATATTTAAATATGTTGATAGAACTGCTCCTACTCCTGTATATACATATACATTTATACTTGCCATACATTTATATATGCTCACTTGTATATACATTTACATCTATATATTTGTATCCTGCTTTTAATAATAGCATACCCCTGATCACTACGTTAAATCACTTACCTGTATATACATATACCTATTATTATGCTGCTCATATCACATTTATACCTTGACTGTCTTTTTAACCTGTCAATTTAAACTGTAAATTATACTATATTACCATGCACTTTACTGCAACATTTCAATTTTCTGTATGTTTGTTATTGTCATTTTATTCCTATTTAATCTATTTTTAATTTGCATAACTGTCCCGTACTACTGACAACACACCCGCATTTCTCGTCAAGGATTATCTTATCATTCATCTTCTTCAGTGTTTGTGAGAACTATTAGGATTTAATTCATACAGTGGCCTACTTTGAATCGGAAAACTACTAGCATGTTTGAAGACAAAGCACATTACAAAAAAACTCAACATTTTTAATTGCAGTCAGTTCATCAGACGCCTGTAATGATACTGACAGAGCAGAGTTCACTGATTAATGAGAAGTTGAACTGTCAGGCCGTCTTCCGAATGTCAAGCGAATTCAGGGACTCTCCGATGAATACGCAGGGGGCGCACACACACACACACACACACACACACACACACACGTTGACTATACACACACACACAGACATACGCAGGAAGCATTTATCTGGACTCACATGATAATAAACTTACGGTCCTCCCACGAGGTCACCTACAGGCCAATGCGTGACCTGCGACCCCAATGGGGATCCATCAATGACATCATAAGTTCAGGAAATCCCCTTATCACACTGGCATCCGGTACACACACACACACACACACACGCACGCACACACACACACCACACACACACACACACACACACACACACACACACACACACACACACACACACCACACACACACACACACACACACACACACACACACACACACACAGTATAGGGAGCATGTCTGTGTCTTGTGTAGTGTGTCAGTCATGTTGCAGTGACAAGGTGGATCATGGGGGTGTTGAGCACGGTGTGAGAGTGTCTTCCCCGCGGCGACATCATCACACAACAAACAAAAAAAAGGCTGCTTTTTGTTCTGCTTGCCCCCAAACCATCAAATGTGCTCCTGTTTGGAGATCGCTTTCACATAGCGCTGCTTGTTGTTGTTGTTGTTGTTGTTGTGTTGTTGTTGTTGTTGTTGTGTTGTTGTTGTTGTTGTTGTTGTAGTATTTAATTGGATGGTTAAAGCAAGAGCTTTGTTAATATGTGCAATCCCAGTATCTCTGAGCTGCGACTATCATGCACTCCTTTAAAAATATATGTTTATATTATTAACCATGTCTTTCTGATTACTATGCTATCTGGCTGTTTTACTTAATTTTTTTAGGAAACGTGTGGTATGCGTATGCTTAGATTGCGCTATGCCTCACTTGATATAGTCGTTTTGGATGAAAGCTAAGGGACTCTAAATGTGAATGTAATCCCGGGGATAACACCTAATAGACTGTTTAATAATGATGTTTATAATACAAAACGCAAATCTACTTAATTTAAAACCCCTTTATGAGCTTGTACCAGAGCTCATTACGCCCCAACATGAGGACTTCTTGCAGGGGAAGATTTGTAGTTTTAAGGACTCTCTTGACGTGATTCTCTCCAGTGTCTCCTCCACTTGTTGGAGGTCTTGTGGTTCACGGTGGACGGACAGAAGTGGACTAGAATCTGGGCTCCTGAGCAAGGCACCTAAGCCTAATATAACAACAAGCTGTCACAATGGGTGTATGTGTGTATGAATGGATGAATTAATGGGTGAGTGTGAATTACTGTATGTGGGGTGTATGGAGTGTGCGAATGTGTATCTGCATGGGTGCGTGTGTCTATGAATGGGTTAGTGGATGGGTGAGTGTGTGTATGAATGGGTGAGTGTGTGTATGAATTGGTGAATGGTAGGTAAATGGTGTATGGATGAGTGTATGTATAAATGGAATGTGTGTTTGAATGGATCAATTAATGGGTGTGAAATAAGGTTTGTTGGTGAGTCTGTGTATAAATGAGTGAATGTGTGTATGGATGGGTGAGTGTGTGTATTAATGTGTATATGAATGGGTGAAAGTGTGTATGAATGGGTGAATAGATGGGTGAGTGTGTGTGTATGAATGTGTGTATGAATGGGTGAATGTTTATTGGCATGGGTGAGTGTGTGTATAAATGGGGGAATGTGAATGACGTTAATTGTAAAGCACTTTAGGGGACCCAGTAAGTGGTTAGATAAGCACTATATTCATTAGTTGGAGCGAATATTAGCATAATAGACGACTTAAAGTTCTAACTTTGTGTGTTCTTTCACCGGGAGGCGGAGAAGTTATCCACAAGGTCAACTCAGCTGCGCTTTCAGTGGGTGGAAGGTTTCCATCACGACCACGGCTCTTTATTCAAAAGAACCTTGAAGCTCTGACTTCACTCTTCACAAACCCAGCTAATTCATTACCTGACAAAAGTTGTTTCTGGCAAACACGAACCAGAGATCAAATATGTATTTTCTTTTATCTCCTCTTGCAAATAGTGATGGATGTTATATGGAATTCAAACAAATGTATCTTATATTATTTTATGATTAGCTATGGTGTTTTTGACTGTATTCATTCATTAATCCCAGATGGGTATATACATTAATGTAATCTTCAACGTCATGCAAATTTAAGATAGCAGTACCAATTTACACTTTTTCTTCAAGACAGCAAATCAACACCTTTGCCACGTCCTGCTACAGGGTCATTTTTAACATCAAAAGGGATGACCATGTTACCAATGAGGCTTAGCATGAAGCAGTAAAACCACAACCACTGCAGAATACATTCCAAGATGGTCAGCTGATCGTCAGAGCTCATCCAACAATTAGCTCTGTACACCACTCCCACACATGGAAAGCACACTAGAACGGGACGGCGACGATTATACAACCAATACACACCAAATGTCCATCAATCTAACCACCAACTGTTGAGGGAATCAGACGTGCAGCTGCAGATCGGAGGGGGTGGAATAAGATAATTTTGGCCGCATGCGGAGATCAACCGCCATCGATTTCTTGGACGAACGAGGCACACTATGGCTACACGGTTGATATTATGGAATGGAAGGCCAAATCTGAAAAAGCTAGCAGGAATGTAGCGTTAGTAGTAAGTAGGTGGTTTTCAGGTCAGCTAATTATTTAGTGATCGTTTTGATTATTTGTCAAGCGCCTCAAGCCTACTACTATCTATCGGGATTGACAGGCGTTAAACATTTCAGTTAATTAGCTTCAAACCATGATCTATCTCGTAAAAAATGTTTTAATCTCACACTTTTGATTGGCTCAGGGGTCTGATGAGTCAGCTGAGCAACCTGCCGGCGTTACGAATATGCTCACTTAATAGTCGATTCTTAGCTCTCTTGCTTTCTTTCCAAAACCAATGGAGCCGGTGAAAGCTACTTGTAAAGCCAGCAAGAGTAGATACAAGATACAAGATACAAGATATTTATTTGCCATTTGTAAAAAGTACATTGGAATGCTTGCTGCACAGTATACATCTCAAAAAACAATATATACAATAAAAATAACGGATGCTGCGCAACCGGCGACCAGACGGTAGGGGGGAGAAGAGATGGTGCCCGGGGTGGTTGCAGTCCTTTATGATGGACATGGCCTTCTTCTGACATCTGGTCCTACAGATCTCCTCAATGCATGGAAGTGCACACCCGATCATCTTCTCTGCCATCCTCACGACAGTGGTGTTACTGCATACTGGCCATACTACACAGTGACGGCACGCGTCAGGACGCTCTCTACAGTGCCACGGTAGAAGTTCAGCATGACCTCCGTGTTGCGGGTCCACGCCAGGTCATTGGAAATCTGTAGCCCAAGGAAATGGAAGCAGCTGACGACTTCCACCAGCTGACGACTTGAGGCCTGCCCGTCAGGAAGTCCATAATCCAGTTACAGATGGGGGCGCCCAGACCTAGGTCCCTCAGTTTCAGGACCAACTTGGAGGGAACGAGGGTGTTAAACGCCGAGCTGTAGTCAATGAACAGCAGTCTGACGTAGGTGTCCCTCCTGTCTAGGTGCTGCAGGGCTTTGTGTAGTGCCAGGGAAATGGCGTCGTCTACAGACCAGTTTGGTCTGTCTGTATGCAAACTGGAGTGGGTCTAGGGACTCAGGGATGGAAAACTTTATATGCGACATTAAGTTTCTCCAGGCACTTCATGGCTATGGGTGTTAAAGCCACTGGACGATAATCATTGAGGCATGTTACCTTGGTCTTTTTGGGTAACAGCACAATGGTTGTCGCTTTGAAGCACGCTGGTACGACAGACTGTTGCAGTGATGCATTGTAGATGTCGGTGAACACAGGGGCCAGCTGGTCAGTGCAGGTCTTTAAAACGCAGGATGGAACTCCGTCTGGTCCGGCTGCCTTCCCTGCCTTCACCCTCCTGAAGATTCGGATCTCGGACTCGGACAGTTGTAGAACGTAGTCCTCTGGGTGGATGTTCAAGTTGTTGGTCGGCTCATGGTCCCTTTCAAAGCGAGCAAAAAACTTGTTTAGCTCGTCTGGTAGGTTAGGGTTGTTGTTGGTGACTGCCCCTGAGCTCCCCTTGTAGTTGGAGAGGACCCTCAGACCTTGCCACATACATCTAGTGTCAGAGCCCCCAAACTGTAATTCCTATTTGTTTTTGTCATCCAATTGACTCTTCTTGATCCATGGTTTGCGGTTCGGGATGCATTCTTCCACTAGCCTGTTAATGTATGCTGTGACATGATCTGCATACACATGAACATTTTTTCATGTGAAATATTTTAAACTGTAAAGATTGTCTTCCAGATGATCTTGTGACTCTGCATGTGTTATTAATATGTTATATATTAGGCTATAGTAAACAGTGGGAATTGTTTTTACCAGTAGCCTTCGGCAGTGTTGAAAAAAACAGCTGAATCGAAGGTTCCGGGCTTTAACTTTGCTGCCTGTTTTTTAATCCTCCTCCAGTTATAGCCGTGAATTACCCGATTTAATGGTGGCTTGATTTCCTGAGTCTTAATTACAAGAGGGAATCTCATGTGCAGCTCGGCTGAGTGTGGAACCCTGACTCACCCTGTCACCCTGTCACCCTCCTGAAGTTAAGGTCCTTTAGCATGATGCACCTTTTTAATCTCATGTTCCCCCCACAGCCCAAGTACCCCTTCACCAAACCAAACATGTTTTCCTTTAAACAAATATTATACTATTATCATTCAGCATCATTGTAAGTGTTATTGCAACACAAACACATTAGTGTAATTTTCTTCTTCTTCTGGGGTCTTCTTTATTCTCCCTTTGAGGCCCTTGATTTCCAGGTTTCACATAATCTGCTTCATATGTTTTTGTTATGGATTTTACAAAATAAAATTACTTTTATGAAATATGTTGCCGATTTCCCACCAGCTGTATCCTTATAATGGGGGTAGTATATGCAAATGAACAATGATCAATTCCCCTCCATTTTATCCGCATTTTTCATTTTTGCATGGTGACGCGTTTCTCGTAGTTTGGCATCATCATCCGGCTGTTGTTCTCTGGTCATCTAGTACCACTAGATGAACAGAATAGGATAAAAAGAAGTAAAAGAAAAACAAGAAAAATGTCAGAAAAAGAGCAATATATATATATAAATCAATGTAATAAAATATACATTGTTATATGCTATACACCCTTGTTCAGCAGCCTGATGGCCTGACTGTGGAAGCTATCTTGTAGTCTATTTGTACGGCACTTGATACTGCGGTATCGCCTGCCTGACGGTAAAAGTGAATACAGTTCGTGGCTGGGGTGGGCATTGTCTTTTATGATGCGTTTGGCCTTGGCCACGCACCGTTTGTTGTATATATCCAGGAGGGAGGGAAGATCACCTACAATGATATACTGGGGCGTCCGCACCACCCTTTGAAGCGCTCTGCGCTCGAGTGCGGTGCAGTTCCCGTAAGAATAAATAACAAAGAACTGCCTCGTCGTGCGGGAGCTCACAACACGGCAGCCATCACGTACGGCGCCATCTCCATCCCTTTCTACTGCTTTCCATTTCATGAAAAGCCCAACTTCCCAGTGGAAAAGATACTTCTTTAATGACCTAAGGCCCTTAGTGTGCAGGTTCCTAGCGGGCTCATAACCATATCGTTTAATTTAGCCTCATCACTAACTACAAGTCCAGCAATCGCACGGCTGCCAATGGTGACGCCTCGCTGGCGGGGGAACTTAATCGCTTCTTTGCAAATCCAGCCTCCCACCCACCTTCCACACATAGCAGTTTGCCTACAGAGGCATATAAAAACTATATAAAATCACTATACAAATTAAAAACTGATTTTTTTTTTAACCTTTTAATTTTGTTTTGCTTATTTAGCTTTTTTAACAATCTATACTTTTTAATTGTTGTTTGTAAGAGCGTCATGGATTGCCAGACAATTTTGTAAATCGACATTAAAGGCATTTCGATTGTGATTCTGATTCTGACGACCGATTCAAACTAGAACCCAAACTGTTACCACCCAATCACAACCAATCATTATCAGTTCATCAGCCAACATCTCAAAACCTGTCCTACATCATGTGACATCCCGGTCATTATCAGTTCATCAGTCCACCATCAGTCCACCAGCAGAAGATCAGGGCTCTAACCACCACCACCACCACCACCACGGACAAAGACCCATCATCACCATTTAGCCCCGTGCTGTTCCTGGTGCATTTGATTCCTCCCCATCATCTGAGTTCCATTTATCCTCAAACATTCAGCGGCAATACATGCTGGTGTTCCAGAAGGCGGAGGCGGGAGGAACGGGAGACCAGGCGGGGGTAGGGGGAGGAATCTTTGTCTGACCTCGGTGACCGTATCTAATCCATTTCATTTTCCGCCACTGTGGGTTTTCTGATGGGCGAGTGGTGTCTCCTATACCTAGACAAGGTCAACTCCAGCCACCACACACCTCGACTTGCTCCCGGTTTACATCCAGCGCGTCTTCCAGAACAATCCATCCTCTATCCATCCTCTCTAGGCCATAAACAATAAATAAGGCAATAAAAAACACAAAATAAAAAGTCTGGAGGTTATTATTGCCTGGTAGAGGTTCATTCATATTCATGGGAATTCCATTATAAAACTGAAGATTTTTTCCTTTTCTTGTATTTTCTAGTTTTACACAATTCCTATTATTTTGTCGCCTGGCTTGAGAGGTTTGACAGGAGTGAGTGTCTGTGTGTATGTGTGTGTGTGTGTGTGTGTGTGTGTGTGTGTGTGTGTGTGTGTGTGTGTGTGTGTGTGTGTGTGTGTGTGTGTGTGTGTGTGTGTGTGTGTGTGTGTGTGTGTGTGTGTGTGTGTGGGGGGGGGGGGGGGGTTTGTGTATCTGAGGGTGGACAAATGTCTCTGTTTCAGGAACACAGGGAGATGCGAGTGAATCAGTCAAGAAAACAAAGCAAGAAAAACATAGTGCTAGAGAACATTGTGTCGTTTTGAGGCTGAGCCAGAGAGAACCAGAGCTAGCTAGGAAGCCACATAGGAACACCAGGAAGGAAACTAGATAGGACACTAGGTAAGAAGATAGGTAGGAAGGTAGCTAGGGAGCTAGGTAGGAAACAAGGTGGAATACACATGGGAGGAAGCAAGGTAGGACAATTAGGTAGGACACAATATAGGAAGCTAGGTACGAAACTAGGTAGACAGAGAGATAGGAAGCTAGGTAGAACCGCGTGGGACTGGCTGATCAATAGTAGAGGGATGCTTCACTAGGTCTTGTCAGGGGATTCATCAATACGATGACTGCTTTAACAATGGATTCATTCCCCCCCACAAGCCGCTTAGCCCACATATTAGCATGAGAGCTATCACTCAGCCTCATATCACTCTGGTGATGGAC
Source organism: Muraenolepis orangiensis (assembly GCA_027704905.1). Classification (NCBI taxonomy): domain Eukaryota; kingdom Metazoa; phylum Chordata; class Actinopteri; order Gadiformes; family Muraenolepididae; genus Muraenolepis; species Muraenolepis orangiensis. The sequence continues at coordinate 10,657,365 of CM051013.1, read as the reverse complement.
TGGATCTCCCATAATATATGTATTGTTGTAACGGGATGAGAAGATACCAGGGAAAAAGTTTAAATGGTAGAGTTTACACCAGGGTTTTTGTAGGGTTCAGTGTTTTGCTTTAAGAGTAAGGGTTTGGTTTTAGGGTTTGTTTTTTGGTTTAGGGTTAGGGGTTTGGTTTTACAGCTTTAAACATATTTTGTTCTTTTAAAATGTAGTATAACAATTAGTTTGTTGTTTTTATTATGTATTATCATTTGGCTTTTTGTTTTGGTTGTTTGGCTGCCATAAAGGCCTTTGGTAAATGAAGAGTTGACTTGACGATATTGACACCAAAAAACGATACAGCTTCTTGGACTCTTTGAAGAGATCATTAAGTTATACATTAAAAAACAAACCTTCTCCCCCAGCCCGGCACCACTTTGCTTTAGCTAAACACTTGGAATTGCTTCCAATGGTAGGAATGGATCAGTTCCTGAGAAAGTGACGAAAGGTCATGGTTGGCGCGCTCCACTTGACCATCGCCTATACCCAGGGATAAGGAATGATTAGAGGGGTGGGTCCTGTAGGTCCTGTGGGACCAGACGCCTCTCCTCCACAACCCCTAATCTGACCCCCAGGAAACAGAGAGAGGGACTGGGGGTCACCTGCTGGCCCTGGGGATAGTCTGTCTGAGACCTGGATCCCTGCACACCCGCTTACAGATAAGACGCTGCTAGTGGGTGTGCGGGGATTCCGAACCTTTAAAAATCACTGGTGTCGACGATATGTTCATAGGGATAGTAATATTATATATTATTAATAGCATGGGCCTATCACCTTACCTTTATTTAATTTATGATTATTTTAAACAACCATCCAATGACCATTGAAATCCCCATTAGGCCCATTATAGATTATCCATTGAAACTGTTCAAATATATTTGGCTGTCTGCCATTCAAAATCTCAAATACAAAAAAAAAGCCAGCATTGATGCTATGCCCCTAATCATGCTGAATACAAGTGGGGCACCCCTGTGTTCTTTGGGGTCATCAGGTAGACAGTATAAAGGAGCTAGACAGGTTTTGTTAATACATGAATGAGTGGCATACACATGCACAGAGGGTTGACCATGGCATATGCCAATTGGTTGATGATGCATGAAGTTGTTCAATGAATTATTAATTATTATTTTGAGGCCTTCTTTTGGTAAGATTATGGACATAATTGATGTTATGGCCAGATTGATACATTAGCACCTCTTGTAAGCATGTTATATTTCATTTAGCAAGTATGGGTAAGTAAACAGAATAACGATAAACCCACGTGGACTTCCACAGGACTTCCATCCTCAAAAGGTGTCATGTAAATCTAAGTGGTTGCTTTGGTTAGCTAATAATGAGTATGTGTTGTGATTTGACTAAACCAAGTGTGTACACTGTGTTATTTTACATCAGCTCTCTTAGCAACATCTTGCTGTGGGCTACTTGTTAAATGCAAGTAACACCCTCAAGTGCCAACCTGCGGCTCCATCTCCTGCCAATCCAAGCAGTGTCTTGCAAGTCAACAAGCAGCGTTTAAGGCTGGTGTATTATCTCGTGTTCTTTCGGGGGCTGGAGTTAAAAACGGGTGGTGAACTATCTATAAGAACAGCGAGCATCTCTCTGTTCTGCGGAAAAAAGGGTTCTGTCTGTTAGTCATCATCGCTGCTCTGACAATTTCTTTGATGAGAAAAGGGAAATCAATATTTGCATTGCGGAGTTGTTGTCTTTTTCCCCCGTCACCCCACTGTGGGTACAGAGCACTTCAGTACACCGTCTCTGATCCTACGGGCTCTCCCGGAAGCGCGAGAGAGAGAGAGAGAGAGAGAGGTGAGCTATTCAACTCAAAGCCTGTATTCCGCCTCGGCGTCCCAGCAGCGGCTTGCAAAACTCAAGGTTGGTTGTTCACCTGAGTGGCCGAGTGCTGACTTCTTTCACTTTTTTTTTTTCCTCCACACTTTTTCTTCCGTTCTCTCTTCTCTGAGTCGGGAAGGAAGAATGAGAGTGGAGTAGCACTGCACCAACCACCGCCTCGCCAGGAACCAGCCGCATGCCTCAATAGACGACCGACCTTGGCATGAGGTGCTGTGGTGCACGCCAACTCACAAAAACAGACAGAGGTCCCTTCAAACAAGATCTAGCTTACTTAAGCTATTGCATGGTGATGGTGATGGGGGTGGTGGTGGTGGTGGTGGTGATAGGGGGGGGGTTACCAGGGTTTTTTGAGCTGGGTGCTGAGGCTGGGAGATGATGTGTGTCCAGGCAATATTGGGGGAGGGGGTGCAGAACAAGGATCTATGACTCACTGGAGGCTCTGATGGACACAAGAGACACAAGGATAAAAAACAAAAAAACAGCACATACACGCATGCACACACACATACACACACACACACACACACACACACACACGTACAAGGTTGCTCATACCAAATATATATAGATATAAAGATAAACAGCCACACACACACACACACACACACACACACACACACACACACACACACACACACACACACACACAGTACTATCTGACAGCAATTGGATGAATAGAGAGAAGGAGAGAGAGAAGGAGAGAGAGAAGGAGAGGAAAAAAGGGAGCAAACAGAGAGAGGGGGAGTCAGAGGGAGAGGAAAGGGGAGAGAGCGGGAGGGTGAGAGAGGGAGAGATGGAACAAGAGAGGGAGGGAGGAGAGAGATGTGAGGAGGCGGAGAGATGACAAGAGGGTGGGGAATGCGTGAACAGCAAGAGAGAGAGGGAGAGAGGGAGAGAGAGAGAGAGAGAGAGAGAGAGAGAGAGAGAGAGAGAGAGAGAGAGAGAGAGAGAGAGAGAGAGAGAGAGAGAGAGAGAGAGAGAGAGAGAGATTGTGTAGAATGCATCCAGGAGAGGCAGAAAGTGCCTGCTAGTCCAGCATCAGGTCGTAGCTTCACCGTGCATGTTCACACACCAGCGATGGAGAGATCAGAGACGGGGAACACTACAGTGCCTTCCCAAGGGGAACCCACCCTCCTACTTCTGCACCTCTGACCTGCCTCCCCTTTCCCCTCTCCCCAGAATCTCTCTCTTTCTCTCTCTCTCTCTCTCTCTCTCTCTTTCTCTCTCTCTCTCTCTCTCTCTCCACCTCGGGATGCTTCTCTCTCTCTACGTCTTCAGTTAGAAGTTTCAACACTTAAACACGAGTGTAGTGTGTAGATCATCTGCGACCAGCATGCTGGACCAGCGCTAGCCGAGGACCAGCGAAGACTGAAGGAGGTCTGCCAGTAACATCTCTCTCGCTCCTGCTCCAGACTCTACTATGGAACTGTCTACATTTTTACCCATGGTGGGAATACTGTTGTTCTGTGACCCCTCGCAAGGTGCGTACTTTACTAATTGTATTATATGGTTAATTGCCTATTTTGTTAATTGGGTGGTTGCCAATTGGTTGTTTGTTGATTTGTATTTTATTTTATATTTCTTATTTCTTATTTTGTAATTTTATTAATTTGTTATTTGTTTATTTGGTATTTATTTGGTATTTATTTGTTCAGTTATTTGACATGGGAACATACATGCATACATACTTAATTCTTAACTTTCCTGTCATAAATATGTACTTTGAAGTCTGTTAAGTACAGGTGCATTGTACAATACCACACACGCACACACGCACACACGCACACGCACACACACACACACATGCGCACACACACGCACACGCACACGCACACACACACACACACACACATGTGTAGGTGTATATGTTGGCACCCACACTGGAGTCCAGCTCACACATAAAGCACACATATTTGATGTGGTGTGATATCTAAAGTGGACATTCAAGTTTGAGTCATTCCCTGGAGGAGGTGAAAGTGTTGCGCGTCTGCCAAGAGGAGCCGTCTGCCCAGTTTGGGTATAGTTCTCCGCGCTTCTCTGGTGTGATCAGCTGAAATCGGTATTTGCGCGGAGCGCACAATGTAAAAAAAGAAAGTGAGATTGAGCCTAAAGTGAGCCTAAGAAAGTGAATGATTTAAAGGGACATTCGGATCCGGCTCAACTGAATCTCAGAGTCGCAGAATTAAACAACTTTCCCGGTAACACTGTGCAATGATACACTATTACAATATCAATATGTATCCACGTTCTGGTTTAATAGCGTACTCAAATGACTCAAATGAGTTTGTGGGAGGCAATTACGTGACAGAATACATTAGAGCGCTGACCCGAAAATCCTCCCCTCCGCCAGTCCCCCAGTAGACCCCTGCTGCTCCCACGCTATCTACGGTGCTGCCGTAGATAGCCTCAGACGTCACACATGTCGAGTGTGGATCACACAGTAGCCTACTCATCCATCTCCCTTTCTCAGGGAATCTAAAAACGTGTGTGTAAAGGAGTGTAAGGGGGGAGGGGTATCCATCTAATAAGATATTGATCGCGGTGCTTTAAAAAAAATCAGGAAGCGGATGGCAGTTTTTGGTGAGTGAAGGACAACCCATCAGGTTTGATCGAGTGGGTTTGGATGGGGAGAAAGCCGGCAGGCATACCAAACACACCTGTGTCCCTGCTTTACGTTTATTCATTGATCTATTTATATAGAGGCAGCCAAGTTAGACACAAGGCCACCCCGATTGGCTGGTTGGTAGGTCAATTAAATGAAATTATTAATTTGTAATATGTTGTAAGAATTGTAGATGTATTTATTTATGTACATAGGTAGGGACATAGGTGTATTTATTTATGTATAAATGTAGGTTGTCATTCATATAGGTCAGGTATAGGTAGGTGAACGGATAGATAAGGTAGGTATTGGAAGGATCTAGCCAGCCAGCCAGACAGACAGACAGGCAACTCCAAAAACCTTCTAATGCACACAAAAAAACAACAAGGTAACATCTCCATGTGTGCCTGCATACCAGACAGACCTTATCAACAGAAGGTCACAGACCGGCCTCCCTCACACCCGCCGACGTCTCCGCGAGTCCACCCACAACAGTGGCAGCAGCGAGCCACCGAGCCAAGACACTTGAATAAATCATGGCCACTGATATATGACCAGGACGACACCGGAAACAGAAACACTTTGTCCAGAACCGAACCATTAAAGAATATATCTCGGAGAGGCTGGATATCAAGGACTTATTCTGCTGGCCTAGTTGTCGGGAACGCGTCAGGTCACCAGGCGGCGGTGTTACGTGAGACTCTTGTGGAGAGCGGTGGAGGTAATCGGGTTCCCTGACGGAGCCAGAACAAACACACACACAGAGGAAACAGTGGAGGGAGGTGGAGGAAATGGGGGAAGGTTGGGGTTAAGGGAGGAAGGTGGAGGGAGATGGAGGAGGTGGAGAAAGGTCGGGGTTAAGGGAGGGGAGGTGGAGGAGGTAGGCTGGGGTTAAGGGAGGGAGGTGGAGGAGGTAGGTTGGGGTTAAGGGAGGGAGGTGGAGGTAATGGAGAAAGGTTGGGGTTAAGGGAGGGGAGGTGGAAGAGGTAGGTTAGGGTTAAGGGAGGGAGGTGAAGGGAGATGGAGGAGGTGGGGAGAGAGGCTGGGGTTCAGGGAGGGAGGTGGAGGAGGGAGGTTGGGGTTAAGGGGTGAAGGAGGAGGAAATGGAGAAATGTCTGGGTAAAGGGAGGGAGGTGGAAGGTTAGGGTTAAGGGAGGGAGGTGAAGGGAGATGGAGGAGGTGGGGAGAAAGGCTGGGGTTGTGGGTGGGAGATGTGGGTGGAGGGAGGTGGAGGAGTGAGTTTGGGATGAGGGAGATTGGAGATGGTTGTGGAGGGAGGTTAGAGTGGAAGAGAGAGAGAGGGAGCAGGGTTGGGTTGGAGGAGGAGGAAGCGGTGGAGGATTGGGACTAAGGGTCGGAGGTGGTGGAGGTAAAGGGTTGAGAAGGTGGAGGGTTGGAGTGAGTGGTGGTGGAGTTGGTGGTGGTGGAGGGAGGTAAAGGTGATGGTGTTAGAGAGGAAGCTGGGAGTTGGGGTTAACCACCCCAGTGGTGGTGGTGGTGGTAGTGGAGGAGTGTGGAGGTTGAGGGAGCTGGTGGTGCAGGAGGAGGATTGTGGTTAAGCCCACATTTAGATTTGATTAAGTCTGAACCGACATATTTCTGTATGCCTGCATATGGACAATAACGTTTTGAAACTCAAAACTCTCTCACAAATCCTTCACTTCCCCCACCATCCATTCCATCTCTCTCATGTATCCCTGTGGCAGGCAGCGTTTGAGCAGAGGTGGGCGTTTTGACTCTACATTATACTCATTAAGGCTTGGGGGACATGGTGCTTTTAAAACGACTTCCTATCATAGTCTGATGCCTGACCTTATGCTTCCCAGCTTCCAGCAGCTCAAGGAGAGACCACAGGTATAATTGTAATTGCGTAGTCAACCTCAGCAAAGTGTAGCTGGCATAATGTTGTTTGACCTTTGACCCGTCAGGTGATAGCAATCAATAGAGCCTAGTCTGGAACAAACGTTTAGAGCATCAGAGTTCTGCCTCAACACTCTTAAATCAGGGCTCAAAACTTTGCGGTTTGCCATTGTGTTTCCCCAAAACCCCTGCCATGACTCGTTATTGTTCTTTTATTGGACATTTGTCTTTAAATGTGTGTGATTCCTGCCTAAGTCAAGCACTTATATTATAATATGATACAAAAATGGGCTTTTAAGGAGTTCACAGTGGGCTGAAGAGAGGGAACGATATCCACCGGTACCGGTCTGGTCAGAACCCTGGGTCGCTACACGGCCTACTGAGTTGATACTTACTGTGCGGTGTCCCCAGTGAGTTCCCAAGGGGCCCGGGGCCATGCGGAGGAACGCCTGCTCAAGGACCTGTTTGTCCACTACAACAAGCTGTCTCGGCCCGTCGCCAACACCTCGGATGTGGTGCTGGTCCACTTCGGCCTGTCCATCGCCCAGCTCATCGACGTGGTGGGTACCCCCTTGCATAGTCTGCTCTTGTTGCGTTAGCGGTATTATTATCATCATGATGAAGGGCAAGGAGAATCGCAATGTGCACTGAGCACTGAGCCTTGAGACCAAATTAAACAAATTAAATTCATTTATTCCATGGCACACTTGGTCCCGTTTACGGATGGATGTAAAATATTATAATGAAGCGATGAGAGGTGGGAGATACGAGGGTTTTCCGCCCCACCGGTCTCAAACTTGATACTCATTACCATTCTACCTGTCAGTCACTTACCACATGTCACGTTAAGGGAATTTTCTTTAACAATGCAACTGTAAAATGTAAGACTAAAATAATAAATTTTAAATGTGATTTGCTTAATACTACTTGGGCAGGAATACCTCTTAGTTACCTACATTTACTGTGCTAGTATTTGGGGTATATTATCTTTGGGACCAAAGTTTCAAGCCAAAGCCTCAATGCCAAGAGTTCTGGAATTGGAGTGGGCTGGTGTTTGGTCAACAATCAGTTGCAACTTTAAAGTAAATGCTAGAAAGATCATAATATGAATTATGTAGGAGTGTGATATCCTAGTAGTCCATTTGTCATTTATCATTATTTATTTGGAGAATAGATTTTACGCAGGCTAAATTGTACGTAAAGGTCATGAAAACATGCAAACATTCTTGTTGTTTTTTTAAGGTTATTTAAACGTGAATATTATTTTATATAAAATCTACAATGACTTTTTTTTTTATCACTAAGTAATCACTGTGGATGTCACTCTGCTCTTTTATGCATAGGACGAGAAGAACCAGATGATGACGACAAACGTTTGGGTCAAGCAGGTATACATACACAATACACAACGTAACAAAAAGAAAATAGAAAGCTTATAACCGGGGATTGTATTAACTTTCATAACTAATCACTTTGAGTTTCCCCTCCAGGAGTGGAATGATTACAAACTTCAGTGGAAACCACAGGACTACGAAAACGTTACCTCAATCCGCATCCCGTCTGAGATCATCTGGAGGCCCGACATCGTGCTCTATAACAAGTAAGGACCGCGTGGCTGTCCCCATGAAGTCAAGTTCTAATATATTCTATATTGTATAACACTAAAAACGCATGTAATTAATTTTGGTTGGGTCTCTCTTGGGTTGCTCCATCAAGATCGATCCATCTGTCTCGCTTTCAGTAAGAATCATAGCTACTGAATTAATAACATCAAAGCAAAAATGAATTTATTATTGTAACTCTGTGTCATATTTGATGGACAACCATATTCAATTGCATCAAAACATTGTGACACATGAATGTCAGACATTAGCAGTTCATTGTTATCGTGTGTCATCTCACTTCCATAACATTCTTCGCACATTAATATTCATTAAAGCCTTTCACTCACTGAGATTTGTCAGAATCAGGCAGACCTGGAGATCCACATCGATAGAGTATGATGTCACTGTTCCAACGAGGGAAAACACAATTATTTTAGTTTTCCTCGTTGGGAATGACCATCCTCTCCACATATCTCTCTCTCTCTCTCTCTCTCTCTCTCTCTCTCTCTCTCTCTCTCTCTCTCTCTCTCTCTCTCTCTCTCTCTCTCTCTCTCTCTCTCTCTCTCTGTGTGTTTGCCCCTCTGCAGTGCCGACGGAGACTTTGCGGTGACACACCTCACTAAGGCGCACCTGTTCCACGACGGCCTCATCAAATGGACGCCGCCAGCCATCTACAAGTCGTCCTGCAGCATCGATGTCACCTTCTTCCCCTTCGACCAGCAGAACTGCAAGATGAAGTTTGGCTCATGGACGTACGACCGTGCCAAGATCGACCTGGTCAGCATGTCCAACCAGGTGGACCAGATGGACTACTGGGAGAGTGGCGAGTGGGTGATCATCAACGCCGTGGGAAAGTACAACACCAAGAAGTATGAGTGCTGCATCGAGATCTATCCGGACATCACGTACTACTTCATCATCCGCCGGCTGCCGCTCTTCTACACCATCAACCTCATCATCCCCTGCCTGCTCATCTCCTGTCTCACCGTGCTGGTCTTCTACCTGCCCTCCCAGTGTGGCGAGAAGATCACACTGTGCATCTCGGTGCTCCTGTCCCTCACCGTGTTCCTGCTGCTCATCACCGAGATCATCCCCTCCACGTCGCTGGTCATCCCCCTCATCGGGGAGTACCTCCTCTTCACAATGATCTTCGTCACGCTCTCCATCATCATCACCGTTTTTGTGTTGAACGTGCACCACCGCTCGCCCCAGACCCACGGCATGCCCCACTGGGTGCGCCGGGTCTTTCTGGACGTGGTGCCTCGGTTCCTTTTCATGAAGCGCCCGCCGGGCACCGCCAAGCAGAACTGCAAGAAGCTCATTGAGATGCTGCACCGGCCCGCCGCGGTCGTCTCCACCACGGGTAGCTCCCGGTCCCCGTGGGCCGACATGGAGTCACGGCCGGGTGCCATGAGCCCGCTGGTCAACTCGCTCTCCGTCTCGCCGTCTGACAGCCCCGACATCCTGGTCCGCTCTCCATCCCCGCCCCCCTCACCCCTAGTGGGTCTGGACCTCGAGGAGCACCCGCTGAAGCGTCTCTCACGCCGCTCCCCCTCCCGGCAGTACTCTGTGTTCCGAGACCTCCCGCCCCCGGTCTCCCGCTCCCCGTCTGCTTCCCTCGAGCCCACCGTGTCCCTGGTTCACCTGTCCGTCCAGTCCGGAGATGAGCCGAAGATGCTGGTGCAGAACGGCCGCTCGCTAAGTGCGGAGCATGTGTCCAACGACCGGAGCGCGCTCTCAGCCGACGGACACCGCTGTCGCTCTGGGAGCTTCCAGTTTTGCTGTCTCCACGATGAGGCGACGGCCGGTCCGGGTGGGGGTGCTTCTGGCAGGACGAGGAAAATGGTCTCGAAAGACTCCAAGGCAGAAGGGTCCCCGACAGAGTCTGGGAAAGAGTCAGAACTCCGGCAGGACCCTGGGGTATCCCTGTTGTCCCCTGCTGTGCAACGGGCCATCGAGGGGGTTCAGTACATCGCTGACCACCTAAGGGCAGAGGACACAGACTTCTCGGTAAGTTTACACCTGATACAGCTACTATACACCTGCTGCATATTGTATGAGAAGTTTTGACCAATCTTGGGGTCCGATATGCCGATGGGTTCACATAAGATTGCTGACGTTTCAGCTATTGATATTTGCTAGTGCAATTTAGATTAAAAATATATATTTTAGGTCCTGTATACACAAACAGACTGCCTTATGACGCATAGCCACTAGCAAACTAACTATGATCGTGATGCGTATACGTTCACAGTTGAATTCACTGGTTTGTTCATTTAATAATACAGACAGGTCAAAACAATGAGTGTTATTGAAGCAGACGCATACAATTTAAAAGGTCGGGTCGTATTATTTTTCAGAGCGAACCATGCGGGCCAAAAAGGGTTGGAAGCATTGGTTTTAAGAATAGGAACATGTGTTCACATGAGGTGGATGGAAATTTACGAGATTTACAAATTATGATTAGGAATAATATCTTTCAGCATGGTAAATAGCAATTCAATATCCACACAAGACAATAAAAACAATAAATAACGTTAACTGAGTATTATAACTTACGTTTTTGTAAGTAAACAAATGTATTTGGCCAAATATACAAGTGTTTTTAATCTTTCAAGATGCCCAAAAAAATGTACAAGCTATTTCATGCCACAGTGGAATATGTGTTATAGGAAACGCAATATGCGGTAAATAACTTTTAAGCCCAGTGTAGCATCAGGTATATTTTTTCACGTCCCTGAGTCCCTCCAATCTAAAAGTTGTTATTTCTGAACGAATGCGATCAGTTTGAAAAAAACGGAGAAACCACCGACCGGAAAGATAATAAATACGACCATGCAACTCAGTTAGCGCGCTTGCCATCCGGTCCCAACAGCCTGACCTTGGATTTTTCATACGCAAGACAAAGCGAGGATTGACTGACATTTAGCAGACAGCTCGCTCATAATGAAAAAGCCAGCGAGTCGAGTGAAATCAATCAAGGGTGAAAATTGACAGCTGGTTAAAGGAGCGTGTGTGTATGTGTGTGTGTGTGTGTGTGTGTGTGTAAAATGAAGGGAAATGGGAAATGTCTGTCTCATCTGTGTACACTATCGTCTCTCTCCACCCAGGTGAAGGAGGACTGGAAGTACGTGGCCATGGTTATCGACCGTATCTTCCTCTGGATGTTCGTCCTGGTGTGCATCCTGGGATCCGTGGGGCTCTTCCTGCCCGCCTGGTTGGCCGGAATGATTTAGGCTCCACGACCCTCCAGGTCCCTCCAAACCCATTTTGTCGCTTTTTTGTCGGTCAAAGCGGTCTTTTGCGGTCTGTTTGCATACAGACGGGTCGCTTCTAAGAGTCCCTCTACACAGGAGCGTCTTTGTGTGTCTCTCGAGGTGATCCTCGTAAAACAGAACGAGCTCCAGAGATGCTTTTTTTTTGCTTTCATTCTGCCGGGAGGCGTGTCAATTCTTTATGAGGTGAAAAAGGCCGTCATTCTTCACCACCTCGCCATCCCAGTGTGAACTGATGCATGGAGCAGGGGAGGGGGGGGGGGGCTTGGGGTGGGGGGGAATCCTAACTGGTTTTGAAGGTTGATGACATTCACCCAAATCAAATCTCTTCACGTATACCGGGATGTTCACGTACAATTTCCCGTGTTGCACTTTATTCTATGTAATCTGTCATTTTTATTGAATTTTTTTGTTCTTATATTGGGGTGAAAGTGTGAAAATTATTGATTGATATATTGAATTCTTCTTTTTTTTGTTCTACACAATGTGACATGACTCTGTTGTGAGCGACGTGGTGTTTGTGTATTAAAGTATTAATAATGTGCCTAAGGCCAGTTTCTGCAAATACATTTAAACAGTTGGGTTCTTCGGAATATTGGGAAAATGTTATTTTATTTTGAGTGTTTAACATTAATTAATTTACATTATTTGATTAACACATTTTATGGGGACAACAAATGTCTCGGGGATGGCAGATTGTGGCTATATTAAATCCCTAATATAAAGAACAAAGAGTTATTTATAATCAGTTATAATAAAGCACCAAATGTAAAGTCACAGAAGAAGTGAGTTATCTTTCTATAAAGAACTATTTTGTGTGTGTGTATGAAATAAGCAGGATGCCGCATGACACAATATTTATACATAATTATTTATTCTAAACATACAACAAAAATAAAAAAAATTGATATTGAATACAATTGAGTTAAAGCGTAATATTTTTACATTTTGCTTGTTTGTGTTTCATCAGGGAATTTAGAAAGGGTAGTTCAGTCTTTATATCCCATTCGGTCACTTCTTCCTTAAATTAAACAAGACTATTCTTGAATGAGTATTATTATTATTATTATTATTATTATTGTTATTATAATACAACTAGTAGTATTATTACATCACTGAGACACCGTATACACAGCTAAATGAAACCCATATGAGGACGGCTTCCTGATGTTGCCTCTAACATTGGAGAGCAATGGAGATGCAGGGTCCATTTTGTATCCAATATCCTCTGTAAGGGCTGTATATTAACATAGTCTAATATGACCTCTGATAACATCAACATTCAACTATGTGGACATTTGTAAAGCATTCGGGCCCGATTGTGATCACAATGTCCCCGATATGGAACTTTTTCCCATAAGCACATGGTCACGTTGGTTCAGCCATATTAAGAACTAGTCTGCGGTTTAGTTTCTCAAAAATCCGGCTATTGTGTGTCGAGTAGCTTAATAAAAAGATGAAATGTATTACATTTTGGGCCTGTACAAAAGAGGTAAACATAATTGTTTAGTTATTGGATATCAGATTCTCTGAATCTGATCGTGTATTCATCGTTGTTGTTGTTACACAAAAGTGGATACTGCTACTCTGCTGCTGCTGCTATGAGATGGGTGTACATTTTTGCAATGGAAAGAAACCTTCCAGTGTGGACTGGGTTCACTGTAGTCTATCCATCATCACAAACTCAAGACAATATACACTGGGGTATTTAATAAAGCTTTATAAAAAACAACAACAACAACACTGACTTCATTGAACAAGAACTAACACTACCTTGTTCCCCTCCCAATCCATCTGGTCAATCTGACACAGCAGGAACTTTGTCTCTGAGCTTGTGGAGCCTGGCGAGGTGCCCGGGTGCTTTCCAGGGTGAAGGAAGTACATTATGACGTTGGCTGATCTGAGTGACATGATGCACAGCGTATCAATGTAAAAGAGGAAGAACATGCGTCATGTCAGCTACTGATGGGAGGTGGGTGAGGGAGTGGAATGCGTGTGTGTGAGCGAGAGTGTGTGTGTGTGTGTGTGTGAGTGAATGACTGCGGGTGAGCGATAGAGTGAGGGAACAAACCAGTGAGTGAGTACGTGAGTGAGAAGCCAATGGCTCTCCTCTTTACCTCCATCTCCGCGGCTCTTGAGCTTCTGTAAAACCAGGTAACGCTACACCCGAGTGACCGGACGACTTTAACGTCGACCTTAACGTCGACCTCGGACAGCAGACGATAGTATTTCCGACGGCTCAGCATTCGCGCTGCACCGATCTGTACGGAGGAAGAAGAGGAACCAGCAACAAAGGTGACGGAACATTTCAGTGAAGCCCGATATGGAAATAACAGGATGTTGGTTTTCATTTATCCTTCAGGGTTCGTCTGTAAGCACAATGTGTGTATTGTTCGGCCCGGAATTAAATTGACACAGCCTTTGTAATTCATTAAAAGATAGAACATTAACGATTTGATTAACATATTAGAGCTCAACCAAATGAACAGTCAGCTATCTTTTAATGAATTAGAGCATATTAGAGCTCAACCTAATGAACACTCAGCTATTGGGACTTTGTTGAGGGGATCTCTTGGTTGGTTGCTGTGCAGGAAGCCGTGGCACAAAGTTTGTCATTTAATTACACTTGTCCTTGCCAAAGCCGACCTTCCATATTTCAATTTCACGATTTGCTGTCCAGATGTGCAAACCCTTGTAAAAATGTAGACCGATCTGCCAACGTCAACACACTAGAATGTACTTATGTAATTATATTACTACCCATTCAGGAATATTGTAATTCCTATCACTTACGGGGATTCCTTTCCACGTAAGTGAATACTATTGATTATTTTGTCGTTTAGGAGACAGACGCTTTAATCCAAAGTGACTTGTTTTTTTTCTGGGATGTCATGAAGGAGCAGGTAGGGGTAAGAGGACATTAAGGAGCAAGTCAAGCTTAGAGGTCATTAGGGAAGCAGGTAGGGGTTAGAGGACATTAAGGAGCAGGTAGGGGTTAGGGTTCATTAAGGACCAGGTAGGGGTCATTAAGGAGCAGGTAGGGGTAAGGGGACATTAGCAGCAGGTAGGGGTCATTAGGAGCATGTAGGAGTTGGGGGATATTGAATAGCAGGTAGGGGTTAGGGGACATTAGCAGCAGGTAGGGGTCATTAGGTAGCAGGTAGGGGTCATTAAGGAGCAGGTAGGGGTTAGGTGTCATTAAGGAGCAGGTAGGGGTTAGGGGACATTATCAGCAGGTAGGGGTCATTAGGTAGCAGGTAGGGGTTAGGAGTGATTAAGGAGCAGGGAGGGGTGGGGGTCATTAAGAAGCAGGTAGGGGTTAGGGGATATTAAGCAGCAGGTAGGGGTCGTTAGGTAGGGCTTAGGGGGCATCTTGCTTTATTGTGCCTGCAGGTTAGACAGTGGATGGTGATCGAATGCAGAACCTTTCGACACCCAAAGCACCCTAATTATTCCCATGATTAGATCCTTCAGTTAACCAGAACAAGAACTGGAGCGCTGGGGAACAGGTTCCGTCACCTTTTCCCAAAGACCTGGTTTATGTGACACAAATGTGTGTGTGTGTGTGTGCACGCGTGCGTGCATGTGTGCGTTCTCACGAGAGCGACCAGTCGGCTGTCATGGGGCCGCAGCCTGGCAGGAGAGATTACCCTGAATCACCATCATGTTGAACACCTGTCTGGACGGTGTCAGCCAATCAATCCTCTCCGTCTCTCCCGTGTAATCACATAAGCCTTGGCTGTGGCGTGGGTTTGCACTCTTCTAATGTGGCACAAGATGGGGAGACACATCAATTAGCGGTATGTCGTGAGACAGAGTCCACGCTATTGGGATATAGTGTAAAAACAACAACTGTGTATCTATCTATTAGGGATATAGTATGAAAAACAACCTTATCTCTATTAGGGATATAGTGTGAAAAACAATTGTATCTCTATTTGGGATTACCGACATACTAGGGATATAGTGTGAAAAATGTGTGTTGGTGTTGCTGGAAGCTGGGCGAGGCTGCTAGGTAGCTAGGCTACTAGGAAGCTAGGCAGCGAGGTATCTAGGTAGCAAGGCATATAGAGGCTGGTCATTAATTCTGGCTCGGTACGAGGCAGCCAGACCGTGACGGACCCCGTCCCCCCCCCGCTTCTCCTTCCCCCCCCCCCCCCCCCAAACACGACTTCAACCTTTCCTCTGGGGACAGGATAAAGCAGCCAATCAGGATCTGATGAAAAACGCAGTGGTGACAGACACGACCCCTGACCTTGTCTCACAAAGAGGAAAACACAACAAACCATAACATGGGAATTCTGAGATAGAGGAAGAAAGGGGGAGAAGGATTGTCCAATCATTGGTTGAGGTGTTCCACTCCCAGCTAAAAGGTTCCGGGTTTGATCCCCCTGTGTGTCCGGTCTACCTGTAGTCATCCAGGTAGATCCAGTGGTTACCAGCAATTTTTTGGCCTGTTTTTCTCGCTCTGAAAACATTTGTTTCTGCTACCACACGTTTTTACCCGGCCAATAATATCAATGGCCCAGGGTTATCGCATCGCTCTACTGAACACCGTGATTAGCAGTAGTTTGGTCGTGGCTATGACTCATCAGGCAGTTCGTAATATAAAGGCCTATAAGACCTTTAAAAAAATATATATATTTATAAACGGTTTGCTAAAATGGATCATTGAATATCTATTGCTTATGTCGGTAATCTTATGCGTTCACATATGGATAACCAGGTGACCCACTGCCCTTGCCCCCACCTGGCTCCTTAATGGCATGCATCTTAATTACTTTAAATGCATCCACTAAATGACTTATCACAATGCATCGGACATCATGGTAAACCAAAGTGTAGGGGAGCGTCTATAAAAGTCCGAGGGATTGATCCAGCAGATAACTGCTGGATCAAACGACGCACATTTGAGAACGACTGTTCACAACCAATGGTGTTAAAAAAAAAAAACCACTGAAATAACACAGCACATAACATGTTTTTTTCATTTCATTTGCACACGAAAAAAAAATCAATTGACGATGAACTTTACGGAAACTTTCTGTATTCTTTATGTACACTGTACAGGGTAAAACGTAACGTAGAGTAGCCAAGTACAAGCGTCACGTGACGTGGCGGTCATGTGATTATAAAGTAAGGTGTTCGGGTCACTGTTGACACAGTAAAAGACAGTTCAATGGAGTTTTCAGACTTTTTTTTGTCCCCAGCTGTGTGCGTTCATTTCAACGCTGTAGCTGCTTCGGTCACGGTGAACAGGGTCGACTCCCGTGATGAGAACAAAACCAAAGAACATTCAACGTCACAGACAAAAAAGTGATGTTGAATATGTTTAGTTGTTTTAAACATTTCTTTAGGGTTTATTTTTCACGCACACTGCTGCTTCCTGTGGTTAACAGGGCTAATGTTACGCTATGAAAAAAATAAATTAGGAATCTTTTAACCGGCAAACAATCGATAAAAAAAACCCCCTTTAAAAAACAAGAAATAAAGTCTTGTGGATCATTGGTACCAGAAAACCAATCGCATCTTTCAGGTCCAGTAGCAAGAGGAAGGGTTCATCCTGAGGTGGGGGGGGGGGGGGGTTCTCTCTGTTAATGGCACTAGGACCTGAGGCAGCGGCTTGGGGGTCAGGGTTAAAGTCAGAACTGGGTCATCTTCTTGTGGGTGTCGGCCTTGCGGTGCTGCGTCTGGACTGTTTGCTCCTGGGCCTTCAGAGAGACCAGCAGGCTGCGGGCTGCACACAGCTGATCCTCCAGACGCTTGACGACACACACATCTCTGCACGCGCACACACACACACACACACACACACACAGACAAGGATCAGGTTAGGATACTATTCAATCAAACTGGAGGGCTAGAAAATGGTACAGTGCGCTAGGCTATGGTACAGTGCGCTAGGCTACGTTGCGCTACCTTCCGTTGCGCTTGCGCAGTGCCTCTGTGATGCGCTGGATCTCCCGCTCCGCCTGGGATACGCGCTCTGCCGCCTGGAACAGCCTGACGTTGAGGCTCCGCTTGGCGCTCTGCCCGCCACGGTACGCCTCCACGCCGGCAGTGGCGGGGTTGGAGGCGGACGACGGCCCCTGGGCGCTCTCCTCCTGCCCGGCCCCCAGTTTGCGGTTCAAGAAGTCAAAGACGTTGCGGCGTTTCCCGGTGGCTCTGGGCCGGGGCCTCCTCTTTCTCTTGGAGCCCGGCGGCTGGGCGCCGTCGTGGTGGCGGGGGGCCCGGCACTGGGCCCGGGGCTGGCTGAGCTCAGAGCTGTGGTCCAGAGACGCCCCCTTGGGGAGGACCACCGCCATGACGGGCTCCACGCGACCCTCCAGCTGCTTCCCCAGGCCTGGGAACACACTCACCTTAGTACTCGTCGCTAAGTAGACGGTCGCTGCTTACTACTAACAGTATTCATATCATTACCATAGTATTAACACAAATAACCTAGTATTAATACTATCACTATCATGTTAACAACATCGACATATTAATAATAATGATATATATATATATATCTCAACATAGTATTGTTTCTTCCTAAATGTCCCATCTGGTATGAATAAAGTACATTTTATCTCATTAATTAATACTATCTACATAGTTTAAACACCATGGCCATAGTGCAAATACTATTAAGATTCAAGAGATTATTAAGATTGCCATTTGCAACAAGTACAATGTAATTATTACTCCCCATTCCCTCCCGCATACTGCGGGGGAATGATTGTAAGTCGCTTTGGATAAAAGCGTCTGCTAAATGATTGTAATGTAATGTAGAACAGAATATAAATGTAGTATTAACACTATTAACCATGCATCAACATATACTAGGTTGTAGCAATATTTATATCCAACATCTACCTAACATCCTGTTGTTGTTCAGCTCAGGAAGTCACAGTACTCAAGAGCTCTGTGGCTGCTATAGAATACACTGACTGGCTGGGTCTTGCCCTTACCTTTCCCGTATGTGTAGCCCATCTTCAGCATGAGTTTGGAACCTATCCCTCTGGTATGGGCCTCCCAGCCTCCAAAGTTAGAGGAGGTGGTCGACTCCTCGGTGGTGGACTGGATCACTAGAAGTGGACAATAATAAAATAATGATAAAATGATTATATACTTTACAGCACTTGAAAACGCACACAGTAAGGAGTCTCCAAAGCTAGGGAGAGCTAGGCTTTTTGAACAGAAACACAAACTCCCCCCCAGGATATCATCAGAGTCAATAAATACAAATAAAATATATGATGAAATTAAAATGATGGATGAAATACATAATATAGTAAGTTATAGATATTACAGCTAGGTAAAAGGGAATGATAGAGAACAGGGTCCTTTGGGTGGGAGCGGCAGACACAGGGAGCTCCGCTCTTGGCACATAGCGCCATAGGACCAGCCACAGCTTGTTTTAATGAGGAGGAGACTAATACAACATGTGGTGTTGTGGTTGTTTTTGTGTATTCTCCCAAGGTGTTTTTACCCCATATTGGCTTTTCACTTCTGTAAAACTCTTCACTTAATTTTTTTTCAGCCGAAATAACGTCTGTGCTCATATACTAAATGATAATGCTATTTTTGTGCTATTCATTGAACATTTGAAAAAAAAAAAACAAGAATTTCTATACATGGGTTGGAAAGATAATAAGATAAGATAATTGGAGATAATAAATAAATCTGATAATAAAATGACAGTTATCTAAAATCCGAAATACGAGAGAGCGCGAGAGAGAGAGAGCGAGCGAGACAGACCTTTGGCGAAGACGGCGTCTTCGTGGTCGTCGTCTTGGTCGGATGAGTCGGACGAGGAAAGGTCGTCTTCTCTCATTGGTGGGATGATGGCATCACCCTCGACGACAGCATCCTTCAGTAACGGGGAGTCAAACTTCACAGTGTAGAAGCCGTTGTCAATGTCTACAGCAGGGGGAAGAGAGAGGGAACACCGATCAACACCAACCTAAACTAACCTCAATGTGTACATAATGGTTTTAAATGTACAATTTAACTGTACTGTCACACACACGCGCACACACACACACACACAGCTGACCTAGGATCCTGGCCGGGTACCAGATGCTGTCGTCGTGTCTGGCCAGACAGGTGGAGCCCTCCAGCAGGCTGCTGAGATCCAACTCCATGAAGGGTCTGAGCTCTGAGACATACACCACCTCCCCGTGGGAGAACCTGCCAGAGACACAGCATTGGAATCAGAACACATTCAGAAGAGAAACCAAGTCAGCCCACGAGTGAGGAACAGGGTTTTTAGTCCAGTGGTTAAGGTGTTCGATTCCAAGCCCACAGGTTCTGGGTTTGAAAACCCAAATGCCCTTTCCCCTACCTGCACTGTAACCAAATCCACTGTAACTTTATCATAATATATTATGTCACTATATGGTTGCTTGTAATAGCTACTCGGCATCTGACACCTGGTGTTAAAATAGGGTCCATTTAACATGTGGATGACACACACTCACCTGCAGTTTTGCTCAAAGCGACACTTGTCCTCCAGGAAGAAGGGACAGGGCTTAAGGGATTTCTGGGTGGGGTAGACATAGAGCACCCTGACCTGGGCCTCATTCCCATCAGGGGCCTCTCTGCCCACCACCATGGCGTTGTGGTACTCCAGTGTCCCCCATGTGGTGTGGTACGGTGCCCGCACCTTGGTGCCACTGAGTGTGTCGTCACCACCTCCACCATCATCATCATCATCATCACCATTCACCTCCTCAACACCCAGTGAGTCTCTGTCGTTCAATCTGGCGGCAGCGCTAGTCCCTGAAGGCCCCTCGAGCTCTGAGTAGAAAGCAGCAAACTCTGGGTCGATGCTTCCGTTGGCCACGTACCCACTGGCATTCAAGGAGCCGTCCTCCAGGCTGGCTAGCAGCTGACTCTTCTTCACAGAGATGAGGCTAGCTTCTGTCAGCTCCACCAGCTCAGTGAGGTCTTCTCTGAGCTGCAGCAGGTCGGCCTGGTGGGTTGAGTCCAGGCCTGTAGATAAGGCTGTCTCCACCTGCTGTAGCTGGGCCCGGTAGGCAGCGATGGCCGCCTCCAACGACTCCTCATCCATAATTGGTATTTCCGTTGAGACTGCAATGGCTATCGCTCATCCACATCAAGAACCTGACACCGATACAGATGGTCAAAAAAGGGAGACAGGGACGTTGTCTATATTGTCACAATGTGGTGCAACTTTGACTTAAATTTGCTTAGAAGTTTGGCAATATATTGACAGTACTAAACTTAGTTGATATATTCTGTATAAGTGACATCCAGGCACTGATACTGTGGCTTTACAGTGCTTTAATAAACACGTCTGTATTATTATTATCTTAGACAATAGCTAGCCATCCAACCAAGACTGCTGTCAAAACAAGGTTCACTGAGAAAGTTAGCCTCGTTCCTTTGAAACACGCCTGTCAGTTACCTATTTACTTTTACTGAGAGTGTACCTTGTTTCAAACCTTGATTATAAAGGGGACATTTAGTGCAACCACACATTCACGGCGCCCGGATAACAGCGACATCTACGGTCCCTCACGTTTTGAGTTAGCAGCTAGCTAGCAGCTAGCCTCAACACCATTGTTTATGTCCAAAGATGTGTTCCGAGTGTTTCAGCGACTCGAGGAAATAACATGGACACGAGAGCTTACGTGTGAGATCCGCCGCAACATCGTTGACCACCGAGCAAATTGTGCTTTCTGTAGTTACAGATAACACTTGGACTAGTTGTGTGCTACCGGTGCAGCTAAAAGTCAAAACAAAATATGACTTTCCGAAGTGACAACACAACTTCCGGTTAGAACATATTTTTTCACTATAAAGGAGTTTTTTCGCAGTTATAATGTACAATACTATAATGATACTGATACTTATAGCATATATGATATATTCAATATGCCGAAACCGACACACGGACTACATGATTTGCGTATCGTCACTGTGTAAACACAATGCATACCAAGAGAAGCAATATGAGGTCGCTGTGAGCATTTATTTTGAAATCAAATCGAAATGTTTTGCAGTTGGCACAAGTCGCGTGTTTAATACGTCAGCCACAACGTTCTCAACTTGCATGTTGAGCATCCTATTTTAGGGTACTATGTTATGGTCCACATAATGTATCTACACGTTGTTCAGTTGCTTCATCCCTAAGGAATTTCAACGTTAAGGTACGCTGCGTTTAATTGTACCCTGTCTGTAAAGCGCCTTGAGTATCGAGAGAAGCGCTATATGAATTTGATGTATTATTATTATTGATGAATTGGTAGGTTGTGTCTGTCTGTGACTGTAGGAGTGTGACTTTACATATTTAGGTACTTATCATACGCCTTTATACAAAGCCACTTACAATAAATTCAGATACAGGCAGAGGCTGCCTATAGATAGGCGGTGACTGGGAGTCGTACACCCTAACCACTACACTATCCATTGAGTACTTTCTGTTTTGTCTTTGGTTAAGATTTTCCACCAAATGATCGTCACACTCTGTCTCCAGCTTCTACGTAATTTCATGTCAACCTATTTGTTTAGTTTACGCAGGCAGTGTAAATACCTGTGTAAACGTATGACTTATCCCCATCGATATTCTCTCTTCTTCTCCCTCCTTTCCAGCGAGAAACTCCAACCATGACCCAGATCAGCAATCCTAAGATTGCCTTCGCCTACCTGCGCCCGGCATGCGTGCTGCTGACACGCGAGCCCACCGTCACCAACGTGGAGACGCTGGGTGGCCAACTGAGAGAGCTGGACGACGCCACACTGCAGCAGCTCCAGGAGTATGTCCTATTCCCTCTGCGGTTTATCCTCAAGCTGCCGGCCGGCTCGCAGCATCGGGAGCGCCTGGTGCAGTCTGTGGTGGAGGCCATGACCCACGTCCTGGAGACCACCTGCGTGCGTAGCTGGGAGACGCTTCGCGACCTCTTGTCGGAGCTGTGCCTCTGCCTCTCCTCGCCGGCAGACCCGGGGAGGCCCGCAC
Organism: Muraenolepis orangiensis; assembly: GCA_027704905.1. Lineage (NCBI taxonomy): Eukaryota > Metazoa > Chordata > Actinopteri > Gadiformes > Muraenolepididae > Muraenolepis > Muraenolepis orangiensis. Next base: position 10,635,174 of record CM051013.1, on the reverse strand, counting down.
CGGGCGTGTCCGAGGAGCTGAAGGGGGCGGTGTTGCGGTGCCTGAGTGCCCTGCTCCACGCGGCATACGGAGACACACTGCTCAGGCTGTACGAGCCCGCGATGCTCCCCGGGCTGGGGGCTGCCATCTCTCTGCTGCTGGCCCTGGGGGAGCAGGAGAGGAGCAGGGAGGTTCAGCTGGCGGCCCTCAGGGTGGTCCAGACACTGGGCGTCCAGTGTGACTGTAGCAGGGGGGAGGAAGAGCATGTTACGCTGGGGGAACAGGAGCAATGGGCAGTGGGGAACGCGATGGCCTCCTTTCTGCCCGGCATCACCGTGGCTCTGACTAGGGTGGTCACTGGAGACCCAAGACACGGACACGCTGTCACCGTCAGTGCAGTCAAGGTCAGTCACCCCCCTCCCCCACCCATTTTCTGTTGGAGTGTTGGAGCTACCCTCTATCCAACTCACCTCCAGGGTACACTAACCCACCACAACCACCACCTGAAAAGCAATATAGAGTTGGAGTTGAATATGTAATGAACATACTGTATGTGAATATAACTGCAACATATAACTCATATGAAAATATGTATTATAGCAAATTAAAAGTTGTAATAACATTTTTTTTAATACAAAATTATTTAAATAATTTGATAGTCCCCACAGCAGAAAAGTGTGTTTTGACTCCTTCTCTGTGTGGACCTCCAGGTGTGGTACCGGACTGTGGCCCTGGTGATGGACGACGCCCAGCTTCGGGTCATCGTGCCTGGGGAGACGGGGCCGGCGGGCCTGGGGAGGGTCGGGGAGCTGGTGGTGCTGCGGTCGCCGGATTGGGTGAAGGGCACGGCAGGGAGGCTGGGTGTCCTGCTGAAGAGGCTCCTTTCCTGCACTGTGGCCCACCTCCACTGGAGGGTGCGGCTGGAGACGGTGGAGCTGGCGGACCACCTGCTGGCACACTGCAGCGGGTCCCTGGGGGGGGAGTGCATGGGGCCCCTGCTGGAGGCCCTGGTGGGGGCCGTGAATGACGAGGAGCCCCGAGTACGCAAGAGGTGTGACTATTACTATGACTTTTACAACAAATACTTAACTAAATACTACTAATACCATTTATTATTACAAATACTATTTAGTATTACAATGACTAATTACTAATACGGTTTATTATTACAATTACTATTTAGTATTAAAATGTCTAATCACTAATGCAATGTACTATTACTAATACCTCTTAACTATTGCCATTAATTACTACTACTTATTATCTTAACCAAATTAACCCAACAGTTTTTAGTTCTTGTGCTGAATTAAGAATGCACTTTGAGGTGTGCTACCTCTGATTTAATTAGGGCTGCGCCCTGTTTTCCTATTCCCAAATCCCAGCACTAGGATTTGTTTTTGTTGCTACACTATTTTCATTGTATCCCCTTGTTCCCACTCGTTAAATCACTTTGGAGGAAAGTGTCTGCTAAACGTTGCTCAGTGTATCATGTCATTTTAAAGACGCTCTGCTGTACTCCTGCAGGTGCGAGGCGGCCCTGCGGGAGGCGTCTGAGCGCGGGCGCGGAGGTGCGAGCGCCAGCCATGCGACGTTCGCGGATGTTCTGTCGGAGAACCTCCACGGCCTCGCCACCTCGCTGCCCCGGGTCCTGCGGGCCGCCGACGACCACAAGAAGCTGTCGGTGCTCAACGTGTTCCTGGGCTACCTCAAGCTGCTGGGACCCCTGATCGACCGGCTGCTCACCTCCGCCGCTCACCTGCAGCGTATCTCCAAGGCCCTGATGCAGGTGCAGTGTACCGACACAACCGCAAAAATAAAAGCAGATTAGGATTATGTATTATTAGATTATGTATGCATGTTTGTATGATAACAATATGATAATGAATTCATCCATATTGTTGTTAAGTGTTAATAACAATATAGTATATAGCGTTAGTGATAGTTACTATAAAATCATATGTAGTCACACTGCATAAAGGGTTTTTAAAGCCATGCTTAGACAGCACTTCTTGCTTCCCGTGTCCTGTGCAGGTTCTGGAGCTGGACGTGAGGGACGTTCGCATTGTGGAGGAGCGGAGTTCCTCCTCCGCTGCCATGAGAACGGCCTGTGGGTCGGTGTCAGAGGACCCCCTGGCCGGCCACGCCCAGAGGAAGTATTTCCTGTACTTCAGGGATGAGAAGATCCTCTCCGTGCTCATGGAGATCTGCCGCATGCTAGGTCAGAACAGACACACACACACACACACACACACACACACACACACACACACACACACACACACACACACACACACACACACACACACACACACACACACACACACACACACACACACACACACACACACACACACACACACACATGACACAACAACATAATGTGTCTGCTGGTCAATAGCTTGGGTTTCATCCAACTCGATCACTGCATCTCTGAACAGCAGAGAAGGCCTGCTAGCAACAAACCATGTGTAGGCTTCTAATCTGGGACCCTGCAGTCCTACTGTGTTATAGCAGAACTTCTGGGGGGAGACGGCACAGGGGCTGGGCTGTAAACCAAAAACTGCTCCGTTTCATGACAGAGATATTCTACCAAAGGAAACTAATTGGCATGAGTGGATGAAGCTTTCAATGAGTATGTCAATATATTTCTACAGTGGCCAAATACACTGTGTTGATTTGAGACCTTTACACTTTTAAGTTTTACCAGCTGGTCGACTTTTTGTTTGCTGTTAATAGCCAATTTCGCACTTACAGATACAAATATTTAGTGGAAAGAGGTGAAATGCAGATTTGAGCTAGTCTACCATTATGCTTTAGGTGTTAATTTGTGAGACTACTAATAGGAAAACAACGCATTGCCGCCCACTGTCCGAAAGACATTGCTGCCAGAAATCCAAACTAACACTCTCATTCATTTGGATTTGATTAGCCCTTTTCCCCGATCAATGTCACGTTGTCGTCTTTCATGATCTTCACTGTCCTGTCCGTGAAATCAGTGTTAGCATTCATTCAGTGAAACGCTCTTCTGCTACGTGGGCAGGTTACTATGGCAACACCTACCTGCTTGTGGACCACTTCCTGGACCTGTACCGGGAGTCCTCGGTGTACAGGAAGCAGGCGGCCATGGTGCTGAACGAGACCATCAAGGGGGCCGCGGGCGTCGGTGTGGCCATGTGGGGTCAGGGGTCAGGGCTTGGAGAAGGGTGCGGGCTCCACGCCTCAGCAGAAGGGGAGGAGGAGAGGAGGAGGGCAGCGGTGGTGGCGGTCGTCGAAGAGTACACCAGTGAGAGGAACTGGAACCTGACCACAGTCATCCAGGACCATGAGGTGACCGCTCCTTGTTCATATCACCTTGAATTTCCCCCTTTCATCACTCCCACACGTTTCTCCTCTACCGCCAATATGCATGAAACACAACATTACGTGACTTGGCTCTCCTCCCACTGTTTGTTTCTCTCTCTGTTCCTCTCTCTCTCCCTCCATCAATCTCCATCTTTTTATATCTTTCTCTCTCTCTCTCTCTCTCTCTCTCTCTCTCTCTCTCTCTCTCTCTCTCTCTCTCTCTCTCTCTCTCTCCTCTCTCTCTCTCTCTCTCTCTCTCTCTCTCTCTCCTCTCTCTCTCTCTCTCTCTCTCTCTCTCTCTCTCTCTCTCTCTCTCTCACCCTCTCCGTTAATCCATCTATCTCTTTCTCTCTCTCTCCCCCCAGCTGCTCAGTCCATCCAGGCTCCTCTCAATATCTCATGGCAGTGTCAGCAACTCTGCTACTACTCTCCTCCAAGTGGTCCCCTCCTCCTCCTCCTCCTCCTCCTCCCCCCCCACCGTGCACCAGCTCAACAGCAACATCTGGCAGCTGTGCATCCAGCTGGAGGGCGTGGCGTGCGGCGCCCTCACTCTGGGCCGCGCCTTCCGTCCCCTCCTGATGACGTCGCTGTACGCCGTGCTGGACAAGGCCGGGGACGAGGCTCTGCTTGTGAGCCAGGCGGCGCTGGCGTGTGCGTGTGGCGTCGCCGGGGCGTGCGGGTACACGTCGCTGCGGCACCTGATTGCCGACAACTCGGACTACCTGCTCAACGACGTCTCCCTGAACCTGCACCGGCTACCGCAGAACCCGCAGGTAATGGAAGACCTGATCTCTGACACAAACTAATGAGCTTCTAACCAAGAGTAGTCCGAGTCTCTGCAAGAGTCTGGTATTGATTTCTGAGAGGCACAACTGGTGTAAACGGTGTGGCACTACAAACATAGCTAGCCTTGTTAGCCACACACTAGCGGGACTGGCGAACAGGAGTGCATGTTTCACTGCCATGATATGACAAACTGATCTTGCATTTACGGTGCTTGTTATCAAAACTCTTCTTTAAAAGAAACAATTAAACCTAACTAAACTAAAGAATCGTTTGAACCAGAGCTGGCAAGACATTTCACATAAACCTTTGAATGACATGAAGAGTAGTAGTTACCCCACAGGTGTGTTGCTCTGTTGTAACATTGTTTTGGTTGTCTCTGGCCCCAAGGCCCCCAGGGTGCTGTCGGTGGTGCTGGCCCACTCGGACCCCAGTCTGCTGCCTCTGGTGGGGGACATCGTGCAGGACGTGCTGCTGGCCCTGGACCTCTCCTACGACCACACGGCGGCGCTGTTCTGCTCCGTGCTCCACTCCCTCATGAAGGCCCTCGGTGAGGCTCCAATAACTGGGGGGGTCTGCAGTGAAAAGGTTCTTGATTCGATTCCCGACGGCCACAGTATACATTGAGCAAGATGTCCTAGCCAGTACCTGAACCTTAATGAAATGAATCTAAAAAGGTTCTTAAAAGTGTCTTCACACTCTTAACACTCTTAATCTTACTCTTAATTAATAAACTACATTATTTTCTATTATTTCACAGTTGAAGCTAAAGCAGTGGACCGCATTTTTTTGGTCCGAAAAAATTATTTGCGCCCCAACTTCTTACATTTTGTTGTGCATCTGCTTCCCCACACATTGTTATAATCCCATCAACATTTGCCGATAATATCATCACATCCCAGTGAAGTAGTAAGTAGTATTTTTTTTTTTTTACTGCTACGACTCATGGGTTGGTTTAAATCACCCGTGATATACAAGGGCTCTTTACAAATTATTTATTTTTAACAACAAATTAAATTCGAGCATCAAATATTATACAGCTTATAAGTCAGCAATCTCCCACAACCCTATATAAATATCAGGTCCTGACCCCAAGGTGGAGAACCCCTGAGCCAATGGGTTTAAACACATGGAAACCCCCATTCACTTAAAACAAATAGTGTTATTTCATGTTGAGTTAATTTGCCCAGATATCCACACATATCAACTCCAAAAACATAACTAACCTCCTGACCCCACCCACGCGGTAGTGAGGTGGTTCCCCCCTAGCCTGGATAACCCGGAGAGGCCACCGTCCGGACGGGGTGAGAGCTCTGGTGCTGAGCCGGAGGACATGACCGCTCTGGACGTTCGGCAGTTCCTCCTGGACTACAGCAGGCAGAAGGAGCTGGCCGAGGGCATTGGAGCAGAGGAGGAGGAGGAGGAGGAGGAGGAGGAGGAGGAGGAGGAGGAGGAGGAGGAGGAGGAGGAGGAGGAGGAGGAGGAGGAGGAGGAGGGTGAGGAGGGTGAGCCATGGAAATATCTGTGTTCAGTCAACACAGTGTTGTGTCAGAACATATGGACGTGGTCACCTCTTTCGTTGGCTCCCTGAACTAAACATGCTTCCAAAAGTGAACCTTTGTAAAAGTAATCCCTTACCCTTTTTAAATGATCCTTGTATAATGTTTTCTGTTGTTATTTTAACTGTGGGGGGTTTGAAACCAAGATACATTTTCCATCCATCCATCCATCTTCTCCCGCTTATCCGAAATCGGGTCGCGGAGGCAGCAGCTCCAGCAGGGGACTCCAAACTTCCCTCTCCCTGGCAACATCGACTAGCTCTGACTGGGGGATCCCGAGGCGTTCCCAGGCCAGTGTGGAGATGTAATCACCCCACCTGTACCTCGGTCTGCCCCGTGGTCTCCTCCCAGTTGGATGTGCCTGGAAAACCTCCCTCGGGAGGCGACCAGGAAGCATCCTTACTAGATGCCCGAACCACCTCAACTGGCTCCTTTCTACGCGAAGGAGCAGCGGCTCTACTCCGAGTCTCTCACGAGTGACTGAGCTTCTCACCCTATCCCTCAGGGAGATACCAGCCACCCTCCTGAGGAAACTCATTTCGGCCGCTTGTATTCGCGATCTCGTCCTTTCGGTCATTACCCATTGCTCATGGCAAGATACAATTTACACTGGATAAAATAAGAAAGTAAGAAGAAAAATAACCAGAATACATTAGGTTTCTATTGTGTGGTTGCACTGGCCCAAGCCCTTGGGTGGTGATGTTATTGTGATTTAACCTATTGTTGTTATTAAACCCATTTTTATCTGTTAACCACTTTGTGTTGAAAAGTGGCCCCAGCGGAGGAAGAGGAAGAGGAGGAAGAGGAGGGGCCAGACTTGAAGAAGGAGCTTCCTGCCCACATCATCATCACTAAGGAAGTGATGCAACGCTGCACCCACCTGCTGTCAGACCCCAGCCTCAGTATCCGACTCAAGGTGTGTGTGTGTGTGTGTGTGTGTGTGTGTGTGTGTGTGTGTGTGTGTGTGTGGTGTGTGTGTGTGTGTGTGTGTGTGTGTGTGTGTGTGTGTGTGTGTGTGTGTGTGTGTGTGTGTGTGTGTGTGTGTGTGTGTGTGTGTGTGTGTGTGTGTGTGTGTGTGTGTGTGTGTGTGTGTGTGTGTGTGTGTGGGTTGGTGTGGGTTGGTGTGGGTAGGTGTTTTAATGTGTCTGTGTGTAGGTGTTGGACATCGTGGAGCTGTGTGTGTGTATTCTGCGTGAGCGTGAGGATGAGCTGCTCCCCATGGTGCACAACTGCTGGCCCGCGCTCCTCCGCAGGCTGACGGACGACGACCCCCTGGCCGTCCTCCGGGGCTTCCAGGTGAGTCCTCCCAACACGCCTCTACACTCCAGGATCCCTGGAACCTTCTGGAAGGCCCCTACTCTGCTTCCTGTAGTCAGAATCAGATAAGCCCAGACTCAAGTTATTTGATGTCCAAGTGACTCAAGGTTATTTATATATTTTAAATATGCTGTATTGCACTCCTACCTGTCCCTTCTATGGGTTGCTTGGAGTTCAGGATTTTTTTTCCACTTTAGGGTTAGGGAATTTGATGGGATGTGCAGTTTCCCTAGAGTATTATGGATAGTGTGCACCCTTACTACTGCTACTACAACATCATCTAGTGTTGAGGGTGATGGACTCCCAGACAAAGGTCCTGGGTTCCAGCCCGTAATATCTGCAGACCTGCATCGCTTTGGATTAAATGGTTTAACTGAACTCTTTGCTCCCCCTGGCTCCCAGGTGCTGTGTACCCTCGGGGAGGCCTGCGGGGACTTCCTCAGGAGCAGAGTGTCCAAGGAGGTGCTGCCCAGGCTGGGCTCCTCGCTGACCCGGCAGGCCCCGGTCAGCGCCCGCGCTGGGCTCGTCTACACCCACACACTGGCCTACAAGCTGCAGCTGGCTGTCCTGCAGGGCCTAGGAGCTCTCTGCCTGAGGCTCCAACTGGGTAGGACACCATGCTTCGTTCACCACATGCACCTGCCCTGCACCTGACATGTGTTCAGACAGTATAGGCTGTCTTACTATTTAAGTTATTTAGTAATTTAGCAATTTTATCATTTGCCATTGCACACATACTTTATACACACCTAGAATAGGAGAAACTCCGCAAATCCAGATGTGCCAAGCTTATTTCTTCATGCCCAAGAAGACCTTGAGGCTGTTATCGCTGCCCAAGGTGCCTGAGATCTCCTGGGACCCCATATGGACCCCGAGGTTGGGGACCACTGCCCTAGAGTAACCCTGCCCTCCCACATATGTATTAATATACACATGTCTTTATTAATCTGTTATTGTGTTGTTCAGGTGAGGCTGACCTGGATGCCGTATGTGATGCCTGCCTTCCCTACCTGAGCTGTAGACAACCAATCAACCTTCAGGAGGCGTGTCTAAGGTAGCTACAGTTAGCATATTCACTCTATATGAACAACGAAGAGATTCATATATTCAACCATATAAAAATCTTAAAGCCAAGTGGAAAGGTGGCTCTGTTGACCCCTCCCCTACCCTTCCTTCTCCCGGCTAGCGTGTTCCGCCACCTGATCCAGGTGGACCCGGACGCCTTCTGGCTGACGCTGAGCCAGCTGCACTGTCCCTCCCCGTACGCCCCACCCCATCCACACCTTCAGCCACTCCAGCTGGGCAGGACGGGCCTCACCAGGGACCAGTACACACACAACCTGGACCGACTGCTGAGGGATGCGTTCGGGTCCCTGGTTCCCAGACCCCCGGGTCTCTTGGGTGATGGATGACCAATCGGATGAAGCCAAATGTGGACACATGGTGTGCCGTTCCGTCAGGTAGTCAGATTACTGACTGGTGTTGTGGAACTGCTGTAGTTTCATGAACACATAACAAACTGTTGCTTTTGAATCCACTTGCGCAATGGACCCAATGTAATTTTTGTAATTTTTTGCAATAAACATGAAAATATGAACATAAATATGTATATATATCAGTAGCTCCAACATTTTCTGTGTTCTGATACCTGGATATCACTAATGTGTTTCCACAACTTTACCAACTATGGTACAATCTGCGTAAATGAGATAAGGCATAAAGTGACTCCTCCGTGACGTCCGCCTGGCTGGGGGGGGGGGGGGGGTGTGGTGGTCTACAGCAGGGGTTCCCAAAGTGGGGGTCGCGGGACCCCGAGGGGGGGGGGTCGCGATTATTATTTTTATTTTTTATTTTTTATCATTTGTATTATTTTTATTGTTAATAATAACGTGAGTGACAAATAAAGGAATTCTGATTCCCACTGATTCACGACAGTATCATCATTGAAAAAAAGCCACACACGATGTTCGTGATCGCGATTACCCCCCCACCCCGTCGGACGGTGATTGTGTGGGTGTGTGTGTGGGGGGGGGGGGGGGGTCGCGGGCTGAAAAGTTGGGGAACCCCTGGTCTACAGAAGGTCCAGTTGTGATAGACACGCTTCGCCACTGGTATATATACATACATGTGTATATAAAATTGTGAAAGACACCTCTCAACCCACCATGGACTGTTTTCCCTCCTCCCCTCCGGGAGGCGCTATAGAAACTTTTGTTCCAAGTCAAGCAGGCGTAGGAACAGCTTCTTCCCCTCAGCTGTCCTCTCTCTGAACGCTGTACCACGACGCTGTACCCCGCTGCCGCCCCGCTTTGCCCCCCCCCCCCCCAATACACAAAGGACTCAACCTCCTTAATTGACTCCATCCAGTGTGACTGGAGTGTTATCAGCGGTGTTGAACTGATCTTAAGCCCTGATCCGGCTGATGTTGTAGTCAGGTGAGTGGTTTTATCTTGCATCTGGTTGCAGTTGTGCGAGAGGAGCGCCAGGTTGTCAGCATAGTCGAGGTCCTCCAGCTGTATCCAGAGTCTCCACTGTATTCCGTTTTCTCTTCCTGCTGTAGTGGTCTTCATAATCCAGCCAATCACAAGGAGAAAAAGGAAAGGCAACAGTAGACACCCTTGAGGCTCTCCAGTCTTTTTTAGTCTTTTAATTGTTGGAACACTGGATTAGGGAGATGAGCTTCTCGGGTATTCCAAACTGCCTCAGCAGCTTCCACAGTTCCCATTCCAGGGACAGCTCCACTAAGATGCGCAGGGGGGCAATCTGATCGGTGCAGTATCTGTACCTGCCAAAAACCTGCCTGCTGATCTCTAAACTTGGTGTCAACTGCCTCTATATCAGCTGTGGATATGAACAAAATAGGAACCAGGACTACAAAGGATTGCCTGGGTGTATCGATCGAAAGCCACTGTACCAATCCAGCAATGTTTTGCCAACAATTTTCCCATCCCACCCAACCAACTATACAACTCTTTATCTATGCGCTGCTGAATTTCTTAGTCGCATTGCAAGTTATCATGGTTTCACACAAGCGTTTTGGTATACAGACACATACATACTTTATGACAGCTTTCGGCCTACAAAACTCTGCGTCTTGGCGTTCTTAGATATTGAATAGGCGTAAAGTTTCAGTTGTGAGCTTGAATCAGGAAAAGCTTTTGCAAAGCATGTACAGTCTTTGGAGAGGAGCATTCAAAACAATGAAACACACTTCTCTAGAAGGGAGTCTTTTGTCTTTCAAACAATTGTTTCTAAGTATACTGCATGAAACAGGCCACAACATCACATTTTAAGATAATCAATCACGATATGACATAGAACCAAATGAAGAATCGAACATGCACACATATACTTGGATGACTCGTCTGTCCCCACATAGTCTTGTTGTGGATCTCTTCCAGCGTGTCAAAGTGTTAACATCCACTTTGACCAAACAGGAAGTCTTTTTACCAGCTGCTTCTTTCTACCTGTGATTACAAAGACAGATTCATA
>CM051013.1:10600904-10623702 GCA_027704905.1 Muraenolepis orangiensis | reverse complement strand
CTGCAACATTTTTCTGTATCTTCATAGATGTGTACATATATTCATACGCACATGTACAGAATACGTTTTTGTTTGGAATTGGGCTCCTTAAACAGACATTGAACTGATGTTTTATTTACTTTGGGACTGATGAAGAAACATTTCTATCGCCAATCCATTTTTCTTTTTCAGTTTCAGTCCTTTAAACTGCAGTTTCTGCCCTGAACTTTTGTCTTGCTGCCAATCTCACTTGGCATTTTTTAAATTGTAATCATTGTTACAAAACATTGTACAACATCACACACTAAACACATTGTATATGAAACTATATTTTTAAATCCTCTAAACTTTGTATTAACTTTAACATTTCATTTTAGTATAAACCTTTGGCAAGAAATTGTACTTCAGCAATGTCTGAATGTATGTATTAGTCCTTTCATGGAGATGTGTGAACCTCACTGTTATACAGTAACTTCCTCAAGTAGGAAGTTGCACTTGGTTAAAATACTTCCTGTTTTGTCAAGTGGATGTTAACACTTTGACACACTGGCATACAAAACACACAGGAAGACCAACCAAACATCAGGGTAGGACATTGAGCTAAACTCTGTGGAATCAGTTTTGACCAGAATATGCCTTGGGAAATTCACGCCAGGCCCAACATGATGACCGAGGCAAGGAATACACAAGGAGAGAGGGAGGAGAGGATAGTGGACATCTACGCTAGCGTTAGCGCTAGAGATCCACAGCAAAACTATGTGGGGACAGAAGAGTCATCCATGTCTCTGAGAACAGTAGGAAGTCGGCGCCCAGACAACGTGAGCCCTTCTGGGTATGTGACCAGGGCTGTGGTGGTGGTTCTGGGACTGCTGTCTGTTATCCTGCTGGCTGGACTGATTGGGTTGGCAGTACATACTGTAAACATGGACAGAGACATGGAGCAAGTTCTCCAAAGGCTGAAGAATTTGACAGAAGAGCGAGACACTCAACAATGCCAACAATGCTGTCCAAGTGCTTGGGATAAAATTGGTTGCAAATGTTACCAGATTAACTTTGTGAAGAGATCCTGGAAGGAGAGCAGGGAGTACTGTGTTTCCCAAGGAGCTGATCTAGTGGTTGTGGACAGTAAAGAGGACATGGACTTCATTTCCAGGAAGAGCTTGAAAATTTGGCTCGGGGCCACAGATGAGGCCAGTGAGGGGATGTGGAGATGGGTTGATGGAACAGTTCTGTCGGTGGATAACCCCTTCTGGGCCAGAGGTGAACCTAACGGTGGCCAAAACCAGAACTGCCTCAGGTTAAGGGGGGGCACGAGGCAGAACAGAAATAAATCGGCGGATTTCAGCTGTGAAGAAAAAAACTGGGCACTTTGTGAAAATAATTTAATAAAATGATTGATAATAAATATTTATTTGTGCCTGTTTTTTACACCGCTTCACGGTTTTGCTCCATACTTTTTGGTTTCTGCCAATCGATAAGAGTTGTGGTGGCAAAGTGTTTTTAAAAAAGAGATCACCAACACTTCACTGGTCACGGCAGGATCTGATCATATGCTGTTCTTGTTGCCTTTTTTTCAGTGTTTCCACAGTTGCTGTTCATGCCGGGGGTTGAGGTCTGGGGGTTGAGATCCAGTGCTGAAGTGAGTCCTGAAAGTCATGGGGTGGTTTTCAGTTGCTGCAAACCACACTTGTTATCTCTTTCTCGATCACCCTTCAAAAAATGTAGATTACATTTTTAACGAATGTATTTAAAAGGACACTAGATTGTTGTAGTTTTTTGTATGTTAAATTGTATTAAGACTTTGGTACCATGTAGTGTATTCACTACAAATATAGTATATACATTATCTTGTAACTTTGTATCTTAACGGTACGGTGTTCAGATAGCAGAACAGTAGACTTGCGTTCTGGTATCTGAATAGGCTTGTAGGTATCAAGTCAAGTCAAGTCAAGTCAAGTTTATTGTCACTTCACAGTTTACACAAGTATAAAGCAGTGGTGTGAAAATCTTATGTGCAATACCCGACGACAGACAGCAGTTATAAAAATAGATAAAAATAGAATAAAAATAGAATAAAGTTTAAGAATAAAAATAAAAATGCAATTTATAAAATGCAAAATATCCGCACAGAAAATAGCAATATGTGTATATAAATCAATGTAATAAAATATACATTGTTATATGCCCTTGTTCAGCAGCCTGATGGCCTGACTGTGGAAGCTATCTCTAAGCCTATTTGTACGGCACTTGATACTGCGGTATCGCCTGCCTGACGGTAACAGTGAGTACAGTTCGTGGCTGGGGTGGGCAATGTCTTTTATGATTCGTTTGGCCTTGGCCACGTACCACTGATTGTATATATCCAGGAGGGAGGGGAGCTCACCTCCAACGATATACTGGGCCGTCCGCACCACCCTTTGAAGCGCTCTGCGCTCGAGTGCGGTGCAGTTCCCGTACCAGGCGGTGATACACCCTGTAAGAACACTCTCGATGGTGCCGTTATAGAATGTTCTCAGGATGCGGGGGCCAATGCTGAATTTCTTCAGACGCCTGAGGAAATACAGGCGTTGTTGGGCCCTTTTCACCACATGTGTGGTGTGCGTGGACCATGTGAGGTCCTCGGAGATGTGCACACCGAGGAACTTGAAGCTGCTGACCCTCTCTACTGCAACACCGTCGATGGAGATAGGGCTGTGCTCTCCCCTCTGCTTCCTGAAGTCCACGATCAGCTCCTTGGTCTTCTTGACGTTGAGGGCGAGGCTGTTCTCCTGGCACCACTGCTCCAGCGATCCGACCTCCTCCCTGTAGGCTGTCTCGTCGTCGCCGGCGATCAGGCCCATCACTGTCGTGTCGTCAGCAAACATGATGATGACATTGGAGCTGTGGATAGCCATGCAGTCATGGGTGTAGAGGGAGTAGAGGAGAGGGCTCAGCACGCCTAGACCTCTAAGCTTGGTGTCGAGCTTGGCAGGAACTATCGTGTTGAACGCTGAGCTGTAGTCCACAAACAGCATTCGCACATGTATGGAATTAGAAAAAAAAACTTGGTGGTTAGATTACCACTAATCTAGCAATGGTACAGCTGATCCTTGACCCATAAGTTGGTGCAGAGAGGACTTATTTGTGTGGCGGAGCTTACTGTGTGCCCTCTAGTATATTTCTCTTTTCACCTTAAGACCAAACTTGGTGGTAGGAAGTTAAGATAACATCAGTGAATTCAGCAAGTCCTTAGACTTGCTGAGAGATAAGAAAAAAGAAGAAGTAGCACATGGTTGACACTCTTCCTGTTTGGTCAAAGTGGATGTTAACACTTCGACACACTGTCATACAAAACACACAGAAAGACCAACCAATCAAGGGGGTAGAATGTTGAGTTTTGACGAGAATATGTCTGGGGATATGACGGAACCGTTCTGTTGAAGGATAACCCCTTCTGGGCCAGAGGTGAACCTGACGGTGGTGAGACCCAGAACTGCCTCAGGTTAATGGGGGTCAGGGGGCAGATTTCAGTGAAGACCCAAACTGTGTGCTTTGTGAAAATTATTTAATAAAATGATTGATAATAAATATTTCTTTGTGCTTGTTTTGTACACCGCTTCAACGTTTCGCTCTATACTTTTTCCGCCATTCGATAAGAGTTGCGGTTGCAAAGTGTTTCTAAAAAGGAGACGACATCTACACTTCACTGGTCACGGCAGGATCTTGCTGTTCGTGCCGGGGGTTGAGGTCTGGGGTTGAGATCCGGTGGTGAAGTGAGACCTGAAAGTCATGGGGTGGTTTTCAGTTGCTGCAAACCACAATAGTTCACAATAGGGCCAATGCTGAATTTCTTCAGAAATTTCTTCCGTTGTTGGGCCCTTTTCACCACGTGTGTGGTGTGCGTGGACCATGTGAGGTCCTCGGAGATGTGCACACCGAGGAACTTGAAGCTGCTGACCCGCTCTACTGCAACACCGTCGATGGAGATAGGGCTGTGCTCTCCACTCTGCTTCCTGAAGTCCACGATCAGCTCCTTGGTCTTCTTGACATTGAGGGCGAGGCTGTTCTCCTGGCACCACTGCTCCAGCGATCCGACCTCCTCCCTGTAGGCTGTCTCGTCGTCGCCGGCGACAACATTTTTCTTTATCTTCATAGATGTGTACATAAATTCATACGCACATATACAGAGAAAATTTGTGTTTGGTCTTGGGTTTCTAAAACAGACATTGAACTGATGTTTTATTTACTTTGGGACTGATGAAGAAAATATTTCTATCGCCAATCCATTTTTCTTCTTCAGTTTCAGTCCTTTAAATTGCAGTCTGCCCTGAACTTTTGTCTTGCTGCCAATCTCACTCTGCATTTTCTTTCTTTTAATCATTGTTAAAAAACATTGTACCACATCACACAAACACATTGTATATGAAACCATATTTTGAATCATCTAACCTTGTTATTAACATTTAATTTAGGTATAAACCTATGCCAAGAAAATGTACTTCAGCAATGTCTGAATGTATGTGTTGGTCCTTTGATGGAGGTAGAACAATGTGAACCTCACGGTTATGAATCTGTCTCTGTAATCACAAGTAGAAAGAAGCAGCTGGTAAAAATACTTCCTGTTTGGTCAAAGTGGATGTTAACACTTTGACACGCTGGAAGAGATCCACAACAAGACTATGTGGGGACATGTGATGTTGTGGCCTGTTTCATGCAGTATACTTAGAAACAATTGTTTGAAAGACAAAAGACTCCCTTCTAGAGAAGTGTGTTTCATTGTTTTGAATGCTCCTCTCCAAAGACTGTACATGCTCTGCAAAAGCTTTTCCTGATTCAAGCTCACAACTGAAACTTTACGCCTATTCAATATCTAAGAACGCCAAGACATAGACATGAGTTTTGTAGGCCCAAAGCTGTTATAAAGTATGTATGTGTCTGCATACCAAAACGCTTGTGTGAAACCATGATAACTTGCAATGCGACTAAGAAATTCAGCAGCGCATAGATAAAGAGTTGTATAGTTGGGTGGGTGGGATGGGAAAATTGTTGGCAAAACATTGCTGGATTGGTACCGTGGCTTTCGATCGATACATCCAGGCAATTCTTTGTAGTCCTGGATCCTATTTTGTTCATAGTTCACAGCTGATATAGAGGCAGTTGACACCAAGTTCAGAGATCAGCAGGCAGGTTTTTCGCAGGTACAGATACTGCACCGATCAGATTGCCCCCCTGCGCATCTTAGTGGAGCTGTCCCTGGAATGGGAACTGTGGAAGCTGCTGAGGCAGTTTGGAATACCCGAGAAGCTCATCTCCCTAATCCAGTGTTCCAACAATTAAAAGACTAAAAAAGACTGGAGAGCCCCAAGGGTGTCTACTGTTGCCTTTCCTTTTTCTCCTTGTGATTGGCTGGATTATGAAGACCACTACAGCAGGAAGAGAAAACGGAATACAGTGGAGACTCTGGATACAGCTGAAGGACCTTGACTATGCTGACAACCTGGCGCTCCTCTCGCACAACTGCAACCAGATGCAAGATAAAACCACTCACCTGACTACAACATCAGCCGGATCAGGGCTTAAGATCAACAAGAGGAAAACTGAACTCATGAAGTTCAACACCACTGATAATACTCCAGTCACACTGGATGGAGTCAATTAAGGAGGTTAAGTCCTTTGTGTATTGGGGGGGGGGGGGGGGGCAAAGCGGGGCGGCAGCGGGGTACAGCGTCGTGGTACAGCGTTCAGAGAGATGACAGCTGAGGGGAAGAAGCTGTTCCTACACCTGCTTGACTTGGAACAAAAGTTTCTATAGCGCCTCCCGGAGGGGAGGAGGGAAACCAGTCCATGGTTGGGGTGAGAGGTGTCTTTCACAATTTTATATACACATATATGTATATGTATATATACATGTATATGTATATATTGTGAGCGCCCACGCTCAAGAAGGCACAAAAACAGCGGGTTTTTGAGGTTTAAACAAAAATGTCCTTGGGGGTTAAGGGAGGGAATGAAAAATAACACAAGCTTGTCTTCGGCGTCTCACGCCTGGTCCGCGGTCCTCTCACCCTCTGGCGGCTTCCCAAGCTCCTGGGTGCGACGGCTTCTCCTTTCCTTCGGATCAAAACTGAAACAGCAGAACAGCAGGTAACCACATGGCTGGACCTCTCGGCAGCAAGGTCTCACTCCGCTCACCCCCCTTTTTTCCAGCAACCCTCTACCTGTGTGTTTTTAAGCACCTGCTTTACTCAGGTGTTTATTGTTGTCAGCTGGGGGTTTCAATCCGGGAGCTCATTCGCCTTCCCCCCCCCCCCGGGTCCTAAAGCCCTCCAATATCTCCCTCGGGAGATATACGCCTCCCACAACGTAACCGAAGGTAAGTCTCCTCTTCTTCGCTCTGGTGGGACCCCAAGGGTAGCTTGGGGTACCACAATATGTACATGTATATGTATATATATATGTATATATGTATATATGGGGCTTGATTTTGACTTCCCCTTAGGAAGTCAGCATCGAGCACCATTCGTCACGTGCGTGTGTGTGGGCGTAGTGCGTAGTGGTTAGCCTGGTGTTACATCTGGCACTACACTCAGTGCACTGTATCAATGCGCAATGTGATGTATGTGGTGACCGGATCTTGTTTGATTGTGTGTGTTCATTAAATGGAGTAGACTCAACTCCAACGTTCGCTCCCGTCTCATTCTCCATTATTCGAACATATCATTGGCGACGAGAATGGCTGATTGTTCGATACCACCACCCTCCCCCTTCCTAGCCACGCCGGGCGAGCCACTGATACCGTGGCCCCGCTGGATTTCCTCGTTCGAGACATATATCCTAGCTGCCGGCTTGGAGAGAGTGTCCGCGGAGAGGAAACGTGCACTGCTGCTGCACTGTCTAGGAGCAGAGGGACAGCGTGTGTTTGAAACTCTCGGCCCCGCAGCGGGTTACACAGAGACGGTGGCCCTACTGAGGAGTCATTTCGCCACCCCACAGAGTGCTCTCCTCCGCCGCGTCATATTCGGACGGAGGCACCAGCGGCCGGGTGAGTCGGTGACACAGTACGTGGCTGATCTACGAGGTTTGGCGAGCTCGGGCAAGTTTGGCGCGTTACAAGACGAACTGATCAGAGACCACCTCATACTGCACACAAACTGTGTGCAGTTTAGGGAAAAAAAGATTAGGGAAAGACTGTTGATGGAAAACGATGACGTGACACAAGCAGCAGCTCTACACCTAGCCGTTCAGGTTGAATCTGCTCTCGAATGTGCAGCTACATTGTCGGCTTCTTCCAACTCGCTAGCAGCGGACGAGGCAACGGGGCGCGCGCGCGCGCGACTCACTGACGCCCCTCCTCCACGTGAGTACAGACAGCAGCGGGGGGAGTGTACAACTAGCCTCTCAGTCACGTGACCGCCCACACCAGCCGTGTGGGAATTGTGGCTCTCCTGCACACGACTCAAGAGCTCAGACCTGTCCTGCCCGTGGTAAAACCTGCTCCAACTGCGGGAGGCTGAATCACTTCCACAAAGTCTGTAGGTCTGCCCCAGCTAGAGCCTCCCAACCACCTACCACGATCATCCACAATGTCAGCTCAGGACGAGTGCCATTTAAAACATGTTCATTGATGGTTGGTGATGTCACTCTGCCCCTCCTCCTAGACACGGGTGCTTCGGTGTCCCTCCTGAACTGGGTGACTTATCAACAGTTCTTCTCCCACGAGCCACTGGGCCCGCCCACCACCACGCTGCGTGGCTATGCTAACACCAAGATTGACATTGTGGGCTCCCTACAGCTTCCCGTGAAATACGGAGAGAAGACACTGCCAGTCTTCAGGTTCAATATTGCACGCCACGGGACCAACCTCCTGGGCCTCGACCTCTTCAACAGCCTCGGTTTCACGCTATTAGACACCTCTGGCTCTGAGATCCACACCGTTGCCAGCCCCTGGCAGCAACAGTGGCCTGCACTGTTCAGCGGTGTGGGCTGTCTCGATATTTTCGCCCACCAGCCCCTGATAGACCCGCAAGTGAGACCTGTCATTCAGCCCCTCCGCCGCTCCCCACTGGCCCTCCGCGATGACATCTCCTCTGAGCTACAGAGCATGCTCGATGGCAACATCATTGAGCAGGTGAATGCGTCGCCCTGGATCTCCAACATCGTGGTGGCCAAGAAGAAGTCTGGGGGGCTGCGACTCTGCGTGGACTTGAGAGCAGTAAACAAGGCCATCTTTCCCGACAAATACCCCTTGCCAACGTCAGAGGAGCTCACCGCCCAGTTCTACGGGTCCACTGTGTTCTCCAAGCTGGACCTCCGCCAGGGCTACCTCCAGGTGCCACTACACCCCGAGAGCCGCAACCTCACTGCGTTTATCACCCACAAAGGGGTCTTCCGTTACAAACGCATGGCTTTTGGTCTAAGCTCTGCCCCCAGCTGCTTCCAAAAGATCATGGCCTCCATCTTCGCTGGCATCCCGGGTGTGGCCATCTACCTTGACGACATCGTGGTTCACGGGGCCACCGTCGAGAGCCACGATGAGCGTCTCCACAGCGTGTTCGGTGCACTGGCCAAACACCACCTCACACTCAACGGTGAGAAGTGTGTCTTCGCCGCCCCAGCCGTTGAGTTCGTGGGGTTCCGCCTCTCGGCTGACGGCATATACCCACTCTACTCAAACACGGAGGCCATCCACCGCGTCCCGGAGCCCACCTCAGCTGCTCAGTTAGCCTCCTTCCTGGGCATGACGGCGTTCTACCTCCGCTTCCTGCCACAGTACTCGGCTA
The DNA here is from genome assembly GCA_027704905.1 of Muraenolepis orangiensis. NCBI lineage: Eukaryota > Metazoa > Chordata > Actinopteri > Gadiformes > Muraenolepididae > Muraenolepis > Muraenolepis orangiensis. The sequence goes on along the minus strand of CM051013.1, from coordinate 10,614,964 downwards.
CGACCACCCCACTGCGCCACCTGCTGAAACAGGGCGAGCCCTGGCTCTGGACGCCTGCCTGCTCGGACGCCGTGCGCCTCCTGAAGGCCCAGCTCACCTCACCACCGGTCCTAGCGTACTTCGACCTGGCCAGCCCCACCCTCGTCACATGCGACGCCTCCGCCACGGCCATTGGTGCGGTGATGTCCCAGCTGCAAAAGGGGGTCGAGAGGCCGATCGCCTTCGCCTCACGGGCTCTCAGCCCCACAGAACAGAGGTACTCGGTGGGGGAGCGGGAAGCCCTAGCGTGCCTCTGGGCATGTGAACGCTGGCACATGTACCTCTATGGACGCTCATTCACATTGAGGACAGACCACCAGTCCCTCACCACCCTCCTGGCCACTTCAGGCACCGGCCACAGACCACTCCGTCTCCACCGTTGGGCCGACCGCCTGCAGCAGTACAACTTTCGCCTACAGTTCACGCCAGGCCGGGACAACGTGGTGGCTGACCTGCTGTCACGCTCAATCCCCAACCCACCCTCAGACCCACCTTCGACCCCTGAACGGGACCAGGCCGAGCACGACCTCGTCCAGCTCCTCCACACACCTCTTCAGGAGACAGTGTCGCTGAAGGAGCTCCAGGACGTCTCAGCTGACGACCCCACCCTCACTACACTCTCGGCCTACATCAGACAGGGCTGGCCGACGAGGGTAGCTGATGAGCTGCTTCCCTACTTCAGGGTCAGGGACGAACTGTCATGCTGGAATGACACCTGCATCGCTCGCGGGCTCTGCACGGTGGTCCCGAGTGCCCTTTGGGCGCGTATCCTGACTATGGCGCACGAGGGCCACTTGGGCATAGTCAGGCTCAAGCAGCGGTGCCGTGATTTGGTGTGGTGGCCAGGCATCGACAGGGAAATCGAGACCCTGGTTAAGGACTGCACTGCTTGCCTTCTTAGTGGCAAGACCAGGGCCCCAGGCCCACCCCCACCCATGCAGCCGTTGGACTGGCCGTCCCAACCCTGGGAGCACCTGCAACTTGACATCTGCGGCGAGCTACACGGGGTACCGCATCACCAGCGTTTCCTCGTCGTGATCTACGACCTGCACTCTAAGTGGCCAGAGGTAATACCCGTGGGCTCGGTCACAGCCAAGGTGTTGGTTGACATTCTTGACTCCCTGTTCGCGCGTTGGGGCCTGCCCAAGAGGATCACAACCGACAATGGTCCCCAAATGGTCTCCCACGAACTGTCCTCTTATCTGGAGGGGAAAGGGATCCGCCACATTCGCACAGCGTTCTACAACCCAGCGGCAAACGGGGGGGTGGAACGGCTGAATCAGTCACTAAAAAATGGCATCAGGGCCCACCTGGCACAAGGGTACACGCTCATCAACAGCCTCCTCCAGACGCTGCTGCATTACCGGGCCACCCGACACGCCACCACAGGAGTCTCCCCAGCCTCCCTCATGCTGGGGCGGGAGCTTCAGCTGCCTCTGGATAGGCTCCGCCCCACACCAGCTCAGGCCCCAGCCCATCCGGTTCAAGCCACAGTCGCCACACGCCAGCGTCTGATGAAGAACCGTTTCGACAGGGCCCGACGTGCTAGGCCACCTGCCATGGCTGCCTTGGACTGGGTCAGGATCCGACGACCTCACCGTGACAACAAGCTCCAGTCATTTTGGTCAGACCCTGTCCAGGTCAGCCAACAGCTTGGCCCGGCCCGTAATATGTTTTGCTTGTATTTGGATGTTGTATGGACTTGAACATTTAACTGATATTAAATGTATTGTTTGGACTGATCATGTATGCCAATCAATAAATGTTTCATCTGTAATATTCTGAATTGCAGTGTTTGCCTTGAATTTTTCATGTTTCCATAATGTCACTTTTTTTGTTGTTGGTAAAAAACATTGTCATTGTCAATCATTGTCATATAAATTTGTTTGAATGTTTTGTTTGTTCCTACTCTTTCACTCTCTGATTTGTGAAATCAATAATACATTGTATATAAAACAATATTTACTAAATCTTTTTAGTTTTTTTTTATTAAATCGTAAAACAAAAGTTCCTGTGGTTGTTCTCCTCAAAACAGTGAAAAAGGTCCTGCTATTCGTCTAATGTCTAAGTACAAATAGGATATTGTGGTGTACACACGTGGAAACACATCAGTGATATCCAGGTATCAGAACACAAAAAATGTTGGAGCTACTGATATATATACATATTTATGTTCATATTTTCATGTTTATTGCAAAGAATTACAAAAATCACATTTGGCTTCATCCGATCATCCATCACCCAAGAGACCCGGGGGTCTGGGAACCAGGGACCCGAACGCATCCCTCAGCAGTCGGTCCAGGTTGTGTGTGTACTGGTCCCTGGTGAGGCCCGTCCTGCCCAGCTGGAGTGGCTGAAGGTGTGGATGGGGTGGGGCGTACGCAGGGGCGGCGCCAGGGGGGAGCTAGGGGGTGCTGAAGCACCCCCCAGGATTGCCAAAGCACCCCTTAAGCACCCCCGTGTGTTTTAAAAAAAATAATCCCAGCAATCCTGGCTACCCTGCGTGACATCATCGGCCTGTCAAATCTACACCGGAGGACAGAGGCGAGAGCTCTCAGTGCAATCATCGACGAGACATTTGTTGTACATCTCATTATTTTCGAGGATGTATTCAGAACAACCAAGTTCATGTCGGATCAGCTTCAGTCCGCCACTTTTGATCTTGAAGCGGCAGATGATCTGGCCCAGTCTGTTACCATTGCCATATCTGAAAAGCGGACAGAGGACAAGTGGAGGGAAATCCGAAATGAAGCAGAAAGTCTGTGCGTGAACGTAGGAATTGCACCACAGACGCAACGTGAGAGAAGGCGGGCTCAAACATCTCGACATCTGGAGGGGTTTGTAGTGGAAGCCCCGTTAGAAAGAGCACGCTTGGACACAGATGACCTTAGAACACACTCGTTCTATCCTGTTATAGACAGGTTGTTAATGGAGATGAAACGTCGCTTTTCAACAGAAACCAATGAAGTACTGAGAGGTGTGTCCGCCCTGAGCCCCAAACACACATCATTTCTGGACAAAAAAATGATACTGCCCATGGCCCGCCACTATCGAATCAGTGAGGAAAAGAGCTTTACCAAGTTCGCCGGCTGTTGCAAAGAAAAGAAGAACAGGGACATACTATCACCAGCACCAAGGAGATTCTATCCCTCATGAGGCTATACAGAGATGCATTTATAGACTTGTACAAACTGATATGCATATCTCTGACACTTCCCGTGACCTCAGTGAGCTGTGAGCGCAGTTTTTCTTGTCTGCGTAGTTTGAAAAACTACCTGAGGAACATCAGTGGGGACTCTCGAACCAGTAACCTGGCATTGTTGGCTATAAACACTGTGAGAACAAGGGCCCTGGACAGCGACAAAATCATTGATGCGTTTGCCCTCAACCACAACAACAGACGAATTGTCAGTGGCGGCTCGTCCATAGGGGCGCAGTGGTTGAGAGATAAACTAAACATGTTTAAAATGAATAATAATTACTCATTTTATGTATGTTTGTGCTTAAAATGCACAATAACGTTAATATAGCAAATATAAATCATTGTTGTGCGTGCTATTCTCCCCCCTCGTTTGTCATTGACGTCACTCTCATAGAAATCTGGTACCTACCTCCAAACCTGGGCGCACGGTAGTGCGCCCAGGATCTCTGCGTCACTGCGCGCAAGCGGCCAATGAAGATGGATCAAGCAATTAAATGTAGCCTATCAAGGGTCCTAAATACGATCTCTGGGAGCGCATTTCATTGCGCCCGAAAAAAGAAACCAGTCACGCATGCGCGACTCAAATTGAGTGGCGCATGCGTGAGCAAATTGAGTGGCGCATGCGTGAATGCGTGAGCATGGTGAAATGGTGAAATGGTGAAATGGCGCCACCGTCTGGGCAAATCCGGTATTGCACAGCAGATATGATTTTAAAAAACAAAACGTTTTTTTTACCCCTGCGCCCCTCCTACTTCGGATGTCACCGGCCGCCACTGCGAATTGTTTTGTTATGAAGACGTCTAATGGTAAGTGCATGATGATGCACCCCCTCTGTTGCCTATTATAAATGTAATGCATTGATGGTTGAGGCAAACATTCTGACTGTTTATAGTTATTTCTATGTGGCCTACTTGTATTTAATTTTATGTTCAGAGCCAGAGGTGTGTTAGGCTTGTGGACCTTACCCGCTGTAACAGTTGTAAATATGCAGTGGTGTTTCTTTGTACATCATTTAAATGAGTATAATCACACAAATTCTGTGTTCTTCGTTTATTTATGTTCAATACCTGACAAGGTCGGAGATCAGTGGGCGGAACTTCTGAAATGTAGTCACTGTACTCTTCTTAAGATTATTTTTGTGGGTACACCCCCCCCTTTATAGTGTGGACCTCACGTTTCCTCTTCCCTTTTTGTTTTTGTAAATGTTTCCACGTGAGAGGAGTCACTGTGAGGGATACAAAATGTTATACTGATTTGTTATATCTGTTGTCAGCTTGTCAGTGATTAAAAGGAAATCGTCTAAACTGTATGCTGGCTCGGGTCTCATCCATCCATGAACAACGCAAAACACAACGCAGAGACCGCTTAATGTTGCTCTCAAAGTGCACCAATTGATGCTTTTCTTCAATATTTAAAAAAAAATCTTCACGGGGGAGCATGGCCCCGGACCCTCCTAGAGGAGGGGAGGACCCTCCTAGAGGAGGGGAGGACCGGTTACGTCCACTCCCCAAAATAGCACTTTACCCCTGCTTACACCTATATGCTGTGAGCTGATTATGGAGCCTTCATTGTAACAGTGGCGGGTGTACTGCGTGTGTGCGTGTGGGGAGTGTTGCAGTAGAAAATTCCACTGTAGTGCACCGGTGCATTAATGGGAAACCCTAAATGTTTCAGCACCCTCTATGAAACGTCAAGCTACCCCACAGCACCCCCTAGATAAAATCTCTGGCGCCGCCACTGGGCGTACGGGGAGGGACAGTGCAGCTGGCTCAGCGTCAGCCAGAAGGCGTCCGGGTCCACCTGGATCAGGTGGCGGAACACGCTAGCCGGGAGAAGGAAGGGTAGGGGAGGGGTCAACAGAGCCACCTTTCCACTTGGCTTTAAGATTTTAATGTGGTTGAATATATGAATCTCTTCGTTGTTCATATAGAGTGAATATGCTAACTGTAGCTACCTTAGACACGCCTCCTGAAGGTTGATTGGTTGTCTACAGCTCAGGTAGGGAAGGCAGGCATCACATACGGCATCCAGGTCAGCCTCACCTGAACCTGGGGGGGTTTGTCTCATGATAAACAGATCTTGGTGCAACCAAAGTCTTTCTGTTCCCGGACCTGGAGTACCTGATGCTTATGTGCCGTCCATACTGGCTTCCTCGGGAGTTTACAGCGGTAACCGTGACCGCTGTTTACATTCCCCCACAAGCCAACACGGACACAGCGCTGAAGGAACTGTATGGGGCTATCAGCGAACAGGAGTCGGCACACCCCGAGGCTGCTCTCATCGTGGCGGGGGACTTCAACAAGGCTAACCTGAAGGCTAACCTAACGGCACCATTGAGAGTGTTCTTACAGGGTGTATCACCGCCTGGTACGGGAACTGCACCGCACTCAAGCGTAGAGCGCTTCAAAGGGTGGTGCGGACGCCCCAGTATATCGTTGGAGGTGAGCTCCCCTCCCTCCTGGATATATACAACCAGCGGTGCGTGGTCAAGGCCAAACGCATCAAAAAAGACAATGCCCACCCCAGCCACGAACTGTACTCACTGTTACCGTCAGGCAGGCGATACCGCAGTATCAAGTGCCGTACAAATAGACTCCGAGATAGCTTCCACAGTCAGGCCATCAGGCTGCTGAACAAGGGCGTATAGCATATAACAATGTATATTTTATTACATTGATTTATATATACATATTGGTCTTTTCTGTGCCAATATATTGCATTTTTATTTTTTAACTTTATTCTATTTTTATTCTATTTTTTATCTTTTTATCTTATTTTTATAACTGCTGTCTGTCGTCGGGTATTGCACATAAGATTTTCACACCACTGCTTTATACTTGTGTAAACTGTGAAGTGACAATAAACTTGACTTGACATAGATTTTTGTTTATTATATTCAATTTAATTTTGACTTTGGTACAATGTAGTGTAATTACTACAAAACAGTATAGTATATACGTTTTCTTGTAACGCTACGGTGTTCAGATAGAATAACAGTAGACTTGTGTTCTAGTATCTGAAAAGGCTTGTTCAACAGCCTGATTCACATGCTGTACAAGTCCGACCCCAAGTGGTCAAATTGTTTTGTGTTTTTTTTTACTTAAAAAATGCTGGAAGCTTAGTATTGTGTTTTTGAATGTACACTCCTTAAGTACTGCAACATTTTTCTGTATCTTCATAGATGTGTACATATATTCATACGCACATGTACAGAATACGTTTTTGTTTGGAATTGGGCTCCTTAAACAGACATTGAACTGATGTTTTATTTACTTTGGGACTGATGAAGAAACATTTCTATCGCCAATCCATTTGTCTTCTTCTGTTTCAGTTCTTTAAACTGCAGTTTCTGCCCTGAACTTTTGTCTTGCTGCCAATCTCACTTGGCATTTTTTTAATTGTAATCATTGTTACAAAACATTGTACAACATCACACACTAAACACATTGTATATGAAACTATATTTTTAAATCCTCTAAACTTTGTATTAACATTTCATTTTAGTATAAACCTTTGGCAAGAAATTGTACTTCAGCAATGTCTGAATGTATTAGTCATTTTATGGAGATGTGTGAACCTCACTGTTATACAGTAACTTCCTCAAGTAGGAAGTTGCACTTGGTTAAAATACTTCCTGTTTTGTCAAAGTGGATGTTAACACTTTGACACACTGGCATACAAAACACACAGGAAGACCAACCAAACATCAGGGGAGGACGTTGAGCTAAACTCTGTGGAATCAGTTTTGACCAGAATATGCCTGGGGAAATTCACGCCAGGCCCAACATGATGACCGAGGCAAGGAATACACAAGGAGAGAGGGAGGAGAGGATAGTGGACATCTACGCTAGCATTAGCGCTAGAGATCCACAGCAAAACTATGTGGGGACAGAAGAGTCATCCATGTCTCTGAGAACAGTAGGAAGTCGGCGCCCAGACAACGTGAGCCCTTCTGGGAATGTGACCAGGGCTGTGGTGGTGGTTCTGGGACTGCTGTCTGTTATCCTGCTGGCTGGACTGATTGGGTTGGCAGTACATACTGTAAACATGGACAGAGACATGGAGCAAGTTCTCCAAAGGCTGAAGAATTTGACAGAAGAGCGAGACACTCTGCTTTGCCAACAATGCTGTCCAAGTGCTTGGGAAAAATTTGGTTGCAAATGTTTCTGGTTTAACTTTGTGTGGAGATCCTGGAAGGTGAGCAGGGAGTACTGTGTTTCCCACGGAGCAGATCTGGTGGTTGTGGACAGTAAAGAGGAGATTGACTTCATTTCCAGGCACGGCTTGTACTTTTGGCTCGGGGCCACAGATGAGGCCAGTGAGGGGATGTGGAAATGGGTTGACGGAACCGTTCTGTCTGTGGATAACCCCTTCTGGGCCAGAGGTGAACCTGACGGTGGCCAAAATCAGAACTGCCTCAGGTTTATGGGGGGCACGGGGCAGAACCAAAATAAAATGGAGGATTTCAGCTGTGAAGACCAAAACCGGGTACTTTGTGAAAATAATTTAATAAAATGATTGATAATAAATATTTATCTGTGCCTGTTTTTTACAGCGCTTCACGGTTTCTGCCATTGGATAAGAGTTGTGGTTGCAAAGTGTTTTTAAAAAGGAGATCATTGTTAAAAAAAACATTGTACCACATCACACACTAAACACATTGTATATGAAACCATATTTTGAAATCATCTAACCTATAAAACAATATTTACAAAATCTTTTTTTTAAATTAAATCGTAAAACAAAAGTTCCTGTGGTTGTTCTCCTCGAAACAGTGAAAAGGGTCCAGCTATTCGTCTCATGTCTAAGTACAAATAGGATATTGTGGTGTACACACGTGGAAACACATTAGTGATATCCAGGTATCAGAACACAGAAAATGTTGGAGCTACTGATATATATACATATTTATGTTCATATTTTCATGTTTATTGCAAAAAATTACAAATATTACATTGGGTCCATTGCGCAAGTGGATTCAAAAGCAACAGTTTGTTATGTGTTTATGAAACTACAGCAGTTCCACAACACCAGTCAGTAATCTGACTACCTGACGGAACGGCACACCATGTGTCCACATTTGGTTTCATCCGATTGGTCATCCATCACCCAAGAGACCCGGGGGTCTGGGAACCAGGGACCCGAACGCATCCCTCAGCAGTCGGTCCAGGTTGTGTGTGTACTGGTCCCTGGTGAGGCCCGTCCTGCCCAGCTGGAGTGGCTGAAGGTGTGGATGGGGTGGGGCGTACGGGGAGGGACAGTGCAGCTGGCTCAGCGTCAGCCAGAAGGCGTCCGGGTCCACCTGGATCAGGTGGCGGAACACGCTAGCCGGGAGAAGGAAGGGTAGGGGAGGGGTCAACAGAGCCACCTTTCCACTTGGCATTAAGATTTTTATATGGTTGAATATATGAATCTCTTCGTTGTTCATATAGAGTGAATATGCTAACTGTAGCTACCTTAGACACACTTCCTGAAGGTTGATTGGTTGTCTACAGCTCAGGTAGGGAAGGCAGGCATCACATACGGCATCCAGGTCAGCCTCACCTGAACAACACAATAACAGATTAATAAAGACATGTGTATATTAATACATATGTGGGAGGGCAGGGTTACTCTAGGGCAGTGGTCCCCAACCTCGGGGTCCATATGGGGTCCCAGGAGATCTCAGGCACCTTGGGCAGCGATAACAGCCTCAAGGTCTTCTTGGGCATGAAGATATAAGCTTAGCACATCTGGATTTGTGGATTGTTGTTGTTTATTATGTTCAATTGTATTTTGACTTTGGTACAATGTAGTGTAATTACTAAATAACAGTTGTAGATACATTATCTTGTAACGCTACGGTGTTCAGATAGAATAACAGTAGACTTGTGTTCTAGTATCTGAAAAGGCTTGTTCAACAGCCTGATTCGCATGCTGTACAAGTCCGACCCCAAGTGGTCAAATTGTTTTGTGTTTTTTTTACTTAAAAAATGCTAGAAGCTTAGTATTGTGTTTTTGAATGTACACTCCTTAAGTACTGCAACATTGTTCTGTGTCTTCATAGATGTGTACATATATTCATACGCACATATACAGAATCAGTTTTTGTTTGTAATTGGGCTCCTTAAACAGACATTGAACTGATGTTTTATTGACTTTGGGACTGATGAAGAAAACATTTATATCACCAATCCATTTATCTTTTTCAGTTTCAGTCCTTTCAATTGCAGTTTCTGCCCTGAACTATTATCTTGCTGCAAATCTCACTTGGCATTTTTAAAATTTTAATCATTGTTACAAAACAATGTACAACATCACACACTAATCACATTGTATATGAAACTATATTTTAAATCCTCTCTTTGTTTTAACTTTAACATTTTGGTATAAACTTATGGCAACAATATGTAATGCAACTTCAGCAATGTCTGAATGTATGTATTGGTCCTTTGATGGAGGTAGAACAATGTGAACCTCACTGTTATGAATCTAAGTGACGTGTCTCTGTAAGAAGAAAGTCGCAGCTGGTTAAAATACTTCCTGTTTGGTCAAAGTGGATGTTAACACGACATGCTCTCGTACACAACACACACAAGGCCAACCAAACATCAGGGTAGGACGTTTAGCGAAACTCTGTGGAATCAGTTTTAACCAGAATATGCCTGGGGAAATTCACGCCAGGCCCAACATGATGACCGAGGCCAGGAATACACAAGGAGAGAAGGAGGAGAGGATAGTGGACATCTATGCTACTGTTGAGAGCCTCAGAGATCCACAGCAAGACTATGTGGGGACAGAAGAGTCATCCATGTCTCTGAGAACAGAAGGAAGTCGGCGGCCAGACAACGTGAGCCCTCCTGGGTTTGTGACCAGGGCTGTGGTGGTGGTTCTGGGACTGCTGTCTGTTGTCCTGCTGGCTAGACTGATTGGGTTGGCAGTACAGACTGTACGCATGGACAGAGACATGGAGCAAGTTCTCCAAAGGCTGAAGAATTTGACAGAAGAGCGAGACAAACTGCTTTGCCAACAAAGCTGTCCAAGTGTTGGGGACAAATTTGGTTGCAAATGTTACTTTTTTAACTATGTGAGGAGATCCTGGAAGGAGAGCAGGGAGTACTGTGTTTCCAAAGGAGCAGATCTGGTGGTTGTGGACAGTAAAGAGGAGATGGACTTCATTTCCAGGAAGAGCTTGAACATTTGGCTCGGGGCCACAGATGAGGCCAGTGAGGGGATGTGGAGATGGGTTGATGGAACAGTTCTGTCGGTGGATAACCCCTTCTGGGCCAGAGGTGAACCTGACGGTGGCCAAAACCAGAACTGCCTCAGGTTTATGGGGGGCACGGGGCAGAACAGAAATAAATTGGCGGATTTCAGCTGTGAAGACAAAAACTGGGCACTTTGTGAAAATAATTTAATAAAATGATTGATAATAAATATTTATTTGTGCCTGTTTTTTAAACCGCTTCACGGTTTTGCTCCATACTTTTTGGTTTCTGCCATTCGATAAGAGTTGTGGTGGCAAAAAGGAGATCACCAACACTTCACTGGTCACGGCAGGATCTGATCATATGCTGTTCTTGTTGCCTTTTTTTCAGTGTTTCCACAGTTGCTGTTCATGCCGGGGGTTGAGGTCTGGGGGTTGAGATCCAGTGATGAAGTGAGTCCTGAAAGGCATGGGGTGGTTTTCAGTTGCTGCAAACCACACTTGTTATCTCTTTCTCGATCACCCTTCAAAAAATGTAGATTACATTTTTAACGAATGTATTTAAAAGGACACTAGATTGTTGTAGTTTTTTGTATGTTAAATTGTATTAAGACTTTGGTACCATGTAGTGTATTCACTACAAATATAGTATATACATTATCTTGTAACTTTGTATCTTAACGGTACGGTGTTCAGATAGCAGAACAGTAGACTTGCGTTCTGGTATCTGAATAGGCTTGTAGGTATCAAGTCAAGTCAAGTCAAGTCAAGTTTATTGTCACTTCACAGTTTACACAAGTATAAAGCAGTGGTGTGAAAATCTTATGTGCAATACCCGACGACAGACAGCAGTTATAAAAATAGATACAAATAGAATAAAAATAGAATAAAGTTAAAGAATAAAAATAAAAATGCAATTTATAAAATGCAAAATATCGGCACAGAAAATAGCAATATGTGTATATAAATCAATGTAATAAAATATACATTGTTATATGCCCTTGTTCAGCAGCCTGATGGCCTGACTGTGGAAGCTATCTCTAAGCCTATTTGTACGGCACTTGATACTGCGGTATCGCCTGCCTGACGGTAACAGTGAGTACAGTTCGTGGCTGGGGTGGGCAATGTCTTTTATGATTCGTTTGGCCTTGGCCACGTACCACTGATTGTATATATCCAGGAGGGAGGGGAGCTCACCTCCAACGATATACTGGGCCGTCCGCACCACCCTTTGAAGCGCTCTGCGCTCAAGTGCGGTGCAGTTCCCGTACCAGGCGGTGATACACCCTGTAAGAACACTCTCGATGGTGCCGTTATAGAATGTTCTCAGGATGCGGGGGCCAATGCTGAATTTCTTCAGACGCCTGAGGAAATACAGGCGTTGTTGGGCCCTTTTCACCACGTGTGTGGTGTGCGTGGACCATGTGAGGTCCTCGGAGATGTGCACACCGAGGAACTTGAAGCTGCTGACCCTCTCTACTGCAACACCGTCGATGGAGATAGGGCTGTGCTCTCCCCTCTGCTTCCTGAAGTCCACGATCAGCTCCTTGGTCTTCTTGACGTTGAGGGCGAGGCTGTTCTCCTGGCACCACTGCTCCAGCGATCCGACCTCCTCCCTGTAGGCTGTCTCGTCGTCACCGGCGATCAGGCCCATCACTGTCGTGTCGTCAGCAAACATGATGATGACGTTGGAGCTGTGGATAGCCATGCAGTCGTGGGTGTAGAGGGAGTAGAGGAGAGGGCTCAGCACGCCTAGACCTCTAAGCTTGGTGTCGAGCTTGGCAGGAACTTTCGTGTTGAACGCTGAGCTGTAGTCCACAAACAGCATTCGCACATAACATTCCTACCTTCCCTCCAGGTAGGAAAGGGCAGTGTGGAGGGCCATGGCAATTGCGTCGTCCGTGGATCTATTTTGACGACATGCAAATTGCCATGGGTCCAGCGTGGCAGGTAACACGGAGCAAATAAAGTCCTTGACCAACCTCTCAAAGCATTTGCTGACAATCGAGGTGCGGGCTACAGGTCTATAAGAAGATGGGACGGAGGTTATGTTTTCGTTTGTCTGTATGTTTGTTTGTCTGTTAGCAAGCTAACAAAGATAAGCTATGTATAGAATTAGAAAAAAATAATTGGTGGTTAGATTACCACTAATCTAGCAATGGTACAGTTGATCCTTGACCCATAAGTTGGTGCAGAGAGGACTTATTGGTGTGGCGGAGCTTACTGTGTGCCCTCTAGTATATTTTTCTTTTCACCTCAGGACCAAACTTGGTGGTAGGAAGTTAAGATAACATCAGTGAATTCAGCAAGTCCTTAGACTTGCTAAGAGATAATAAATAAGAGATAAGAAGTAGCACATGGTTTACACTCTTCCTGTTTGCTCAAAGTGGATGTTAACACTTCGACACACTGTCATACAAAACACACAAAGACCAACCAATCAAGGGGGTAGAATGTTGAGTTTTGACGAGAATATGTCTGGGGATATGACGGAACCGTTCTGTTGAAGGATAACCCCTTCTGGGCCAGAGGTGAACCTGATGGTGGTGAGAACCAGAACTGCCTCAGGTTAATGGGGGTCAGGGGGCAGATTTCAGTGAAGACCCAAACTGGGTGCTTTGTGAAAATTATTTAATAAAATGATTGATAATAAATATTTCTTTGTGCTTGTTTTGTACACCGCTTCAACGTTTCGCTCTATACTTTTTCCGCCATTCGATAAGAGTTGTGGTTGCAAAGTGTTTCTAAAAAGGACACGACATCGACACTTCACTGGTCACGGCAGGATCTTGCTGTTCGTGCCGGGGGTTGAGGTCTGGGGTTGAGATCCGGTGGTGAAGTGAGACCTGAAAGTCATGGGGTGGTTTTCAGTTGCTGCAAACCACAATAGTTCTCTCTATAGGGCTAAGTTTGTCCGTTTGTAACAGATGTGTTTACAATTGGACGTTTAAACTAGATTACATTTTTTTGTTATGTTAAATTGTATTTAGATGTTGGTACCATGTAGTGTAATCAGTACAAAACACTTGTATATACATTATCTTGTGACGCTACGGTGTTCAGATAACAGAACAGTAGACTTGTGTTCTGGTATCTGAATAGGCTTGTTGGTCTCTACTTGTGACTTTGATTGAACGGCTCCAACAGCCTGATTTACATACTGTACAAGTCCAACCCCAAGTCAACCAGTCAAACTGTTTTGTGTTTTTTTCACATAAAAAAATTCTAGAACTGTACATTCCTTAAGTTCTGCAACATTTTTCTTTATCTTCATAGATGTGTACATAAATTCATACGTACATATACAGAGTCAATTTGTGTTTGGTCTTGGGTTTCTAAAACAGACATTGAACTGATGTTTTATTTACTTTGGGACTGATGAAGAAAATATTTCTATCGCCAATCCGTTTTTCTTCTTCAGTTTCAGTCCTTTAAATTGCAGTCTGCCCTGAACTTTTGTCTTGCTGCCAATCTCACTCTGCATTTTCTTCTTTTAATCATTGTACCACATCACACACTAAACACATTGTATATGAAACCATATTTTTAAATCATCTAACCTTGTTATTAACTTTAACATTTAATTTAGGTATAAACCTATGCCAAGAAAATGTACTTCATCAATGTCTGAAT
>CM051013.1:10581704-10599904 GCA_027704905.1 Muraenolepis orangiensis | reverse complement strand
TCCTTTGATGGAGGTAGAACAATGTGAACCTCACGGTTATGAATCTGTCTCTGTAATCACAAGTAGAAAGAAGCAGCTGGTAAAAATACTTCCTGTTTGGTCAAAGTGGATGTTAACACTTTGACACGCTGGAAGAGATCCACAACAAGACTATGTGGGGACATGTGATGTTGTGGCCTGTTTCATGCAGTATACTTAGAAACAATTGTTTGAAAGACAAAAGACTCCCTTCTAGAGAAGTGTGTTTCATTGTTTTGAATGCTCCTCTCCAAAGACTGTACATGCTCTGCAAAAGCTTTTCCTGATTCAAGCTCACAACTGAAACTTTACGCCTATTCAATATCTAAGAACGCCAAGACGTAGACAGAGGTTTGTAGGCCCAAAGCTGTCATAAAGTATGTATGTGTCTGTATACCAAAACGCTTGTGTGAAACCATGATAACTTGCAATGCGACTAAGAAATTCAGCAGCGCATAGATAAAGAGTTGTATAGTTGGGTGGGTGGGATGGGAAAATTGTTGGCAAAACATTGCTGGATTGGTACCGTGGCTTTCGATCGATACATCCAGGCAATTCTTTGTAGTCCTGGTTCCTATTTTGTTCATAGTTCACAGCTGATATAGAGGCAGTTGACACCAAGTTCAGAGATCAGCAGGCAGGTTTTTGGCAGGTACAGATACTGCACCGATCAGATTGCCCCCCTGCGCATCTTAGTGGAGCTGTCCCTGGAATGGGAACTGTGGAAGCTGCTGAGGCAGTTTGGAATACCCGAGAAGCTCATCTCCCTAATCCAGTGTTCCAACAAGTAAAAGACTAAAAAAGACTGGAGAGCCTCAAGGGTGTCTACTGTTGCCTTTCCTTTTTCTCCTTGTGATTGGCTGGATTATGAAGACCACTACAGCAGGAAGAGAAAACGGAATAATAATAATAATAATAATAATATATCAGACTTATATAGCGCTTTTCCAGGTGCTCAAAGACGCTTTACAGGAAATAGAAAACATAAAGACTAATTCAAAACACAACAAACACAACAAAACAAAACAAGAAACAAAACAAAGCAGAGAACAAATTATGGGTTGAAAGCAAGAGTGAAGAGGTGGGTTTTGAGGGCTGTTTTAAAGGACAGAAGGGTGTTGGCATTGCGGATGTGGATAGGGAGGGCGTTCCAGAGGGAGGGGGCCGCTGCAGAAAATGCTCTGTCACCCCAGGTCCGGAGCTTAGTCCTGATGGGTTTTAATAGGTTAGCATCAGCAGACCTGAGGCGACGGTTAGGGGTGTGGCGGTGGAGGAGGTCAGAGAGGTAGGGGGGGGCCAGGTTATTGAGCGCTTTGAAGGTGATGAGAAGTATTTTGAAGTGTATCCTGTGTTTGATCGGGAGCCAGTGGAGGTCACGGAGGACAGGGGTGATGTGGTCAGAGCGGCGGGTGGAGGTGAGCAAGCGGGCAGCAGAGTTTTGGACATATTGTAGTTTATTGAGGATGTTGTTAGGTAAACCATATAGGATGCTGTTGCAGTAATCGAGCCGGGATGAGATGAAAGCATGGACCAGTGTTTCAGCTGCGGAGAGTGACAGGGAGGGTCGAAGACGGGCAATGTTCCTAAGGTGGAAGAAGGCTGTTTTGATGGTCTGGTTTACATGGGGGAGGAATGAGAGGGTGGGGTCAAGAATGATGCCAAGGTTGCGGACGCGGGTGGAGGGGGTGACAACAGAACCATCAATGTTCAGGGAGAAATCCTGGGTGGAGCGGGTGAGGGAGTTTGGACCGATGATGATGATTTCAGATTTGTCGCAGTTGAGTTTGAGTAAGTTATTTTGCATCCAGGTTTTGACGGCAGTGAGGCAGGTGGTGAGGGTGGAGTGGGTGGCTGCAGAGATGGATTTGGTGGAGAGGTAGAGCTGAGTGTCGTCGGCATAGCAGTGGAAATGGAGGCCATGTTGGCGTAAGATCAGACCAAGTGGAAGGATGTAGATGATGAAGAGCAGGGGACCGAGTACTGAACCCTGGGGCACACCATGAGGGACTTTGGCAGTGGGGGATTTGCAGTTGTTGATGGAGATGAATTGGTGTCTGTCGGAGAGATAAGATTTAAACCAGGAGAGGGCGGTGCCCGTTATGCCGAGCGAGGACTGGAGGCGAGTGATGAGGATGGAGTGGTTAATGGTGTCGAAGGCGGCGCTGAGGTCAAGGAGGATGAGGATGGAGAGGGAACCAGAGTCGGCAGAGAGGAGAATGTCATTGGTGACCTTTAAGAGAGCGGTTTCAGTGCTGTGTCTGGAGCGGAAGCCGGATTGAAAAGGTTCATAGAGGTTATTGTAGTCCATGTGGGTTTTTAATTGAGATCCAACGACTCGCTCTAATATTTTTGAAAGGAAAGGGAGGTTGGAGATGGGTCGGAAGTTGTTGGGGGTTTCAGGGTTGAGTCCGGGTTTTTTTAGTAAGGGGGTCACAGCAGCAAGTTTGAGGGCGGGGGGTACGAGGCCGGTGGACAGAGAGGAGTTAATTACTGAGGTGATCAGAGGAGAGAGTGAGGGGAGACAGGCCTTGACGAGGGTGGAGGGGATGGGGTCCAGGATGCAGGTTGAAGTTTTCATGCCAGTGAGTATGGAGGATAGGTCCGATGCGGTGATTTCAGTGAAGGATGAGAATGGGTGATCGGAAGGTGGAGGAGAGGCGGGTTCTGGAAAAGAGACGTAGGTGGCGGATGCGTTGGACAGTTGGCTATGAATTGTGTCAATTTTAGATTGAAAGTGTGACAGAAAGGATGCACATTTACTGACAGTGAAGGAGTTGGAGATGGTGTCCATGGGTTTAAGGAGTTTAGAAATGGTGGAAAACAGAGTCTTAGGGTTGTTGCTGCTGGATTGTATGACGGAGGAGTAGTGGGAGGAGCGTGCACTGTTGAGGGCGTCTTTGTATAGCTGTTGGTGTTGTTTGTAGGCTTCTTTATGGACAGTGAGACCGGTTTTATTGGCTAGACGTTCAAGTTGGCGGCCCTTGGATTTAAGGTGATGGAGATGATCAGTGTACCAGGGGGCGGAGTGGGTGAAGGAGACAGATTTGGTTTTGATGGGAGCGAGCTGATTGAGACAGGAGGAGAGAGTGTCGTTGTAGGTGTTAACCAGGTCAGAAGGAGAGACAAGCAGGATGAGGGCAGAGTCAGGGATGGTGTCGTTCAAAAGGGAGGAGAAAGAGGAGGGATGGATGGATTTGAGATTCCGGAAAGTTATGGAGCGCTTCTGCTTAATGAGGGGGGTGGGGATGAGAATGTCCATGGTGATAGCCAGGTGGTCGGAGATGGTGAGGTCGGAGCTGGACAGATTGCTGATGGTGATGCCGGAGGTGCAGACCAGGTCCAGTGTGTGTCCTTTTTTGTGGGTGGGGAAATCCACATGTTGGGTGAGGTTGAAGAAGTTTAAAATGTCCAGGAGTTCTGTGGAGGATTTGGAGTTGGATGAATCAACATGTATGTTAAAATCACCAAGTAGCAGAACGGATGGAGAGATGGCGCAGAGTTGTGTGAGGAATTCAGACAGGTCAGAGGGGAAGGCAGGGTTAGGTTTGGGGGGGCGATAGATGACTGCAATAACCAGGGGTTTGGGACCAGACAGTTTAAAAGCAAGGTGTTCAAATGAGGATGGGGCCGGGATGGTTATTGCACTTGTGACGATGTTATTGCGGAAAAAAACGGCTATTCCACCACCACGCCCTAGGTGGCGTGGTTTGTCCATGTATGAGTATCCGGGGGGAGTAGTCTGATTGAGTGAAAAGTATTCCTGTGGTTTTTGCCAAGTTTCGGTTAAGCAGAGAAAGTCCAGATTATTGTCAGTTATGAATTCATTGAGTAGGAGGCCCTTGCTGTTTATGGATCGGGTGTTAAACAGAGCAAATTTGAGATGAGGATGAATTTGGACAGGCTGAGGTGCTTTGGCAAGGGGGCGGAGGCAGGGAGATCGCACGTGTAGGTTGTTGTGATGATGACGTGCAGGAGTTGCAGCGGTGCGCTTGGCTGACCAGAGGGAAGGGATGGAAGCAATGGAGTGATCGGACTGGGAGTAAACAAACTTTCTGCAGGAGGCTCTGTGGATGTAACGGGGACGACGGAGGAGTCCAAGTGTTTTGATGGCTGAGATGCACGGAGGAGCGGAGAAGTTGTTGAGTTTGTGTAGTTGCGAGGTGGAGTATTGCAGAAGCATGCCAGCCGGGGAGGATGTAATGATGAGCCTGAAAGTCGTTTGTCGATAGCCACGGACTGGCTAGATGACCAGAGTTGGAGAAGTGACAGGCACGACAGATCCACAGCGTGGCAGGTGAGCTGCTAACGTTAGCTTCAAGCCGCTTGTTGACTGGGGGGCGGCTAGCTGACAGCTTAGCTGAATAAGCAGCGAACTGACTGACCGCACCAGAACAGCTGAGAGGCTATCCGGGAAATACTCTCAGTAGCAGTGTGGAGCAAAAACGGGAGTATCCACGTATCCAAGTATCCCGAGAATCCAGCAGGGACCTGGCTGACTCGTTGGTGGCTGCCGGCTAGCAAGGGGTTGCTAGCTAGCCGGCTAGTTGCCCGGGGAGTAGACGGTAGCAGTGGACAGGCGCAAACAGGTAAGCAAACCTGTAATCAGCACTGAAGCCTTTCGAAAAATGTTGCGATGTTGGACGGAAAAGAGTAGGATCAAAAGAAATAAAAGCTTGCTGGGGAGCAGAAAGGGAACTAAACATACTAATTAAGGCACAAATGGAGAAGCGGCGAACAAAGCAGCGCCAGCGTCCTCTCTCTATATGTGTCCACTAGGGGAAGAGTTTAGAATAAGGAATACAGTGGAGACTCTGGATACAGCTGGAGGACCTCGACTATGCTGACAACCTGGCGCTCCTCTCGCACAACTGCAACCAGATGCAAGATAAAACCACTCACCTGACTACAACATCAGCCGGATCAGGGCTTAAGATCAACAAGAGGAAAAGTTCAACACCATTGATAACACTCCAGTCACACTGGATGGAGTCAATTATGAGGTTGAGTTCTTTGTGTACCTGGGAAGTGTGGTTAATTGACAGAGGGGCACTGATGATTGCCATGATTGGCAAGGCAAGAGCAGTTTTCGTCATGCTAAATGCTAGGCCTTTGCTCCACTTGGGGTGAAGGGTAAGTAATTAACAGCTAATACAAAATCCACACTGCTACTGTTATTGTGCACAATGATTGTTGAAGAAAAACACAGAATGAGCACTAGGGACTGTGTCTAAAACATTTTGATTTAGGAACTGTGTCTAAATATTTGTATTTAGGAACTGTGTCTATATATTTGTACTGTCACTTTAAAAAAATAGCATTGCATAATGCCTCTAGAATGTTTGTTCTCACTCTTAATGTATGGGGTTGTCAGATCGATAATAAATTGTACATTCAATCATATGTCCCATGTGTTGGAGTAGCCCAGAAACGCCAAAGAGGGGGCGTTTAGCAGAAGCAACCATGTGTTTTGCTGTTGCTTATTTCCTGTAGTGTGGACATGTGGCTTCAATGGAGGGTGTTCTATCTTTAATAGGAAGTTTGTATAATGGGGACATGTACGGTATGTCCATGAGCTGTCCCAATCCCAATAAAACGAGGCACTAGATTCAAGATTCAATATTTTTGATTTGCTATATGCAACAAGGAATGCTTACTCCCCATTCCCTCCCGCAGTATGAATTTTCTAAAACACTAAACACTTACTCTAAAACTCCACACTTTGTTTTTCCTTCTTGTGTTACTGGCTGCACAAAAGGACACGTCCACAAAGTTGAATGAGTAATTACCTCCGCCATCGAAGATGGGACGGAGGTTATGTTTCCGCCTTGTTTGTCTATATGTTTGTTTGTCTGTTAGCAAGCTAACAAAGATAAGCTATGTATGGAATTTGAAAAAAAAACGTGGTGGTTAGATTACCACTAATCTAGCAATGGTACAGTTGATCCTTGACCCATAAGTTGGTGCAGAGAGGACTTATTTGTGTGGCGGAGCTTACTGTGTGCCCTCTAGTATATTTCTCTTTTCACCTCAAGACCAAACTTGGTGGTAGGAAGTTAAGATAACATCAGTGAAAGTAAGGAGTATGGCGCCGTACGAGATGGCTGCCGTGTCGCGAGCTCCCGCACGACGACGCAGTTTTTTGTTATTTATTCTTTTTATCGCAACTATTTTAGTTCAGGATGTTAGCAGCAAGTTCACTTATAACTTCTGCACACTTCGGGAGATCAGATCGTCAGTCGCTCGCCGCCTACCGGAGTTTTTTCATTCTTTCGACTCGGACGTCCCGCCCGAAGTCACAGCTGGATTATCTCCGTCCATTTTGGGCACGATTACGCGCAAGCGTCGCCGGAGGAAGCGAGGGAAGCGAGCCGGCGTGCTAGTCAGGCTGAGACGTCGATCCGATCGCCCCCCACTACCCACCATTCTACTGGCTAATGTACAGTCTCTGGACAATAAGTTAAGCGAACTACAGGCTCGTATTCAATTCCACCGAGAAACTAGGGACAATTGTATTATCTGCCTTACGGAGACATGGATGTCGGAGGGGGTTACCGACGCAGCTATCGAGCCGACGGGATTTTCCGTACACCGGGCGGACAGAACAAAGGCTCTCTCCGGTAAAGATCGCGGAGGGGGGGTATGTCTCATGATAAACAGATCTTGGTGCAACCAAAGTCATGTACATCCCCTCAAGTCCTTCTGTTCCCCGGACCTGGAGTACCTGATGCTTATGTGCCGTCCATACTGGCTACCTCGGGAGTTTACAGCGGTAACCGTGACCGCTGTTTACATTCCCCCACAAGCCAACACGGACACAGCGCTGAAGGAACTGTACGGGGCTATCAGCGAACAGGAGTCGGCACACCCCGAGGCTGCTCTCATCGTGGCGGGGGACTTCAACAAGGCGAACCTGAAGAAGGTTCTCCCGAAGTTCTACCAACACATAAAGAGCAACACACGGGGCGAGCGGATCCTCGACCACTGCTACACTCCCTTCCGTGATGGCTACAAGGCCCTCCTCCGCCCACCGTTTGGCAAATCAGATCACCGCTCTATCCAGCTGCTCCCCGCCTATAGGCAGAGACTGAAGCAGCAACCGATCGCTGTGAGGGAGGTCCAATGCTGGTCGGACCAATCAGATTCTACGCTGCAGGATTGTTTTGATCACGCTGACTGGCACATGTTCTGCGTTGCCTCGGACAATAACATCAACGAGTACGCGTCGTCGGTCACCGGGTTCATCAAGAAGTGCATAGATGACGTTGTTCCGACCAAGTCGGTTCGGATATATCCCAACCAGAAACCGTGGATTAACGGCGATGTTCGCGCTGCCCTACATGCGCGTAACGCCGCCTTTGGTTCCGGGAATACGGAGGAATATACGAGAGCCCGTTACGACCTCCGTAAGACCATCGTCACTGCCAAGCGGGAGTATAAGGACAGAGTGGAAGATAAATTCAAGAAACACGATGCGAGGGGTATGTGGCAGGGGCTGCAGAAGATAACGAACTTCAGAGGGAGAACCAGTTGTGTAGAGAACTCCTCTACCTCCCTCCCAGGAGAGCTAAATACATTTTTTGCTCGGTTCGACGTAAACTGCAGCCCGCCGAAGCCAGCACCGACTGGGGAGACCAGCCAGCTGCGCATCTCGGAGGCGGATGTGCGCCGCACCTTTAAGCGGCTGAACATCCGTAAGGCGGCAGGCCCCGACGACATCCCGGGCCGCGTCCTCAGAGCATGCGCAGACCAGTTGGCAGGAGTCTTTGCAGACATCTTCAACCTCTCCCTGTCCCAGGCTGTTGTCCCCGCGGTCTTCAAGATATCCACCATCGTGCCTGTCCCTAAACAAACCAAGGTAACATGCCTGAATGACTACAGACCTGTGGCCCTCACCTCGATCGTTAGCAAATGCTTCGAGAGGTTGGTCAAGGACTTTATTTGCTCCGTGTTACCTACCACGCTGGACCCATGGCAATTTGCATATCGTCAAAATAGATCCACGGACGACGCAATTGCCATGGCCCTCCACACTGCCCTTTCCCACCTGGAGGGGAAGAACTGTTATGTGCGAATGCTGTTTGTGGACTACAGCTCAGCATTCAACACAATAGTTCCTGCCAAGCTCGACACCAAGCTGAGAGGTCTAGGCGTACCCCCATCCATGTGCAGCTGGATACTGAACCTCCTGTCGGACCGCCGCCAGGTGGTGAGGATGGGCAGCACCACATCAGAGCCACTGACCCTCAACACGGGAGCCCCCCAGGGATGCGTGCTGAGCCCTCTCCTCTACTCCCTCTACACCCACGACTGCATGGCTATGCACAGCTCCAACGTCATCGTCAAGTTTGCTGACGACACGACAGTGATGGGCCTGATCGCCGGCGACGACGAGACAGCCTACAGGGAGGAGGTCGGATCGCTGGAGCAGTGGTGCCAGGAGAACAGCCTCGCCCTCAACGTCAAGAAGACCAAGGAGCTGATCGTGGACTTCAGGAGGCAGAGGGGAGAGCACAGCCCTATCTCCATCGACGGCGTTGCAGTAGAGAGGGTCAGCAGCTTCAAGTTCCTCGGCGTGCACATCTCCGAGGACCTCACATGGTCCACGCACACCACACACGTGGTGAAAAAGGCCCAACAACGCCTGTATTTTCTCAGGCGTCTGAAGAAATTCAGCATGGGCCCCCGCATCCTGAGAACATTCTACAACGGCACCATCGAGAGTGTTCTGACAGGGTGTATCACCGCCTGGTACGGGAACTGCACGGCACTCGAGCGCAGAGCGCTTCAAAGGGTGGTGCGGACGGCCCAGTATATTGTTGGAGGTGAGCTCCCCTCCCTCCTGGACATTTACAACCAGCGGTGCGTGGCCAAGGCCAAAAGAATTATAAAAGACATTGCCCACCCCAGCCACGAACTTTACTCACTATTACCGTCAGGCAGGCGATACCGCAGTATCAAGTGTCGTACAAATAGGCTTAGAGATAGCTTCCACAGGCAGGCCATCAGGCTGCTGAACAAGGGCGTATAACATATAACAATGTATATTTTATTACATTGATTTATATATATATATTGCTCTTTTCTGTGCTGATTTTTGCATTTTATAAATTGCATTTATTATTTTTATTATTATTATATTCTTTATTCTATTTTTTATTCTATTTTTATCTATTTTTATTTTATCTTATTTTATTTTATAACTGCTGTCTGTCGTCGGGTATTGCACACAAGATTTTCACATCACTGCTTTATACTAAACTGTAAACTGTGAAGTGACAATAAACTTGACTTGACTTGACTTGACTTGACTTGACTTGACTTGACTTGAATTCAGCAAGTCCTTAGACTTGCTGAGAGATAAGAAATAAGAAGAAGTAGCACATGGTTGACACTCTTCCTGTTTGCTCAAAGTGGATGTTAACACTTCGACACACTGTCATACAAAACACACAGAAAGACCAACCAATAAAGGGGGTAGAATGTTGAGTTTTGACGAGAATATGTCTGGGGATATGACGGAACCGTTCTGTTGAAGGATAACCCCTTCTGGGCCAGAGGTGAACCTGACGGTGGTGAGAACCAGAACTGCCTCAGGTTAATGGGGGTCAGGGGGCAGATTTCAGTGAAGACCCAAACTGGGTGCTTTGTGAAAATGATTTAATAAAATGATTGATTGATTGAATGATTGAACTTTTGTCTTGCTGCCAATCTCACTTGGCATTTTTTTCTTTTAATCATTGTTAAAAACATTGTACCACATCACACACTAAACACATTGTATATGAAACCATATTTTGAATCATCTAACCTTGTTATTAACTTTAACATTTAATTTAGGTATAAACCTATGCCAAGAAAATGTACTTCATCAATGTCTGAATGTATGTGTTGGTCCTTTGATGGAGGTAGAACAATGTGAACCTCACAGTTATGAATCTGTCTTTGTAATCACAAGTAGAAAGAAGCAGCTGGTAAAAATACTTCCTGTTTGGTCAAAGTGGATGTTAACACTTTGACACGCTGGAAGAGATCCACAACAAGACTATGTGGGGACAGACGAGTCATCCAAGTATATGTGTGCATGTTCGATTCTTCATTTGGTTCTATGTCATATCTTGATTGATTTCTTAAAATGTGATGTTGTGGCCTGTTTCATGCAGTATACTTAGAAACAATTGTTTGAAAGACAAAAGACTCCCTTCTAGAGAAGTGTGTTTCATTGTTTTGAATGCTCCTCTCCAAAGACTGTACATGCTCTGCAAAAGCTTTTCCTGATTCAAGCTCACAACTGAAACTTTACGCCTATTCAATATCTAAGAACGCCAAGACGTAGACAGAGTTTTGTAGGCCCAAAGCTGTTATAAAGTATGTATGTGTCTGTATACCAAAACGCTTGTGTGAAACCATGATAACTTGCAATGCGACTAAGAAATTCAGCAGCGCATAGATAAAGAGTTGTATAGTTGGGTGGGTGGGATGGGAAAATTGTTGGCAAAACATTGCTGGATTGGTACCGTGGCTTTCGATCGATACACCCAGGCAATTCTTTGTAGTCCTGGTTCCTATTTTGTTCATAGTTCACAGCTGATATAGAGGCAGTTGACACCAAGTTCAGAGATCAGCAGGCAGGTTTTTGGCAGGTACAGATACTGCACCGATCAGATTGCCCCCCTGCGCATCTTAGTGGAGCTGTCCCTGGAATGGGAACTGTGGAAGCTGCTGAGGCAGTTTGGAATACCCGAGAAGCTCATCTCCCTAATCCAGTGTTCCAACAATTAAAAGACTAAAAAAGACTGGAGAGCCTCAAGGGTGTCTACTGTTGCCTTTCCTTTTTCTCCTTGTGATTGGCTGGATTATGAAGACCACTACAGCAGGAAGAGAAAACGGAATACAGTGGAGACTCTGGATACAGCTGGAGGACCTCGACTATGCTGACAACCTGGCGCTCCTCTCGCACAACTGCAACCAGATGCAAGATAAAACCACTCACCTGACTACACATCAGCCGGATCAGGGCTTAAGATCAACAAGAGGAAAACTGAACTCATGAAGTTCAACACCGCTGATAACACTCCAGTCACACTGGATGGAGTCAATTAAGGAGGTTGAGTCCTTTGTGTATTGGGGGGGGGGGCAAAGCGGGGCGGCAGCGGGGTACAGCGTCGTGGTACAGCGTTCAGAGAGATGACAGCTGAGGGGAAGAAGCTGTTCCTACGCCTGCTTGACTTGGAACAAAAGTTTCTATAGCGCCTCCCGGAGGGGAGGAGGGAAAACAGTCCATGGTGGGTTGAGCAGTAGCGTGGCGTGGGGAAAATTTTAGGGGAAGCCAGTTTTTGTTGGGTCAATAACGTAACCAGATGAGTGATTACAGCGCCCGGTATCATTTTACACAGTTGTATCATACAGATGCAGGACTTGCACACGCCTGTTATCTAACCGACAGGTCCGCACGCGCTCTCCAGCCAAAACTCTCGTCTTATTAATTTAAGCATTCCCCCCCCCCCCCCCCCCCCAAATGCATAACCAGCCGCTCAATGCGCAGTGCAGATTCGGTAATGAATAAAAAAGCTTCAATTTCACAGCACAATCTATGTGATTTTTTGATTTACCGTGCCTCTCAATTGCCCGTGACAGGTTGGCAAGGTCGATGAATCCTGAAGTTGCCCAAGGATTGTTCAGGGAGCACGAATCCTTGTCAAAAAGAAGACATGGCCAGCAAAATAGACGCTGAAGTTCAGCACTTCCAGTTAGCCACTCCGTGCGGACATAATTGTCCTCATTGAACGTCCGATTCGCTCCCTTTTTCCTCTGTGCACACAGCTCGAGTGTGGGCATGGGCCTGTCATCTGATTTAATTTTTAGTTGCTGCTGTAGCGGAAGTTTAGTAAAGTTGTTTTTTATTAAGTACGCCAATAATGCCCTCCATAATGCTTAATACTATCAAACGGCGAGGATGACAGTTACAGTACTACGTACTGATGTTGATGTGATTTGATTGGATTTGTGAGTCAAGGGATTCCCTTCAAATCGATCCAATGGGATCAAGGGATCCCATTCCCTTGAGGGGGGATGCCAGCCGTCTCTGGCCTCCCTTGGCATGGCCCTGACCAATCACAGGTTGGCAGGGGGACATGACGTGGGCCTCATCTGATTGGTCAATCCGGGACAATCCCTCCATTTTTTTTTTCACCAAGGGAAGCTCATTCGGCTGGCCTCCTCTATTTCACCATAATATCTAGGGGGTGCTGTTGTTTCACTCTTTGTAAAATACTCAATGAGAATGGGGGAGAGACGGTCCGGCAGCAACACACAGGCTGTGTTGCTGCCGGACCGTCTCTCCTACATTTTTTTAATTAAAATAAAAAAAATTCGGTAATTCTCCTTTGCTGTGTGACACAGCAAAGGAGAATTACCGAATTTTTTTTATTTTAATTTAAAAAATGTATTAAAATTATAACTACAATCCGAAAAAACAGGGGAAGCCTGGCTTCCCTTGGCCTCCGGGAGAAAACGCCACTGGGGTTGAGAGGTGTCTTTCACAATTTTATATACACATATATGTATATATACCAGTGGCGAAGCGTGTCTATCACAACTGGACCTTCTGTAGACCAGGGGTTCCCCAACTTTTCAGCCCGCGACCCCCCCCCCCCACACACACACCCACACAATCACCGTCCGACGGGGTGGGGGGGTAATCGCGATCACGAACATCGTGTGTGGGTTTTTTTCAATGATGGTACTGTCGTGAATCAGTGGGAATCAGAATTCCTTTATTTGTCACTCGTTATTATTAACAATATAATAATAATAATACAAATGATAAATAAATAAAAATAATAATCGTGACCCCCCCCTCGGGGTCCCGCGACCCCCACTTTGGGAACCCCTGCTGTAGACCCCCCCCCCCAGCCAGGCGGACGTCACGGAGGAGTCACTTTATGCCTTATCTCATTTACGCAGATTGTACCATAGTTGGTAAAGTTGTGGAAACACATTAGTGATATCCAGGTATCAGAACACAGAAAATGTTGGAGCGACTGATATATATACATATTTATGTTCATATTTTCATGTTTATTGCAAAAAATTACAAAAATGACATTGGGTCCATTGCGCAAGTGGATTCAAAAGCAACAGTTTGTTATGTGTTTATGAAACTACAGCAGTTCCACAACACCAGTCAGTAATCTGACTACCTGACGGAACGGCACACCATGTGTCCACATTTGGCTTCATCCGATTGGTCATCCATCACCCAAGAGACTCGGGGGTCTGGGAACCAGGGACCCGAACGCATCCCTCAGCAGTCGGTCCAGGTTGTGTGTGTACTGGTCCCTGGTGAGGCCCGTCCTGCCCAGCTGGAGTGGCTGAAGGTGTGGATGGGGTGGGGCGTACGGGGAGGGACAGTGCAGCTGGCTCAGCGTCAGCCAGAAGGCGTCCGGGTCCACCTGGATCAGGTGGCGGAACACGCTAGCCGGGAGAAGGAAGTGTTACGCTTGCCTGGCTCTTGGCAATGCAACAAAGAGGGAGACCACACATGATTATCATTAATAGTATATTTAATGAAGAAAGAAGGTTATATTACAGAAAAGGTTGGATTGCAATCATGTTTAGAGAAAATGATAACCACAACTACAATGGCTGCTGGTCGACGAGAACAAAGAGAAAGATCCATGACCCTGGGCTGATCTTATAGTCTCCAGGACAATTAACAACATTGGGTACACCTGGTGGTCTATCTGGAAAGAGAAGAAGAAACCCCACACAGGACACAGGATAACAGTGCCCACTATTGGACCATATGTGGAACGTCACATCCCCCCCCTTAAAACAGAGGCCTACCAAAAAGGTCTCTGTAAAAATCTGTCCCCAATTTTTCCGCACAACTAATAATCAAAAATACAAATTATAATGATTGTGGGAATACTACCATCCGGCCAGAGGAACTGGGGATCTCCACCATACGGTCAGACCAACTCAACCTCCCCCACAACCTGCCCACCCTCCAGCAATTCCTGGTTTAAAGGGAAATGAGTCAGGTTTAGTCACATTATTAACTTTTTGATAGTCTGTGCAGAACCTATCTGTCATGTCTGGTTTTCCTACCAACAAACACGGTGATGCCCAACTGGAGTTTGAAGGAACAGCCAGCCCGTTCTCTAATAAATACTGAACCTCAGTATCCATGTGGCGGCGCTTCTCCAGAGGGACTCGATAGAACCGCTGACGAATCGGCTTCGCCTCCCCAACGTCTAGGTCGTGCTGCACTAAGTGGGTACAAGAAGGGGTATCCAAAAACAATGAGGGAAATGCAACAAGCAACCCCTCTAACTCTCTACAGTTTCTCTCAGTCAAATGACCAAACAGAACTGATACATCAGCCAACATCTCAGAATTCTTGAGCCGAGGACGCAAAACACCGTCTCCAGGCCCACTCACATCCTCCTCCCACCCTGCTGCCACCACAGGAGTGGATGGAGATGGAGATACCCCATTCACTGTGGTCAACACCACCGGCTTCACCTCAAATGGTTCACTCACAGCTGGAATAGGATAAAGAGGCACAGGTTTAATAGTCTGATTAGGTTTTCCCATCAGTTGACAGGTATGACAGGTCCTTATAAACTTAGAAACATCCCTCTTCAACCGAGGCCAAAAGAAATACCGTAGTACTCTATCACAAGTCTTTCTAACTCCCATATGCCCAGCCACGTCATCATGCGCTGTCTCCAACACCACATTCCTAAACCTAGTAGGTACCACAACTTGAAAAACTGGGTCACTCACAGAACAATCGTTATGAGGAAGCCATTTACGAACCAACACATCCTCCAGGAGAAAATAACCACTTGCAGAGCTCTCCAGCTCATCCTTAGGCTGAATCCCACTGAGCAGCAGCTTCAGCTCAGGATCCTCCTGTTGGGCTAAGATCACCTCACTCCGAGACAAAGAAGGCGGCAGATCAGGAAACTGAAAAACAGAATTGTCAGGAGTGAACTTATCAGACTCTTTTCCATCATCAGTTTTAGGGTCCATGCAACTCATAGCACGAGTCATGGCACAGGCAGTAAAAACCTCAGGAAACTCCTTCCCACTAATGTCTGGTCCTGTTGGCAGTGTTGACCCAGAACTAACAACCAGAGGTGGGGGCACATCACTCCACACTCTTCCTCCAGCCAGGTTATTCCCTAAGATGACTGCCACACCCACCACAGGCAGAGAGGGTCGAACACCAATGGTTACTACCCCCTGGACCAGATCAGACCAAAGAGGGAGACCACACATGATTATCATTAATAGTATATTTAATGAAGAAAGAAGGTTATATTACAGAAAAGGTTGGATTGCAATCATGTTTAGAGAAAATGATAACCACAACTACAATGGCTGCTGGTCGACGAGAACAAAGAGAAAGATCCATGACCCTGGGCTGATCTTATTGTCTCCAGGACAATTAAAAACATTGGGTACACCTGGTGGTCTATCTGGAAAGAGAAGAAGAAACCCCACACAGGACACAGGATAACAGCGCCCACTATTGGACCATATGTGGAACGTCACACAGGAGGGGTCAACAGAGCCACCTTTCCACTTGGCATTAAGATTTTAATATGGTTGAATATATGAATCTCTTTGTTGTTCATATAGAGTGAATATGCTAACTGTAGCTACCTTAGACAAGCCTCCTGAAGGTTTATTGGTTGTCTACAGCTCAGGTAGGGAAGGCAGGCATCACATACGGCATCCAGGTCAGCCTCAACTGAACAACACAATAACAGATTAATAAAGACATGTGTATATTAATACATATGTGGGAGGGCAGGGTTACTCTAGGGCAGTGGTCCCCAACCTCGGGGTCCATATGGGGTCCCAGGGCAGCGATAACAGCCTCAAGGTCTTCTTGGGCATGAAGATATAAGCTTAGCACATCTGGATTTGTGGATTGTTGTTGTTTATTATGTTCAATTGTATTTTGACTTTGGTACAATGTAGTGTAATTACTAAATAACAGTTGTAGATACATTATCTTGTAACGCTACGGTGTTCAGATAGAATAACAGTAGACTTGTGTTCTAGTATTTGAAAAGGCTTGTTCAACAGCCTGATTCACATGCTGTACAAGTCCGACCCCAAGTGGTCAAATTGTTTTGTGTTTTTTTTACTTAAAAAATGCTAGAAGCTTAGTATTGTGTTTTTGAATGTACACTCCTTAAGTACTGCAACATTGTTCTGTATCTTCATAGATGTGTACATATATTCATACGCACATATACAGAATCAGTTTTTGTTTGGAATTGGGCTCCTTAAACAGACATTGAACTGATGTTTTATTTACTTTGGGACTGATGAAGAAAACATTTATATCACCAATCCATTTATCTTTTTCAGTTTCAGTCCTTTAAATTGCAGTTTCTGCCCTGAACTATTATCTTGCTGCAAATCTCACTTGGCATTTTTAAAATTGTAATCATTGTTACAAAACAATGTACAACATCACACACTAATCACATTGTATATGAAACTATATTTTAAATCCTCTCTTTGTTTTAACTTTAACATTTTGGTATAAACTTATGGCAACAATATGTAATGCAACTTCAGCAATGTCTGAATGTATGTATTGGTCCTTTGATGGAGGTAGAACAATGTGAACCTCACTGTTATGAATCTAAGTGACGTGTCTCTGTAAGAAGAAAGTCGCAGCTGGTTAAAATACTTCCTGTTTGGTCAAAGTGGATGTTAACACTTTGACATGCTCTCGTACACAACACACACAAGGCTAACCAAACATCAGGGTAGGACGTTTAGCGAAACTCTGTGGAATAAGTTTTGACCAGAATATGCCTGGGGAAATTCACGCCAGGCCCAACATGATGACCGAGGCCAGGAATACACAAGGAGAGAAGGAGGAGAGGATAGTGGACATCTATGCTACTGTTGAGAGCCTCAGAGATCCACAGCAAGACTATGTGGGGACAGAAGAGTCATCCATGTCTCTGAGAACAGAAGGAAGTCGGCGGCCAGACAACGTGAGCCCTCCTGGGTATGTGACCAGGGCTGTGGTGGTGGTTCTGGGAATGCTGTCTGTTGTCCTGCTGGCTAGACTGATTGGGTTGGCAGTACAGACTGTACACATGGACAGAGACATGGAGCAAGTTCTCCAAAGGCTGAAGAATTTGACAGAAGAGCGAGACACTCTGCTTTGCCAACAAAGCTGTCCAAGTGCTTGGGAAAACATTGGTTGCAAATGTTACTGGTTTAACTATGTGAGGAGATCCTGGAAGGAGAGCAGGGAGTACTGTGTTTCCAAAGGAGCAGATCTGGTGGTTGTGGACAGTAAAGAGGAGATGGACTTCATTTCCAGGAAGAGCTTGAAAATTTGGCTCGGGGCCACAGATGAGGCCAGTGAGGGGATGTGGAGATGGGTTGATGGAACAGTTCTGTCGGTGGATAACCCCTTCTGGGCCAGAGGTGAACCTGACGGTGGCCAAAACCAGAACTGCCTCAGGTTAAGGGGGGGCACGGGGCAGAACCAAAATAAATCGGCGGATTTCAGCTGTGAAGACAAAAACTGGGCACTTTGTGAAAATAATTTAATAAAATGATTGATAATAAATATTTATTTGTGCCTGTTTTTTACACCGCTTCACGGTTTTGCTCCATACTTTTTGGTTTCTGCCATTCGATAAGAGTTGTGGTGGCAAAGTGTTTTTAAAAAGGAGATCACCAACACTTCACTGGTCACGGCAGGATCTGATCATATGCTGTTCTTGTTGCCTTTTTTTCAGTGTTTCCACAGTTGCTGTTCATGCCGGGGGTTGAGGTCTGGGGGTTGAGATCCAGTGCTGAAGTGAGTCCTGAAAGTCATGGGGTGGTTTTCAGTTGCTGCAAACCACACTTGTTATCTCTTTCTCGATCACCCTTCAAAAAATGCAGATTACATTTTTAACGAATGTATTTAAAAGGACACTAGATTGTTGTAGTTTTTTGTATGTTAAATTGTATTAAGACTTTGGTACCATGTAGTGTATTCACTACAAATATAGTATATACATTATCTTGTGACGGTACGGTGTTCAGATAGCAGAACAGTAGACTTGTGTTCTGGTATCTGAATAGGCTTGTAGGACTCTACTTGTGACTGTGATTGAACGGCTCCAACAGCCTGATTTACATGC
>CM051013.1:10498040-10580704 GCA_027704905.1 Muraenolepis orangiensis | reverse complement strand
TGTGTGATGTGGTACAATGATTAAAAGAAGAAAATGCAGAGTGAGATTGGCAGCAAGACAAAAGTTCAGGGCAGACTGCAATTTAAAGGACTGAAACTGAAGAAGAAAAATGGATTGGCGATAGAAATATTTTCTTCATCAGTCCCAAAGTAAATAAAACATCAGTTCAATGTCTGTTTTAGAAACCCAAGACCAAACACAAATTGACTCTGTATATGTACGTATGAATTTATGTACACATCTATGAAGATAAAGAAAAATGTTGCAGAACTTAAGGAATGTACAGTTCTAGAATTTTTTTATGTGAAAAAAACACAAAACAGTTTGACTGGTTGACTTGGGGTTGGACTTGTACAGTATGTAAATCAGGCTGTTGGAGCCGTTCAATCAAAGTCACAAGTAGAGACCAACAAGCCTATTCAGATACCAGAACACAAGTCTACTGTTCTGTTATCTGAACACCGTAGCGTCACAAGATAATGTATATACAAGTGTTTTGTACTGATTACACTACATGGTACCAACATCTAAATACAATTTAACATAACAAAAAAATGTAATCTAGTTTAAACGTCCAATTGTAAACACATCTGTTACAAACGGACAAACTTAGCCCTATAGAGAGAACTATTGTGGTTTGCAGAAACTGAAAACCACCCCATGACTTTCAGGTCTCACTTCACCACCGGATCTCAACCCCAGACCTCAACCCCCGGCACGAACAGCAAGATCCTGCCGTGACCAGTGAAGTGTCGATGTCGTGTCCTTTTTAGAAACACTTTGCAACCACAACTCTTATCGAATGGCGGAAAAAGTATAGAGCGAAACGTTGAAGCGGTGTACAAAACAAGCACAAAGAAATATTTATTATCAATCATTTTATTAAATAATTTTCACAAAGCACCCAGTTTGGGTCTTCACTGAAATCTGCCCCCTGACCCCCATTAACCTGAGGCAGTTCTGGTTCTCACCACCATCAGGTTCACCTCTGGCCCAGAAGGGGTTATCCTTCAACAGAACGGTTCCGTCATATCCCCAGACATATTCTCGTCAAAACTCAACATTCTACCCCCTTGATTGGTTGGTCTTTGTGTGTTTTGTATGACAGTGTGTCGAAGTGTTAACATCCACTTTGAGCAAACAGGAAGAGTGTAAACCATGTGCTACTTCTTATCTCTTATTTATTATCTCTTAGCAAGTCTAAGGACTTGCTGAATTCACTGATGTTATCTTAACTTCCTACCACCAAGTTTGGTCCTGAGGTGAAAAGAGAAATATACTAGAGGGCACACAGTAAGCTCCGCCACACCAATAAGTCCTCTCTGCACCAACTTATGGGTCAAGGATCAACTGTACCATTGCTAGATTAGTGGTAATCTAACCACCAATTATTTTTTTCTAATTCTATACATAGCTTATCTTTGTTAGCTTGCTAACAGACAAACAAACATACAGACAAACGAAAACATAACCTCCGTCCCATCTTCTTATAGACCTGTAGCCCGCACCTCGATTGTCAGCAAATGCTTTGAGAGGTTGGTCAAGAACTTTATTTGCTCCGTGTTACCTGCCACGCTGGACCCATGGCAATTTGCATGTCGTCAAAATAGATCCACGGACGACGCAATTGCCATGGCCCTCCACACTGCCCTTTCCTACCTGGAGGGAAGGTAGGAATGTTATGTGCGAATGCTGTTTGTGGACTACAGCTCAGCGTTCAACACGAAAGTTCCTGCCAAGCTCGACACCAAGCTTAGAGGTCTAGGCGTGCTGAGCCCTCTCCTCTACTCCCTCTACACCCACGACTGCATGGCTATCCACAGCTCCAACGTCATCATCATGTTTGCTGACGACACGACAGTGATGGGCCTGATCGCCGGTGACGACGAGACAGCCTACAGGGAGGAGGTCGGATCGCTGGAGCAGTGGTGCCAGGAGAACAGCCTCGCCCTCAACGTCAAGAAGACCAAGGAGCTGATCGTGGACTTCAGGAAGCAGAGGGGAGAGCACAGCCCTATCTCCATCGACGGTGTTGCAGTAGAGAGGGTCAGCAGCTTCAAGTTCCTCGGTGTGCACATCTCCGAGGACCTCACATGGTCCACGCACACCACACACGTGGTGAAAAGGGCCCAACAACGCCTGTATTTCCTCAGGCGTCTGAAGAAATTCAGCATTGGCCCCCGCATCCTGAGAACATTCTATAACGGCACCATCGAGAGTGTTCTTACAGGGTGTATCACCGCCTGGTACGGGAACTGCACCGCACTTGAGCGCAGAGCGCTTCAAAGGGTGGTGCGGACGGCCCAGTATATCGTTGGAGGTGAGCTCCCCTCCCTCCTGGATATATACAATCAGTGGTACGTGGCCAAGGCCAAACGAATCATAAAAGACATTGCCCACCCCAGCCACGAACTGTACTCACTGTTACCGTCAGGCAGGCGATACCGCAGTATCAAGTGCCGTACAAATAGGCTTAGAGATAGCTTCCACAGTCAGGCCATCAGGCTGCTGAACAAGGGCATATAACAATGTATATTTTATTACATTGATTTATATACACATATTGCTATTTTCTGTGCCGATATTTTGCATTTTATAAATTGCATTTTTATTTTTATTCTTTAACTTTATTCTATTTTTATTCTATTTGTATCTATTTTTATAACTGCTGTCTGTCGTCGGGTATTGCACATAAGATTTTCACACCACTGCTTTATACTTGTGTAAACTGTGAAGTGACAATAAACTTGACTTGACTTGACTTGACTTGATACCTACAAGCCTATTCAGATACCAGAACGCAAGTCTACTGTTCTGCTATCTGAACACCGTACCGTTAAGATACAAAGTTACAAGATAATGTATATACTATATTTGTAGTGAATACACTACATGGTACCAAAGTCTTAATACAATTTAACATACAAAAAACTACAACAATCTAGTGTCCTTTTAAATACATTCGTTAAAAATGTAATCTACATTTTTTGAAGGGTGATCGAGAAAGAGATAACAAGTGTGGTTTGCAGCAACTGAAAACCACCCCATGCCTTTCAGGACTCACTTCAGCACTGGATCTCAACCCCCAGACCTCAACCCCCGACATGAACAGCAACTGTGGAAACACTGAAAAAAAGGCAACAAGAACAGCATATGATCAGATCCTGCCGTGACCAGTGAAGTGTTGGTGATCTCCTTTTTGCCACCACAACTCTTATCGAATGGCAGAAACCAAAAAGTATGGAGCAAAACCGTGAAGCGGTTTAAAAAACAGGCACAAATAAATATTTATTATCAATCATTTTATTAAATTATTTTCACAAAGTGCCCAGGTTTTGTCTTCACAGCTGAAATCCGCCAATTTATTTCTGTTCTGCCCCGTGCCCCCCATAAACCTGAGGCAGTTCTGGTTTTGGCCACCGTCAGGTTCACCTCTGGCCCAGAAGGGGTTATCCACCGACAGAACTGTTCCATCAACCCATCTCCACATCCCCTCACTGGCCTCATCTGTGGCCCCGAGCCAAATTTTCAAGCTCTTCCTGGAAATGAAGTCCATCTCCTCTTTACTGTCCACAACCACCAGATCTGCTCCTTTGGAAACACAGTACTCCCTGCTCTCCTTCCAGGATCTCCTCACATAGTTAAAAAAGTAACATTTGCAACCAAATTTGTCCCAACACTTGGACAGCTTTGTTGGCAAAGCAGTTTGTCTCGCTCTTCTGTCAAATTCTTCAGCCTTTGGAGAACTTGCTCCATGTCTCTGTCCATGCGTACAGTCTGTACTGCCAACCCAATCAGTCTAGCCAGCAGGACAACAGACAGCAGTCCCAGAACCACCACCACAGCCCTGGTCACATACCCAGGAGGGCTCACGTTGTCTGGCCGCCGACTTCCTTCTGTTCTCAGAGACATGGATGACTCTTCTGTCCCCACATAGTCTTGCTGTGGATCTCTGAGGCTCTCAACAGTAGCATAGATGTCCACTATCCTCTCCTCCTTCTCTCCTTGTGTATTCCTGGCCTCGGTCATCATGTTGGGCCTGGCGTGAATTTCCCCAGGCATATTCTGGTCAAAACTTATTCCACAGAGTTTCGCTAAACGTCCTACCCTGATGTTTGGTTAGCCTTGTGTGTGTTGTGTACGAGAGCATGTCAAAGTGTTAACATCCACTTTGACCAAACAGGAAGTATTTTAACCAGCTGCGACTTTCTTCTTACAGAGACACGTCACTTAGATTCATAACAGTGAGGTTCACATTGTTCTACCTCCATCAAAGGACCAATACATACATTCAGACATTGCTGAAGTTGCATTACATATTGTTGCCATAAGTTTATACCAAAATGTTAAAGTTAAAACAAAGAGAGGATTTAAAATATAGTTTCATATACAATGTGATTAGTGTGTGATGTTGTACATTGTTTTGTAACAATGATTACAATTTTAAAAATGCCAAGTGAGATTTGCAGCAAGATAATAGTTCAGGGCAGAAACTGCAATTTAAAGGACTGAAACTGAAAAAGATAAATGGATTGGTGATATAAATGTTTTCTTCATCAGTCCCAAAGTAAATAAAACATCAGTTCAATGTCTGTTTAAGGAGCCCAATTCCAAACAAAAACTGATTCTGTATATGTGCGTATGAATATATGTACACATCTATGAAGATACAGAACAATGTTGCAGTACTTAAGGAGTGTACATTCAAAAACACAATACTAAGCTTCTAGCATTTTTTAAGTAAAAAAAACACAAAACAATTTGACCACTTGGGGTCGGACTTGTACAGCATGTGAATCAGGCTGTTGAACAAGCCTTTTCAAATACTAGAACACAAGTCTACTGTTATTCTATCTGAACACCGTAGCGTTACAAGATAATGTATCTACAACTGTTATTTAGTAATTACACTACATTGTACCAAAGTCAAAATACAATTGAACATAATAAACAACAACAATCCACAAATCCAGATGTGCTAAGCTTATATCTTCATGCCCAAGAAGACCTTGAGGCTGTTATCGCTGCCCTGGGACCCCATATGGACCCCGAGGTTGGGGACCACTGCCCTAGAGTAACCCTGCCCTCCCACATATGTATTAATATACACATGTCTTTATTAATCTGTTATTGTGTTGTTCAGTTGAGGCTGACCTGGATGCCGTATGTGATGCCTGCCTTCCCTACCTGAGCTGTAGACAACCAATAAACCTTCAGGAGGCTTGTCTAAGGTAGCTACAGTTAGCATATTCACTCTATATGAACAACAAAGAGATTCATATATTCAACCATATTAAAATCTTAATGCCAAGTGGAAAGGTGGCTCTGTTGACCCCTCCTGTGTGACGTTCCACATATG
The DNA here is from genome assembly GCA_027704905.1 of Muraenolepis orangiensis. NCBI lineage: Eukaryota > Metazoa > Chordata > Actinopteri > Gadiformes > Muraenolepididae > Muraenolepis > Muraenolepis orangiensis. The sequence goes on along the minus strand of CM051013.1, from coordinate 10,575,345 downwards.
GTCCAATAGTGGGCGCTGTTATCCTGTGTCCTGTGTGGGGTTTCTTCTTCTCTTTCCAGATAGACCACCAGGTGTACCCAATGTTTTTAATTGTCCTGGAGACAATAAGATCAGCCCAGGGTCATGGATCTTTCTCTTTGTTCTCGTCGACCAGCAGCCATTGTAGTTGTGGTTATCATTTTCTCTAAACATGATTGCAATCCAACCTTTTCTGTAATATAACCTTCTTTCTTCATTAAATATACTATTAATGATAATCATGTGTGGTCTCCCTCTTTGGTCTGATCTGGTCCAGGGGGTAGTAACCATTGGTGTTCGACCCTCTCTGCCTGTGGTGGGTGTGGCAGTCATCTTAGGGAATAACCTGGCTGGAGGAAGAGTGTGGAGTGATGTGCCCCCACCTCTGGTTGTTAGTTCTGGGTCAACACTGCCAACAGGACCAGACATTAGTGGGAAGGAGTTTCCTGAGGTTTTTACTGCCTGTGCCATGACTCGTGCTATGAGTTGCATGGACCCTAAAACTGATGATGGAAAAGAGTCTGATAAGTTCACTCCTGACAATTCTGTTTTTCAGTTTCCTGATCTGCCGCCTTCTTTGTCTCGGAGTGAGGTGATCTTAGCCCAACAGGAGGATCCTGAGCTGAAGCTGCTGCTCAGTGGGATTCAGCCTAAGGATGAGCTGGAGAGCTCTGCAAGTGGTTATTTTCTCCTGGAGGATGTGTTGGTTCGTAAATGGCTTCCTCATAACGATTGTTCTGTGAGTGACCCAGTTTTTCAAGTTGTGGTACCTACTAGGTTTAGGAATGTGGTGTTGGAGACAGCGCATGATGACGTGGCTGGGCATATGGGAGTTAGAAAGACTTGTGATAGAGTACTACGGTATTTATTTTGGCCTCGGTTGAAGAGGGATGTTTCTAAGTTTATAAGGACCTGTCATACCTGTCAACTGATGGGAAAACCTAATCAGACTATTAAACCTGTGCCTCTTTATCCTATTCCAGCTGTGAGTGAACCATTTGAGGTGAAGCCGGTGGTGTTGACCACAGTGAATGGGGTATCTCCATCTCCATCCACTCCTGTGGTGGCAGCAGGGTGGGAGGAGGATGTGAGTGGGCCTGGAGACGGTGTTTTGCGTCCTCGGCTCAAGAATTCTGAGATGTTGGCTGATGTATCAGTTCTGTTTGGTCATTTGACTGAGAGAAACTGTAGAGAGTTAGAGGGGTTGCTTGTTGCATTTCCCTCATTGTTTTTGGATACCCCTTCTTGTACCCACTTAGTGCAGCACGACCTAGACGTTGGGGAGGCGAAGCCGATTCGTCAGCGGTTCTATCGAGTCCCTCTGGAGAAGCGCCGCCACATGGATACTGAGGTTCAGTATTTATTAGAGAACGGGCTGGCTGTTCCTTCAAACTCCAGTTGGGCATCACCGTGTTTGTTGGTAGGAAAACCAGACATGACAGATAGGTTCTGCACAGACTATCAAAAAGTTAATAATGTGACTAAACCTGACTCATTTCCCTTTAAACCAGGAATTGCTGGAGGGTGGGCAGGTTGTGGGGGAGGTTGAGTTGGTCTGACCGTATGGTGGAGATCCCCAGTTCCTCTGGCCGGATGGTAGTATTCCCACAATCATTATAATTTGTATTTTTGATTATTAGTTGTGCGGAAAAATTGGGGACAGATTTTTACAGAGACCTTTTTGGTAGGCCTCTGTTTTAAGGGGGGGGATGTGACGTTCCACATATGGTCCAATAGTGGGCGCTGTTATCCTGTGTCCTGTGTGGGGTTTCTTCTTCTCTTTCCAGATAGACCACCAGGTGTACCCAATGTTGTTAATTGTCCTGGAGACTATAAGATCAGCCCAGGGTCATGGATCTTTCTCTTTGTTCTCGTCGACCAGCAGCCATTGTAGTTGTGGTTATCATTTTCTCTAAACATGATTGCAATCCAACCTTTTCTGTAATATAACCTTCTTTCTTCATTAAATATACTATTAATGATAATCATGTGTGGTCTCCCTCTTTGTTGCATTGCCAAGAGCCAGGCAAGCGTAACACTTCCTTCTCCCGGCTAGCGTGTTCCGCCACCTGATCCAGGTGGACCCGGACGCCTTCTGGCTGACGCTGAGCCAGCTGCACTGTCCCTCCCCGTACGCCCCACCCCATCCACACCTTCAGCCACTCCAGCTGGGCAGGACGGGCCTCACCAGGGACCAGTACACACACAACCTGGACCGACTGCTGAGGGATGCGTTCGGGTCCCTGGTTCCCAGACCCCCGAGTCTCTTGGGTGATGGATGACCAATCGGATGAAGCCAAATGTGGACACATGGTGTGCCGTTCCGTCAGGTAGTCAGATTACTGACTGGTGTTGTGGAACTGCTGTAGTTTCATAAACACATAACAAACTGTTGCTTTTGAATCCACTTGCGCAATGGACCCAATGTAATTTTTGTAATTTTTTGCAATAAACATGAAAATATGAACATAAATATGTATATATATCAGTCGCTCCAACATTTTCTGTGTTCTGATACCTGGATATCACTAATGTGTTTCCACAACTTTACCAACTATGGTACAATCTGCGTAAATGAGATAAGGCATAAAGTGACTCCTCCGTGACGTCCGCCTGGCTGGGGGGGGGGGGGGGGGTGTGGTGGTCTACAGCAGGGGTTCCCAAAGTGGGGGTCGCGGGACCCCGAGGGGGGGGGGGTCACGATTATTATTATTATTTTTTATTTATTTATCATTTGTATTATTATTATATTAATAATGTGAGTGACAAATAAAGGAATTCTGATTCCCACTGATTCACGACAGTACCATCATTGAAAAAAAGCCACACACGATGTTCGTGATCGCGATTACCCCCCCACCCCGTCGGACGGTGATTGTGTGGGTGTGTGTGTGTGTGTGTGTGGGGGGGGGGGGGGGGGGGGGTCGTGGGCTGAAAAGTTGGGGAACCCCTGGTCTACAGAAGGTCCAGTTGTGATAGACACGCTTCGCCACTGGTATATATACATCAGTGGTGAAGCGTCAGGGCCTTCAAGGTATTCAGAGAAGACCCTGGAACTCTCAGATGAAACCAAAGAATCGAATTAATTGTATTAATAAAATGTAATACAATTTAATAACATTTAAGAAAATTTAAATAAAATGAATAAATGAGAATCGTATCTGTGTTATAATACAGTGTTACGTTGATTTGTTTGTCTTTCTCGGTCCATGCACGACGCATTTGAGTGGTTTTGTGTTGGAAAAACAATGCAACCAATCAGATATTTTTCTGGGTTGCTGGGAAGAATATCCAACGTAAATCAACCAAAGTATTCCCGCTGACATTGGCCCTTAGACGGAATGATAGCGTACGTTTGGATTGACAATTTGATCAACCAATCATATCGTGATTTGTAGCCAATGGGCGTATTCTTTCAGATTTCCCCGGCAGCTCAATATGGAGCTAGAGGGTGCAAGGTGGTGGCTGGCGCGAGAGTGGATCTAGCGTAATGTTACGTTTTCTACGTTGTTTTTTTTACGCCAAAATGGCAACAGGTGAAGATGATGTCGTGGCGGAATTATTGTGTGAACCATTTTCAAGACGACCATTTAATGTTAAAATGGACATTATTAAAAAAGGCCGTCCAACACCTGACAATCTGGAGCTGACTCAAGTAGTTAAAGCAGGCTATGTTCGCCATTTTCAGAGTAGCAACTGGGAACGATACCCGTGGCTAACGGGCTCTACTAGCCACAAGAGGCTCTACTGATGGGAGTGTTGCTGTTTGGGACCGACAAGAGAGCAGGGAATTGGAACTTATTTTGGATCTGAAAAGCGATCATCTTTATGACCTGATGGTGGTCGAACCATTCATCCAGAAGGACAGGAGAATGGATTTGGTCTTTAAGTGAACATCATTGGTGAGTGAGACTCATTTGTCTTTGCTGGTTTTGTCTCTGTGTTGCGTCTCGTTGAGCTGGTTGTTGCATTTTGTTTCCACACACTTGTTGACTGATTAGTTAATGGCTGTCTTGGGTTTGTTAAGCATTGTTGTGCATTTGAATTGAGAGTTTTGACTTGATCTTTCTTTGCATCGCTTAACGTGAAAAGACTTAACGTAACTAAGAGTTACAAAACCACGATCAATAATCACCTAATTTGCATATGTTTTGTCATTAGCACTTTCACCTTTTCACTTTCATTTTGACAGGTGAAAGTGCTAATGACAAGACATATGCCAGAGACATTTGGTGATTATTGATCGCTATTTTGGAACTTAAAGTTCCAAAGTTACGTTCAGCCTTTTCACGTGAAGCGTGTTAGACCGTCCCTTTAACCGATAGCCTGTGTTAGACCGTCCCTTTAACCGATAGCCTGTGTGTGGTGGTCTGTGTTGGTCTGTTACGTCACTACATGGACACTGCTTTACAACTATGGTCCACTTGGGAATTGGCTGCGACAATCTGATCTTCCTAAATGAGATAAGGCATAAAGTGACTCCTCAGTGACGTCCGTCTGACTAGAACAACTGAATTTTCGAATGGTGGTGGTGATGGGGGGGGGGGGTGGTCTACAGCAGGGGTTCCCAAAGTGGGGGTCGCGGGACCCCGAGGGGGGGGGGGGGGGGGGTCGCGAGATGATTTCAGAATCCTCTTGATGTGACCATGAGGTTTTTATTGTTAATAATAACGTGTGCATAGATATTTTTATATATGTACGGGTGACGAATAAAGGAATTGGACTTCACGATGTTCTCGATGGTGAAGCTCTGTGCACACGTTGTTTTTAATGTTTCAGTCCCTCCGGTGATAGTGGGGGGGGGGGGGTCTGTTATGTTGGGGGTCGCGGGCTGAAAAGTTGTGGAACCCCTGGTCTACAGAAGGCCCAGTTGTGATAGACACGCTTCGCCACTGATATACATATATGTGTATATAAAATTGTGAAAGACACCTCTCAACCCACCATGGACTGTTTTCCCTCCTCCCCTCCGGGAGGCGCTATAGAAACTTTTGTTCCAAGTCAAGCAGGCGTAGGAACAGCTTCTTCCCCTCAGCTGTCCTCTCTCTGAACGCTGTACCACGACGCTGTACCCCGCTGCCGCCCCGCTTTGCCCCCCCCCCCAATACACAAAGGACTCAACCTCCTTAATTGACTCCATCCAGTGTGACTGGAGTGTTATCAGCGGTGTTGAACTTCATGAGTTCAGTTTTCCTCTTGTTGATCTTAAGCCCTGATCCGGCTGATGTTGTAGTCAGGTGAGTGGTTTTATCTTGCATCTGGTTGCAGTTGTGCGAGAGGAGCGCCAGGTTGTCAGCATAGTCGAGGTCCTCCAGCTGTATCCAGAGTCTCCACTGTATTCCGTTTTCTCTTCCTGCTGTAGTGGTCTTCATAATCCAGCCAATCACAAGGAGAAAAAGGAAAGGCAACAGTAGACACCCTTGAGGCTCTCCAGTCTTTTTTAGTCTTTTAATTGTTGGAACACTGGATTAGGGAGATGAGCTTCTCGGGTATTCCAAACTGCCTCAGCAGCTTCCACAGTTCCCATTCCAGGGACAGCTCCACTAAGATGCGCAGGGGGGCAATCTGATCGGTGCAGTATCTGTACCTGCCAAAAACCTGCCTGCTGATCTCTGAACTTGGTGTCAACTGCCTCTATATCAGCTGTGAACTATGAACAAAATAGGATCCAGGACTACAAAGAATTGCCTGGGTGTATCGATCGAAAGCCACGGTACCAATCCAGCAATGTTTTGCCAACAATTTTCCCATCCCACCCACCCAACTATACAACTCTTTATCTATGCGCTGCTGAATTTCTTAGTCGCATTGCAAGTTATCATGGTTTCACACAAGCGTTTTGGTATACAGACACATACATACTTTATGACAGCTTTGGGCCTACAAAACTCTGTCTACGTCTTGGCGTTCTTAGATATTGAATAGGCGTAAAGTTTCAGTTGTGAGCTTGAATCAGGAAAAGCTTTTGCAGAGCATGTACAGTCTTTGGAGAGGAGCATTCAAAACAATGAAACACACTTCTCTAGAAGGGAGTCTTTTGTCTTTCAAACAATTGTTTCTAAGTATACTGCATGAAACAGGCCACAACATCACATTTTAAGAAAATCAATCAAGATATGACATAGAACCAAATGAAGAATCGAACATGCACACATATACTTGGATGACTCGTCTGTCCCCACATAGTCTTGTTGTGGATCTCTTCCAGCGTGTCAAAGTGTTAACATCCACTTTGACCAAACAGGAAGTATTTTTACCAGCTGCTTCTTTCTACCTGTGATTACAAAGACAGATTCATAACTGTGAGGTTCACATTGTTCTACCTCCATCAAAGGACCAACACATACATTCAGACATTGATGAAGTACATTTTCTTGGCATAGGTTTATACCTAAATTAAATGTTAAAGTTAATAACAAGGTTAGATGATTCAAAATATGGTTTCATATACAATGTGTTTAGTGTGTGATGTGGTACAATGTTTTTTAACAATGATTAAAAGAAAAAAAATGCCAAGTGAGATTGGCAGCAAGACAAAAGTTCAATCATTCAATCAATCAATCATTTTATTAAATCATTTTCACAAAGCACCCAGTTTGGGTCTTCACTGAAATCTGCCCCTGACCCCCATTAACCTGAGGCAGTTCTGGTTCTCACCACCGTCAGGTTCACCTCTGGCCCAGAAGGGGTTATCCTTCAACAGAACGGTTCCGTAATATCCCCAGACATATTCTCGTCAAAACTCAACATTCTACCCCCTTTATTGGTTGGTCTTTCTGTGTGTTTTGTATGACAGTGTGTCGAAGTGTTAACATCCACTTTGAGCAAACAGGAAGTGTGTCAACCATGTGCTACTTCTTCTTATTTCTTATCTCTCAGCAAGTCTAAGGACTTGCTGAATTCACTGATGTTATCTTAACTTCCTACCACCAAGTTTGGTCTTGAGGTGAAAAGAGAAATATACTAGAGGGCACACAGTAAGCTCCGCCACACAAATAAGTCCTCTCTGCACCAACTTATGGGTCAAGGATCAACTGTACCATTGCTAGATTAGTGGTAATCTAACCACCACGTTTTTTTTTCAAATTCCATACATAGCTTATCTTTGTTAGCTTGCTAACAGACAAACAAACATATAGACAAACAAGGCGGAAACATAACCTCCGTCCCATCTTCGATGGCGGAGGTAATTACTCATTCAACTTTGTGGACGTGTCCTTTTGTGCAGCCAGTAACACAAGAAGGAAAAACAAAGTGTGGAGTTTTAGAGTAAGTGTTTAGTGTTTTAGAAAATTCATACTGCGGGAGGGAATGGGGAGTAAGCATTCCTTGTTGCATATAGCAAATCAAAAATATTGAATCTTGAATCTAGTGCCTCGTTTTATTGGGATTGGGACAGCTCATGGACATACCGTACATGTCCCCATTATACAAACTTCCTATTAAAGATAGAACACCCTCCATTGAAGCCACATGTCCACACTACAGGAAATAAGCAACAGCAAAACACATGGTTGCTTCTGCTAAACGCCCCCTCTTTGGCGTTTCTGGGCTACTCCAACACATGGGACATATGATTGAATGTACAATTTATTATCGATCTGACAACCCCATACATTAAGAGTGAGAACAAACATTCTAGAGGCATTATGCAATGCTATTTTTTTAAAGTGACAGTACAAATATATAGACACAGTTCCTAAATACAAATATTTAGACACAGTTCCTAAATCAAAATGTTTTAGACACAGTCCCTAGTGCTCATTCTGTGTTTTTCTTCAACAATCATTGTGCACAATAACAGTAGCAGTGTGGATTTTGTATTAGCTGTTAATTACTTACCCTTCACCCCAAGTGGAGCAAAGGCCTAGCATTTAGCATGACGAAAACTGCTCTTGCCTTGCCAATCATGGCAATCATCAGTGCCCCTCTGTCAATTAACCACACTTCCCAGGTACACAAAGAACTCAACCTCATAATTGACTCCATCCAGTGTGACTGGAGTGTTATCAATGGTGTTGAACTTCATGAGTTCATTTTCCTCTTGTTGATCTTAAGCCCTGATCCGGCTGATGTTGTAGTCAGGTGAGTGGTTTTATCTTGCATCTGGTTGCAGTTGTGCGAGAGGAGCGCCAGGTTGTCAGCATAGTCGAGGTCCTCCAGCTGTATCCAGAGTCTCCACTGTATTCCGTTTTCTCTTCCTGCTGTAGTGGTCTTCATAATCCAGCCAATCACAAGGAGAAAAAGGAAAGGCAACAGTAGACACCCTTGAGGCTCTCCAGTCTTTTTTAGTCTTTTAATTGTTGGAACACTGGATTAGGGAGATGAGCTTCTCGGGTATTCCAAACTGCCTCAGCAGCTTCCACAGTTCCCATTCCAGGGACAGCTCCACTAAGATGCGCAGGGGGGCAATCTGATCGGTGCAGTATCTGTACCTGCCAAAAACCTGCCTGCTGATCTCTAAACTTGGTGTCAACTGCCTCTATATCAGCTGTGAACTATGAACAAAATAGGAACCAGGACTACAAAGAATTGCCTGGGTGTATCGATCGAAAGCCACGGTACCAATCCAGCAATGTTTTGCCAACAATTTTCCCATCCCACCCACCCAACTATACAACTCTTTATCTATGCGCTGCTGAATTTCTTAGTCGCATTGCAAGTTATCATGGTTTCACACAAGCGTTTTGGTATACAGACACATACATACTTTATAACAGCTTTGGGCCTACAAAACTCTGTCTACGTCTTGGCGTTCTTAGATATTGAATAGGCTTAAAGTTTCAGTTGTGAGCTTGAATCAGGAAAAGCTTTTGCAGAGCATGTACAGTCTTTGGAGAGGAGCATTCAAAACAATGAAACACACTTCTCTAGAAGGGAGTCTTTTGTCTTTCAAACAATTGTTTCTAAGTATACTGCATGAAACAGGCCACAACATCAATTTTAAGAAAATCAATCAAGATATGACATAGAACCAAATGAAGAATCGAACATGCACACATATACTTGGATGACTCGTCTGTCCCCACATAGTCTTGTTGTGGATCTCTTCCAGCGTGTCAAAGTGTTAACATCCACTTTGACCAAACAGGAAGTATTTTTACCAGCTGCTTCTTTCTACTTGTGATTACAAAGACAGATTCATAACTGTGAGGTTCACGTTGTTCTACCTCCATCAAAGGACCAATACATACATTCAGACATTGCTGAATTACGAATTACGAATTACGAAATTGTGTTATTCATCTTGTTAAAATGAATACTTGTGAACTACTGTATTTTTATGTTTACGTACCCCAGTGTTATGCTATTGTCTGCTTCAACTAATGTACCCCTTGTAAGTCGCTTTGGATAAAAGCGTCTGCTAAATGCCCTAAATGTAAATGTAAGTACATTTTCTTGGCATAGGTTTATACCTAAATTAAATGTTAAAGTTAATAACAAGGTTAGATGATTCAAAATATGGTTTCATATACAATGTGTTTAGTGTGTGATGTTGTACAATGTTTTTTAACAATGTTTAAAAGAAAAAAATGCCAAGTGAGATTGGCAGCAAGACAAAAGTTCAGGGCAGACTGCAATTTAAAGGACTGAAACTGAAGAAGAAAAATGGATTGAAGATAGAAATGTTTTCTTCATCAGTCCCAAAGTAAATAAAACATCAGTTCAATGTCTGTTTTAGGAGCCCAAGTCCAAATAAAAATGTACTCTGTATATGTGCATATGAATTTCTGTACACATCTATGAAGATAAAGAAAAATGTTGCAGAACTTAAGGAGTGTATAGTTGTACACAAGTGAAAAAAAACACAAAACTGTTTGACCACTTGGGGTCGGACTTGTACAGTATGTAAATCAGGCTGTTGGAGCCGTTCAATCACAGTCACAAGTAGAGTCCTACAAGCCTATTCAGATACCAGAACACAAGTCTACTGTTCTGTTATCTGAACACCGTACCGTTCACAAGATAATGTATATACTATATTTGTAGTGAATACACTACATGGTACCAAAGTCTTAATACAATTTAACATACAAAAAACTACAACAATCTAGTGTCCTTTTAAATACATCCGTTAAAAATGGAATCTGCATTTTTTGAAGGGTGATCGAGAAAGAGATAACAAGTGTGGTTTGCAGCAACTGAAAACCACCCCATGACTTTCAGGACTCACTTCAGCACTGGATCTCAACCCCCAGACCTCAACCCCCGGCATGACAGCAACTGTGGAAACACTGAAAAAAAGGCAACAAGAACAGCATATGATCAGATCCTGCCGTGACCAGTGAAGTGTTGGTGATCTCCTTTTTAAAAACACTTTGCCACCACAACTCTTATCGAATGGCAGAAACCAAAAAGTATGGAGCAAAACCGTGAAGCGGTGTAAAAAACAGGCACAAATAAATATTTATTATCAATCATTTTATTAAATTATTTTCACAAAGTGCCCAGTTTTGGTCTTCACAGCTGAAATCCGCCAATTTATTTCTGTTCTGCCCCGTGCCCCCCATTAACCTGAGGCAGTTCTGGTTTTGGCCACCGTCAGGTTCACCTCTGGCCCAGAAGGGGTTATCCACCGACAGAACTGTTCCATCAACCCATCTCCACATCCCCTCACTGGCCTCATCTGTGGCCCCGAGCCAAATTTTCAAGCTCTTCCTGGAAATGAAGTCCATCTCCTCTTTACTGTCCACAACCACCAGATCTGCTCCTTTGGAAACACAGTACTCCCTGCTCTCCTTCCAGGATCTCCTCACATAGTTAAAAAAGTAACATTTGCAACCAAATTTGTCCCAACACTTGGACAGCTTTGTTGGCAAAGCAGTGTGTCTCGCTCTTCTGTCAAATTCTTCAGCCTTTGGAGAACTTGCTCCATGTCTCTGTCCATGCGTACAGTCTGTACTGCCAACCCAATCAGTCTAGCCAGCAGGACAACAGACAGCATTCCCAGAACCACCACCACAGCCCTGGTCACATACCCAGGAGGGCTCACGTTGTCTGGCCGCCGACTTCCTTCTGTTCTCAGAGACATGGATGACTCTTCTGTCCCCACATAGTCTTGCTGTGGATCTCTGAGGCTCTCAACAGTAGCATAGATGTCCACTATCCTCTCCTCCTTCTCTCCTTGTGTATTCCTGGCCTCGGTCATCATGTTGGGCCTGGCGTGAATTTCCCCAGGCATATTCTGGTCAAAACTGATTCCACAGAGTTTCGCTAAACGTCCTACCCTGATGTTTGGTTGGCCTTGTGTGTGTTGTGTACGAGAGCATGTCAAAGTGTTAACATCCACTTTGACCAAACAGGAAGTATTTTAACCAGCTGCGACTTTCTTCTTACAGAGACACGTCACTTAGATTCATAACAGTGAGGTTCACATTGTTCTACCTCCATCAAAGGACCAATACATACATTCAGACATTGCTGAAGTTGCATTACATATTGTTGCCATAAGTTTATACCAAAATGTTAAAGTTAAAACAAAGAGAGGATTTAAAATATAGTTTCATATACAATGTGATTAGTGTGTGATGTTGTACATTGTTTTGTAACAATGATTACAATTTTAAAAATGCCAAGTGAGATTTGCAGCAAGATAATAGTTCAGGGCAGAAACTGCAATTGAAAGGACTGAAACTGAAAAAGATAAATGGATTGGTGATATAAATGTTTTCTTCATCAGTCCCAAAGTCAATAAAACATCAGTTCAATGTCTGTTTAAGGAGCCCAATTACAAACAAAAACTGATTCTGTATATGTGCGTATGAATATATGTACACATCTATGAAGACACAGAACAATGTTGCAGTACTTAAGGAGTGTACATTCAAAAACACAATACTAAGCTTCTAGCATTTTTTAAGTAAAAAAAACACAAAACAATTTGACCACTTGGGGTCGGACTTGTACAGCATGCGAATCAGGCTGTTGAACAAGCCTTTTCAGATACTAGAACACAAGTCTACTGTTATTCTATCTGAACACCGTAGCGTTACAAGATAATGTATCTACAACTGTTATTTAGTAATTACACTACATTGTACCAAAGTCAAAATACAATTGAACATAATAAACAACAACAATCCACAAATCCAGATGTGCTAAGCTTATATCTTCATGCCCAAGAAGACCTTGAGGCTGTTATCGCTGCCCAAGGTGCCTGAGATCTCCTGGGACCCCATATGGACCCCGAGGTTGGGGACCACTGCCCTAGAGTAACCCTGCCCTCCCACATATGTATTAATATACACATGTCTTTATTAATCTGTTATTGTGTTGTTCAGGTGAGGCTGACCTGGATGCCGTATGTGATGCCTGCCTTCCCTACCTGAGCTGTAGACAACCAATCAACCTTCAGGAAGCGTGTCTAAGGTAGCTACAGTTAGCATATTCACTCTATATGAACAACGAAGAGATTCATATATTCAACCATATAAAATCTTAATGCCAAGTGGAAAGGTGGCTCTGTTGACCCCTCCCCTACCCTTCCTTCTCCCGGCTAGCGTGTTCCGCCACCTGATCCAGGTGGACCCGGACGCCTTCTGGCTGACGCTGAGCCAGCTGCACTGTCCCTCCCCGTACGCCCCACCCCATCCACACCTTCAGCCACTCCAGCTGGGCAGGACGGGCCTCACCAGGGACCAGTACACACACAACCTGGACCGACTGCTGAGGGATGCGTTCGGGTCCCTGGTTCCCAGACCCCCGGGTCTCTTGGGTGATGGATGACCAATCGGATGAAACCAAATGTGGACACATGGTGTGCCGTTCCGTCAGGTAGTCAGATTACTGACTGGTGTTGTGGAACTGCTGTAGTTTCATAAACACATAACAAACTGTTGCTTTTGAATCCACTTGCGCAATGGACCCAATGTAATTTTTGTAATTTTTTGCAATAAACTAAATATGAACATAAATATGTATATATATCAGTAGCTCCAACATTTTTTGTGTTCTGATACCTGGATATCACTAATGTGTTTCCACGTGTGTACACCACAATATCCTATTTGTACTTAGACATGAGACGAATAGCTGGACCTTTTTCACTGTTTTGAGGAGAACAACCACAAGAACTTTTGTTTTACGATTTAATTTAAAAAAACTAAAAAGATTTTGTAAATATTGTTTTATATACTATATAGTAATGACCGAAAGGACGAGATCGCGAATACAAGCGGCCGAAATGAGTTTCCTCAGGAGGGTGGCTGGTATCTCCCTGAGGGATAGGGTGAGAAGCTCAGTCACTCGTGAGAGACTCGGAGTAGAGCCGCTGCTCCTTCGCGTAGAAAGGAGCCAGTTGAGGTGGTTCGGGCATCTAGTAAGGATGCTTCCTGGTCGCCTCCCGAGGGAGGTTTTCCAGGCACATCCAACTGGGAAGAGACCACGGGGCAGACCAAGGTACAGGTGGGGTGATTACATCTCCACACTGGCCTGGGAACGCCTCGGGATCCCCCAGTCAGAGCTAGTCGATGTTGCCAGGGAGAGGGAAGTTTGGAGTCCCCTGCTGGAGCTGCTGCCTCCGCGACCCGATTTCGGATAAGCGGGAGAAGATGGATGGATGGATGGATGGGATGGGATGGATGTTTTATATACAATGTATTATTGATTTCACAAATCAGAGAGTGAAAGAGTAGGAACAAACAAAACATTCAAACAGATTTATATGACAATGATTGACAATGACAATGTTTTTTACCAACAACAAAAAAGTGACATTATGGAAACATGAACAATTCAAGGCAAACACTGCAATTCAAAATATTACAGATGAAACATTTATTGATTGGCATACATGATCAGTCCAAACAATACATTTAGTATCAGTTCAATGTTCAAGTCCATACAACATCAAAATACAAGCAAAACATATTACTCAAAGAGTTGCACTATACCAACGCTTGAAGAGAACGAACTATTGATCTCTGATCAGATGAGCTGGGCCTAGCAAGGCCCCTGACTCCACCCTGGAACTGGTGGATGCTTAAGAGTCACTACTTCCACATAGAAAACACTAGTCTAGACCCAGGCTAACCACTACGCACACACACACGCACGTGACGAATGGTGCTCGATGCTGACTTCCTAAGGGGAAGTCAAAATCAAGCCCCATATATACATATATACATATATATATACATATACATGTACATATATACATATATACATATACATGTATATATACATACACATATATGTATATATACATATATGTGTATATCAAATTGTGAAAGACACCTCTCACCCCAACCATGGACTGTTTTCCCTCCTCCCCTCCGGGAGGCGCTATAGAAACTTTTGTTCCAAGTCAAGCAGGCGTAGGAACAGCTTCTTCCCCTCAGCTGTCCTCTCTCTGAACGCTGTACCACGACGCTGTACCCCGCTGCCGCCCCGCTTTGCCCCCCGCCCCAATACACAAAGGACTCAACCTCCTTAATTGACTCCATCCAGTGTGACTGGAGTGTTATCAGCGGTGTTGAACTTCATGAGTTCAGTTTTCCTCTTGTTGATCTTAAGCCCTGATCCGGCTGATGTTGTAGTCAGGTGAGTGGTTTTATCTTGCATCTGGTTGCAGTTGTGCGAGAGGAGCGCCAGGTTGTCAGCATAGTCGAGGTCCTCCAGCTGTATCCAGAGTCTCCACTGTATTCCGTTTTCTCTTCCTGCTGTAGTGGTCTTCATAATCCAGCCAATCACAAGGAGAAAAAGGAAAGGCAACAGTAGACACCCTTGAGGCTCTCCAGTCTTTTTTAGTCTTTTAATTGTTGGAACACTGGATTAGGGAGATGAGCTTCTCGGGTATTCCAAACTGCCTCAGCAGCTTCCACAGTTCCCATTCCAGGGACAGCTCCACTAAGATGCGCAGGGGGGCAATCTGATCGGTGCAGTATCTGTACCTGCCAAAAACCTGCCTGCTGATCTCTGAACTTGGTGTCAACTGCCTCTATATCAGCTGTGAACTATGAACAAAATAGGAACCAGGACTACAAAGAATTGCCTGGTGTATCGATCGAAAGCCACGGTACCAATCCAGCAATGTTTTGCCAACAATTTTCCCATCCCACCCACCCAACTATACAACTCTTTATCTATGCGCTGCTGAATTTCTTAGTCGCATTGCAAGTTATCATGGTTTCACACAAGCGTTTTGGTATACAGACACATACATACTTTATGACAGCTTTGGGCCTACAAAACTCTGTCTACGTCTTGGCGTTCTTAGATATTGAATAGGCGTAAAGTTTCAGTTGTGAGCTTGAATCAGGAAAAGCTTTTGCAGAGCATGTACAGTCTTTGGAGAGGAGCATTCAAAACAATGAAACACACTTCTCTAGAAGGGAGTCATTTGTCTTTCAAACAATTGTATACTGCATGAAACACAATTTTCAAGTTTTCATCAAATTTCAAGATATGACATAGAACCAAATGAAGAATCGAACATGCACACATATACTTGGATGACTCGTCTGTCCCCACATAGTCTTGTTGTGGATCTCTTCCAGCGTGTCAAAGTGTTAACATCCACTTTGACCAAACAGGAAGTCTTTTTACCAGCTGCTTCTTTCTACTGTGAGGTTCACGTTGTTCTACCTCCATCAAAGGACCAATACATACATTCAGACATTGCTGAAGTACATTTTCTTGGCATAGGTTTATACCTAAATTAAATGTTAAAGTTAATAACAAGGTTAGATGATTCAAAATATGGTTTCATATACAATGTGTTTAGTGTGTGATGTGGTACAATGTTTTTTAACAATGATTAAAAGAAAATAAATGCCAAGTGAGATTGGCAGCAAGACAAAAGTTCAATCATTCAATCAATCAATCATTTTATTAAATCATTTTCACAAAACACCCAGTTTGGGTCTTCACTGAAATCTGCCCCCTGACCCCCATTAACCTGAGGCAGTTCTGGTTCTCACCACCGTCAGGTTCACCTCTGGCCCAGAAGGGGTTATCCTTCAACAGAACGGTTCCGTAATATCCCCAGACATATTCTCGTCAAAACTCAACATTCTACCCCCTTTATTGGTTGGTCTTTCTGTGTGTTTTGTATGACAGTGTGTCGAAGTGTTAACATCCACTTTGAGCAAACAGGAAGAGTGTAAACCATGTGCTACTTCTTCTTATTTCTTATCTCTCAGCAAGTCTAAGGACTTGCTGAATTCACTGATGTTATCTTAACTTCCTACCACCAAGTTTGGTCTTGAGGTGAAAAGAGAAATATACTAGAGGGCACACAGTAAGCTCCGCCACACAAATAAGTCCTCTCTGCACCAACTTATGGGTCAAGGATCAACTGTACCATTGCTAGATTAGTGGTAATCTAACCACCACGTTTTTTTTTCAAATTCCATACATAGCTTATCTTTGTTAGCTTGCTAACAGACAAACAAACATATAGACAAACAAGGCGGAAACATAACCTCCGTCCCATCTTCGATGGCGGAGGTAATTACTCATTCAACTTTGTGGACGTGTCCTTTTGTGCAGCCAGTAACACAAGAAGGAAAAACAAAGTGTGGAGTTTTAGAGTAAGTGTTTAGTGTTTTAGAAAATTCATACTGCGGGAGGGAATGGGGAGTAAGCATTCCTTGTTGCATATAGCAAATCAAAAATATTGAATCTTGAATCTAGTGCTCGTTTATTGGGATTGGGACAGCTCATGGACATACCGTACATGTCCCCATTATACAAACTTCCTATTAAAGATAGAACACCCTCCATTGAAGCCACATGTCCACACTACAGGAAATAAGCAACAGCAAAACACATGGTTGCTTCTGCTAAACGCCCCCTCTTTGGCGTTTCTGGGCTACTCCAACACATGGGACATATGATTGAATGTACAATTTATTATCGATCTGACAACCCCATACATTAAGAGTGAGAACAAACATTCTAGAGGCATTATGCAATGCTATTTTTTTAAAGTGACAGTACAAATATATAGACACAGTTCCTAAATACAAATATTTAGACACAGTTCCTAAATCAAAATGTTTTAGACACAGTCCCTAGTGCTCATTCTGTGTTTTTCTTCAACAATCATTGTGCACAATAACAGTAGCAGTGTGGATTTTGTATTAGCTGTTAATTACTTACCCTTCACCCCAAGTGGAGCAAAGGCCTAGCATTTAGCATGACGAAAACTGCTCTTGCCTTGCCAATCATGGCAATCATCAGTGCCCCTCTGTCAATTAACCACACTTCCCAGGTACACAAAGAACTCAACCTCATAATTGACTCCATCCAGTGTGACTGGAGTGTTATCAGCGGTGTTGAACTTCATGAGTTCAGTTTCCTCTTGTTGATCTTAAGCCCTGATCCGGCTGATGTTGTAGTCAGGTGAGTGGTTTTATCTTGCATCTGGTTGCAGTTGTGCGAGAGGAGCGCCAGGTTGTCAGCATAGTCGAGGTCCTCCAGCTGTATCCAGAGTCTCCACTGTATTCCGTTTTCTCTTCCTGCTGTAGTGGTGTTCATAATCCAGCCAATCACAAGGAGAAAAAGGAAAGGCAACAGTAGACACCCTTGAGGCTCTCCAGTCTTTTTTAGTCTTTTAATTGTTGGAACACTGGATTAGGGAGATGAGCTTCTCGGGTATTCCAAACTGCCTCAGCAGCTTCCACAATTCCCATTCCAGGGACAGCTCCACTAAGATGCGCAGGGGGGCAATCTGATCGGTGCAGTATCTGTACCTGCCAAAAACCTGCCTGCTGATCTCTAAACTTGGTGTCAACTGCCTCTATATCAGCTGTGGATATGAACAAAATAGGAACCAGGACTACAAAGAATTGCCTGGGTGTATCGATCGAAAGCCACGGTACCAATCCAGCAATGTTTTGCCAACAATTTTCCCATCCCACCCACCCAACTATACAACTCTTTATCTATGCGCTGCTGAATTTCTTAGTCGCATTGCAAGTTATCATGGTTTCACACAAGCGTTTTGGTATACAGACACATACATACTTTATAACAGCTTTGGGCCTACAAAACTCTGTCTAGTCTTGGCGTTCTTAGATATTGAATAGGCGTAAAGTTTCAGTTGTGAGCTTGAATCAGGAAAAGCTTTTGCAGAGCATGTACAGTCTTTGGAGAGGAGCATTCAAAACAATGAAACACACTTCTCTAGAAGGGAGTCTTTTGTCTTTCAAACAATTGTTTCTAAGTATACTGCATGAAACAGGCCACAACATCACATTTTAAGAAATCAATCAGATATGACATAGAACCAAATGAAGAATCGAACATGCACACATATACTTGGATGACTCGTCTGTCCCCACATAGTCTTGTTGTGGATCTCTTCCAGCGTGTCAAAGTGTTAACATCCACTTTGACCAAACAGGAAGTATTTTTACCAGCTGCTTCTTTCTACCTGTGATTACAAAGACAGATTCATAACTGTGAGGTTCACATTGTTCTACCTCCATCAAAGGACCAACACATACATTCAGACATTGATGAAGTACATTTTCTTGGCATAGGTTTATACCTAAATTAAATGTTAAAGTTAATAACAAGGTTAGATGATTCAAAATATGGTTTCATATACAATGTGTTTAGTGTGTGATGTGGTACAATGTTTTTTAACAATGATTAAAAGAAAAAAAATGCAAAGTGAGATTGGCAGCAAGACAAAAGTTCAATCATTCAATCAATCAATCATTTTATTAAATCATTTTCACAAAACACCCAGTTTGGGTCTTCACTGAAATCTGCCCCCTGACCCCCATTAACCTGAGGCAGTTCTGGTTCTCACCACCGTCAGGTTCACCTCTGGCCCAGAAGGGGTTATCCTTCAACAGAACGGTTCCGTCATATCCCCAGACATATTCTCGTCAAAACTCAACATTCTACCCCCTTGATTGGTTGGTCTTTCTGTGTGTTTTGTATGACAGTGTGTCGAAGTGTTAACATCCACTTTGAGCAAACAGGAAGAGTGTCAACCATGTGCTACTTCTTCTTATTTCTTATCTCTCAGCAAGTCTAAGGACTTGCTGAATTCACTGATGTTATCTTAACTTCCTACCACCAAGTTTGGTCTTAAGGTGAAAAGAGAAATATACTAGAGGGCACACAGTAAGCTCCGCCACACCAATAAGTCCTCTCTGCACCAACTTATGGGTCAAGGATCAACTGTACCGTTGCTAGATTAGTGGTAATCTAACCACCAAGTTTTTTTTTCTACTTCCATACATAGCTTATCTTTGCTAGCTTGCTAACAGACAAACAAACAGGGCGTAAACATAACCTCCGTCCCATCTTCGATGGCGGAGGTAATTACTCATTCAACTTTGTGGACGTGTCCTTTTGTGCAGCCAGTAACACAAGGAAAAACAAAGTGTGGAGTTTTAGAGTTAGTGTTTAGTGTTTTAGAAAATTCATACTGCAGGAG
This sequence comes from Muraenolepis orangiensis, assembly GCA_027704905.1. Classification (NCBI taxonomy): domain Eukaryota; kingdom Metazoa; phylum Chordata; class Actinopteri; order Gadiformes; family Muraenolepididae; genus Muraenolepis; species Muraenolepis orangiensis. The sequence goes on along the minus strand of CM051013.1, from coordinate 10,555,928 downwards.
GGAATGGGGAGTAAGCATTCCTCGTTGCATATAGCATATAGCAAATAAAAAAGATTGAATATTGAATCTAGTGCCTGGTTTTATTGGGATTGGGACAGCTCATGGACATACCGTACATAATACAAACTTCCTATTAAAGATAGCACACCCTCCATTGAAGCCACACCTCCACACGACAGGAAATAAGCAACAGCAAAACACATGGTTGCTTCGCCCCCTCTTTGGCGTTTCTGGGCTACTCCAACACATGGGACACATGGGGAGTTGGCAAGATGTTACACACTGAGTCAGGGTTACAGGCCACCACTGTGTGTGGTGATAGCTGGATCTTATCTATGTACATTGATCATGCATGTACCAAACGTGTGCAGCAACCAACCACACACACTCTACAATGGGCAATGGCCTTTACCTGATCCAGAGTGCCATCCACACCCACAGTACAAATTATACACTTGCCAAATGTATCCCTTTAAATAGTTAGTCCTACTCAACGCCTGAAACACAAACACATATCAATGATATTTCAAGATTAAAATCGGCAAAATGTTTATAAGATGATTTAAAATGATTGAATGTACAATTTATTATCGATTTGACAACCCCATACACTAAGAGTGAGAACAAACATTCTAGAGGCATTATGCAATGCCAAAAGTGACAGTACAAATATATAGACACAGTTCCTAAATACAATTATTTAGACAGTTCCTAAATAAAAATGTTTTAGACACAGTCCCTAGTGCTCATTCCGTGTTTTTCTTCAACAATCATTGTGCACAACAACAGTAGCAGTGTGGATTTTGTATTAGCTGTTAATTACTTACCCTTCACCCCAAGTGGAGCATAGGCCATCGACAAATCTACTCCAACGGACTCGGTTCTCTGCTGTCTTTCCTGCCTCTGTCCAGCTGGTCCCCAGACTCGTCTGCTCCTTGTCTGTGTCTCTCCTCCACCTGACAGATGGTGCTCGATGCTGGCGTCCTAAGAGTGTGTCCAATCCAGCCCCACTTCCTTTTCAGAATCTGTTTGGTGACTGGTTCCTGTCCCGCCCTTTGCCACAGTTCTTCATTGCTGATTTTGTCTGGCCACCTGAAACTTTTTTAATGAATGTCTGTATCTTATGCTGTGTTGCTTTTGTCATTCTTCACGTCTCTGAGCTGTAGAGAAAGACGGATTTTACATTGGAGTTAAAGATACGTATTTTCGTGGCTATGTGGATTTCCCTGGAGGCCACGATGTTCTTTAGCATGACGAAAACTGCTCTTGCTTTGCCAATCACGGCTGTGAAGTCTCGGTCAGTGCTCCCTTGTCAATTAACCACACTTCCCAGGTACACAAAGGACTCAACCTCCTTAATTTACTCCATCCAGTGTGACTGGAGTGTTATCAATGGTGTTGATTGGTGTTGTGTTCCACTTTGACAAAACAGGAAGTATTTTAACAAGCTGCTACTTTCTAATTGTGATTACAGAGAAATGTCACTTAGATTCATAACAGTGAGGTTCACATTGTTCTACCTCCATCAAATGACCAATACATACATTCAGACATTGCTGAAGTACATATTATTGCCATAGGTTTATACCAAAATTAAATGTTAAAGTTAATAACAAGGTTAGATGATTTCAAAATATGGTTTCATATACAATGTGTTTAGTGTGTGATGTGGTACAATGTTTTTTTAACAATGATCTCCTTTTTAAAAACACTTTGCAACCACAACTCTTATCCAATGGCAGAAACCGTGAAGCGCTGTAAAAAACAGGCACAGATAAATATTTATTATCAATCATTTTATTAAATTATTTTCACATATTACCCGGTTTTGGTTTTCACAGCTGAAATCCGCCATTTTATTTTGGTTGTGCTCCGTGCCCTCCATTAACCTGAGGCAGTTCTGCTTTTGGCCACCGTCAGGTTCACCTCTGGCCCAGAAGGGGTTATCCACAGACAGAACTGTTCCGTCAACCCATTTCCACATCCCCTCACTGGCCTCATCTGTGGCCCCGAGCCAAAAGTACAAGCTGCGCCTGGAAATGAAGTCAATCTCCTCTTTACTGTCCACAACCACCAGATCTGCTCCTTGGGAAACACAGTACTCCCTGCTCTCCTTCCAGGATCTCCACACAAAGTTAAACAAGAAACATTTGCAACCAAATTTTGCCCAAGCACTTGGACAGCATTGTTGGCAAAGCAGAGTGTCTCGCTCTTCTGTCAAATTCTTCAGCCTTTGGAGAACTTGCTCCATGTCTCTGTCCATGCATACAGTATGTACTGCCAACCCAATCAGTCCAGCCAGCAGGACAACAGACAGCAGTCCCAGAACCACCACCACAGCCCTGGTCACACACCCAGAAGGGCTCACGTTGTCCGGCCGCCGACTTCCTACTGTTCTCAGAGACATGGATGACTCTTCTGTCCCCACATAGTCTTGCTGTGGATCTCTGAGGCTCTCAACAGTAGCATAGATGTCCACTATCTTCTCCTCCCTCTCTCCTTGTGTATTCCTTGCCTCGGTCATCATGTTGGGCGTGGCGTGAATTTCCCCAGGCATATTCTGGTCAAAACAGATTCCACAGAGTTTAGCTCAACGTGCTACCCTGATGTTTGGTTGGTCTTTCTGTGCGTTGTGTATGCCAGTGTGTCAACATCCACTTCGACCAAACAGGAAGTATTTTAACCAGGTGCTACTTTCTACTTGTGCTTACAGAGACACGTCACTTAGATTCATAACAGTGAGGTTCACATTGTTCTACCTCCATAAAAGGACTAATACATACATTCAGACATTGCTGAAGTACAATTTCTTGCCAAAGGTTTATACTAAAATGAAATGTTAAAGTTAATACAAAGTTTAGAGGATTTAAAAATATACAATATACAATGTGTTTAGTGTGTGATGTTGTACAATGTTTTGTAACAATGATTACAATTTAAAAAATGCCAAGTGAGATTTGCAGCAAGATAATAGTTCAGGACTGAAACTGAAAAAGACAAATGGATTGGCGATAGAAATGTTTCTTCATCAGTCCCAAAGTCAATAAAACATCAGTTCAATGTATGTTTAAGGAGCCCAATTACAAACAAAAACTGAATCTGTATATGTGCGTATGAATATATGTGCACATCTATGAAGATACAGAACAATGTTGCAGTACTTAAGGAGTGTACATTCAAAAACACAATACTAAGCTTCTAGCATTTTTTAAGTGAAAAAAAAACAAAACAATTTGACCACTTGGGGTCGGACTTGTACAGCATGTGAATCAGGCTGTTGGAAAAACTTTTCAGATCCTAGAACACAAGTCTACTGTTATTCTATCTGAACACCGTGGCGTTACAAGATAATGTATATACAACTGTTTTGTAGTAATTACACTACATTGTACCAAAGTCCAAATACAATTGCACATAATAAACAACAACAATATAGTTTCAACGTCTACTATTAAACACATCTGTTAAAAATGTAATGTTCATTTTTTGAAGGGTGATCTAAACCATTGAGGGGACAAATGCAGCCCTATAGAGAGAACTAGTTTGGTTTGCAGCAACTGAAAACCACCTCATGACTTTCTGGACTCACTTCAGCACCGGATCTCAACCCCCAGACCCATTTCCAGCAACTGTGGAAACACTGAAAACAACAAGAACAGCATATGTTCAAAACCATGCCGTGACCAATGAAGTGTTGATTGGTCACTGTTTAGAAACACTTTGCAACCACAACTCTAATCGAATGGCGGAAACCAAAAAGTATATAGCAAAACCGTGAAGTAGTATACAAAACAGGCACAAAGAAATATTTATTATCAATCATTTTATTAAATCATTTTCACCAAGCGCCCAGTTTTGGTCTTCACAGCTGATAGCGCCAATCAATTTTGTTTCTGCCCCTTGCCCTCCATTAACCTGAGGCAGTTCTGGTTCTGGCCACCGTCAGGTTCACCTCTGGCCCAAAAGGGGTTATCCACGGACAGGACGGTTCCATCAACCAATCTCCACATCCTGGCCTCATCTGTGGCCTCCATCTCCTCTTTACTGTCCACAACCACCAGATCTGCTCCTTGGGAAACCTACAGTTCTCCCTGCTCTCCTTCCAGGATCTCTTCACATAGTTAAACCAGTAACATTTGCAACCAAATTTTTCCCAAGCACTTGGACAGGATTGTTGGCAAAGCAGAGTGTCTCGCTCTTCTGTCAAATTCTTGAGCCTTCGGAGAACTTGCTCCATGTCTCTGTCCATGCTTACAGTCTGTACTGCAAACCCAATCAGTCTGGCCAGCAGGACAACAGACAGCAGTCCCAGAACCACCAGCACAGCCCTGGTCACACACCCAGGAGGGCTCACGTTGTCTGACCGCCGACTTCCTACTGTTCTCAGAGACATGGATGACTCTTCTGTCCCCACATAGTCTTGCTGTGGATCTCTGAGGCTGTCAACGCTAGCGTAGATGTCCACTATCCTCTCCTCCCTCTCTCCTTGTGTATTCCTCGCCGCGGTCATCATGTTGGGCCTGGCGTGAATTTCCCCAGGCATATTCTGGTCAAAACTGATTCCACAGAGTTTAGCTCAACGTCCTACCTTGATGTTTGGTTGGTCTTTCTGTGAGTTTTGTATGACAGCGTGTCAAAGTGTTTACATCCACTTTGACACTTTAACAGGAAGTATTTTAACCAAGTGCTACTTTCTACTTGTGCTTACAGAGACATGTCACTTAGATTCATAACAGTGAGGTTCACATTGTTCTACCTCCATCAAAGGACTAATACATACATTCAGACATTGCTGAAGGACAATTTCTTGCCAAAGGTTTATACTAAAATGAAATGTTAAAGTTAATACAAAGTTTAGAGGATTTAAAAATATACAATATACAATGTGTTTAGTGTGTGATGTTGTACAATGTTTTGTAACAATGATTACAATTTAAAAAATGCCAAGTGAGATTGGCAGCAAGACAAAAGTTCAGGGCAGAAACTGCAGTTTAAAGGACTGAAACTGAAAAAGACAAATGGATTGGCGATAGAAATGTTTCTTCATCAGTCCCAAAGTCAATAAAACATCAGTTCAATGTATGTTTAAGGAGCCCAATTCCAAACAAAACTTGATTCTGTATATGTGCGTATGAATATATGTACACATCTATGAAGATACAGAACAATATTGCAGAACTTAAGGACTCCTTAAGTTCTGCAATATTGTTCTGTATCTTCATAGATGTGTACATCTAGTATTGTGTTTTTGAGTGTACACTCCTTAACAAGGAGTGTACACTCAAAAACACAATACTAAGCTTCTAGCATTTTTTTAAGTGAAAAAAACAAAACAATTTGACCACTTGGGGTCGGACTTGTACAGCATGTGAATCAGGCTTTTGGACAACCCCTTTCAGATACTAGAACACAAGTCTACTGTTATTCTATCTGAACACCGTAGCGTTACAAGATAATGTATATACAACTGTTTTGTAGTAATTACACTACATTGTACCAAAGTCAAAATACAATTGAACATAATAAACAACAACAATCTAGTTTTAACGTCTACTATTAAACACATCTGTTAAAAATGTAATGTTCATTTTTTGAAGGGTGATCTAAACCATTGAGGGGACAAACGCAGCCCTATAGACAGAACTAGTTTGGTTTGCAGCTACTGAAAACCACCTCATGACTTTCTGGACTCACTTCAGCACCGGATCTCAACACCCAGACCTCAACCCCTGCTTCCAATAACTGTGTAAACACTGAAAAAAAGGCAACAAGAACAGCATATGTTCAAAACCATGCCGTGACCAATGAAGTGTTGATGTAATCTCCTTTTTAGAAACACTTTGCAACCACAACTCTAATCGAATGTGTGTATGTAGCAAAACTGTGAAGCAGTGTACAAAACAGGCTCAAATAAATATTTATTATCAATAATTTTATTAAAACAATTTCACAAAGTGCCCAGTTTTGGACTTCACAGCTGAAATCCGCCAATTTATTTTGGGCATACCTGAGGCAGTTCTGGTTTTGGCCACCTCTGGCCCAGAAGGGGTTATCCACAGACAGAACTGTTCCATCAACCCATCTCCACATCCCCTCACTGGCCGAGCCAAAAGTACAAGCCGCGCCTGGAAATGAAGTCCATCTCCTCTTTACTGTCCACAACTACCAGATCTCCTCTTTGGGAAACACAGCTCTCCTTCCAGGATCTCTTCACATAGTTAAACCAGTAACATTTGCAACCAAATTTTGCCCAAGCACTTGGACAGCATTGTTGGAAAAGCAGAGTGTCTCGCTCTTCTGTAAAATTCTTCAGCCTTTGGAGAACTTACAGTCTGTACTACCAACCCAATCAGGCAAGCCAGCAGGACAACAGACAGCAGTCCCAGAACCAAAACCACAGCCCTGGTCACAGACCCAGGAGGGCTCCTGTTGTCTGGCCACCGACTTCCTACTGTTCTCAGAGACATGGATGACACCTCTGTCCCGACATAGTCTTGCTGTGGATCTCTGAGGTAGTCAATGGTAGTGTAGATGTCCACAATGCATTATTTTCTCTATTCTTGGTCACAAACTTGGGAGTAGGACTCAAATGCACGACCCCAGGAGACAGAGGTAAAGTATGAGAAAAAGTATGAGTATCAAAACTAACTATCAGAAAAATGCTTGACAGATGTGAGGGCAGTAAGGGGAGCGGCCACTGAGATATAATTTCTGATGAATCGCAGATAAAAGTTACCAAAACCCAAAAAACATTGCAGTTCCCGACTGGAGGTGGGGGTAAGCCACTCGGTCACAGCTGAGTTATTATTTACTCAACTTATTTGCAGCATGAGAAATACAGAAACCCAAAAAAGACGTCTACGTGACTCACACTTCTCCACTTTAACAAAAAGCTGGTTCTCCAGCAGCCTCTGGAGTACTTGGCGAACGTGGACGCGATGACTCTCTAGGGATGAGGAAAAAATGAGAATGTCATCCAAATAAACAAAAACAAACTGATGAATGAAATCTCTGAGCAGGTTGTTGACTAGAGCCTGAAAAACAGCAGGTGCATTGGACAACCCGAAGGCACCACCAGATATTCGTAGTGACCAGTCGTGGTGTTGAATGCCGTCTTCCATTCTTCTCCGTCTCGAACAATGACTAGATGGTAAGCATTGCGTAGATCCAGCTTGGTGAAACATCTGGCCCCCTGGTGTAACTCGAAGGCAGAGTTCATTAAAGTCAATGGATAGCGATTTTTAACTGTAATGTCATTAAGGTCTCGATAGTCGATACAGGGGCGTAGCGATTTATCCTTTTTTTCTACAAAGAAAAACCCCGCTCCAGCTGGAGAGGAGGAAGGAAGAATTATTGACTCGTTGATGTACTTTCGGCCGGGCAGAGCGAGTAGATGCGTCCCTTGGGAGGAGACGCGCCTGGTAGCAAGTGAATTGCGCAGTCATAGGGTCGGTATGGGGAAAAGGACGTGGCCCGTGACTTACTGAACACCAACTTTAAGTCAGCGTATTCAGTGGGAACCTTAGACAGGTCCAGATACTCTTTGTTGACCAACTGTCAACTGCCTGTTGACAGTTAGTGAGGCAAAAATCACTCCAACAGGTAATGGTACTAGACTCCCAGTTGATCTGGGGATTGTGCTTGAATAACCAGGGTAATCCCAGCACAATGGGCACCTGAGCCTGGTCCATGACAAAAAGCGGACACCTGCAGAGCGAGCAGTTCGGTGACGTGGGAAACGGGGTTGAGGGAGTGACCGTTGAGAGCGTGGACTGAGAGAGGGTGAAAGCAGCCTGAAAGAAGTTCCTGTCCGCTCCTGAATCAATGAGAGCAGGGAGAGAAACAGTCAGATCAGGTAGATGAATCTGAACCGTTAAAAACTGCCTGGTCGATGATGCTGACTTGAGCGTGATACTCACCAGCGCCGCTGAGGAGGGTTGATTAGAGCATTTGAGGGGACAACGCTGACTTAAGTGGCCCTGCTGGCCACAGTAGAAGCACGCCTGGGTGTCCCGCCGGCGTTGACGCTCCTCGAGCGAGACCCTAGCTCTACCCAACTGCATGGACTCGTCCTCCACAGCGCAGGGAACCTGATAGTCCATGGTTGGTCTGACTGAACGACTGAACTGATGTGAAGCCCTAGAGCGAGACCTTAAACGGGCGTCAGTACGTCCGGCCACCTCGATCAACGAGTCCAAGTTATTGGGAAGGTCATGGGAGACCAATTCTTCCATGACCATGGCATAGTCCACTGAAAAAGGCATCAAATAAGGCATGCTAATCCCAGTCACAAGAGGCCGCCAATGTTATGAAATCAATGGCATAATCGTATGTAGTACGGGTACCTTGTCGAAGGCGAAGTAACTCCCTCACTGCTTCTCTTCCACAGAGAGAGCGATCAAACAGTCGCCTCATCTTGTCTAAGAACTCCTTGAACGAGGCGCAACAAGGTGAGTCTGTGTCTTACATTGCTGTTCCCCATTCTCGGGCCCTTCCGGAGAGTAGAGAGACGACATAAGCCACCTTGGTACATTGTGTAGGGAACATGGAGATCTGTAGCTCCATGGCCAGGGAGCATTGAGACAGAAAGGACCGGCAGGTCCCCGGTTCCCCATTGGGCTGAGGTGTTGCTGGGTTTGCCTGGGTTCATGGCGAGGAGGTCCTGGGATAGCAGGAGGAGCTGGGTCGACAGGAGGTAGGGAAGCCGCACCCCTCAGATACCGTACAGAGAGGTGAGGGCCTCGGCAACAGCATTGAGACTATGGTGAATGACTCCAATGTCCTGTTGGGGGGACCCGAGCACGGCATCCTGTTGCTCTATGGCAACTAGCATCCTGTTCAGCTCCGCTGAATCCATCTTGGCTGGATTAAACTGTCACGCCTGGGTGTAGGTGAGACCCAAAAGCAGAGTGAACAGAAGCCAGGGGGAACAGGTGCTTTAATGTCGATGCACACGCCGATTAGCGTGATCAAAGGCAGAGATACAGACAGGGCAAATACAAAAACGTGGTCAAGGCAAGCAGGGGTCGGTAACAGGTTGTCGAGGATTGAGGCAGAGGTACAAAAAGGCAAGGCAAAACAAGGTCGTTATCCAGGTGAGGGTCAAAACACGGCGGATCAAGAGACAGAACACAATGAACTTAACTTGATACGAACGTGATGCTTTCTGAAAATCAGGGTGAAAATCCAGCATTGAGTAACACAACAGACATGGCTTAAATAGCTTAGTAATGAGGTGCGATTGACAACAGGTGAGTTCAGTATGAAACGGCTGACAGGGAAAACACGGAGTGGCATTTCGGAACGGAGTTGTGACATCGCGGATCCAGGAAGCCAGCGGAGATCCAGGACTAGGAGCGGGAAGAGCTGGGTTGGATCGTGACAGTAACTGGGAACAGGTGGAAACAGTCAGGGGCTGGGCTGATGCTGACAAGGGCAGGCACACACACACACACACACACAAGGATAGGGAGTCAAGAGACCTGGAATGAGACACAAAAGGTGAGTACCAAAATAAAACAGGAAGTGGGAGACAAGACAAAAATGACTTAACAAAACATGAAACATGACTAGACTAACATTTTTGACGTGACACAATATTCTTGTGTATACCTGTCCTCGGTCATCATGTTCGGCCTTGCGTGAATTTCCCCAGGCATATTCTGGTCAAAACTGATTCCACAGAGTTTAGCTTAACATCCTACTCAGTTGATTGTTTGGTCTTTCTGTGCGTTTTGTATGACAGCGTGTCAAAGTGTTAACATCTACTTTGACCAAACAGGAATATTGTTAACCAATTGCTTCTTCTTATCTCTGAGGGTCTGAAGGACTTGCTGAATTCACTGATGTTATCTTAACTTCCTACCACCAAGTTTAGTTAGTCTTCAGGTGAATAAAGAAATATACAAGAGGGCAAACTGAATCTTTGATGGCGGAGGTAAATACTCATTCAACTTTGTGGACATGTCTTTTGTGCAGCCAGTAACACAAGGAGGCAAAACAAAAGTTCCCCCTGCCCTTAGCCCGATCAGTGTAGTTGGGCAGGGAAAGGCAACCAGGAACTTGATTGTGTAAACAATTTCCTAATTGGTAGCTCCAAAACTAACCCTGATTGTTTTGTTTTTTTTGGCTGCGGGTCTTTTTATACATACTTAGAAGCACATCAACTCGGAGAAGTGTTTTTGAGCAGAACGTCTACATCAACCACTAGATTTACAAAAAAACACAAAAATAGATGGGCACTAACTAATAGATTACTAACCTCCTGACCCCACCCACATGGTAGTGAGGTGGTTCCCCCCTAGCCTGGATTACCCGGAGAGGCCACCGTCCAGACCGGATGAGAGCTTTGGTGCTGAGCCGGAGGACATGACCGCTCTGGACGTTTGGCAGGTCCTCCTGGACTACAGCAGGCAGAAGGAGCTGGCTGAGGGCATTGGAGCAGAGGACGAAGAGGAGGAGGAGGAGGAGGGTGAGCCAGGTAAAGATCTGTGTTCAGTCAACACAATGCTAACATGTCAGAACATATGGACGTGTTCACCTCTGATCAACACAATGCTAACATGTCAGAACATATGGACGTGTTCACCTCTGATCAACACAATGCTAACATGTCAGAACTTATGGACGTGTTCATCTCTTTCGTTGGCTCCCTGAACTAAACATGCTTCCAAAGGTGAACCTTTTCTGTGAAGAAGTAATCACATTCCCTTTTAAAATGATCATTGTATAATGTTTTCTGTGGTTATTTTAACTGTGGCAGGTTTTAAACCAAGATAAATATGAATATTACCCTGGATAAAATGAGAAAGTAAGAAGAAAAATACATGGTTTCTATTGTGTGGTTGCACTGGCCCATGGCCTTGGGTGGTGATGTTATTGTGATTTAACCTATTGTTATTATTAAACACATTTTTATTTGTTAACCACTTTGTGTTGAAAAGTGGCCCTGGCCGAGGAAGAGGAGGAAGAGGAGGGGCCAGACTTGAAGAAGGAGCTTCCTGCCCACAATATCATCACTAAGGAAGTGATGCAACGCTGCACCCACCTGCGGTCAGACCCCAGCCTCAGTATCCGACTCAAGGCGTGTGTGTGTGTGTGTGTGTGTGTGTGTGTGTGTGTGTGTGTGTGTGTGTGTGTGTGTGTGTGTGTGTGTGTGTGTGTGTGTGTGTGTGTGTGTGTGTGTGTGTGTGTGTGTGTGTGTGTGTGTGTGTGTGTGTGTGTGTGTGTGTGTGTGTGTGTGTTTTAATGTGTCTGTGTGTAAGTGTTGGACATCGTGGAGGTGTGTTTGTGTGTGTGTTAATGTGTCTCTGGGTGTAGGTGTTGGACATCGTGGAGGTGTGTTTTTGTGTGTGTTAATGTGTCTGTGTGTAGGTGTTGGACATCGTGGAGCTGTGTGTGTGTATTCTGCGTGAGCGTGAGGATGAGCTGCTCCCAATGGTACACGGCTGCTGGCCCGTGCTCCTCCACAGGCTGACGGACGACGACCCCCTGGCCGTCCTCCGGGGCTTCCAGGTGAGTCCTCCCAACACTTCTCTACACTCCAGGATCCCTGGAACCTTCTGGAAGGCCCCTACTCTGCTTCCTGTAGTCAGAATCAGATAAGCACAGACTCAAGTTATTTGATGTCCAAGTGACTCAAGGTTATTTATATATTTTAAATGTGCTGTATTGCACTCCTACCTGTCCCTTCTATGGGTTGCTTGGAGTTCAGGATTTTTTTTCCACTTTAGGGTTAGGGAATTTGATGGGATGTGCAGTTTCCCTAGAGTATTATGGATAGTGTGCACCCTTACTACTGCTACTACAACATCATCTAGTGTTGAGGGTGATGGACTCCCAGACAAAGGTCCTGGGTTCCAGCCCGTAATATCTGCAGACCTGCATCACTTTGGATTAAATGGTTTAACTGAAGTCTTTGCTCCCCCTGGCTCCCAGGTGCTGTGTACCCTCGGGGAGGCCTGCGGGGACTTCCTCAGGAACAGAGTGTCCAAGGAGGTGCTGCCCAGGCTGGGCTCCTCGCTGACCCGGCAGGCCCCGGTCAGCGCCCGCGCTGGGCTCGTCTACACCCACACACTGGCCTACAAGCTGCAGCTGGCTGTCCTGCAGGGCCTAGGAGCTCTCTGCCTGAGGCTCCAACTGGGTAGGACACCATGCTTCGTTCACCACATGCACCTGCCCTGCACCTGACATGTGTTCAGACAGTATAGGCTGTCTTACTATTTAAGTTATTTAGTAATTTAGCAATTTTATCATTTGCCATTGCACACATACTTTATACACACCTAGAATAGGAGAAACTCCGCAAATCCAGATGTGCCAAGCTTATTTCTTCATGCCCAAGAAGACCTTGAGGCTGTTATCACTGCCCAAGGTGCCTGAGATCTCCTGGGACCCCATATGGACCCCGAGGTTGGGGACCACTGCCCTAGAGTAACCCTGCCCTCCCACATATGTATTAATATACACATGTCTTTATTAATCTGTTATTGTGTTGTTCAGGTGAGGCTGACCTGGATGCTGTATGTGATGCCTGCCTTCCCTACCTGAGCTGTAGACAACCAATTAACCTTCAGGAGGCGTGTCTAAGGTAGCTACAGTTAGCATATTCACTCTATATGAACAACAAAGAGATTCATATATTCAACCATATTAAAATCTTAATGCCAAGTGGAAAGGTGGCTCTGTTGACCCCTCCCCTACCCTTCCTTCTCCCGGCTAGCGTGTTCCGCCACCTGATCCAGGTGGACCCGGACGCCTTCTGGCTGACGCTGAGCCAGCTGCACTGTCCCTCCCCGTACGCCCCACCCCATCCACACCTTCAGCCACTCCAGCTGGGCAGGACGGGCCTCACCAGGGACCAGTACACACACAACCTGGACCGACTGCTGAGGGATGCGTTCGGGTCCCTGGTTCCCAGACCCCGGGTCTCTTGGGTGATGGATGACCAATCGGATGAAGCCAAATGTGGACACATGGTGTGCCGTTCCGTCAGGTAGTCAGATTACTGACTGGTGTTGTGGAACTGCTGTAGTTTCATAAACATAACAAACTGTTGCTTTTGAATCCACTTGCGCAATGGACCCAATGTAATTTTTGTAATTCTTTGCAATAAACATGAAAATATGAACATAAATATGTATATATATCAGTAGCTCCAACATTTTTTGTGTTCTGATACCTGGATATCACTAATGTGTTTCCACGTGTGTACACCACAATATCCTATTTGTACTTAGACATGAGACGAATAGCAGGACCTTTTTCACTGTTTTGAGGAGAACAACCACAGGAACTTTTGTTTTACGATTTAATAAAAAATAAAAATAAAAGATTTTGTAAATATTGTTTTATATACAATGAATAATTGATTTCACAAATCAGAGAGTGAAAGAGTAGGAACAAACAAAACATTCAAACAAATGTATATGACAATGATTGACAATGACAATGTTTTTTACCAACAACAAAAAAAGGGACATTATGGAAACATGAAGAATTCAAGGCAAACACTGCAATTCAAAATATTACAGATGAAACATTTATTGATTGGCATACATGATCAGTCCAAACAATACATTTTATATCGGTTCAATGTTAAAAGAGACCCAAGTCCATACAACATCCAAATACAAGCAAAACATATTACTCAAAGAGTTGCACTATACCAACGCTTGAAGAGAACAGTGAATAATGATCTATTGATCTCTGATCAGATGAGCTGGGCCTAGCAAGGCCCCTGACTCCACCCTGGAACTGGTGGATGCTTAAGAGTCACTACTTCCACATAGACAACACTAGTCTAGACCCAGGCTAACCACTACGCACACACACACACGCACGTGACGAATGGTGCTCGATGCTGACTTCCTAAGGGGAAGTCAAAATCAAGCCCCATATATACATATATACATGTACATATATACATATACATGTATATATACATATACATATATGTATATATACATTCACATATATGTATATATCAGTGGTGAAGCGTCAGGGCCTTCAAGGTATTCAGAGAAGACCCTGGAACTCTCAGATGAACTAAACTAAAAAAATCGAATTAATTGTATTAATAAAATGTAATACAATTTAATCAAATTTAAATAAAATGAATAAATGAGAATGGTATCTGTGTTGTCATCTGTTATATTACAGTGTTACGTTGATTTGTTTGTCTTTCTCGGTCCATGCACGACGCATTTGAGTGGTTTTGTGTTGGAAAAACAATACAACCAATCAGATATTTTTCTGGGTTGCTGGGAAGAATATCCTTCAACCAAAGTATTCCCGATGACTTTGGCCCTTCGACTGAATGAGAGCGTACATTTGGATTGACAATTTGATCAACCAATCATATAGTGATTTGTAGCCAATGGGCGTATTCTTTCAGATTTCCCCACAGCTCAATAGGGAGCTAGAAGGTATACTGGCTGGAGCGAGAGGGGATCTAGCGTAGTGCTACGTTGTTTCTACGTAGGATTTTACGTCAAAATGGCGAAGGCGAAGATGGTGGGCTGTTACTTCACTACATGGACACTGCTTTACCAACTATGGTACAATCTGCCTAAATGAGATAAGGCATAAAGTGACTCCTCCGTGACGTCCGCCTGGCTGGGGGGGGGTTGGGGGGTGTGGTGGTCTACAGCAGGGGTTCCCAAAGTGGGGGTCGCGGGACCCCGAGGGGGGGGGGTCGCGATTATTATTATTATTTTTTATAAATTTTTTATCATTTGTATTATTTTTATTGTTAATAATAACGTGAGTGACAAATAAAGGAATTCTGATTCCCACTGATTCACGACAGTATCATCATTGAAAAAAAGCCACACACGATGTTCGTGATCGCGATTACCCCCCCCCCACCCCATCGGACGGTGATTGTGTGTGTGTGTGTGTGTGTGTGTTGGGGAACCCCTGGTCTACAGAAGGTCCAGTTGTGATAGACACGCTTCGCCACTGGTATATATACATATATGTGTATATAAAATTGTGAAAGACACCTCTCACCCCAACCATGGACTGTTTTCCCTCCTCCCCTCCGGGAGGCGCTATAGAAACTTTTGTTCCAAGTCAAGCAGGCGTAGGAACAGCTTCTTCCCCTCAGCTGTCCTCTCTCTGAACACTGTACCACGACGCTGTACCCCGCTGCCGCCCCGCTTTGCCCCCCCCCCAATACACAAAGGACTCAACCTCCTTAATTGACTCCATCCAGTGTGACTGGAGTGTTATCAGCGGTGTTGAACTTCATGAGTTCAGTTTTCCTCTTGTTGATCTTAAGCCCTGATCCGGCTGATGTTGTAGTCAGGTGAGTGGTTTTATCTTGCATCTGGTTGCAGTTGTGCGAGAGGAGCGCCAGGTTGTCAGCATAGTCGAGGTCCTCCAGCTGTATCCAGAGTCTCCACTGTATTCCGTTTTCTCTTCCTGCTGTAGTGGTCTTCATAATCCAGCCAATCACAAGGAGAAAAGGGAAAGGCAACAGTAGACACCCTTGAGGCTCTCCAGTCTTTTTTAGTCTTTTAATTGTTGGAACACTGGATTAGGGAGATGAGCTTCTCGGGTATTCCAAACTGCCTCAGCAGCTTCCACAGTTCCCATTCCAGGGACAGCTCCACTAAGATGCGCAGGGGGGCAATCTGATCGGTGCAGTATCTGTACCTACCAAAAACCTGCCTGCTGATCTCTGAACTTGGTGTCAACTGCCTCTATATCAGCTGTGAACTATGAACAAAATAGGATCCAGGACTACAAAGAATTGCCTGGGTGTATCGATCGAAAGCCACGGTACCAATCCAGCAATGTTTTGCCAACAATTTTCCCATCCCACCCACCCAACTATACAACTCTTTATCTATTCGCTGCTGAATTTCTTAGTCGCATTGCAAGTTATCATGGTTTCACACAAGCGTTTTGGTATACAGACACATACATACTTTATAACAGCTTTGGGCCTACAAAACTCTGTCTACGTCTTGGCGTTCTTAGATATTGAATAGGCGTAAAGTTTCAGTTGTGAGCTTGAATCAGGAAAAGCTTTTGCAGAGCATGTACAGTCTTTGGAGAGGAGCATTCAAAACAATGAAACACACTTCTCTAGAAGGGAGTCTTTTGTCTTTCAAACTATTGTTTCTAAGTATACTGCATGAAACAGGCCACAACATCAAATTTTAAGAAAATCAATCAAGATATGACATAGAACCAAATGAAGAATCGAACATGCACACATATACTTGGATGACTCGTCTGTCCCCACATAGTCTTGTTGTGGATCTCTTCCAGCGTGTCAAAGTGTTAACATCCACTTTGACCAAACAGGAAGTCTTTTTACCAGCTGCTTCTTTCTACCTGTGATTACAAAGACAGATTCATAACTGTGAGGTTCACATTGTTCTACCTCCATCAAAGGACCAACACATACATTCAGACATTGATGAAGTACATTTTCTTGGCATAGGTTTATACCTAAATTAAATGTTAAAGTTAATAACAAGGTTAGATGATTTAAAAATATGGTTTCATATACAATGTGTTTAGTGTGTGATGTGGTACAATGATTAAAAGAAGAAAATGCAGAGTGAGATTGGCAGCAAGACAAAAGTTCAGGGCAGACTGCAATTTAAAGGACTGAAACTGAAGAACAAAATTGGATTGGCGATAGAAATATTTTCTTCATCAGTCCCAAAGTAAATAAAACATCAGTTCAATGTCTGTTTTAGAAACCCAAGACCAAACACAAATTTTCTCTGTATATGTACGTATGAATTTATGTACACATCTATGAAGATAAAGAAAAATGTTGCAGAACTTAAGGAATGTACAGTTCTAGAATTTTTTTATGTGAAAAAAACACAAAACAGTTTGACTGGTTGACTTGGGGTTGGACTTGTACAGTATGTAAATCAGGCTGTTGGAGCCGTTCAATCAAAGTCACAAGTAGAGACCAACAAGCCTATTCAGATACCAGAACACAAGTCTACTGTTCTGTTATCTGAACACCGTAGCGTCACAAGATAATGTATATACAAGTGTTTTGTACTGATTACACTACATGGTACCAACATCTAAATACAATTTAACATAACAAAAAAATTAAATCTAGTTTAAACGTCCAATTGTAAACACATCTGTTACAAACTGACAAACTTAGCCCTATAGAGAGAACTATTGTGGTTTGCAGCAACTGAAAACCACCCCATGACTTTCAGGTCTCACTTCACCACCGGATCTCAACCCCAGACCTCAACCCCCGGCACGAACAGCAAGATCCTGCTGTGACCAGTGAAGTGTCAATGTCGTCTCCTTTTTAGAAACACTTTGCAACTGCAACTCTTATCGAATGGCGGAAAAAGTATAGAGCAAAACGACGGTGTACAAAACAGGCACAAAGAAATATTTATTATAAATAATTTTATTAAATAATTTTCACAAAGCACCCAGTTTGGGTCCTCAATGAAATCTGCCCCCTGACCCCCATTAACCTGAGTCAGTTCTGGTTCTCACCACCATCAGGTTCACCTTTGGGCCAGAAGGGGTTATCCTTCAACAGAACGGTTCCGTCATATCCCCAGACATATTCTCGTCAAAACTCAACATTCTACCCCCTTGATTGGTTGGTCTTTCTGTGTGTTTTGTATGACAGTGTGTCGAAGTGTTAACATCCACTTTGACCAAACAGGAAGAGTGTAAACCATGTGCTACTTCTTCTTTTTTCTTATCTCTCAGCAAGTCTAAGGACTTGCTGAATTCACTGATGTTATCTTAACTTCCTACCACCAAGTTTGGTCTTAAGGTGAAAAGAGAAATATACTAGAGGGCACACAGTAAGCTCCGCCACACAAATAAGTCCTCTCTGCACCAATTTATGGGTCAAGGATCAACTGTACCATTGCTAGATTAGTGGTAATCTAACCACCAAGTTTTTTTTTCTAATTCCATACATAGCTTATCTTTGTTAGCTTGCTAACAGACAAACAAACATATAGACAAACGAAAACATAACCTCCGTCCCATCTTCTTATAGACCTGTAGCCCGCACCTCGATTGTCAGCAAATGCTTTCGAGAGGTTTGTCAAGGAGTTTATTTGCTCCGTGTTACCTGCCACGCTGGACCCATGGCAATTTGCATGTTGTCAAAATAGATCCACGGACGACGCAATTGCCATGGCCCTCCACACTGCCCTTTCCTACCTGGAGGGAAAGAACTGTTATGTGCGAATGCTGTTTGTGGACCTCTAAGCTGAGCCCTCTCCTCTACTCCCTCTACACCCACGACTGCATGGCTATCCACAGCTCCAACGTCATCATCATGTTTGCTGACGACACGACAGTGATGGGCCTGATCGCCGGCGACGACGAGACAGCCTACAGGGAGGAGGTCGGATCGCTGGAGCAGTGGTGCCAGGAGAACAGCCTCGCCCTCAACGTCAAGAAGACCAAGGAGCTGATCGTGGACTTCAGGAAGCAGAGGGGAGAGCACAGCCCTATCTCCATCGACGGTGTTGCAGTAGAGAGGGTCAGCAGCTTCAAGTTCCTCGGTGTGCACATCTCCGAGGACCTCACATGGTCCACGCACACCACACACGTGGTGAAAAGGGCCCAACAACGCCTGTATTTCCTCAGGCGTCTGAAGAAATTCAGCATTGGCCCCCGCATCCTGAGAACATTCTATAACGGCACCATCGAGAGTGTTCTTACAGGGTGTATCACCGCCTGGTACGGGAACTGCACGGCACTCGAGCGCAGAGCGCTTCAAAGGGTGGTGCGGACGGCCCAGTATATCGTTGGAGGTGAGCTCCCCTCCCTCCTGGATATATACAATCAGTGGTACGTGGCCAAGGCCAAACGAATCATAAAAGACATTGCCCACCCCAGCCACGAACTGTACTCACTGTTACCGTCAGGCAGGCGATACCGCAGTATCAAGTGCCGTACAAATAGGCTTAGAGATAGCTTCCACAGTCAGGCCATCAGGCTGCTGAACAAGGGCATATAACAATGTATATTTTATTACATTGATTTATATACACATATTGCTATTTTCTGTGCGGATATTTTTATTTTTATTCTTAAACTTTATTCTATTTTTATTCTATTTTTATCTATTTTTATAACTGCTGTCTGTCGTCGGGTATTGCACATAAGATTTTCACACCACTGCTTTATACTTGTGTAAACTGTGAAGTGACAATAAACTTGACTTGACTTGACTTGACTTGATACCTACAAGCCTATTCAGATACCAGAACGCAAGTCTACTGTTCTGCTATCTGAACACCGTACCGTTAAGATACAAAGTTACAAGATAATGTATATACTATATTTGTAGTGAATACACTACATGGTACCAAAGTCTTAATACAATTTAACATACAAAAAACTACAACAATCTAGTGTCCTTTTAAATACATTCGTTAAAAATGTAATCTACATTTTTTGAAGGGTGATCGAGAAAGAGATAACAAGTGTGGTTTGCAGCAACTGAAAACCACCCCATGACTTTCAGGACTCACTTCAGCACTGGATCTCAACCCCCAGACCTCAACCCCCGGCATGAACAGCAACTGTGGAAACACTGAAAAAAAGGCAACAAGAACAGCATATGATCAGATCCTGCCGTGACCAGTGAAGTGTTGGTGATCTCTTTTTTAAAAACACTTTGCCACCACAACTCTTATCGATTGGCAGAAACCAAAAAGTATGGAGCAAAACCGTGAAGCGGTGTAAAAAACAGGCACAAATAAATATTTATTATCAATCATTTTATTAAATTATTTTCACAAAGTGCCCAGTTTTTTTCTTCACAGCTGAAATCCGCCGATTTATTTCTGTTCTGCCTCGTGCCCCCCCTTAACCTGAGGCAGTTCTGGTTTTGGCCACCGTTAGGTTCACCTCTGGCCCAGAAGGGGTTATCCACCGACAGAACTGTTCCATCAACCCATCTCCACATCCCCTCACTGGCCTCATCTGTGGCCCCGAGCCAAATTTTCAAGCTCTTCCTGGAAATGAAGTCCATGTCCTCTTTACTGTCCACAACCACTAGATCAGCTCCTTGGGAAACACAGTACTCCCTGCTCTCCTTCCAGGATCTCTTCACAAAGTTAATCTGGTAACATTTGCAACCAATTTTATCCCAAGCACTTGGACAGCATTGTTGGCATTGTTGAGTGTCTCGCTCTTCTGTCAAATTCTTCAGCCTTTGGAGAACTTGCTCCATGTCTCTGTCCATGTTTACAGTATGTACTGCCAACCCAATTAGTCCAGCCAGCAGGATAACAGACAGCAGTCCCAGAACCACCACCACAGCCCTGGTCACATACCCAGAAGGGCTCACGTTGTCTGGGCGCCGACTTCCTACTGTTCTCAGAGACATGGATGACTCTTCTGTCCCCACATAGTTTTGCTGTGGATCTCTAGCGCTAACGCTAGCGTAGATGTCCACTATCCTCTCCTCCCTCTCTCCTTGTGTATTCCTTGCCTCGGTCATCATGTTGGGCCTGGCGTGAATTTCCCAAGGCATATTCTGGTCAAAACTGATTCCACAGAGTTTAGCTCAATGTCCTACCCTGATGTTTGGTTGGTCTTCCTGTGTGTTTTGTATGCCAGTGTGTCAAAGTGTTAACATCCACTTGACAAAACAGGAAGTATTTTAACCAAGTGCAACTTCCTACTTGAGGAAGTTACTGTATAACAGTGAGGTTCACACATCTCCATAAAAGGACTAATACATACATTCAGACATTGCTGAAGTACAATTTCTTGCCAAAGGTTTATACTAAAATGAAATGTTAAAGTTAATACAAAGTTTAGAGGATTTAAAAATATAGTTTCATATACAATGTGTTTAGTGTGTGATGTTGTACAATGTTTTGTAACAATGATTACAATTTAAAAAATGCCAAGTGAGATTGGCAGCAAGACAAAAGTTCAGGGCAGAAACTGCAGTTTAAAGGACTGAAACTGAAAAAGAAAAATGGATTGGCGATAGAAATGTTTCTTCATCAGTCCCAAAGTAAATAAAACATCAGTTCAATGTCTGTTTAAGGAGCCCAATTCCAAACAAAAACGTATTCTGTACATGTGCGTATGAATATATGTACACATCTATGAAGATACAGAAAAATGTTGCAGTACTTAAGGAGTGTATGTAGTATAATTTCTACTCGGTGGAATAAGAATCTTTCTCAGAGGTCCGGATACTAAGTTCAAGGTGTTTATTGAACAAAGCATCAAATGAAAGCATCTTCTGCAGCGAGATGGAGCCTGCCGTGCCAATTCGCAGACCTGGCGACGCGCTCCTATACCCAACATTATATAGACAATAGCATCATAGAACATCCACTACTCCTAGTGGTCAAAGTAACAAACATCAACTTAATACTATTGGTCTGAGAGGTACAACCAGCACTCTGGTTGGTCCGGTGTCTTCCTCGGTGTCTTCATCGTCACGTCACACGTTTATGGCTCAAACCCCCAAGGGGGTCGTATTTGGCTTGCACAACATTCTGTAGGATACCGTTGAAAACCAGCCTAAAGGCACCATTACAAGGGCCTGAAGGCACACCAACACCTACACATCTGGAACTGCTTAACACATCTCTATGTCCTAGTGGGCCTTGGGGTCCACCAGCAGATTATGCTGTAGCCACCTACTGCAATGTATAGAGGATCCAAAGACAGTGTTTTAGATTATACTAAGGGTATAAAAATACACTACATATCCCCCCTTTGGGACTCTATAAAGAAGTCCCAACACAAAAATGTTTACACAAATAAAAAAACATCATATACCTTCAATTGCATCATCATTCTGTTTCACAATTAACAGTGCAATTAACATATTGTTCACATAAAGAATCATAGCACAATTCAACTGACAATTTGAAAAACCATATGCGATTGTACTGCATACAGTGTTGTAACATCAAAGAAAAACCACAGTCACTGTTCTCCTTCAGGACTTCCTGTAAAATTAATTGTTCACAAGGTTCATGCATGCGTTAGTTCAAGCATTGCAACTCTGATTAAACCCCTTTCTGTGAATATTGCATAATGTAGTATTATTACTCTCTGTAGTCGTAAATATACTCAGTAAATATACTCTCTGGTAAATATGTATATATGGAGCACAGAATGAAAACTCTGTTTTTCAGAAAAAAACAACAATGTCCATGTTTTCTTATGCAAAATTACATTCCTTAAGGTCTTCATTTATGATTTACCATTCCTTGGGGGGAATTAAGCACAAAACATTAAACACAATCAAAACAAACACACAATCTGTTAATCTGATACGAATAGGCTTCATAACCATTAAACCACACTTGTATATATATATATATATATATGTATAGTATGATTGCATTATATCAAAAACATATTGAAAAATGAAATCTTAGTTAATCAAATCAATGGATGATTGACCACCATACCTGTAATACCAATTCTAAGGTATCTCAACTTTCACATTGTCATCCTGATCAAATATATTGTATGATTAGTGGTCCCTAAATCAGGTATTTTATGGTCCTAGGGGGCCCATGATTCCCTAAATTAGGTATGTTATGGTCCTAGCAAATCGTCTTAATGTAGCTGTAGAAGAAAAAAACCCTGTTATCTGCATGTGTGATGTTATGCAATGGAATCCATATGTAGGTTGTGTTGGACTGCAACCGCTGAGACGTATCCAAGGTCCACATCTATCAGGATGGCAGATGATGTGACTTGGATCTGGTATGATCGCTTCACATTTGACTGGACCCATGTTGGTCCTCAGCCTGGGGTGATGGTTTGTCTGAGGTTGGATCGGCTGCCTGCTCCTGTTCAAACAGACACTCATAGACAGATGTGAGGCATTTTATACATGTAGCTAGCATCTTCTAGCTGCTTTGGTTCCTCACTGTGTCCAAGTATCCTATAAGGGACAAACATGTTAGTTAAGCCTCTTCATATTATTTAAATTCAATGTAATTGTTCCATTAGCCCTTTCCACTAGTCCTGTTGACTCTGAATAATAGACCAAAAAATACATTGTATTTGATTATTGTATGACATAAATGTAAACATGCTTGAATAGGTTATACTTGAAAGTAACCCATCACTGTGTAGTTCTCTACAACATATTATGTATTTAGAGATGTTTATCAATGAAAATGTTTATCAATGAAAATGTTTATCAATGAAAACCTTCATCTCCCCCCTTGCAGAGTGACTAACCCCAGTGTCAATCTGCAAAACAACATTGATAAAACAAAAAATTAAAAATTAAAAAACCAATGAAACACAAGATCAGCTTCATCTTGTGGTCACCAGGGTTCCAAAGGACAACTCAGTCAGTCTGCAGTTTGACCAAGCATCCAGAAACATAATTCAAAACAAATACAACAAAAAGATAAAAATTAAAATTCAGTTGAAATATGAATGGATGAGTATTTGCCAACTTAGGTCTGTCCATAATTTATTGTCTTTCACAGTATTTTGAATAATTGTCCTTGTCCTAGGCGCATCCCTTCAAACATCTACAACCTCTTCACACACTCTGATGTTTAAGTACTGCTTACCGATCTTCAGAAATTGAACACACACATCGGCCTTCATCTCGCATGATAGCCATCTGAACTGCCTGTATATTCATCGCTCTACCAATACCCCTTGATATCATTCCTCGTATGATAGGAATAGCACAACTGATTATCAGTATCACAACAATTAGACCAACTCCAAAGCCTGGTTGCTTCTATTGGAGCTCTTCTGGATCTTGTGGGATTCTGGTTACGATAGTCAAGGCTATACTCGCAGTGGAGGCTTCTGTGTTCAGATAATCCGGTCTGAGTGTGTTGATGGTGGTAGAGACAGAGATTGTACTTGAGTTTGAGGGAGCTGGTTTCAAAGTACTGCGTGGACTTAGAGTCATACGAGTTTCTGGTTTCATTGAAGTTGCTAATGGTTGTGTTAGATTTCCACTGTTCTCTTGTACTGTTAGGGTTGTATTCTTATAGTTAAACAAAGGAAAATTCGGATCTCTGCATTCATATTGTCCTTCATCTTCCTGTTTGACATCTTTGATGAGGAGTGAACAATTCCAAAATTGTTTCATCCTGTTTCATGTGTGGAATTTGAGTGGAATTCGCTGAGTTTCCTGTTTTGTTTTGTCCATACAGCGTCTGCTTTATAGAGTCCAATGTTACATGGGAGTATGACTGAGCTCCCTTTCATTCCTGTGACTTCATTTCCTTGTCTTGCTCGTCGATTTCTCCTCAGAGACTTATGCCGTGTTGACATCTCCAATATCGTAGTCTTTGAGTCGAATAGGTTTGACCGAGGTTCTTACTGGCCTTGAGCGTTTTGGCTGGACTGGATCAGGGCATTTCTTTGGTTCTCTGGAGTCAGTGGGGGAGGCCTCCCGGCCTCTTGGGTTTGGCTCTGGTTGTTCTGGAACATCCCGTAAATCAAGTGCATTGAACCCTCCGTGCTGTGCATCTTCTGGGAACTGGCACTCGGCATCACTTGGAAAAGGAGATATATGATCATCCATATTCTCAATGTCATCATCCGAGTCGGGAGCAGTACCTCTGTTTTGAGGTGGTGCCTCCTTTTCTTCTACTTTTGGTACCTCCTCCTCCTCGGTCTGTTGGTGCCTTAATGCAGTGATGTAGGTGGTACCAAGTCGGAGATCCCTTGATCTGAATTGCAGTTCCTGTGGTGCGGATGACTTTGAATGGTCCCTCTCGTCGGGCGTCATGCCACTTCCTCCGGTAGATCTTGACAAACACTTTGTCGCCTGGTTGAATGGCGTCTTTTCGCTCCTTCAAGTCCTCCTTCTCCTCCTGTGTCTGTTTCTGGGTGACATAAACAGATATGTTTCTCAAACAAACCATGCATCTTCCTATGACATGGTCAATTCTTTCCAACAAATATGGAGCCCGAAATCCATATTCATTTGTGATCTTCCTTCTCACTTCCCCCCTTGCTACATGGGCTGGCTCCCCTGGCAAGCCAGTGTAGCACCTTCAATTTTATGCTCTTGGTTCAGATAATCATCTCTGTTTATCTTCATAGCCGCTCCTTGTGGTCCCAAAATGATGCAGCCGGAACTGATTTGAGTATGTTCAGGTTGGTGTTTTAGCCAATCGTCTGGGTCAGATTTGGTGGCATCCTTCGAGTACTGAAGCGTACAGTGTGATGGATATTCAGGTGGTTTAGCACCGGGGATGTTTGCAGAAATGAACTTCTCCCACAGCTTTGCTGGTTCCAAGAGGTCTTGGCTAAGGTCCCCTAGCCAATATACCATAGCAGCGTCTTCTTCTACCATCATGGATAACTGATGATATTCAGAAGGTACTTCTACCTGACAGCCGTCAGGTGTGCATTTCACTGTACAGTTCAATTTATATAGTGTATCTCTTCCAAGAAGTCCAATAGGGGTGTTTTTTGACACAATAATAGGTAAAATAGCTCTTTGATTCTTGTATCGAAGTTCCACCGGTTTTGTGGTGGGTATCAGCTGTTTTATTCCCTCAAATCCGACTGTCCTTATATGTTCTCCAGACATAGGGAGGTGTGTGACGTGCGACGATTGTTAACCTTCACACAGATGGTAGATTCCTTTTCCGGCCTATACACCACCAGCTGACACCCCCCTTTCGGATTCTCTGGGCACCCCTATAACCCTTCCGGGCCCCTATATGGGTTTACCGGTCCCTGGGGTGGCTTTTGCTGCCACCACAGTTCTTGGGTTGGCTGTTGCTGCCACTGCGGTTCTTGGGTTGGCCGCTTTCTGTACCCTCTTTTATTTCTTTCTCCATCTATCCTGTCTTTGTAGGGGCAGTTGCAAAAATGGTGCCCAACCTGTCCACATAGAAAACATTTCACATCTGGCTGGATCTCTGGATTGTACCCTTGTTGTCTAATGTTTCCTCTTCCTCCTTGCCCCCCATCTTGTTGTTGTCCAGAGTTGGGCTGTAGGTGAGGGGGCAGAGGAGCAGCCTGTCTTGGGGGTGGCTGTATTTTTTGCGGTTGAGGTGGATTCTGCAAAACTGCAGCCTCTTTCATGAATTGCTTTTGGTTTACTTTCCTGATTGTCTCCTGATCTTGTTCCTTCCGAGTATGTTCCTTTTTGCGATACAGTTCCACCTGATGTGCTATGTGGTCCATGTAGACATTCTTGGTCATGTTTCTCAGTCCCACTACTTCTGCCAGTTTGCTTCTGACTGACAAGGGCAGTCCCTGCTGGATCTTTTCTCTCATAATAGATTGCTCCAGGAAGTTTATGTCCGCATCTTTCCCTGTGATATCTCTCCACCGTTGATGTGCGCGGTTCACATAGGCTCTAGGGTTCTCAGCTTCTCTCATTGGTTCAATGTCAATATTGTCTGGATGAACATTGGTAGGATCTGCATCTCTCAAAGCTTTCCACACGCGTCCTCTGTTTGCCGCAAAGAGCTCTGGGTCGTATACTGCTGTGTTGACAAATCTTTGGAGCCCAACTGACACCAGGATTTCTTCCATTGTAGACACACCCATCAGAGTTGCCAAAAGTTTTTTGATGTCTCCCATGCCAAGCTGTGTCCCTATAAGGGCCTCATCCATTTTTGAAGTCCATGGGTGTCCTCCCTCCTGGATTACGGGCAATTTTTCCATTATTTGAGACATGTCTGTATTTGCCCATGGTTTGTATTCCAAATTCTGCCCTTGAACCAACACTGGGCAGTTTTTCGGTATTCTGCGCTTTGACTTCTTTCGTTCCCCTCGCTGTTCTTCTTGGATGTTAAAGAGTTTTTCCTTAATCCCTTCCTCCTGTCGGCAAAGGCCCTTCGTCCTTTTCACTAAGGAGCGCAGCTGTCTTTTGGCCAAACTTATTTCAGCTCCTAATTTTCCCTTTGATGCACCGATAGATCTCAATTCTTTGGTAATTCTGGTAACTTCTTCGTCCATCTCGTCTATCATTCCTTCCCTGGGTGAGACTGTAGAAGAACCTCCAGCTTCTGGTCCGTCGGTATCCTCTCCACTGTCTTCTTCACTGCTACTTGAATCGCTTTCAGTCTCATCTTTGCAGCTGACTTTTCTCCCTTCTCTTTCAGCTTTCGCCATCAACTTTCTGATCTGTAGGTCATACCCTCCAGCGCACTGGTCTTCGTCACTAGAGCTCTGTCCATGGCCTGTTGACCTTTCCTTCTCTCCATGTTTTTTCCTCGTCTTCCTCGATGATGTTGTTGCAAGGTTGACGGTTCTCTGGTTTGGGGATGATGACCTCTGTTTCTTACTTTTACGATCTGGTTGAAGTTGGTCAGAGTTTAGGATTGGCATTTGTGGATACAGACTAGTGAGCGTGTCTTTTCCCTCGTATGGTGGTGGAGTCACCGGAGACATTGAAAAGCAAAACAATACACCAAACAAAACAAATCAAATGAATCAAATCAATGAATGTATGAATCAAATAAAACAAAAACAATCAACGAATCAAATGAATGAATGAATGGATCAAATAAAACAAAAACAATCAACGAATCAAATGAATGAATGAATGGATGAATCAAATAAAACAAAAACAATCAACGAATCAAATGAATGAATGAATGAATGAATCAAATAAAACAAAATCAATCAACGAATCAAATGAATGAATGAATGAATCAAATAAAACAAAATCAATCAACAAATCAAATTAATCAATGAATGAATGAATGAAATAAAACAACATCAATCAACAAATCAAATGAATCAATGAATGAATGAATCAAATAAAACAAAATCAATCAACGAATCAAATGAATGAATGAATGAATGAATCAAATAAAACAAAATCAATCAACAAATCAAATTAATCAATGAATGAATGAATGAAATAAAACAACATCAATCAACAAATCAAATGAATCAATGAATGAATGAATCAAATAAAACAACATCAATCAACAAATCAAATGAATGAATGAATGAGTCAAATAAAACAAAATCAATCAACAAATCAAATTAATCAATGAATGAATGAATGAAATAAAACAACATCAATCAACAAATCAAATGAATCAATGAATGAATGAATCAAATAAAACAACTTCCAGTAATCAACAACTCAAATTAATCAATGAATGAATTATCAAATAAAACAAAAATCATCAACGAATCAACTTAATATACTAGGGATTGCAACCCCTTTATTGCTGTATACCAGCTCAACTGTTCTTATATGTTTCAGTATATCAATAGGTATGTGTGTATCAGGCTCAGCTCAAACCTGTGTGTGTGCGTGTGTGCGCGTGCGAGAGAGAGGGAGAGAAGGGGGTGAGAGAGGGGGAGGGGGAGAGAGGGGGTTTAACTGAGTATGGTTCTGACCTCAGATCCCTACTGGCTGTCCAAGGAATTGGTGCTTTGGCCTTGTTTCCTTGAATCTCACTAAAATAAAATATAAACAGTTATTTTCTTATTGAAATCTGTATGAATGACCCAGCCGAAATTAATTAGCCATATCAATCCTACAGTCCTACAAGAACATGAAATGTTTATAGGGAAACGATTATAGGTGGCCCAGAAAACTGAGCCACACTTGAAAAAAGAAAAAGGATTAATAGCCTACATTCAGCCTAAAGCGCGCTGAAAACTAGATTTAAGTTATTAAACTTCTGAAAGGTAAACCAAGAAGGTGAGCTCTACCTCTGGTTTAGTAGAGTAGGTTATTTACTCGCATCACGTGGAAACAACCCATATGTTCCATACAAAGAACAGAACAAAGGAGAGACCATGCTTCTCTCCTCATTTGCATACTAACAACCTCGTCATCGGGTTGGATTTACATTGGGATCATGGCGACTCAAACTCTTGCCTCTTGCGTTTGTCCTAGGCCACGTGTGCCACCAATGCCTGTAGTACCACAAAGAACCACGTGGTCCATGAAATAACCATGAGGTCCACAAAGGGCTACGTATGCTAACAAGGCCTGCAATATCACAAAGAACCACCCCATGGTCCATGAAATAACCACGAGGTCCACAAAGGGCTACGTATGCTAACAAGGCCTGCAATATCACAAAGAACCACCACATGGTCCATGAAATAACCACGAGGTCCACAAAGGGCTACGTATGCTAACAAGGCCTGCAATATCACAAAGAACCACCACATGGTCCATGAAACAACCACGAGGTCCACAAAGGCCCACAATTTACCACGTGTGCTACCAAGGCCTACAGCATCACAAAGAACCACCACATGTGTAACATATACCATGTGTTCTTTAGTATCCTCCAAAGCCAATTTTACATAACATTTAATCACCAGTTTACACCCCCTTGTTTAAACCGACAAATACATTTACATTTACATTTACATTACATAAAACACAACTCCTAGTGGACTTTATTGCCACTTCTTCGCCCGTTACTCTGTATAAGAAATACCCCCCATAATCCCTATGGATCCCCGACAATAACAAGCGTCCTTGCGAAAATTCTTTTCCCACTTTGAATCAATACGTTTTCAAAGCTACATAATCATCATTAGATTAAAGTGAGCGGCGTTTCTTCTGTGAAAGCCTGGTTTTAGGTACTCGTAACCTAGTGTCTTATCTTAAGTCCTAGGATAGGTTTGTCTCATTCGAATCCACATCATTGATATGAAGTCGGATTACCTGAGCCCAAGTAGTGGTTTCCCGCTACCTCTTCACTTTAACCAATCTGATAAGATTGTGGTTAATAGCTACTACGCGTTTCCTATGGGCAGTAGGTATATTTGTATTTTAGCAAAGGAAAAATATCAAACTACCTGGCCCCTATATATAGTGTTATCACACAAACCCATTGGGCTTAGTAGGAAAGGGGTTGTTTATAGTGGTACTCCCACTCGACAAACTATTAGTTTATAGTGGTGCTCCCACATTAACGTTTCTAAGTGGTACTCCCACACTACAGTTTATAGTGGTACTCCCACTTAAAAATTTAGCGGACATGTAAAGTATTCTATTCCATCCAATAGACCCAAAGGTCCTTTTCGATTTGGTCAACCGTTAACCATAGCCTTAATCATAGTCAATATAAGCAGACGCACTTAAGCGCTTTGAGGAAGATGTTTAGAGCTTACCTCAAACCCCGGCCTGATCAGTTGCCGGTGCCCACGTGCGCTCGCTTCACCGACAGCAGCTGGTCAACAATTGTTTTAACCAAATCCTGTTCGTGACGCCAATATGTAGTATAATTTCTACTCGGTGGAATAAGAATCTTTCTCAGAGGTCCGGATACTAAGTTCAAGGTGTTTATTGAACAAAGCATCAAATGAAAGCATCTTCTGCAGCGAGATGGAGCCTGCCGTGCCAATTCGCAGACCTGGCGACGCGCTCCTATACCCAACATTATATAGACAATAGCATCATAGAACATCCACTACTCCTAGTGGTCAAAGTAACAAACATCAACTTAATACTATTGGTCTGAGAGGTACAACCAGCACTCTGGTTGGTCCGGTGTCTTCCTCGGTGTCTTCATCGTCACGTCACACGTTTATGGCTCAAACCGCCAAGGGGGTCGTATTTGGCTTGCACAACATTCTGTAGGATACCGTTGAAAACCAGCCTAAAGGCACCATTACAAGGGCCTGAAGGCACACCAACACCTACACATCTGGAACTGCTTAACACATCTCTATGTCCTAGTGGGCCTTGGGGTCCACCAGCAGATTATGCTGTAGCCACCTACTGCAATGTATAGAGGATCCAAAGACAGTGTTTTAGATTATACTAAGGGTATAAAAATACACTACATGTACATTCAAAAACACAATACTAAGCTTCCAGCATTTTTTAAGTAAAAAAAACACAACAA
Organism: Muraenolepis orangiensis; assembly: GCA_027704905.1. Classification (NCBI taxonomy): domain Eukaryota; kingdom Metazoa; phylum Chordata; class Actinopteri; order Gadiformes; family Muraenolepididae; genus Muraenolepis; species Muraenolepis orangiensis. Next base: position 10,525,119 of record CM051013.1, on the reverse strand, counting down.
TTGACCACTTGGGTCGGACTTGTACAGCATGTGAATCAGGCTGTTGAACAAGCCTTTTCAGATACTAGAACACAAGTCTACTCTTCTTCTATCTGAACACCGTAGCGTTACAAGAAAATGTATATACTATACTGTTTTGTAGTAATTACACTACATTGTACCAAAGTCAAAATTAAATTGAATATAATAACAATCTAAGTCAAGTCAAGTTTATTGTCACTTCACAGTTTACACAAGTATAAAGCAGTGGTGTGAAAATCTTATGTGCAATACCTGACGACAGACAGCAGTTATAAAAATAAGATAAAAAATAGAATAAAAATAGAATAAAGTTAAAAAATAAAAATGCAATATATTGGCACAGAAAAGAGCAATATGTATATATAAATCAATGTAATAAAATATACATTGTTATATGCTATACGCCCTTGTTCAGCAGCCTGATGGCCTGACTGTGGAAGCTATCTCGGAGTCTATTTGTACGGCACTTGATACTGCGGTATCGCCTGCCTGACGGTCAAAGTGAATACAGTTCGTGGCTGGGGTGGGCATTGTCTTTTTTGATGCGTTTGGCCTTGACCACGCACCGCTGGTTGTATATATCCAGGAGGGAGGGGAGCTCACCTCCAACGATATACTGGGGCGTCCGCACCACCCTTTGAAGCGCTCTACGCTTGAGTGCGGTGCAGTTCCCGTACCAGGCGGTGATACACCCTGTAAGAACACTCTCAATGGTGCCGTTAGGTTAGCCTTCAGGTTAGCCTTGTTGAAGTCCCCCGCCACGATGAGAGCAGCCTCGGGGTGTGCCGACTCCTGTTCGCTGATAGCCCCATACAGTTCCTTTAGCGCTGTGTCCGTGTTGGCTTGTGGGGGAATGTAAACAACGGTCACGGTTACCGCTGTAAACTCCCGAGGAAGCCAGTATGGACGGCACATAAGCATCAGGTACTCCAGGTCCGGGAACAGAAAGACTTTGGTTGCACCAAGATCTGTTTATCATGAGACAAACCCCCCCAGGTTCAGGTGAGGCTGACCTGGATGCCGTATGAGATGCCGGCCTTCCCTACCTGAGCTGTAGACAACCAATCAACCTTCAGGAGGCGTGTCTAAGGTAGCTACAGTTAGCATATTCACTCTATATGAACAACAAAGAGATTCATATATTCAACCATATTAAAATCTTAAAGCCAAGTGGAAAGGTGGCTCTGTTGACCCCTCCCCTACCCTTCATTCTCCCGGCTAGCGTGTTCCGCCACCTGATCCAGGTGGACCCGGACGCCTTCTGGCTGACGCTGAGCCAGCTGCACTGTCCCTCCCCGTACGCTCCACACCTTCAGCCACTCCAGCTGGGCAGGACGGGCCTCACCAGGGACCAGTACACACACAACCTGGACCGACTGCTGAGGGATGCGTTCGGGTCCCTGGTTCCCAGACCCCCGGGTATCTTAGGTGATGGATGACCAATCGGATGAAGCCAAATGTGGACACATGGTGTGCCGTTCCGTCAGGTAGTCAGATTACTGACTGGTGTTGTGGAACTGCTGTAGTTTCATAAACACATAACAAACAGTTGCTTTTGAATCCACTTGCGCAATGGACCCAATGTAATTTTTGTAATTTTTTGCAATAAACATGAAAATAAATATGTGTATATATATCAGTAGCTCCAACATTTTTAGTGTTCTGATACCTGGATATCACTAATGTGTTTCCACGTGTGTACACCACAATATCTTATTTGTACTTAGACATGAGACGAATAGCAGGACCTTTTTCACTGTTTTGAGGAGAACAACCACAGGAACTTTTGTTTTACGATTTAATAAAAAATAAAAATAAAAGATTTTGTAAATATTGTTTTATATACAATGAATAATTGATTTCACAAATCAGAGAGTGAAAGAGTAGGAACAAACAAAACATTCAAACAAATGTATATGACAATGATTGACAATGACAATGTTTTTTACCAACAACAAAAAAAGGGACATTATGGAAACATGAAGAATTCAAGGCAAACACTGCAATTCAAAATATTACAGATGAAACATTTATTGATTGGCATACATGATCAGTCCAAACAATACATTTAATATCAGTTCAATGTTAAAAGAGACCCAAGTCCATACAACATCCAAATACAAGCAAAACATATTACTCAAAGAGTTGCACTATACCAACGCTTGAAGAGAACAGTGAATAATGATCTATTGATCTCTGATCAGATGAGCTGGGCCTAGCAAGGCCCCTGACTCCACCCTGGAACTGGTGGATGCTTAAGAGTCACTACTTCCACATAGACAACATTAGTCTAGACCCAGGCTAACCACTACGCACACACACACACGCACGTGACGAATGGTGCTCGATGCTGACTTCCTAAGGGGAAGTCAAAATCAAGCCCCATATATACACATATATACATGTACATATATACATATACATGTATATATACATATACATATATGTATATATACATTCACATATATGTATATATCAGTGGTGAAGCGTCAGGGCCTTCAAGGTATTCAGAGAAGACCCTGGAACTCTCAGATGAACTAAACTAAAAAAATCGAATTACCGTATTGACCCGAATATAAGACGGGTTTTTTTTCCGAGAAAAAAATCTGAAAAAGAGGGGTCGTCTTATAATCGGGGTTTAAACTTTTCGATGTACCGTAATTGCACATGTAATTGCGCAACAACAGATCGCGCCAAACGAGTGTTCCGAGACACCGCTTAAAGTCACTCAAAGTCTTAAAGTAACAGTACATAAAAACAGTTACCTGGAGAGATAGAAATGGAGAGACACAGCGACCAACTTGAAAAAAGAAAAACGCCTGTGTATTTTGACATGCCAACATCTGTCACAGTGCAGTCTACTGGAAACGAGAAGAGCCGAGTAACGGTCATGTTAACGCGCCTCGCAGATGGGACAAAACTTCCCCCGTACGTGGTTTTAAAACGCAAGACTGTACCTAAAGAGGCAGTGACTGTACCTAAAGAGGCAGCCAGCTGGCGTTATCGTACGCGCCCAGGCAAAGGGCTGGATGGAGACGGAGCTTGTGGTGGACTGGCAAGTTGGTCAAGGTGGTGTGGGGCAGACGGCGTGGGGGACTCAGAAAGAAGAGGAATATTTTGATTCTGGATGCTTTCCGTGGACACTTGACTGAGCCAGTCAAAAAGTGAAAGAGTGATGATCACTAGGTGACCTAGTGATCATACCGGGCGGAATGACAAGCCAGCTGCGCAATCTGCGCAAGAGATACACAGAGTGGCTCCTGGCTGGTCATCACGCACTGACACCGTCTGGAAAAATCCAAAAGCCTGCAGTACGTTTGCTCTGTGAATGGATATTGCAAGCATATGGGCTGACGTTTCCCCAGAAAGCATCATTAATGGGTTAAGAAATGCTGCGTATCAAATGCCATGGATGGCAGCGAGGATGACGTGATGTGGGAGGAGACGGGGAAGCGGACAACGTGAGTGACGATAGCGGGAGTGAGAGCGAACAACCCAGCGATGTAGAAGACGAGCTGAATGAGAAGACGTGATGTGACCAATAGACTGATGTTCTGAAATGTTGTACTGTTTCATTGCTCTACTGTTTTATTGCGCTACCGTTTTATTGCACTACTGTTTTATTGCTATCTATCTAGCCTGTTTTGTTTTTGTTCGCCAAGTTAGGCAAATTTGAACACAATGTGTGATGTGTGTTATCATTATTTTCAAATAAAATTATTTTCTTTCAAAAAAAAATATTTGGTCTTCAAATTTTTTTTCTCCAAAAATGAGTCTTGAAAAACAGGGGTCGTCTTATAATCGGGGTCGTCTTATATTCGGGTCAATACGGTAATTGTATTAATAAAATGTAATACAATTTAATCAAATTTAAATAAAATGAATAAATGAGAATGGTATCTGTGTTGTCATCTGTTATATTACAGTGTTACGTTGATTTGTTTGTCTTTCTCGGTGTGGTGGTCTACAGCAGGGGTTCCCAAAGTGGGGGTCGCGGGACCCCGAAGGGGGGGGGTCGCGATTATTATTATTATTATTATTTTTTTTATCATTTGTATTATTTTTATTGTTAATAATAACGTGAGTGACAAATAAAGGAATTCTGATTCCCACTGATTCACGACAGTATCATCATTGAAAAAAAGCCACACACGATGTTCGTGATCGCGATTACCCCCCCCACCCCGTTGGACGGTGATTGTGTGTGTGTGTGTGTGTGTGTGTGTGTGTTGGGGAACCCCTGGTCTACAGAAGGTCCAGTTGTGATAGACACGCTTCGCCACTGGTATATATACATATATGTGTATATAAAATTGTGAAAGACACCTCTCACCCCAACCATTTTCCCTCCTCCCCTCCGGGAGGCGCTATAGAAACTTTTGTTCCAAGTCAAGCAGGCGTAGGAACAGCTTCTTCCCCTCAGCTGTCCTCTCTCTGAACGCTGTACCACGACGCTGTACCCCGCTGCCGCCCCGCTTTGCCCCCCCCCAATACACAAAGGACTCAACCTCCTTAATTGACTCCATCCAGTGTGACTGGATTATCAGCGGTGTTGAACTTCATGAGTTCAGTTTTCCTCTTGTTGATCTTAAGCCCTGATCCGGCTGATGTTGTAGTCAGGTGAGTGGTTTTATCTTGCATCTGGTTGCAGTTGTGCGAGAGGAGCGCCAGGTTGTCAGCATAGTCGAGGTCCTCCAGCTGTATCCAGAATCTCCACTGTATTCCGTTTTCTCTTCCTGCTGTAGTGGTGTTCATAATCCAGCCAATCACAAGGAGAAAAAGGAAAGGCAACAGTAGACACCCTTGAGGCATTAATTGTTGGAACACTGGATTAGGGAGATAGGCAATCTGATCGGTGCAGTATCTGTACCTGTGAAAAACCTGCCTGCTGATCTCTAAACTTGCACTGCTCTATATCAGCTGTGAACTATGAACAAAATAGGAACCAGGACTACAAAGAATTGCCTGGGTGTATCGATCGAAAGCCACGGTACCAATCCAGCAATGTTTTGCCAACAATTTTCCCATCCCACCCACCCAACTATACAACTCTTTATCTATGCGCTGCTGAATTTCTTAGTCGCATTGCAAGTTATCATGGTTTCACACAAGCGTTTTGGTATACAGACACATACATACTTTATAACAGCTTTGGGCCTACAAAACTCTGTCTACGTCTTGGCGTTCTTAGATATTGAATAGGCGTAAAGTTTCAGTTGTGAGCTTGAATCAGGAAAAGCTTTTGCAGAGCATGTACAGTCTTTGGAGAGGAGCATTCAAAACAATGAAACACACTTCTCTAGAAGGGAGTCTTTTGTCTTTCAAACAATTGTTTCTAAGTATACTGCATGAAACAGGCCACAACATCACATTTTAAGAAAATCAATCACGATATGACATAGAACCAAATGAAGAATCGAACATGCACACATATACTTGGATGACTCGTCTGTCCCCACATAGTCTTGTTGTGGATCTCTTCCAGCGTGTCAAAGTGTTAACATCCACTTTGACCAAACAGGAAGTATTTTTACCAGCTGCTTCTTTCTACCTGTGATTACAAAGACAGATTCATAACTGTGAGGTTCACATTGTTCTACCTCCATCAAAGGACCAACACATACATTCAGACATTGATGAAGTACATTTTCTTGGCATAGGTTTATACCTAAATTAAATGTTAAAGTTAATAACAAGGTTAGATGATTCAAAATATGGTTTCATATACAATGTGTTTAGTGTGTGATGTGGTACAATGTTTTTAACAATGATTAAAAGAAAAAAATGCAAGTGAGATTGGCAGCAAGACAAAAGTTCAATCATTCAATCAATCAATCATTTTATTAAATCATTTTCACAAAACACCCAGTTTGGGTCTTCACTGAAATCTGCCCCCTGACCCCCATTAACCTGAGGCAGTTCTGGTTCTCACCACCGTCAGGTTCACCTCTGGCCCAGAAGGGGTTATCCTTCAACAGAACGGTTCCGTCATATCCCCAGACATATTCTCGTCAAAACTCAACATTCTACCCCCTTGATTGGTTGGTCTTTCTGTGTGTTTTGTATGACAGTGTGTCGAAGTGTTAACATCCACTTTGAGCAAACAGGAAGAGTGTCAACCATGTGCTACTTCTTCTTATTTCTTATCTCTCAGCAAGTCTAAGGACTTGCTGAATTCACTGATGTTATCTTAACTTCCTACCACCAAGTTTGGTCTTAAGGTGAAAAGAGAAATATACTAGAGGGCACACAGTAAGCTCCGCCACACCAATAAGTCCTCTCTGCACCAACTTATGGGTCAAGGATCAACTGTACCGTTGCTAGATTAGTGGTAATCTAACCACCAAGTTTTTTTTTCTACTTCCATACATAGCTTATCTTTGCTAGCTTGCTAACAGACAAACAAACAGGGCGTAAACATAACCTCCGTCCCATCTTCGATGGCGGAGGTAATTACTCATTCAACTTTGTGGACGTGTCCTTTTGTGCAGCCAGTAACACAAGGAAAAACAAAGTGTGGAGTTAGTGTTTAGTGTTTTAGAAAATTCATACTGCAGGAGGGAATGGGGAGTAAGCATTCCTCGTTGCATATAGCATATAGCAAATAAAAAAGATTGAATATTGAATCTAGTGCCTGGTTTTATTGGGATTGGGACAGCTCATGGACATACCGTACATGTCCCCATTATACAAACTTCCTATTAAAGATAACACCCTCCATTGAAGCCACACCTCCACACGACAGGAAATAAGCAACAGCAAAACACATGGTTGCTTCGCCCCCTCTTTGGCGTTTCTGGGCTACTCCAACACATGGGACATATGGGGATGTCTTTAAACCGTTTTTTTTTTTGAGAGTTGGCAAGATGTTACACACTGAGTCAGGGTTAAAGGCCACCACTGTGTGTGGTGATAGCTGGATCTTATCTATGTACATTGATCATGCATGTACCAAACGTGTGCAGCAACCAACCACACACACTCTACAATGGGCAATGGCCTTTACCTGATCCAGAGTGCCATCCACACCCACAGTACAAATTATACACTTGCCAAATGTATCCCTTTAAATAGTTAGTCCTACTCAACGCCTGAAACACAAACACATATCAATGATATTTCAAGATTAAAATCGGCAAAATGTTTATAAGATGATTTAAAATGATTGAATGTACAATTTATTATCGATTTGACAACCCCATACACTAAGAGTGAGAACAAACATTCTTGAGGCATTATGCAATGCCAAAAGTGACAGTACAAATATATAGACACAGTTCCTAAATACAATTATTTAGACAGTTCCTAAATAAAAATGTTTTAGACACCATCTCATGACTTTCCGGACTCACTTCAGCACCGGATCTCAACCCCCAGACCTCAACCCCGTAAACACTGAAAACAAGGCAACAAGAACAGCATATGTTCAAAACCATGCCGTGACCAATGAAGTGAACTTTGCAACCACAACTCTAATCGAATGGTGGATACCAAAAACTAAGTAGCAAAACAATGAAGCAGTGTACAAAACAGGCAAAAATGCATTTATTATCAATCATTTTATGAAATAATTTTCACAAAGCACCCAGTTGTTGTCTTCACAGCCGAAAGCGCCAATTATTTTAGGTACTGCCCCGTGCCCCCCATTAACCTGAGGCAGTTCTGGTTCTGGCCACCGTCAGGTTCACCTCTGGCCCAGAAGGGGTTATCCACCGACAGAAAGGTTCCGTCAACCCATCTCCACATCCCCTCACTGGTCTCATCTGTGGCCCCGAGCCAAAAGTACAAGCCACGCCTGGAAATGAAGTCCATCTCCTCTTTACTGTCCAAAACCACCAGATCTGCTCCTTGGGAAACACAGTACTCCCTGCTCTCCTTCCAGGATCTCCGCACAAAGTTAAACCAGTAACATATGCAACCAAATTTTGCCCAAGCACTTGGACAGCATTGTTGGCAAAGCAGGGTGTCTCGCTCTCTGACAAATTCTTCAGCCTTTGGAGAACTTGCTCCATGTCTCTGTCCATGCTTACAGTCTGTACTGCCAACCCAATCAGTCCAGCCAGCAGGACAACAGACAGCATTCCCAGAACCACCACCACAGCCCTGGTCACACACCAAGGAGGGCTCACGTTGTCTGGCCGCCGACTTCCTACTGTTCTCAGAGACATGGATGACTCTTCTGTCCCCACATAGTCTTGCTGTGGATCTCTGAGGCTGTCAACGCTAGTGTAGATGTGCACTATCCTCTCCTCCCTCTCTCCTTGTGTATTCCTTGCCTCGGTCATCATGTTGGGCCTGGCGTGAATTTCCCCAGGCATATTCTGGTCAAAACTGATTCCACAGAGTTTCGCTCAACGTCCTCCCCTGATATTTGGTTGGTCTTTTGTGTGTTGTGTATGAGAGCATGTCAAAGTGTTAACATCCACTTTGACCAAACAGGAAGTATTTTAACCAGCTACTTTCTTCTTACAGAGACACGTCACTTAGATTCATAACAGTGAGGTTCACATTGTTCTACCTCCATCAAAGGACCAATACATACATTCAGACATTGCTGAAGTACATACTCTTGCCATAAGTTTATACCAAAATGTTAAAGTTAAAACAAAGAGAGGATTTAAAATATAGTTTCATATACAATGTGATGTTTTGTAACAATGATTACAATTTTAAAAATGCCAAGTGAGATTTGCAGCAAGATAATAGTTCAGGACTGAAACTGAAAAAGATAAATGAATTGGCGATAGAAATGTTTCTTCATCAGTCCCAAAGTCAATAAAACATCAGTTCAATGTCTGTTTAAGGAGCCCAATTCCAAACAAAAACTGATTCTATATATGTGCGTATGAATATATGTACACATCTATGAAGATACAGAACAATGTTGCAGTACTTAAGGAGTGTACATTCAAAAACACAATACTAAGCTTCTAGCATTTTTTAAGTAAAAAAAACACAAAACAATTTGACCACTTGGGGTCGGACTTGTACAGCATGTGAATCAGGCTGTTGAACAAGCCTTTTCAGATCCTACAACACAAGTCTACTGTTATTCTATCTGAACACAGTAGCGTTACAAGATAATGTATATGGGCCATTCTACCGAATTGGTTCAAAGTCAGGTTGGAAATATTCTGAAATTTTGTATGTTTTATTCCCAAAACGTTGTCCGTATATATATTGCACCATATCTAAAGTACACATATCTAGTAAAAGAACCGTACATTTGTATATTGTATTTTAAGACTGTGTTGGAATGTATTTCCTCTCCCAAAAATTGTTACTACCGAAACATAGTAATACACTATAATAAAAAAGTATTATATTAACCCTGTTAAGATTGTGTTTCCTTCCCTTCTCTAAAGAGTATTTTTACAAATATTTCTTGAAGGTTTTCACAATTAAATCAATAAAAATGAAATTTTTACCAAATTTCAAAGTTCAATTTATACAATTCATCAAAATCGAAATGCAATCTTTCTTTGTAAAATGCATAATACTGATCATATTGATTCCAGAGTTGATGATTGATGAAATTGAACATACATTAAACCAATCAGTATGATAACATTTTAGTTGATAACTCGATATACTTTATTTTTTACAAAACATCTAGTGTTTCGGTAGTGACTGCACTGTTTCGGTAGTGACTGCACTGTTTCGGTAGTTTTCTTTATTGAGGAGAATGTGTTCCATTCTTAAAGTTACACACTGATTTTCAGACTTTAGAACACATTTATTTCAAAATGATGGGATTTAACTACTTACCATTCCATTTTGTCACTACCGAAATGATCATGTCACTACCAAAACTTTACCATATGTTTCGGTAGTGACTGTTTCGGAAGTGACAATTCTAGCTAACTTTGAGCATAACTAAAGAATGCTAGCAAGCACATGGCTAGCACATGGCTAGCATACACGTCTTTGAAGTGGTGTACACACATAAAAACATAATACTTTGCATAAAACCCCAAAAGGTTTACTTAATTGAAGAGAATATGTGTTCGGTAGTGACGGTATTCGGTATTCTTAAGGTTACACGCCGATTTTCAGATTTTGGAACAGATTTATATAAAAAGTATGGGATTTAGCTACTTACCCTTCAGCCATGAGGGACAGGGATGCAGTGTCACTGCCTGGTCAAAAATGCAGGGCTCCAACATTTTCTGATGTGTTCTGATACCTGGATATCACTGATGTGTTTCCACGTGTGTACGCCACAATATCCTATTTGTACTTAGACATGAGACTAATAGCAGGACCTTTTTCACTGTTTTGAGGAGAACTACCACAGGAACTTTTGTTTTACGATTTAATTTAAAAAAAAAATAATTTTAAAAGAAGATTTTGTAAATATTGTTTTATATACAATGTATTATTGATTTCACAAATCAGAGAGTTAAAGAGTAGGAAGAAACAAAACATTCAAACAAATTTATATGACAATGATTGACAATGACAATGTTTTTTACCAACAACAAAAAAAGCGACATTATGGAAACATGAAAATTCAAGGCAAACACTGCAATTCAGAATATTACAGATGAAACATTTATTGATTGGCATACATGATCAGTCCAAACAATACATTTAATATCAGTTCAATGTTCAAGTCCATACAACATCCAAATACAAGCAAAACATATTACTCAAAGAGTTGCACTATACCAACGCTTGAAGAGAACGATCTATTGATCTCTGATCAGATGAGCTGGGCCTAGCAAGGCCCCTGACTCCACCCTGGAACTGGTGGATGCTTAAGAGTCACTACTTCCACATAGACAACACTAGTCTAGACCCAGGCTTCAACCACTACGCACTACGTACACACACGCACGTGACGAATGGTGCTCGATGCTGACTTCCTAAGGGGGTATATATACATATACATATATGTATATATACATACACATATATGTACATATACATATATGTGTATGTAAAATTGTGAAAGACACCTCTCACCCCAACCATGGACTGTTTTCCCTCCTCCCCTCCGGGAGGCGCTATAGAAACTTTTGTTCCAAGTCAAGCTGGCTTAGGAACAGCTTCTTCCCCTCAGCTGTCATCTCTCTGAACACTGTACCACGACGCTGTACCCCGCTGCCGCCCCGCTTTGCCCCCCCCCCAATACACAAAGGACTCAACCTCCTTAATTGACTCCATCCAGTGTGACTGGAGTGTTATCAGCGGTGTTGAACTTCATGAGTTCAGTTTTCCTCTTGTTGATCTTAAGCCCTGATCCGGCTGATGTTGTAGTCAGGTGAGTGGTTTTATCTTGCATCTGGTTGCAGTTGTGCGAGAGGAGCGCCAGGTTGTCAGCATAGTCGAGGTCCTCCAGCTGTATCCAGAGTCTCCACTGTATTCCGTTTTCTCTTCCTGCTGTAGTGGTCTTCATAATCCAGCCAATCACAAGGAGAAAAAGGAAAGGCAACAGTAGACACCCTTGAGGCTCTCCAGTCTTTTTTAGTCTTTTAATTGTTGGAACACTGGATTAGGGAGATGAGCTTCTCGGGTATTCCAAACTGCCTCAGCAGCTTCCACAGTTCCCATTCCAGGGACAGCTCCACTAAGATGCGCAGGGGGGCAATCTGATCGGTGCAGTATCTGTACCTGCCAAAAACCTGCCTGCTGATCTCTGAACTTGGTGTCAACTGCCTCTATATCAGCTGTGAACTATGAACAAAATAGGAACCAGGACTACAAAGAATTGCCTGGGTGTATCGATCGAAAGCCACGGTACCAATCCAGCAATGTTTTGCCAACAATTTTCCCATCCCACCCACCCAACTATACAACTCTTTATCTATGCGCTGCTGAATTTCTTAGTCGCATTGCAAGTTATCATGGTTTCACACAAGCGTTTTGGTATACAGACACATACATACTTTATGACAGCTTTGGGCCTACAAAACTCTGTCTACGTCTTGGCGTTCTTAGATATTGAATAGGCGTAAAGTTTCAGTTGTGAGCTTGAATCAGGAAAAGCTTTTGCAGAGCATGTACAGTCTTTGGAGAGGAGCATTCAAAACAATGAAACACACTTCTCTAGAAGGGAGTCTTTTGTCTTTCAAACAATTGTTTCTAAGTATACTGCATGAAACAGGCCACAACATCACATTTTAAGAAATCAATCAAGATATGACATAGAACCAAATGAAGAATCGAACATGCACACATATACTTGGATGACTCGTCTGTCCCCACATAGTCTTGTTGTGGATCTCTTCCAGCGTGTCAAAGTGTTAACATCCACTTTGACCAAACAGGAAGTATTTTTACCAGCTGCTTCTTTCTACTGTGATTACAAAGACAGATTCATAACTGTGAGGTTCACATTGTTCTACCTCCATCAAAGGACCAACACATACATTCAGACATTGCTGAAGTACATTTTCTTGGCATAGGTTTATACCTAAATTAAATGTTAAAGTTAATAACAAGGTTAGATGATTCAAAATATGGTTTCATATACAATGTGTTTAGTGTGTGATGTGGTACAATGTTTTTAACAATGATTAAAAGAAAAAAATGCAAGTGAGATTGGCAGCAAGACAAAAGTTCAATCATTCAATCAATCAATCATTTTATTAAATAATTTTCACAAAACACCCAGTTTGGGTCCTCACTGAAATCTGCCCCCTGACCCCCATTAACCTGAGGCAGTTCTGGTTCTCACCACCGTCAGGTTCACCTCTGGCCCAGAAGGGGTTATCCTTCAACAGAACGGTTCCGTCATATCCCCAGACATATTCTCGTCAAAACTCAACATTCTACCCCCTTGATTGGTTGGTCTTTCTGTGTGTTTTGTATGACAGTGTGTCGAAGTGTTAACATCCACTTTGACCAAACAGGAAGAGTGTCAACCAGAGTTGGCAAGATGTTACACACTGAGTCAGGGTTAAAGGCCACCACTGTGTGTGGTGATAGCTGGATCTTATCTATGTACATTGATCATGTATGTACCAAACGTGTGCAGCAACCAACCACACACACTCTACAATGGGCAATGGCCTTTACCTGATCCAGAGTGCCATCCACACCCACAGTACAAATTATACACTTGCCAAATGTATCCCTTTAAATAGTTAGTCCTACTCAACGCCTGAAACACAAACACATATCAATGATATTTCAAGATTAAAATCGGCAAAATGTTTATAAGATGATTTAAAATGATTGAATGTACAATTTATTATCGATTTGACAACCCCATACACTAAGAGTGAGAACAAACATTCAAGAGGCATTATGCAATGCCAAAAGTGACAGTACAAATATATAGACACAGTTCCTAAATACAATTATTTAGACACAGTTCCTAAATAAAAATGTTTTAGACACAGTCCCTAGTGCTCATTCCGTGTTTTTCTTAAACAATCATTGTGCACAACAACAGTAGCAGTGTGGATTTTGTATTAGCTGTTAATTACTTACCCTTCACCCTAAGTGGAGCAAAGGCCATCGACAAATCTACTCCAACGGACTCGGTTCTCTGCTGTCTTTCCTGCCTCTGTCCAGCTGGTCCCCAGACTCGTCTGCTCCTTGTCTGTGTCTCTCCTCCACCTGACAGATGGTGCTCGATGCTGGCGTCCTAAGAGTGTGTCCAATCCAGCCCCACTTCCTTTTCAGAATCTGTTTGGTGACTGGTTCCTGTCCCGCCCTTTGCCACAGTTCTTCATTGCTGATTTTGTCTGGCCACCTGAAACTTTTTTAATGAATGTCTGTATCTTATGCTGTGTTGCTTTTGTCATTCTTCACGTCTCTGAGCTGTAGAGAAAGACGGATTTTACATTGGAGTTAAAGATACGTATTTTCGTGGCTATGTGGATTTCCCTGGAGGCCACGATGTTCTTTAGCATGACGAAAACTGCTCTTGCTTTGCCAATCACGGCTGTGAAGTCTCGGTCAGTGCTCCCTTGTCAATTAACCACACTTCCCAGGTACACAAAGGACTCAACCTCCTTAATTTACTCCATCCAGTGTGACTGGAGTGTTATCAATGGTGTTGATTGGTGTTGTGTTCCACTTTGACAAAACAGGAAGTATTTTAACAAGCTGCTACTTTCTAATTGTGATTACAGAGAAATGTCACTTAGATTCATAACAGTGAGGTTCACATTGTTCTACCTCCATCAAATGACCAATACATACATTCAGACATTGCTGAAGTACATATTATTGCCATAGGTTTATACCAAAATTAAATGTTAAAGTTAATAACAAGGTTAGATGATTTCAAAATATGGTTTCATATACAATGTGTTTAGTGTGTGATGTGGTACAATGTTTTTTTAACAATGATCTCCTTTTTAAAAACACTTTGCAACCACAACTCTTATCCAATGGCAGAAACCGTGAAGCGCTGTAAAAAACAGGCACAGATAAATATTTATTATCAATCATTTTATTAAATTATTTTCACATATTACCCGGTTTAGGTTTTTACAGCTGAAACCCGCCATTTTATTTTGGTTCTGCCCCGTGCCCTCCATTAACCTGAGGCAGTTCTGCTTTTGGCCACCGTCAGGTTCACCTCTGGCCCAGAAGGGGTTATCCACAGACAGAACTGTTCCGTCAACCCATTTCCACATCCCCTCACTGGCCTCATCTGTGGCCCCGAGCCAAAAGTACAAGCCGCGCCTGGAAATGAAGTCAATCTCCTCTTTACTGTCCACAACCACCAGATCTGCTCCTTGGGAAACACAGTACTCCCTGCTCTCCTTCCAGGATCTCCACACAAAGTTAAACCAGAAACATTTGCAACCAAATTTTGCCCAAGCACTTGGACAGCATTGTTGGCAAAGCAGAGCGTCTCGCTCTTCTGTCAAATTCTTCAGCCTTTGGAGAACTTGCTCCATGTCTCTGTCCATGCTTACAGTCTGTACTACCAACCCAATCAGTCCAGCCAGCAGGACAACAGACAGCAGTCCCAGAACCACCACCACAGCCCTGGTCACACACCCAGGAGGGCTCACGTTGTCCGGCCGCCGACTTCCTACTGTTCTCAGAGACATGGATGACTCTTCTGTCCCCACATAGTCTTGCTGTGGATCTCTGAGGCTCTCAACAGTAGCATAGATGTCCACTATCTTCTCCTCCCTCTCTCCTTGTGTATTCCTTGCCTCGGTCATCATGTTGGGCGTGGCGTGAATTTCCCCAGGCATATTCTGGTCAAAACAGATTCCACAGAGTTTAGCTCAACGTCCTACCTTGATGTTTGATTGGTCTTTCTGTGCGTTGTGTATGCCAGTGTGTCAACATCCACTTCGACCAAACAGGAAGTATTTTAACCAGGTGCTACTTTCTACTTGTGCTTACAGAGACACGTCACTTAGATTCATAACAGTGAGGTTCACATTGTTCTACCTCCATAAAAGGACTAATACATACATTCAGACATTGCTGAAGTACAATTTCTTGCCAAAGGTTTATACTAAAATGAAATGTTAAAGTTAATACAAAGTTTAGAGGATTTAAAAATATACAATATACAATGTGTTTAGTGTGTGATGTTGTACAATGTTTTGTAACAATGATTACAATTTAAAAAATGCCAAGTGAGATTTGCAGCAAGATAATAGTTCAGGACTGAAACTGAAAAAGACAAATGGATTGGCGATAGAAATGTTTCTTCATCAGTCCCAAAGTCAATAAAACATCAGTTCAATGTATGTTTAAGGAGCCCAATTACAAACAAAAACTGAATCTGTATATGTGCGTATGAATATATGTGCACATCTATGAAGATACAGAACAATGTTGCAGTACTTAAGGAGTGTACATTCAAAAACACAATACTAAGCTTCTAGCATTTTTTAAGTGAAAAAAAAACAAAACAATTTGACCACTTGGGGTCGGACTTGTACAGCATGTGAATCAGGCTGTTGGAAAAAACTTTTCAGATCCTAGAACACAAGTCTACTGTTATTCTATCTGAACACCGTGGCGTTACAAGATAATGTATATACAACTGTTTTGTAGTAATTACACTACATTGTACCAAAGTCCAAATACAATTGCACATAATAAACAACAACAATATAGTTTCAACGTCTACTATTAAACACATCTGTTAAAAATGTAATGTTCATTTTTTGAAGGGTGATCTAAACCATTGAGGGGACAAATGCAGCCCTATAGAGAGAACTAGTTTGGTTTGCAGCAACTGAAAACCACCTCATGACTTTCTGGACTCACTTCAGCACCGGATCTCAACCCCCAGACCCATTTCCAGCAACTGTGGAAACACTGAAAACAACAAGAACAGCATATGTTCAAAACCATGCCGTGACCAATGAAGTGTTGATTGGTCACTGTTTAGAAACACTTTGCAACCACAACTCTAATCGAATGGCGGAAACCAAAAAGTATATAGCAAAACCGTGAAGTAGTATACAAAACAGGCACAAAGAAATATTTATTATCAATCATTTTATTAAATAATTTTCACCAAGCGCCCAGTTTTGGTCTTCACAGCTGATAGCGCCAATCAATTTTGTTTCTGCCCCTTGCCCTCCATTAACCTGAGGCAGTTCTGGTTCTGGCCACCGTCAGGTTCACCTCTGGCCCAAAAGGGGTTATCCACGGACAGGACGGTTCCATCAACCAATCTCCACATCCTGGCCTCATCTGTGGCCTCCATCTCCTCTTTACTGTCCACAACCACCAGATCTGCTCCTTGGGAAACCTACAGTTCTCCCTGCTCTCCTTCCAGGATTTCTTCACATAGTTAAACCAGTAACATTTGCAACCAAATTTTTCCCAAGCACTTGGACAGGATTGTTGGCAAAGCAGAGTATCTCGCTCTTCTGTCAAATTCTTGAGCCTTCGGAGAACTTGCTCCATGTCTCTGTCCATGCTTACAGTATGTACTGCAAACCCAATCAGTCTGGCCAGCAGGACAACAGACGGCAGTCCCAGAACCACCAGCACAGCCCTGGTCACACAACCAGGAGGGCTCACGTTGTCTTACCGCTGACTTCCCACTGTTCTCAGAGACATGGATGACTCTTCTGTCCCCACATAGTTTTGCTGTGGATCTCTGAGGCTCTCAACGCTAGCGTAGATGTCCACTATCCTCTCCTCCCTCTCTTCTTGTGTATTCCTCGCACGGCGGTACATCCCATGATGCGGACATAAGGCGTGACCTTTCCCCAGGCCATTTCTGGCGTCAAAACCTAGATTCCACAGAGTTTTACGCTCCACGTCCATCAAAAAAACCATTGTATGTTTTGGTTGGATCTTTCCTGTGAGTTTTTGTAATGCAGCGTGTCAAAAGGGTTAACATCTCGATCCACGTTTGCCACTTAAACAAGGACGTAGTTTACAACCCAAGTGCTACTGTCCTACCTGTGGCTAACGAGACACGTCACTGTAGATTCATAACAGCTGAAGGATTCACACTTGATTTCTACCTCCATCCAAACAGGACTAATCCATAACATCTCAGACTATTGCTGAAAGGACCAATTTTCTTGCCAAACAACGGTTTCTACTAACAAATGAAAGAGCCACAAATGATACAAAGTTCACATATACAACCAAGTTTAGAGGTATTTAAAAATATACTATATACAATGTGTTTAGTGTGTGATGTTACAAAACAATGTTTTGTAACAATGATTACAATTAAAAAATGCCAAGTTGAATTGGCAGTCAGACCAAAAGTTCTAGGGCAGAACTGCAATTTAAAGGACTGAACTGAAAGAAAATGGATTTGGCGATAGAAATTGTTTCTTCATCAGCTCCCAAAGTCAATAAAACATGCAGTTCAATGTCTGTTTAAGGAGCCCATCCACTTCCAAACAAAGCTTGATTTTCTGGTATATGTGCGTATGAATATATGTACACATCTATGAAGATACACAGACACAATATTGCAGAACTACAAGGACTCCTTAAGTTCTGCATATTGTTCTGTATCTTCATAGGTGGATATCATTATATATCATAACGCCACAATGATACAGAATCAAGTTAAAGTATTGTGTTTTTGAGTGTACACACTCCTTACCAAGGTGCAGTGTCCACCTCAAAAACACAATACTAAGCTTCTAGCATTTTTTTAAGTGAAAAAACAAAAAACATCTTGACCACTTGGGGTCGCGACTTGTACAGCATGTGAATCAGCTTTTGCGACAACCCCTTTCAGATACTAGAACAAGTCTATCTGTCTTATTCTATCTGACACACCGTCAGCGTTACAAGATAATGTATATACAACTGTTTATTGTAGTAATTACACCTACATTGTCGCCACAAGTCAAAATACAATTGAACATAATAAACAACAACAATCTAGTTTTTAACGTCTACATTAAACACATCTGTTTAAAAATGTAACTGTTACTTTTTTGAAGGTGATCTAAACCATTGAGGGGACAAACGCAGCCCTATCATACAGCACTATTTTGGTTTGCAGCTACTGAAAACCACCTCATGCGACTTTCTGGACTCACTTCAGCACCGGATCTCACACCCAGACACCCCAAAACCTCAACCCCTAGCTTACAAAACTGTGTCAAACACTGAAAAAAAGGCAACAAGAACAGCATATGTTCAAAACCCATGCCGATGACCAATGAAGTGTTGATGTAATCTCCTTTTTAGAAACACTTGCAACCACAACTCTAATCGAATGTGCGGAAGACGCAAAACGTATGTACCTGTGAAGCAGTGTACAAAACAGGCTCAAATAATATTTATTATCATACATTTTATTAAAACAATTTCACAACAGTGCCCCAGTTTTGGCTTCACAGCTGAAATCCGCCATTTTAATTTGGGCAAACCTGAGAGCAAGTTCGAGGTGTGTTGGACCACCTCTGAGCCCAGAAGGGGTTATCCACAGACAGAACTGTTCCATCAACCATCTCCACATCCCCTCACTGCGGCCGAGCCTAAAAGTACAAGCCGCGCCTGGAAATGAAGTCCATCTCCTCTTTACTGTCCACAACTACCAGATCTCCTCTTGGGAAACACAGCCTCTCCTTCCAGGATCTCTTCACCTAGTTAAACCAGTAACATTTGCAACCAAATTTTTGCCCAAGCACTTGGACAGCATTGTTGGCAAAAGCAGAGTGTCTACGCCTCTTCTGTAAATTCTTCAGCCTTTGGAGAACTTACAGTCTGTACTACCAACCCACAATCAGCGCAAGGCCGAGCAGACAACAGACAGCAGTCCCAGAACCAAACCACAGCCCTGGTCACAACCCAGCGAGGGCTCCGTTGTCTGGCACCGACTTTCCTACTGTTCTCAGAGACCATGGAAACAATCCCTCTGTCCCGACATAGTCTTGCTGTGGATCCTCTGAGGTCAGTCCAAATTGGTATGTGATAGAGAACGAACTCCACGAATGCATTATTTTCTCTATTCTGGCCGTCACAAACTTGGGCAGTCAGAGCGACCAATGCACGACGCCCAGGAGACAGACGGTAACAGTACTGAAGACAAAAGATATAGAGTATACAAAACTAACTGTCAGAACAATAGCTAATGACACAGATGTGAGGGCAGTAAGAAAGGGGAGCCGAAGACCCCACTGAGAGATATAATTTTCACTGATGAACATCGCCAGAGAACAAGTCACCAAAACCCACAAAAACATAGCAGCTTCCGACGATGGAGGTGAGCGGGTAACCGCCACTCGGTCAGCAGCTGCAAGTTATTAATTTACTCACACTATATTTGCAGCATGAGACATACAGAACCCCCCCCCCGTACAGCCTACAGTGACTCCACACTTCTCCACTTTAAACACAAAAGCTGCAGTTCTCCAGCCGCCTCTAGGAGATCCATGGCGAACAGACAACGTAGCGAACGCGAATCGACACGTCTAGGGATGAGGAGAAAAATGGAGACATGTCATCCAATACAAACAAAAACCAACCACTCGATGAATGAAATATCTCCTGACGCAGGATTTTGTTGCGACTACCCCCAGCAGCCTCGAAAAACAGCAGGATGCATGGGACAACCCGAAGGCACCACCTAGAATATCCGTCAAAGCTGACCAGATCGTAGCGGTCGTTCGAATGCCCCCCCCCCAACCCCCCCCCCCAGTCTTCCATTACTTCTCCGGTCTCGAACAATGACTAGATGGTAAGCATTGCGTAGATCCAGCCCCTTGGTGAAACATCCTGCGCCCACTGCGTGTACAACTCCGAAGGCAGAGTTCAATAAAAGTCAATGGCATAAGACGATTTTTAACATTGCCAACTGATCATCTAACGTGACTCTGCGATCGTTCGCTACAGAGGGTACGCTAGCGCTTTATCCCTTTTTTCCTACAAAGAAAACACCCCCGCTCCAGCTGCAGAGGAGGAAGCGTACATCAAGGAAAGAATTATTGACTCGCCTTGGTGTAGAACTTTTCAGGCCGGAGCAGCGCGAGTAGATGCGTCCCTTTGGGAGGAGACGCGCCTGCCGTATGCCAATGCTGAATTGTCTCAGCCACTCATAGCGCGTCGAGTATGGGGAAAAGACGTGGCAGCCGTGAACTTACTGCAACACCCACCACTTTAAGTCAGCGTATTCAAGTGGGAAACCTTAGACAGGTCCAGTGAATACCCATTGTTAGACCCTCTGTTGCCATCACTGTCAACTAGCCCTGTTGACAGTTAGTGGAGGCCAATAAATCCACTCCAAACCAGGATAATGCAGTAACGTAGACTCCCAGTTGACTCTGCGGGATCTCCTCGTGCCTTGAATAACAGCAGGGTAATCCCCGCACAATGAGAGCACCTGAGCCCTGGTCCACAATCTGACCAAAAAAGAATCGGACACCTGCAGAGGCGAGCGCATGTTCGGCTGACGTGGGAAACGGCTGGGCTGAAGGGACGGCTGAACCTGTTGAAGACGCGTGGCCTGAGCAGCAGGGTGAAAGCCCCCCCCCCCCCACACAGCAACTGGAAAAATGAAGTTCCTGTCCGCCCTCACTAGAACTCAACTGAGAGCAGGGAGCAGCAAACAGATCAGATCAGGTAGATGAATCTGCAACCGTTAAAAACTGGTCCTAGAGTCGATGATGCTAGCACTTGAGCGTGAGTACTCACGAGCAGCCCGTCTGAAGGACGGATTGCATTACGGAGCATTTTGCGGGGACAAACGCTGAACTGAAGTGGCCCTGCCTGGCCACGTATACAGACAGACACTGCCTGGGTGCGTCCCCGCCGGCGTTGACCGCTCCTCCGACCGCCGACAGACCCCTAGCTCTACGCCAACCCCTCCCCCCCCCCGCATGGCACTCGTACCATCCACCAAACAAGCGCCTAGGCGACCACCTGATAGTCCCTGGCTTGGTCTAGCACTGGGGGGGAACTGACTAGACCTGAATGTGAAGCCCCATAGCAGCGAAGACACTTCATAAATAAAAACGGGCAGTACAGCCCTCCACACACCAACTCCGGAACAAACCACCAACAACATCGCTCAAATGCAAACACGGCGTCCCAAGTTAATGGATGAAGGCTCATGGTTTTCTTTGAGAGACCATATTCCTTCCATGACCAATCCGGCATAAGTCCACTAGGAAGAAAAAAAGAAGAACAAAAAAGGCATCAAATAAGGGCATGTCTAATCCCAGTCACAAGCAGGCCGCCAATGTTATGACTCACATAGGCCTAAGCGTCATGTAAGTAACGGGTACCCTATGTCGAAGGCGCAAAGATAACTCCCTCACTAAAGCTTCTCTTTCCACAGAGAGAGCGATCAAACAGTCGCCCTCACCTCTTGGCTAAAGAACTCCTTGAACCGAGGCGCAACAAGGCTGAGTCTGTGCGTCATTACATGCTGCTTCCCCATTCTTCGGGCCCTTCCGCGAGAGTAGAGCAGACGACATAAAGCCACACTTAGCGCTACATTGTGAAGGGCAACATGGACAGATCATGCTAGACTACCATGGCCAGGACGAGCATTGAAGACAGAAAGCGAACCCGGCAGGTCCCCGGTGAAACCCCATTGGCGGCTGAGGTGCTCGCTGGGTTTTTTGCCTGGGTTCATGGCCTGAGAGAGGTCCATGGGACTTAAGCAAGGACGGAGCCTGGGTCGAACAGCTGAGGTAAGGGAAGCCCGCCACCCTCAAGATCACCGTACCCGGTACGTCAGAGAGCGTGAGGCGCGCGAGCAACAGCCGTGACGGAACTATGGTGCGACATGC
This sequence comes from Muraenolepis orangiensis, assembly GCA_027704905.1. NCBI lineage: Eukaryota > Metazoa > Chordata > Actinopteri > Gadiformes > Muraenolepididae > Muraenolepis > Muraenolepis orangiensis. Next base: position 10,502,935 of record CM051013.1, on the reverse strand, counting down.
ACTCCCAATGTCCTGTTTGGCGCGGGCCACACCGAGCACCCGGCAAATCCTGGTGCTCCATATGGCAACTAGACATCCCCCCCCCCCCCTCCGTCCCCATGTCAGCTCCGCTGAATCCATCTTAGGCCTGGATTACAACTGTCACACGCCTAGGGTGATTAAGGAGAGCGCCGACCCAACAAGCAGAGTGACACCGAAGCCAGGGGCAGAACAGACAGGCTCGCTTTAAATAGATCGAATGCCACCACACGCCGAATAAGCGCGATCAAGGCCAGGGGGGAGAGGTACAGACAGGGACAAAGTGCCACAAAAACGCTGGTCACAGGCAAGCAAGGGTTCGGTCAACCAAGGCTATGTCGTAGTGATAGCAGCGCCAGAAAAAAAAAAAAAAAGCGTACCAAAAGGTGCCCAAGGCAAAACAAGGTCGTTATCACGGTGCACGGCGTCCAAAACAAAAAACCACGAGCGGATCAAGACAGACAGAAACCACAATGAACTTAAATTGATCCGAACGTGATGCTTTCCTGCAAAATCAGGGGTGAAAATCCAGCAGAACAAAACGAGTAACACACAGACATGGCTTAAAAATAGCTTCAGTACTGAGAAGTTAGCGATTGACAACAGGATGAAAGTACAGTATGTTAAAAAACGCGCTGAACAGGAAAACACAACCACGGAGTGGCCCATTACGGAACGAGATGTTCGTGACAATACCGCTGATCCAGCGAAGCCAGCGGAAAGATCCAGGACTAGGAGCGGGAAAGAGCTGTGGATTAGGATCGTGACAGACTAACTGGGAACAGAGTGGGAACCAGATCAGATGGCTGCCGGCTGCAGCGGCTGAACACAGTGGCAGGGCAGACACCAAACACACACACACACACAACGGATTACCGGGAGTCAAGCGCGACCTGACATGAGACACACAAAGGTGAGAGCTACCCAAACTACAACCAGGAACTGCTGTGGACGACACGACCAAAAATGAACTCCAACAACATGCACAACATGACTAGACGAACATTTTTAGACGTGACACACATATATCTGGGTACACCTGCTCCGCAGGTCATACATGGTCGGACCCCAAACACTTCAAGCAGCGCGTGAATTTCCCCAAGGTCATCATTCCCCCCCTGGGGGGGTCACCAACTGATACCACAGAGCTTAGCTTTAACATCCATACCCAGCTTTGATTGAGGTTTGAGTCCCTTTCTGTCGCGATTTTGTATGACAGCGAAGTCAAAGCTGATTAACATCTACTGTGACCAACAGAGAATATTGGTATACACCAATAGCTACTTCTTATCTACTGAGGCGTCGTCTTGAAGGCACTTCGCTGAACTTCCAGCTGATGTATATCTTTATTACTTCCTTACCCTCTTTTTTTTTTTCTTTTTTTTCAACTTCCCTACAGCAATGCTTTAGTTCACGTCCTTCAGGTGATAATAAAGAAACTCATACAAGAGGGCCCAAAGCTGAATCTTTGAATGCGGAGAGTAAATCTCTGCATGAATCACAACCTTCTGTGCGACGTCGTTCTTTTGATGGTCATGCACAGTAACACAGGAGGCCAAACCAAAAGATATCCCCTGCCCTTACAGCCCGATCAGTGCTCTAGAGCTGGGCCAGTGCGAAATGGCACACACAGGCAGACTATCGATTGTGTAACACAATTTTCCATAATTGGCTAGCTACCAAAACTAGCCCTGCCACTGGTTTGCGTTTTTCTTGGCACTCGCGGGTCAGTGTATACATACTTAGAAGCACATCAACGCGGAGACGTTGTTTTTGAGCAGTAAACGTCTACATCACCAACTAGATTACCAAAAAAACACACAAATAAGATGCGGCGACTATACTAATAGCATTACTAACCTCCATGCACCCCACCACCACATGACGTACGTGAGACGCTGGATTCCCCCTAGCCTGGACTATACCCGCGAGCAGGACACCGTACCAGACCGGAATGACGAGCTTTAGGTGCTACGAGCCCGGAGGACATTGACGCGCCTACTGGACGACGTTTGGCACGGCCTACCTCCTGGCACTAACAGCCGGCCAGAATAAGGGAGCTGGCCGCAGGGCACCTATGTGAGACCGAGCCCGGACGGAGCGATGATGACGGAGGAGGAGGGTGAAGCACAGGTAACGATCTGGAGCTTCAGTACACACACAATGACTAACAACATGTCAGACACATATCGGACGTGCTATTCACCATCCTGCATCAACACAACTGCTAACATGCTCAGAACATACTAGGACGTGTTTTCACCCTCATGCTCAACACAATGCGAACATGTCAGAACATATGGACCGTGTATCACCTACTGATCAACACAATGCCCTAACATGTCAGAACATATGGACGTGTTCACCTTGGCAACACAATGCCTAAACATGTCAGCCCCAAAAACTATGACGTGTCACTACCTGATACAACACAATCGCTTTAAATGTCAGCAACTTATGGACGTGTTCACCTCTATTCGTTTGGCGCTCCCTGACACTAAACACATGCTTCACGAATGGTGACAAACCTTTATCTGTGAAGAAAGTAATCACATTCCCTTTTACAATAGATCATTGTATAAAAATTGTTTTCCTGTGGTCTCATTTTACCACTGTAGGCAGGTCTTTTAAACCAAAGATAACTCTGATAATATACCCCTGGATAAAATGAGAAAGTCAAGAAGGAAAAATACGATGCGTGGGGCGCTCTGATTGTACGTGGTGCCACTGCGCCCATGGGCCTTGGGTGGTTGCTGGTTCTTCGTGATTTAACACTATTGTTTATATTAAGTAACACACATTTTATATTTGTTAACCACGTTCGTGTCTGGAAAAGTGCCTGGCCGAGGAAGAGGAGTGAAGAGGAATGTGCGGCCAGACTTGAAGAAGAGAGCCTCCTGCCCCACCAATATCCATCACTAAGCCGAAGTGATCGCAACTGCCTGCACCCACTCAACGCGGTCATGAACCACCAAGCCCTCAGTATCCCGCACCTCAAGGGCGTCAAGTATCGTGTGTGTGTTGTGTGTGTGTGTGTTAGATGCTGTGTGTGTGTGTGTGTGTGTGATGTAGTGTGTAGTGTGTGTGTGTGTGATGTCGTTGTGTGTGTGTGTGAGTGTGTAGTGTGTGTCGCTGTAGTGGTGTTGCGTTCGTGTGTGTAGTCTGTTTGCCTGTGTGTGCTTTTAATTGTGTACTGTGTTGTAACGTGTTGGACAAACTACGTGAGAGGTGCTGTTTGTGTCGCTGTGTCGTTATATGACTGTCTCTGGGTGGTAAGGTGTTGCGACCATCAGTGGTAGCGTGTGTTTTAGTGCTGGTGATTAATGTGCTCGTGTGTAAGGTGTTAGGAACATCTCTTAGATTCAGAGCGACGACTGCTGTGTAGTGATATTCATGCAGCTAGGCGTGAGACGTGAGGATGAGCATGAGCGCTCCAATGGTCACACTGGCATGCGTGCGCCCTGTGCGCCCTCCACAGGCGAGGCGTGACGACGACCCCCATGGCCGTAAACCCCAAATCCCCCCCATGGGGCTTCCAGGATGATGTCCTCCCAACACTTCTCCACGTACACTCCAGGTCCCCTGGAACACCTTCTGGCAAGGCCCCTACTCTGCTTCCTGCTACGTCAGAATCACCGATAAGAGCAGACGCAAGTTATTTTGTGTGACTGTCCAAGCTAACGCAAGCGTTATTTAGTATATATTAATATGCTGCAGTGATTGCACTCATACCTGCTCTCCTCTCTAGTGGGTTGCTTTGGATCTCTCAAGGCATATGGTGATTCCACTTCAGCGGTTAGGAAATTTGCGCGAGGATTGCCTGCAGTTTCCCAAGCAGTAATTCAGGATAGCGTGCACCCTTACTACTAGCCTACTCCAACATCAGCTTAGTGTTGATGGTGAATGGGACTCCCCAGACAAAGGTCCTGCTGTTTCCAGCACATCTATACGTGCAACGACCCTCATCACCTTTGGATTAATGTTTAACTGCGAACGTCTTATGGCTACCCACGCCTGGCTCCAGGTGCTGTGCTACCCTCCGGGACGGCTGCGGGGACTGTCCTCCAGCAACAGAGTGTTCCAAGAGAGTCGCTAGCCAGGCTGTGGCCTCCTCTCTGACACCCGCGCAGGCCCGAGTCAGACGCACCCCGCGCCTGGGCTCGTCTACACCCACGACACCACTGGCCTACAAGCTGGTCGCCTGCTGTCCTGCAGTGTGCCATCGGCGCTCTCTGCCCTGACGGCTCCGAACTGGAGTAGGACACCATGCTCTCCGTACTCACACACAATGCACATGTGCCCATGCACCTAACGAACATGTTGTCTCATGACAACAGTATAGGACTGTCTTACTATTTAATTTATTTCAGTAATTTTAAGCAATTTATCATTTGAGACCATTGCAGCACATACTTATATAACAACACGCTAGAATAGGAAGAAACTACACCCCGCAATCCCTATGTGCAAGCTTCTTTCCTTCATGCCAGAAGACCTTGAGGCCTAGTTTATCCTGCCAAGGTGCCTAGATACTCCATGGAGACCCCCCATATAGGACCCCGGTTGGGACACTGCCCTAGAGTAACCTGCCTCCCAACATACTGTATTACAATATACACACTGTCTTATCAATCTGCTTATGTGTTGTTCAGGTGCAGGCTTACCGATGGATGCCTGCTACTAGTAGATGCTGCCTTCACCTCACCCTGAGCTGTAGACAACCAATTAACCTTCAGGAGGCGTGTCGAAGGTAGCTACAGTTAGCATATTCACTCTATATGACAACAAAGAGACTTCCTATATTCAACCCTCATTAAATCTTAATGCAAGTTGGAAACGGCTGGCATCTGTTGACCCCCCCTCCCCTACCCTTCCTT
>CM051013.1:10452367-10497040 GCA_027704905.1 Muraenolepis orangiensis | reverse complement strand
GCGGCTTCCCTACCTCCTGTCGACCCAGCTCCTCCTGCTATCCCAGGACCTCCTCGCCATGAACCCAGGCAAACCCAGCAACACCTCAGCCCAATGGGGAACCGGGGACCTGCCGGTCCTTTCTGTCTCAATGCTCCCTGGCCATGGAGCTACAGATCTCCATGTTCCCTTCATAATGTACCAAGGTGGCTTATGTCATCTCTCTACTCTCCGGAAGGGCCCGAGAATGGGGAACAGCAATGTAAGACACAGACTCACCTTGTTGCGCCTCGTTCAAGGAGTTCTTAGACAAGATGAGGCGACTGTTTGATCGCTCTCTCTGTGGAAGAGAAGCAGTGAGGGAGTTACTTCGCCTTCGACAAGGTACCCGTACTACATACGATTATGCCATTGATTTCATAACATTGGCGGCCTCTTGTGACTGGGATTAGCATGCCTTATTTGATGCCTTTTTCAGTGGACTATGCCATGGTCATGGAAGAATTGGTCTCCCATGACCTTCCCAATAACTTGGACTCGTTGATCGAGGTGGCCGGACGTACTGACGCCCGTTTAAGGTCTCGCTCTAGGGCTTCACATCAGTTCAGTTGTTCAGTCAGACCAACCATGGACTATCAGGTTCCCTGCGCTGTGGAGGACGAGTCCATGCAGTTGGGTAGAGCTAGGGTCTCGCTCGAGGAGCGTCAACGCCGGCGGGACACCCAGGCGTGCTTCTACTGTGGCCAGCAGGGCCACTTCAGTCAGCGTTGTCCCCTCAAATGCTCCAATCAATCCTCCTCAGCGGCGCTGGTGAGTATCACGCTCAAGTCAGCATCATCGACCAGGCAGTTTTTAACGGTTCAGATTCATCTACCTGATCTGACTGTTTCTCTCCCTGCTCTCATTGATTCAGGAGCGGACAGGAACTTCTTTCAGGCTGCTTTCACCCTCTCTCAGTCCACGCTCTCAACGGTCACTCCCTCAACCCCGTTTCCCACGTCACCGAACTGCTCGCTCTGCAGGTGTCCGCTTTTTGTCATGGACCAGGCTCAGGTGCCCATTGTGCTGGGATTACCCTGGTTATTCAAGCACAATCCCCAGATCAACTGGGAGTCTAGTACCATTACCTGTTGGAGTGATTTTTGCCTCACTAACTGTCAACAGGCAGTTGACAGTTAACAAGAGGTCAACAAAGAGTATCTGGACCCGTCTAAGGTTCCCACTGAATACGCTGACTTAAAGTTGGTGTTCAGTAAGTCACGGGCCACGTCCTTTTCCCCATACCGACCCTATGACTGCGCAATTCACTTGCTACCAGGCGCGTCTCCTCCCAAGGGACGCATCTACTCGCTCTGCCCGGCCGAAAGTACATCAACGAGTCAATAATTCTTCCTTCCTCCTCTCCAGCTGGAGCGGGGTTTTTCTTTGTAGAAAAAAAGGATAAATCGCTACGCCCCTGTATCGACTATCGAGACCTTAATGACATTACAGTTAAAAATCGCTATCCATTGACTTTAATGAACTCTGCCTTCGAGTTACACCAGGGGGCCAGATGTTTCACCAAGCTGGATCTACGCAATGCTTACCATCTAGTCATTGTTCGAGACGGAGAAGAATGGAAGACGGCATTCAACACCACGACTGGTCACTACGAATATCTGGTGGTGCCTTCGGGTTGTCCAATGCACCTGCTGTTTTTCAGGCTCTAGTCAACAACCTGCTCAGAGATTTCATTCATCAGTTTGTTTTTGTTTATTTGGATGACATTCTCATTTTTTCCTCATCCCTAGAGAGTCATCGCGTCCACGTTCGCCAAGTACTCCAGAGGCTGCTGGAGAACCAGCTTTTTGTTAAAGTGGAGAAGTGTGAGTCACGTAGACGTCTTTTTTGGGTTTCTGTATTTCTCATGCTGCAAATAAGTTGAGTAAATAATAACTCAGCTGTGACCGAGTGGCTTACCCCCACCTCCAGTCGGGAACTGCAATGTTTTTGGGGTTTTGGTAACTTTTATCTGCGATTCATCAGAAATTATATCTCAGTGGCCGCTCCCCTTACTGCCCTCACATCTGTCAAGCATTTTTCTGATAGTTAGTTTTGATACTCATACTTTTTCTCATACTTTACCTCTGTCTCCTGGGGTCGTGCATTTGAGTCCTACTCCCAAGTTTGTGACCAAGAATAGAGAAAATAATGCATTGTGGACATCTACACTACCATTGACTACCTCAGAGATCCACAGCAAGACTATGTCGGGACAGAGGTGTCATCCATGTCTCTGAGAACAGTAGGAAGTCGGTGGCCAGACAACAGGAGCCCTCCTGGGTCTGTGACCAGGGCTGTGGTTTTGGTTCTGGGACTGCTGTCTGTTGTCCTGCTGGCTTGCCTGATTGGGTTGGAAGTACAGACTGTAAGTTCTCCAAAGGCTGAAGAATTTTACAGAAGAGCGAGACACTCTGCTTTTCCAACAATGCTGTCCAAGTGCTTGGGCAAAATTTGGTTGCAAATGTTACTGGTTTAACTATGTGAAGAGATCCTGGAAGGAGAGCTGTGTTTCCCAAGAGGAGATCTGGTAGTTGTGGACAGTAAAGAGGAGATGGACTTCATTTCCAGGCGCGGCTTGTACTTTTGGCTCGGCCAGTGAGGGGATGTGGAGATGGGTTGATGGAACAGTTCTGTCTGTGGATAACCCCTTCTGGGCCAGAGGTGGCCAAAACCAGAACTGCCTCAGGTATGCCCAAAATAAATTGGCGATTTCAGCTGTGAAGACCAAAACTGGGCACTTTGTGAAATTGTTTTAATAAAATGATTGATAATAAATATTTATTTGAGCCTGTTTTGTACACTGCTTCACAGTTTTGCTACATACGTTTTGGTTTCCGCCATTCGATTAGAGTTGTGGTTGCAAAGTGTTTCTAAAAAGGAGATTACATCAACACTTCATTGGTCACGGCATGGTTTTGAACATATGCTGTTCTTGTTGCCTTTTTTTCAGTGTTTACACAGTTATTGGAAGCAGGGGTTGAGGTCTGGGTGTTGAGATCCGGTGCTGAAGTGAGTCCAGAAAGTCATGAGGTGGTTTTCAGTAGCTGCAAACCAAACTAGTTCTGTCTATAGGGCTGCGTTTGTCCCCTCAATGGTTTAGATCACCCTTCAAAAAATGAACATTACATTTTTAACAGATGTGTTTAATAGTAGACGTTAAAACTAGATTGTTGTTGTTTATTATGTTCAATTGTATTTTGACTTTGGTACAATGTAGTGTAATTACTACAAAACAGTTGTATATACATTATCTTGTAACGCTACGGTGTTCAGATAGAATAACAGTAGACTTGTGTTCTAGTATCTGAAAGGGGTTGTCCAAAAGCCTGATTCACATGCTGTACAAGTCCGACCCCAAGTGGTCAAATTGTTTTTTGTTTTTTTCACTTAAAAAAATGCTAGAAGCTTAGTATTGTGTTTTTGAGTGTACACTCCTTGTTAAGGAGTGTACACTCAAAAACACAATACTAAACTTGATTCTGTATATGTGCGTATGAATATATGTACACCTATGAAGATACAGAACAATATTGCAGAACTTAAGGAGTCCTTAAGTTCTGCAATATTGTTCTGTATCTTCATAGATGTGTACATATATTCATACGCACATATACAGAATCAAGTTTTGTTTGGAATTGGGCTCCTTAAACAGACATTGAACTGATGTTTTATTGACTTTGGGACTGATGAAGAAACATTTCTATCGCCAATCCATTTATCTTTTCAGTTTCAGTCCTTTAAATTGCAGTTTCTGCCCTGAACTTTTGTCTTGCTGCCAATCACACTTGGCATTTTTTAATTGTAATCATTGTTACAAAACATTGTTTTGTAACATCACACACTAAACACATTGTATATAGTATATTTTTAAATCCTCTAAACTTTGTATTAACTTTAACATTTCATTTTAGTATAAACCTTTGGCAAGAAATTGTACACTGACGTGTCTCTATTACCACAGGTAGGAAGTAGCACTTGGTTAAAATACATCCTGTTTGTGTCAAAGTGGATGTTAACACTTTGACACGCTGTCATACAAAACACACAGAAAGACCAACCAAACATCAAGGTAGGACGTTGAGCTAAACTCTGTGGAATCAGTTTTGACCAGAATATGCCTGGGGAAATTCACGCCAGGCCCAACATGATGACCGCGGCGAGGAATACACAAGGAGAGAGGGAGGAGAGGATAGTGGACATCTACGCTAGCGTTGAGAGCCTCAGAGATCCACAGCAAGACTATGTGGGGACAGAAGAGTCATCCATGTCTCTGAGAACAGTAGGAAGTCGGCGGCCAGACAACGTGAGCCCTCCTGGTGTGACCAGGGCTGTGGTGGTGGTTCTGGGACTGCTGTCTGTTGTCCTGCTGGCCAGACTGATTGGGTTTGCAGTACAGACTGTAAGCATGGACAGAGACATGGAGCAAGTTCTCCAAAGGCTGAAGAATTTGACAAAAGAGCGAGACAATCTGCTTTGCCAACAATGCTGTCCAAGTGCTTGGGAAAGATTTGGTTGCAAATGTTACTGGTTTACCTCTGTGAAGAAATCCTGGAAGGAGAGCAGGGAGTACTGTGTTTCCCAAGGAGCAGATCTGGTGGTTGTGGACAGTACAGAGGAGATGAACTTCATTACCAGCCGTGACTTGTACTTTTGGCTCGGGGCCACATATGAGGCCAGTGAGGGGATGTGGAGATGGGTTGACGGAACCATTCTGTTGAAGGATAACTCCTTCTGGTTCAGAGGTAAACCTGACGGTGGCGAGAACCAGAACTGCCTCTGGATGAAGAAGGGCAGGGAGCAGAACCAAACAAAATGGACAGATTGCAGCTGTGAAAACCTAAACATGGTGCTTTGTGAAAATAATTTAATAAAATGATTGATGATAAATATTTCTTTGTGCCTGTTTTGTACCGCTTCACCGTTTCGCTCTGTACTTTCCGCCATTCGATAAGAGTGTTGTGGCAAAGTGTTTCCAAAAACGGTCATGGTTATGGTGGTTGACAGGGGGCGTGGCCAAGCCACGGGCTTTGGCAGCGCTCACACACACCTGTCGGCAATTGCCAAGGCTGATTAGGGTAATCACCTACTGGGTACCACGGTACCCAGATTTCTCGCATGTCCCGCGTCACTCGCCAGTCTAATACCTGTCGCTACTTTGATCTCCCGGTTTCCAGACCCCTCGCCCGTCCCACTCCTGTCGCTACTTCGACCTCCCGGTATCCAGACTCCTCTCCCGTCCCGGACTACTCACCGGTCTACTACCTGCCGGTACTCCGCCGGTCGACCTCCCGGTATCCAGACCCCTCGCCCGTCCCGGACCACGCGCCTGTCTACTCCCTGCCGGTACTACGCTGATCCCACTTCCCGGTTTCCAGACCCCTGGCATGTCCCCGATCACTCTGTTGTCGTTTGCTTAAATAAAGCTTCACGTTATCGCCTCACTGTGTCTTGGTCTGCGTTCTGGGTCCCACTGAACTACCCCTTGTGACAAAAAGGAAACCACATCAACACTTCACTGGTCACGGCAGGATCTGAACATATGCTGTTCTTGTTGCCTTTTTTTCAGTGTTTCCACAGTTGCTGTTCATGTCGGGGGTTGAGGTCTGGGGGTTGAGAGTCCAGTGTTGAAGTGAGTCCTGAAAGTCATGGGGTGGTTTTCAGTTGCTGCAAACTACACTAGTTCTCTCTTTCAGGCTGCGTTTCTCAGTTTGTAACAGATGTGTTTAAAATTAGACATTTAAACTAGATTTCCTTTTTTTGTTATGTTAAATTGTATTTAGACTTTGTTACCATGTAGTTTAATCAATACAAAACACTTGTATATACATTATCTTGTAACACTATGGTGTTCAGATAGCAGAACAGTAGACTTGTGTTCTGGTATCTGAATAGGCTTGTTGGTCTCTACTTGTGACTGTGATTGAACGGCTCCAACAGCCTGATTTTACATGCTGTACAAGTCCGACCCCAAGTGGTCAAACACTGTACACTCCTTAAGTTCTGCAACATTTTTCTTTATCTTCATAGATGTGTACATACATTCATACGCACATATACAGAGTAAATTAGTGTTTGGACTTGGGTTTCTAAAACAGACATTGAACAGATGTTTTATTTACTTTGGGACTGATGAAAAACATTTCTATCGTCAATCCATTTTTCTTCTTCAGTTTCAGTCCTTTAAATTGCAGTCTGCCCTGAACTTTTGTCTTGCTGCCAATCTCACTTGGCCTTTTTTTTCTTTTAACCATTGTTACAAAACATTGTACACACACTAAAAATCACACACATTGTAACACACATTGTATGTAACTGTAAATGAAACTATATTTTTAAATCATCTAAACTTTTTATTAACTTTAACATTTTATTTTGGTATAAACCTATGGCAAGAATATGTACTTCAGCAATGTACAGTTGCAAGAAAAAGTATGTGAACCCTTTGGAATTATCTGGATTTCTGCATAAATTTGTCATACAATGTGTTCTGACCTTCATCTAAGTCACAACAATAGACAAACACAGTCTGCTTAAACTAATGCCACACACACAATATGTTTTCATGTTTTTATTGAACACACCATGTAAACATTCACAGTGCAGGGTGGCAAAAGTATGTGAACCCTTGGATTTAATAACTGGTTGACCCTCCTTTGGCAGCAATAACCTCAACCAAACGTTTCCTGTAGTTGCAGATCAGACCTGCACAGGAGGTCAGGAGGAAATTTGGACCATTCCTCTTTACAAAAATGTTTCAGTTCAGCAATATTCTTGGGATGTCTGGTGTGAATCGCTCTCTTGAGGTCATGCCATAGCATCTCAATCGGGTTGAGGTCAGGACTCTGACTGGGCCACTCCAGAAGGCATATTTTCTTCTGTTGAAGCCATGCTGTTGTTAATTTACTTCTGTGCTTTGGGTCATTGTCCTGTTGCATCACCCATCTTTTGTTGAGCGTCAATTGGTGGACAGATGGCCTTAAGTTCTCCTGCAAAATGTCTTGGTAAACTTGGGAATTCATTTTTCTGTTGATGATAGCAATCTGTCCAGGCCCTGAGGCAGCAAAGCAGCCCCAAACCATGATGCCCCCTCCACCATACTTCACAGTTGGGATGAGGTTTTGATGTTGGTGTGCTGTGCCTTTTTTTTCTCCACACAGTGTTGTGTGTTCCTTCCAAACAACTCAACTTTTGTTTCATCTGTCCACAGAATATTTTGCCAGTAGTGCTGTGGAACATCCAGGTGCTCTTTGCAAACTTCAAACGTGCAGCAATGATTTTTTTTTGGACAGCAGTGGCTTCCTCCGTGGTGTCCTCCCATGAACTCCATTCTTGTTCAGTGTTTTACGTATTGTAGATTTGTCAACAGAGATGTTACCATGTGCCAGAGATTTGTGTAAGTCTTTAGCTGACACTCTAGGATTGTTCTTCACCTCATTGAGCATTCTGCGCTGTGCTCTTGCAGTCATCTTTACAGGATGGCCACTCCTAGGGAGAGTAGCAACAGTGCTGAACTTTCTCCATTTATAGACAATTTGTCTTACCGTGGACTGATGAACATCAAGGCTTTTAGAGATACTTTTGTAACCCTTTCCAGCTTTATGCATGTCAACAAATCTTCGAGAGATATTTTGTGCGGGACATGGTTCACATCAGGCAATGCTTCTTGAGAATAGCAAACTCAAAATTGGTGTGTGTTTTTTATAGGGCAGGGCAGCTTTAACCAATACCTCCAATGTCGTCTCATTGATTGGACTCCTGACTCCAATTAGCTCTTGGAGAAGTCATTAGCATAGGGGTTCACATTCTTTTTCCACCCTGCACTGTGAATGTTTACATGTGTTCAATAAAAACATGAAAACATATTGTTTGTGTGGTATTAGTTTAAGCAGACTGTGTGTTTTGTCAGCAAACTGTTTTTTCACTTAAAATGCTAGAAGCTCAGTATTGTGTTTTTGAATGTGCACTCCTTCAAGTTGCAGCACTGTTTTGTATCTTCATAGATACACAACACTTATATTTGTATGCACACATACAGTAGTAAATAGCCATGAAGTCCTTAAATCTAGTGGTTGTGGGCGGAGCTACAGTCAGATTGGGAGTACGAAGGAAGCCCAGGAGAATGGCCACAGCATTTGCGACAGACGCCAACTTAATCAAAATCTCTTGTCCCTCAAGTATGATGCCAATATCTTTGGGTGCAGCTTGTCCATCTCTGATGACGAAGATTGCAATTGTTTCATGCTGACGATTTTGTCCAGCCTTTCCCTTCTCCAACACCTGGAAAAGAATTAAGGAAAAAATAATCGGAAATTTATATTGCTTGGGTTTCCCCCCAGATGAATAGCCAAACTGTTATAGCCAGTTATAGCCAGACATATCATATCATACTATCCTGTAAAACTGTATAATGTATAATGTATGTGGTTTTTTTTTGGTAAAAAATCATTGTCACAAAACAGTGTATAACATCATATGGATGTTTAGTTTTTTCTCACTTTTTCTCACTCTGATTTGTGAAATACATTGTATATGAAACAATAATTACAAATCCTCTTTACATTTTTTAAATTAAATTGTAAAACAGAAGTTCCTGTTCTTCTCAAAACAGTGACAAAGTGACAGTGTCAGCCAGAAGGCGTCCGGGTCCACCTGGATCAGGTGGCGGAACACGCTAGCCGGGAGAAGGAAGGGTAGGGGAGGGGTCAACAGAGCCACCTTTCCACTTGGCTTTAAGATTTTAATATGGTTGAATATATGAATCTCTTTGTTGTTCATATAGAGTGAATATGCTAACTGTAGCTACCTTAGACACGCCTCATGAAGGTTGATTGGTTGTCTACAGCTCAGGTAGGGAAGGCAGGCATCACATACGGCATCCAGGTCAGCCTCACCTGAACAACACAATAACAGATTTATAAAGACATGGGAGGGCAGGGTTACTCGGGCAGTGGTCCCCAACCTCGGGGTCCGTATGGGGTCCCAGGAGATCTTGGGCAGCGATAACAGCCTCAAGTCTTCTTGGGCATGAAGATATAAGCTTAGCACATCTGGATTTGCGGAGTTTCTCCTATTCTAGGTGTGTATAAAGTGTGTGCGTGTGCAATGGTAAATGATAAAATTGCTAAATGACGAAATTACTAAAATAGTAAGATAGCCTGAACTGTCTGGTGCAGGGCAGGTGCATGTGGTGAACTAAGCATGGTGTCCTACCTTGTTGGAGCCTCAGGCAGAGAGCTCCTAGGCCCTGCAGGATGGCAGCTGAAGCTTGTAGGCCAGCGTGTGGGTGTAGATGGGCCCAGCGCGGGCGCTGACCGGGGCCTGCCGGGTCAGCGAGGAGCCCAGCCTGGGCAGCACCTCCTTGGACACTCTGCTCCTGAGGAAGTCCCCGCAGGCCTCCCCGAGGGTACACAGCACCTGGGAGCCAGGGGGAGCAAAGAGCAAACAGTTTCATTCATTTAATCCAAAGTGATGCAGGTCTGCAGATATTACGGGCTGGAACCGAGGACCTTTCATCTGAGAGTCCAACACCCTCAACACTAGATGATGTTGTAGTAGCAGTAGTAAGGGTGCACACTATTCATAATACTCTTTGGAAACTGCACATCCCCTCAAAATCCCTAACCCTGTGGAACGAAGTGGAACAAAAATCCTGAAATCCAAGCAACCCATAGAAGGGACAGGTATGAGTGCAATACAGCATATTTAAAATATATAAATAACCTTGAGTCACTTGGACATCAAATAACTTGAGTCTGCGCTTATCTGATTCTGACTACAGGAAGCAGAGTAGGGGCCTTCCAGAAGGTTCCAGGGATCCTGGAGTGTAGAGAAGTGTTGGGAGGACTCACCTGGAAGCCCCGGAGGACGGCCAGGGGGTCGTCGTCCGTCAGCCTGTGGAGGAGCACAGGCCAGCAGCCGTGTACCATTGGGAACAGCTCATCCTCACGCAGAATACACACACACCACGCTCCACGATGTCCAACACCTACACCCAGAGACACATTAACACACACAAAAACACACCTCCACGATGTCCAACACTTACACATTAAACACACACACACACACACACACACACACACACACACACACACACACACACACACACACACACACACACACACACACACACACACACACACACACACACACACACACACACACACACCTTGAGTCGAATACTGAGGCTGAGGTCTGACAGCAGGTGGGTGCAGCGTTGCATCACTTCCTTAGTGATGATATTGTGGGCAGGAAGCTCCTTCTTCAAGTCTGGCCCCTCCTCTTCCTCCTCTTCCTCGGCCGGGGCCACTTTTCAACACAAAGTGGTTAACAAATAAAAATGTGTTTAATAATAACAATAGGTTAAATCACAATAACATCACCACCCAAGGCCATGGGCCAGTGCAACCACACAATAGAAACCTCATGTATTTTTCTTCTTACTTTCTAATTTTATCCAGTGTAATATTCATATTTATCTTGGTTTAAAGCCCGCCACAGTTAAAATAACACAGAAAACATTATACAATGATAATTTTAAAAGGGAAAGGGATTACTTCTTTACAGAAAATGTTCACCTTTGGAAGCATGTTTAGTTCAGGGAGCCACCGAAAGAGGTGAACACGTCCATAAGTTCTGACATGTTAGCATTGTGTTGACTGAACACAGATCTTTACCTGGCTCACCCTCCTCCTCCTCCTCCTCTTCGTCCTCTGCTCCAATGCCCTCGGCCTGCTGTAGTCCAGGAGGAACTGCTAAACGTCCAGAGCGGTCATGTCCTCCGGCTCAGCACCAAAGCTCTCATCCCGTCTGGACGGTGGCCTCTCCGGGTAATCCAGGCTAGGGGGGAACCACCTCACTACCATGTGGGTGGGGTCAGGAGGTTAGTAATCTATTAGTTAGTGCCCATCTATTTTTGTGTTTTTTTGTAAATCTAGTGGTTGATGTAGACGTTCTGCTCAAAAACACTTCTAAGAGTTTATGTGCTTCTAAGTATGTATAAAAAGACCCTCAGTCAAAAAACAACAACCAATCAGGGTTAGTTTTGGAGCTACCAATTAGGAAAATTGTTTACACAATCAAGTTCCTGGTTGCCTTTCCCTGCCCAACTACACTGATCGGGCTAAGGGAAGTTTAGTTTTGCCTTCTTGTGTTACTGGCTGCACAAAAGACATGTCCACAAAGTTGAATGAGTATTTACCTCCGCCATCAACGTTTCTGTGTGCACTCTTGTATTGTATTATATGGTTGCTGGGAAGAATATCCTTCAACCAAAGTATTCCCGATGACTTTGGCCCTTAGACTGAATGAGAGCGTACATTTGGATTGACAATTTGATCAACCAATCATATAGTGATTTGTAGCCAATGGGCGTATTCTTTCAGATTTCCCCACAGCTCAATAGGGAGCTAGAAGGTATACTGGCTGGAGCGAGAGTGGATCTAGCGTAGTGCTACGTTTTTTCTACGTCGGATTTTACGTAAAAATGGCGAAGGCGAAGATGATGGGCTGTCACTTCACTACATGGACACTGCTTTACCAACTATGGTACACTTGGAAATTGGCTGCGACAATCTTATCTGCCTAAATGAGATAAGGCATAAAGTGACTGCCTCCGTGACGTCATTCTGACTAGAAAAACGGTGGTCTACAGCAGGGGTTCCCAAAGTGGGGGTCACGGGACCCCGAGGGGGGGGGTCGCGAGATGATTTCAGAATCCTCTTGATGTGACCCATGAGGTTTATTTATTTTTTATTTTATTATTATTTTTTATTTATATTTTATCATTTGTATTATTATTATTGTTAATAATAACGTGAGTGACAAATAAAGGAATTCTGATTCCCACAGATTCACGACAGTATCATCATTGAAAAAAAGCCACACACAATGTTTGCGATAGCGAAGTCTTGTTAGTATAAATACACAGACCTCCACAGGTCAGCTGATCCGTCAGCTGATCTGTCGTTAACTCAATAGCACTGTCGGCGATTCCACTGTTAAGCCATGTTTCTGTGAAAATCATCACGTTGTAATCCTTAATCCATTTATGGTTGATAATCCTCAGCCGCAGTTCATCAATTTTGTTCGTCAGAGATCGTACGTTGGTGAGGAAAACGCTGGGTAGCAACGGGCGATGTGGGTTAGCTCTTAGCCTAGCATATAGCCCTCCACGGCTTCTTCTCCTGTGTTTACGTTTTCTCTGCGGGCAATGGGTCCGGTCACCCGGCCGTGCTGGGGTGAGATTCACCGGAGTTTCAGCGTGGAGTTGAAGATCGCCGATTAAGTTGCCAGAATGATGTGATCCAATTCCAAAAAGATCGTGTCGGGTGTACGTGATAAGACCAAGACTGTTCTGTGTGGACAGACTAAGAATTAGGAGGTATATTACCGCTAATTTGCAAAAGCTGGTGTTACGCACCCCTGTGGAGGGGCGCAACACAAGGCAACAGACATAATAGGTGAGGGTGCAGCGGCACAAAGTCAGGAAACAGTTTGCAAAAATAATAATATTTATTTATAAGCACAGCAACACAGAGAGCAAGGAGGACTACCAGTGGCACCAAATCAAACACAAAAAGGAAAAGAAAACCCACCCCCCTTTACAGGCGCCAAGCGCCCAAAAGTACAGCGGGTGGTGCTCACTCTAAGCTGGTGTCTCTAACAGCAGGTCACCTACGTGATGCAAAGTGTAGACCCCAGGGTATCTTCCTGTCCTCAATTGTCCCTGTGTGCAAAAGCAAAATGGTATTATACAGAAAAAGGAATCACCATAGGCTGGGTGAACAAGGATAAACAAATATACAAAGGTTAGGATTAAACAGAACTGTGCAACAGGCAGGAACACAAAAGATACAGCTCTCACCCCAAAACGTACCCTAAGAGCAACGGCTCTACACCAAACGACAGAGAGCCAGAACTGAACACAAACTGGGACATATGAAGGGGCTGTGTAGGTTGATTGCAGAGTGGGATCAGGTGGTGCTGGGGGACTGGAACCAGGGGAACATCTTGGGGGAAAAGATACATGTAGCCACAGGAGGGAGACAAAAGACAAGACAACCACCACCTGCCTACATACATAACACACATAACATAAATCCCCAACATAAATGGACCGTGTCCGTAACACTCCCCCCCATAAAGAGTCAGCCCATGGCTGACGATAACCTAACATCCCAGTCTCTACCGCTCTCCATGCAATACTTGCGTAAGACCGACTTGAAGGTCTGATGCCACCTCTCCAGGGCACCTTGCGACTCAGGGTGATACGCACTTGAGACTCTGTGAGATATAGACAACGACGTTAACACCTGTTCAAATATCCCTGAAAGAAAATTAGTACCTTGATCGGTTTGTACTATTTTTGGCAGCCCAAACGTAGAAAAAAACTTGATCAGGGCTTTTACTACCGACTGAGCTGTTATTTTCCTAAGAGGAATAGCCTCAGGGTACCGTGTTGCTACACACATAATCGTCAAAAGGAACTGGTTACCAGACTTCGTTTTCGGCAGGGGACCAACACAATCTACCAGTACATGTTCAAACGGCTCCCCCATAGCTGGGATCGGGCGAAGCGGGGCAGGTTTAATAACCTGATTAGGCTTCCCTGCGACTTGACATACATGACAAGTTTTACAGAACCTGGTTACATCCTTCTTTAACCCGGGCCAAAAGAAGTGCTTTAACACTCTGTCATAGGTCTTTGTAATGCCTAGATGTCCTGACCAAGGATGATCATGAGCTAAAGACAAAACAGACTGTCGATACGGTGCAGGCACAACAATCTGAACAACATAACTCCACTCATTCTCAAAATCCATCCGTGATTTCCACCTCCGCATCAGCACATCATTTTCAACAAAATACGCCACTTCCTTGTTTCTAGCTATCTCTGGAGCAAGAGCAATAGCAAAACATGTGGCTAAACTAGCATCTTCCTTCTGAGCAACGATCAGCTTACCACGCGTAATGGGTAACTGGGTTGTCTCAGAGGTGAGCGTATCCCGCTGAAGGGTCATTTGGTCACTCGTCTCAACAGTAGGCTGAACAGACACAAGTGGGGAAGCATGCGTGTCAGACAAATGAGTGGCAAACACGGTCTCTGACAGGTCAACTACTTCACCCAAATGACGTGCTTGAGCACGGGTGACTGCACAAATTGTGAACACTTCAGGGAACGTTTGAGCCAATACATCAGGTCGCAAAACCTCAGGACGCTCCAAAACCTCCAAAACTGGCATAACTCTGCCACCAGCGATGTCATTTCCCAACAGAAAAGTGACACCCCTCATTGGTAACGATGGGCGCACGCCCACTTTGAACACTCCCTGTGCTAAACCACAGTTTAAATGTATTCGATGGAGAGGCACCGACACATAACCCATTTCGATGCCCTGCACCAACACACTAGAGCAATTTGATGACTCATCACAAAATGGTAGCACGTCTGACAATATAAAAGACTGTGCTGCCCCAGTATCCCTCAGTATGCGCACTGGACGCTGGTCCAACTCACTACCACTGAGAGAAACCATCCCGTCCAACATAAACGGTTCGTAACTGGGCTCCAGTTCGTCACACATTTTTTTCGGGACCACTGACATTGGAGCTATCACTGTCTGGACCAAACCAACCTCTTTTGGCCGCCTATTTGGCGGAGACTGCTTGCGTTTTAACATAAAACAGTCATCCTTAATGTGTCCCACCTGATGACAATAATAACATTCTCGGTCCTCCCTGTAGCGGGGAGATAATAAGCGGGGTGGGCTAGCGCGCGTTTCAGCTGGAGTTTGAGCAGAGGGATGAAACATCCTACCCTCATGTCGTAGAGTACCAAACGTTTGTCTATGGGTCAGCACAAACTCGTCAGCGAGCACCGCAGCCTGTGCCAACGTCCCAACTTTTTGTTCACTGAGATACGTTACTAAACGGTCAGTCAGGCTATTCTTAAATTCTTCAAGTAACATCAACTCAGACAGAGAATTAAAATCAGCCACGTTACTTGCCTTACACCAACGATTAAACAGAGACTCTTTCTCCCGAGCGAACTCCACAAAAGTCCTGCCAGGCAATTTTTTTGTGAGCTCGAAATTTCTGTCTATATGCCTCCGGCACTAGTTCATAGGCTCGAAGCACAGCCGTCTTGATAGCGTCATAAGACAAGCTGTCATCCAGAGGGAGGGCTGACAAAATCTCCTGGGCTTTCCCAGTCAATTTACATTGTAGCAATAGAGCCCAGACCTCTTTAGGCCATTTCAGAGAGGTAGCAACTCGCTCAAAAGCACTGAAATAAGAGTCTACCTCTGCCTCACGAAACTGAGGTACTAGAGATATATTTCTACTCACATCGAAACCTCCCACAGCCGTGGAAGAAGGTTGAGCAGGACTCTTGGCTTTAGCAGCTTCCAGTTCTAGTTGCTTTAGTTTAACCTCCGTTTCCATCCGGTGGGCCTCCACCTCCACCTCCAGCTCCATTTTCCTAATAGCCAACCGATGATTATTCTCCTCCTTCTGTGCCTCGAACTGTAACCGTGCTAAACTTAACCTAAGACTGGCATCCTCAGTATGAGGAGGCTTATCCTCTACCTCGGCGACCCCTTCTGTAACCGGCTCTACCATCTCAACTTCCTCTGCCTGCTCCTCCTCCGAGTCAGAACGAGGGGAAGAAATAGCAGACGTACCGAGCACCTTCTTATATACCAACAAACGTACTACCTCTTCTTTCAGCTCAGACTTTGCCAGGCTTTTTGAAAGGCTAACCGAAAAATGTGAGGCAATAGCACACAGATCCTCTTTTCTACAACGCTCAAGATGCTCAACCGAAGGATCACACAAAAAATCCTCTACACTGAAAGTAGCCATAATTATTAAGAGGTTAAACACAGCACAACCAACCTAACCAAATGACCATAACTACCAGTCTACTTAACGTGCCCACAGCACACCAACACTCACATGTCTGTTGTCTATTTACGAGCCCCCATTCTATGTTACGCACCCCTGTGGAGGGGCGCAACACAAGCCAACAGACATAATAGGTGAGGGTGCAGCGGCACAAAGTCAGGAAACAGTTTGCAAAAATAATAATATTTATTTATAAGCACAGCAACACAGAGAGCAAGGAGGACTACCAGTGGCACCAAATCAAACACAAAAAGGAAAAGAAAACCCACCCCCCTTTACAGGCGCCAAGCGCCCAAAAGTACAGCGGGTGGTGCTCACTCTAAGCTGGTGTCTCTAACAGCAGGTCACCTACGTGATGCAAAGTGTAGACCCCAGGGTATCTTCCTGTCCTCAATTGTCCCTGTGTGCAAAAGTAAAATGGTATTATACAGAAAAGGGAATCACCATAGGCTGGGTGAACAAGGATAAACAAATATACAAAGGTTAGGATTAAACAGAACTGTGTAACAGGCAGGAACACAAAAGATACAGCTCTCACCCCAAAACGTACCCTAAGAGCAACGGCTCTACACCAAACGACAGAGAGCCAGAACTGAACACAAACTGGGACATATAAAGGGGCTGTGTAGGTTGATTGCAGAGTGGGATCAGGTGGTGCTGGGGGACTGGAACCAGGGGAACATCTTGGGGGAAAAGATACATGTAGCCACAGGAGGGAGACAAAAGACAAGACAACCACCACCTGCCTACATACATAACACACATAACATAAATCCCCAACATAAATGGACCGCGTCCGTAACAGCTGGTCAGACGCAATGTTTACGCGGCGCCATCTTGGTCATAGAATGATGAGGTTGATGGAGGTAGAACAATGTGAACCTCACAGTTATGAATCTAAGTGACATCGGCGGAACACTCTTAGGAAGCCAGCATCGAGCACCATCTGTAAGGTGCTGACCTGGAAGCCGCAGGTCAACATTCATCGGCGATGTTCGCGCTGCCCTACATGCGCGTAACGCCGCCTTTGGTTCCGGGAATACGGAGGAATATACGAGAGCCCGTTACGACCTCCGTAAGACCATCGTCACTGCCAAGCGGGAGTATAAGGACAGAGTGGAAGATAAATTCAAGAAACACGATGCGAGGGGTATGTGGCAGGGGCTGCAGAAGATAACGAACTTCAGAGGGAGAACCAGTTGTGTAGAGAACTCCTCTACCTCCCTCCCAGGAGAGCTAAATACATTTTTTGCTCGGTTCGACGTAAACGGCAGCCCGCCGAAGCCAGCACCGACTGGGGAGACCAGCCAGCTGCGCATCTCGGAGGCGGATGTGCGCCGCACCTTTAAGCGGCTGAACATCCGTAAGGCGGCAGGCCCCGACGACATCCCGGGCCGCGTCCTCAGAGCATGCGCAGACCAGTTGGCAGGAGTCTTTGCAGACATCTTCAACCTCTCCCTGTCCCAGGCTGTTGTCCCCGCGGTCTTCAAGATATCCACCATCGTGCCTGTCCCTAAACAAACCAAGGTAACATGCCTGAATGACTACAGACCTGTGGCCCTCACCTCGATCGTTAGCAAATGCTTCGAGAGGTTGGTCAAGGACTTTATTTGCTCCGTGTTACCTACCACGCTGGACCCATGGCAATTTGCATATCGTCAAAATAGATCCACGGACGACGCAATTGCCATGGCCCTCCACACTGCCCTTTCCCACCTGGAGGGGAAGAACTGTTATGTGCGAATGCTGTTTGTGGACTACAGCTCAGCATTTAACACAATAGTTCCTGCCAAGCTCGACACCAAGCTGAGAGGTCTAGGCGTACCCCTATCCATGTGCAGCTGGATACTGAACCTCCTGTCGGACCGCCGCCAGGTGGTGAGGATGGGCAGCACCACATCAGAGCCACTGACCCTCAACACGGGAGCCCCCCAGGGATGCGTGCTGAGCCCTCTCCTCTACTCCCTCTACACCCACGACTGCATGGCAATGCACAGCTCCAACGTCATCGTCAAGTTTGCTGACGACACGACAGTGATGGGCCTGATCGCCGGCGACGACGAGACAGCCTACAGGGAGGAGGTCGGATCGCTGGAGCAGTGGTGCCAGGAGAACAGCCTCGCCCTCAACGTCAAGAAGACCAAGGAGCTGATCGTGGACTTCAGGAGGCAGAGGGGAGAGCACAGCCCTATCTCCATCGACGGCGTTGCAGTAGAGAGGGTCAGCAGCTTCAAGTTCCTCGGCGTGCACATCTCCGAGGACCTCACATGGTCCACGCACACCACACACGTGGTGAAAAAGGCCCAACAACGCCTGTATTTTCTCAGGCGTCTGAAGAAATTCAGCATGGGCCCCCGCATCCTGAGAACATTCTACAACGGCACCATCGAGAGTGTTCTGACAGGGTGTATCACCGCCTGGTACGGGAACTGCACGGCACTCGAGCGCAGAGCGCTTCAAAGGGTGGTGCGGACGGCCCAGTATATCGTTGGAGGTGAGCTCCCCTCCCTCCTGGACATTTACAACCAGCGGTGCGTGGCCAAGGCCAAAAGAATTATAAAAGACATTGCCCACCCCAGCCACGAACTTTACTCACTATTACCGTCAGGCAGGCGATACCGCAGTATCAAGTGTCGTACAAATAGGCTTAGAGATAGCTTCCACAGTCAGGCCATCAGGCTGCTGAACAAGGGCGTATAACATATAACAATGTATATTTTATTACATTGATTTATATATATATATTGCTCTTTTCTGTGCTGATTTTTGCATTTTATAAATTGCATTTTTTATTTTTATTTTATATTCCTTATTCTATTTTTTATTCTATTTTTTATTCTATTTTTATCTATTTTTATCTATTTTTATTTTATCTTATTCTATAACTGCTGTCTGTCGTCGGGTATTGCACACAAGAATTTCACATCACTGCTTTATACTAAACTGTAAACTGTGAAGTGACAATAAACTTGACTTGACTTGACTTGACTTGCAGGGTAAAAGAAAGAGAGGCCGACCCAGAAAAAGCTAGAGGAGATTTGACTTTTTCCACTCCAAATTCACACTGCTACTGTTATTGTGCACAATCACTGTTGAAGAAAAACACTGAATAAGCACTAGGGACTAGTGTCCAAAACATTTTTATTTAGGGACTGTCTAAATAATTGTATTTAGGAACTGTGTATCAATAATTGTACTGTCACTGTAAAAAAAGAGCATTGTATAATGCCTCTGGAATTTTTCTTCTCTCTCTTAATGTATGGGGTTGTCAAATCGATAATAAATTGTACATTCAATACAATTTTAAATCATTTTATAAACGTTTTGCAGATTTTAATCTTGAAATATCATTGCCATGTGTTTGTGTTTCAGGCGTTGAGTAGGACTATAACTATTATAAGGGATACATTTGACAAGTGTATAATTGTACCGTGGGTGTGGATTGCTCTCTGGATCAATTGAAGATCTTTGCCCATTGTGGAGTGTGTGTAGTTGGTGGCTGCACACCGGTGGTACATGCATGATCCATGTACATAGATAAGATCCAGCCATCACCACACACAGTGGTGGGACAGCCTTTAACCCCGGCTCAGCATGTAACATCTTGCCAACTCTCCAAATACGCCACCAAGGTGGCGTTTAGCAGAAGCAACCATGTGTTTTGCTGTTGCTTATTTCCTGTAGTGTGGAGGTGTGGCTTCAATGGAGGGTGTTCTATCTCTGATAGCGCATTTGTATAATGGGGACACTAAACACTAACTCTAAAACACCACACTTTGTTTTTCCTGTAATTACCTCCGCCATCGAAGATGGGACGGAGGTTAACACTTCGACACACTGTCAGTGTCAAGTGTGACACTGTCACACCTGACTTCTTATCTCGCACAGAAAGACCAACCAATCAACGGATGTTAGGTTTTGACTAGAATATGCCTGGGGATATTCACGCCAGGCCGAACATGATGACCAAGGCCAGGAATACACAAGGGGAGAGGGAGGATAGGAGAGTGGACATCTACGCTACCATTAAAAGCCATAGAGATCCACAGCAAGTCTATGTGGAGACAGAGGAGTCATCCATGTCTCTGAGAACAGTAGGAAGTTGGCAGCCGGACCACATAAGTCCTCCTGGGTGTGACCAGGGCTGTGATGGTGGTTCTGGGACTGCTGTCTGTTTTCCTGCTGGCTAGACTGATTGGGTTGGCAGTACAGACTGTAAGCATGGACAGAGACATGGAGCAAGTTCTCCAAAGGCTGAAGAATTTGACAGAAGAGCGAGACACTCAACAATGCGTGTCTCTTTGTTACTTTGGTAAAATTTGGTTGCAAATGTTACTGGTTTAACTTTGTGCCGAGAACCTGGAAGGAGAGCAGGGAGTACTTCCCTAAGAGCAGATCTGGTGGTTGTGGACAGTACAGAGTAGATGAACTTCATTACCAGCTGCAGCTTGTACTTTTGGCTCGGGGCGACAGATGAGGCCAGTGAGGGGATGTGGAGATGGGTTGATGGAACCGTCCTGTCCGTGGATAACCAAAATGAAACGGCAGATATCAGATGTGAAGACCGAAACTGGGTGCTTTATGAAAATAATTTAATAAAATGATTGATAATAAATATTTATTTGTGCCTGTTTTGTACACCACTTCACGGTTTTGTTCCATACTATTGTTTATTTTTGAAGTTCAATTATATTTAGCCTTTGGTACCATGTAGTTTGATCACCACTACAAAACAGTACATTATCTTGTAATGCTATGGTGTTCAGATAGTACAGGGGTGTCCAAACTTTCTTTTCTTTTTTCCATGGGGGGCCACACACAGAAAATATATTAAAAGGAGTCACAGGCCACAAACTGTATAAAAGCAGCAGTGTTCTACCAGGTTCTACAGTTATCAGTGGTGGGCCGTGAAGGTGTTGCAGGTGGTCCAGGCTGCGCAGGTGCTCATCCAGGCTCTTGTCATCTCCCGGCTGGACTACTGCAACTCCCTTCTTGCTGGCACCCCAGCATTTGCCATCAGGCCCCTGGTGCTCATTCAGAAAGCTGCAGCTCGCCTGGTGTTCAACCGCCCAAAGTACTCCCACACATCTACCCTCCTTCGGACTCACTGGCTACCTTTAAGGTGTGGCCGATCTACGTGGTCACGGCACTTCTCCGTCCTCCGTCCCCGCGGATGTCACGACTGCAGAGTCACTCCCCATCACTTCCCGCACTTCCCGGATCCTTCCTGGTAGCGCTAAGTCAATTAAGTCAGTCAAAAATAGATTACATATTGTAGATATTGTTCTGGATATTGTTGCATATTCTTTGCCAACTTATTGTACTTTTTCCCTTACACTTTTAACTGAATTATTGTACTTCTACCTGAGCACTGGTTCAGTTATTGGAGACAGTTATTGAGAAATGCACTTTTGACTTCTGGTGACGAGTTGTTCTCTTACCTTCCTTTGTGGAAACACTATTGTAAGTCGCTTTGGATAAAAGCGTCTGCTAAAAGACTGTAATGTAATGTAATGTAAACATTCACAAGCTGTTCAGCTGTTCCTGATGGGAATGCTGTCGATCATCCGGATTATCCTGATCTGCTGAAGGTACCCTCATGCTACCACGATTTAAGGGAAGTTTTTAATAAATCTAATGCCATGTCGCTAACTCCCCACCAATCTTTTGACTGTCCCGTTGACCTTCTACCGGGAGCCCCCATCCCCAGAGGGAGACTATATTCCATCTCAGGACCGGAGAGAGCAGCAATGGACGACTACATATCCTCCCCACTCAAGACAGGGATTATTCGCCCCTCATCCTCACCAGCCGGGGCGGGTTTCTTCTTCGTAGGGAAGAAAGATGGGTCACTGAGACCCTGCATAGACTACAGTCTTCTCAATGACATTACGGTGAAGAACCGCTACCGCTACCCTTTTGTGAATGAAGTGTTGGGGGGGTTTCTAAATGTTTTTGTTTTTGTGTATCTTGATGATATCTTGATTTTCTCCACAGACTCTGAAACCCATGTTAATCATATCCGTCAGGTTCTGCACAAATTGCTTGAAAACCAATTGTATGTTAAGGCAGAAAATGAGTGTTCAACACAGAAACAGTGTCCTTCCTAGGATCATCATCTCACCAAATCAGGTACAGATGGACCCTGCCAAGGTCAGTGCGGTGTCCAATTGGCCTACACCAGACTCTAGGAAGAAGGTTCAGCAGTTTTTAGGATTTACAAACTTCTATAGGAAGTTTATTCGAAACTTCAGTTATGTTGCTACCCCTCTGCATGTTCTTACTTCCTCAAAGGTTCCCTTCAAATGGACTCCCCAGGCTGACGTTGCCTTCCAGCGCCTAAAATAAAGATTCACCACAGCCCCCATACTCAGCGCCAGTTTGTGGTCGAGGTTGACGCTTCCAATGAGGGGATTGGGGCGGTGTTGTCTCAAAGATCTGTGGAAGACAACAAGATGCACTGTGTGCCTACCTGGAGACCATTAGAACTCTGCCGTGCCCTCTTCCAAGGGCACGGCAGCTTACCTGCTAAAAGACAGGTATAAAAACAGTTATAAGATTACTCACACATACAAGGTAATCTTATAACTGTTTTCATACCTAGTAGACTGTCTTTTAGCAACTGTTAACTGTAAATTATATATTATCATGCACTTTACTGCAACATTTGCACGCTCAATTATTTTCGCTGTACTGTACTTGTGTTGTGCAATTACAATAAATTTGAATCTAATCTTATCTAATCTAATGACGAACCAGGTATTCAAGATTCATGGTTTTCCTAGTGACATTGTTTCCGACAGGGGTCCACAGTTTTTTTCCGCGTTCTGGAAGGACTTTTGCCAGCTCTAAGGCGCCACCATCAGCTTGTCATCTGGCTATCACCCTCAATCTAATAGACAGTCAGAGCGCCTGAACCAGGAACTGGAGACTACTCTACGTTGCATTGTCTCCCAGAACCAGGCCACCTGGACCGACCACCTCACA
Source organism: Muraenolepis orangiensis (assembly GCA_027704905.1). Taxonomy (NCBI): domain Eukaryota; kingdom Metazoa; phylum Chordata; class Actinopteri; order Gadiformes; family Muraenolepididae; genus Muraenolepis; species Muraenolepis orangiensis. The sequence continues at coordinate 10,474,126 of CM051013.1, read as the reverse complement.
TGGGCTGAGTATGCCCATAACACACTCCCCACAGCTGCCACAGGTCTCTCTCCTTTTCATTGTGCCAATGGCTACCAGCCCCCACTGTTTTCGGCCAACTAAGGAGAGGTAACGGTGCCACCGGATCTGGGCCGGTGCTCGCCAGGCCCTACTCAGAAGCTCAGCCCGGATGAAGGCTGTAGCAGACGTGCATCGCAGGGCCGCTCCCCTCTACAGACCGGGTCAGAAGGTCTGGCTCTCCACCAAAGACCTACCTCTTCATGTCGCCTCCAAGAAATTGGCCCCAAGGTTTGTTTGGGTCCATTCCCTGTGTCCAAGATAATCAATCCTGTGGCTGTGCGTCTACGATTCCCCAGGTCAATGAGAGTACACCTCACGTTCACCGCCTCAGCTTATTGACGGTGGCCTAGTATATAAAGTCCATAAGCTGCTGGCGGTCCGCAACAGGGGCCAGGGCAAGCAATTCCTGGTGGACTGGAAAGGCTATGATCCCAAAGCAAGATCAAGATTCAAGATTCAAGAAACTTTATTTATCCCGAGGGAAATGAATGTGCAACAGTTGACACAGGGGGAATAAATGCACACACAAATATACTAATACCTAAAAGCTAAAAACTAAATAACAACAACTAACTAAACAAAACTAGTATAAACTAAATATGGCTCCGCCGTAATGTTGAGCCGCGACGGAGACGCGGTTCAGTAACAGTGTCCCCGGAATGAGAAACACGGCAAAAGCTTCCCTTAACGTAGCTGGCTGAGGGTTGCACAACTACTTAACAAAAAACTATACTAAAAACAACAATAATATAAGAATAAATAACTAAAAAGTAAGAGGGGAGGGGGAGCAACTGTTGCTGGCTGCCGCTCGTCGCTGCGCCGGAAGTTTATATGATAGCTGTATAGCTGGATAGCTGTATAGCTGGATAGCTGTATCATTTATCGTGAACAAGACCCTTATTCAGGACTTTTATGTTCAGCCTGGGCCGTCGGAAGTCAAAAATGTAAGTCTAGTCACGTTTCATGTTTTGATAAGTCCTTTTTGTCTTGTCTCCCACTTCCTGTTTTATTTTATGTACTCACCTTTTGTGTCTCATTCCAGGTCCCTTGACTCCCTATCCTTGTGTGTGTGCCTGCCCTTGTCAGCGTCAGCCGCACCCCTGATTGTTTCCACCTGTTCCCAGTTACCTCATGTTAAAATTCTCCAGTTTCTCCTTGTCTTGTGCCAGTTTTTCTTGTCCTGTATTGATGTCAGTAGCCAGCGTACCAGCGTTTGTCCTTTTGTTACAAGCCTGATTCATGCTCCCAAGTTTTTGTTCTAGTAAGTTTTGTTCCCTGTTCTGTGAGTGATTTTCCGTTGATACTTTCTGTCTGAGGGAATTTTGTTCAAATAAAGTATTTTTCTCATACTTTACCTCTGTCTCCTGGGGTCGTGCATTTGAGTCCTACTACCACGTTTGTGACAAAGTAGAGAGTAAGGAAAGCATTGTGGACAACATGCTACCATTGAGAGCCTCAGAGATCCACAGCAAGACTATGTGGGGACAAAGAAGTCATCCATGTCTCTAAGAACAGTAAGAAGTCGGCGGCCAGACAATGTGAGCCCTCCTGGGTGTGTGACCAGAGCTGTGGTGGTGGTTCTGGGACTGCTGTCTGTTGTCCTACCCTACTTTTACAACCTATATATATATACCGGTATATATGTCACGGTTACGGTGGTTGACAGGGGGCGTTGCCAGGCCGCGTGCGCTAGAGGCGCACACACACGCACCTGCCAACCATTACCGTGGCTAATTGCCATTGATCTCACCTGGGGGCTATTTATACCGCGGCGTCAGTGAGAGACGTCGCTCGTTCGTACTGTGTGTAACCGGTACGCTACCAGTCCCCAGGTGACATTCATCCCTGGCTTTTGATCACCCTGCTACGGACTATCAGAGAGATAGCCCGCTCGTCTGCTGTTCCAGCCCCTCGTCGGTCCAGACGATCGACGCACCTCGACGCACCTTGACTTCCCGGTAACCCGACCCATCGCCTGTCCCAACTATCCCTACGTCTGCTACCTGTCGGCTCGACGCACCTTGACTTCCCGGTAACCCGACCCATCGCCTGTCCCAACTATCCCTACGTCTGCTACCTGTCGGCTTGACGCACCTCGACCTCCCAGTCCCAGATCCCTCGTCTGTCCTGGAGATAACTATCGATTGTGTTCTGTGCCGTAATAAAACCCCTGTTCTCCCTTTTCTGGTCTCCGCCTGCGTTCTGGGTCCAACCTCACCACACACCTTTGTGACAATATATGTGTGCATGTTCAATTCTTTATTTGTTTCTATCTCATATCTTGATGGATTTTCTTAAGACAATGAGATGTTGTAGCCTGTTTCATGCAATATCCTTAGAAACGATTGTTTGAAAGAGAAAAGTCTCCCTCCTAGAGAAGTGTGTTTCCTTGTTTTGAATGCTGCTCTCCAAAGACTGCAAAAGCTTTCCCTGATTCAAGAAAAATGCCGCAACTACGGTTGACAGAAAGTATCAACGGAAAATCACTCACAGAATGGGGAACAAAACTTACTAGAACAAAAACTTGGGAGGATGGAGTATGGCGCCGTACGAGATGGCTGCTGTGTCGTGAGCTCCTGCACGACGACGCATTTTTTTGTTATTTTGTTATTATTCTTTTTATCGCAACTATCTTTGTTCAGGAAGTTAGCAGCACGTTCATTTATAACTTTTGCACACTTCTGGAGATCAGATCGACAGTCGCTCGCCGCCTACCAGAGTTTTTTCATTCTTTCGACTCGGACGTCCCACCCGAAGTCACAGCTGGATTATCTCCGACCATCTTGGGCACGATTACACGCAAGCGTCGCAGGAAGAAGCGAGGGAAGCGAGCCGGCGTGCTAGACAGGCTGAGATGTCGATCCGATCGCCCCCCACTACTCACCATTCTACTGGCTAATGTACAGTCTCTGGACAATAAGTTAAGCGAGCTACAGGCTCGTATTCAATTCCACCGGGAAACTAAGGACAATTGTATCATCTGCCTCACGGAGACATGGATGTCGGAGGGGGTTACCGACACAGCTATCGAGCCGACGGGATTTTCCATCCACCGGGCAGACAGAACAAAGGCTCTCTCCGGTAAAGATTGCGGAGTATGTCTCATGATAAACAGATCTTGGTGCAACCAAAGTCTTTCTGTTCCTGGACCTGGAGTACCTGATGCTTATGTGCCGTCCATACTGGCTACCTCGGGAGTTTACAGCGGTAACCGTGACCGCTGTTTACATTCCCCCACAAGCCAACACGGACACAGCGCTGAAGGAACTGTATGGGGCTATCAGCGAACAGGAGTCGGCACACCCCGAGGCTGCTCTCATCGTGGCGGGGGACTTCAACAAGGCTAACCTGAAGAAGGTTCTCCCGAAGTTCTACCAACACATAACGCGCAACACACGGGGTGAGCGGATCCTCGATCACTGCTAAACCCCCTTCCGTGATGGCTACAAGGCCCTCCTCCGCCCACCGTTCGGCAAATCAGACCACTGCTCTATCCAGCTACTCCCCGCCTATAGGCAGAGACTGAAGCAGCAACCGATCGCTGTGAGGGAGGTCCAATGCTGATCGGACCAATCGGACTCTATGCTGCAGGATTGTTTTGATCGCGCTGACTGGCACATGTTCCGCGTTGCCTCGGACAATAACATCAACTCTGAGGTGGTGCTGCCCATCCTCACCACCTGGCGGCAGTCCGACAGGAGGTCCAGTATCCAGCCGCACGTGGATGGGGGCACGCCTAGACCTCTAAGCTTAGTGTCGAGCTTGGCAGGAACTATCGTGTTGAACGCTGAGCTGTAGTCCACAAACAGCATTCACACATAACAGTTATTTCCCTCCAGGTGGGAAAGGGCAGTGTGGAGGGCCATGGCAATTGCGTTGTCCATGGATCTGTTTTTATGATATGCAAATTGCCATGGGTCCAGCGTGGAGGGTAACACGGAGCAAATAAAGTCCTTCACCAACCTCTCGAAGCATTTGCTGACAATCGAGGTGAGGGCTACAGGTCTATAGTCATTCAGGCATGTTACCTTGGGTTGTTTAGGGACAGGCAAGATGGTGGACATCTTGAAGACCGCGGGGACAACAGCCTGGGACAGGGAGAGGTTGAAGATGTCTGCAAAGACTCCTGCCAACTGGTCTGCGCATGCTCTGAGGACGCGGCCCGGGATGTCGTCGGGGCCTGCCGCCTTACGGATGTTCAGCTGCCAAGGCCAAGGCCAAACAAATTATAAAAGACATTGCCCACCCCAGCCACAAACTGTACTCACTATTACCGTCAGGCAGGCGATACCGCAGTATCAAGTGCCGCACAAATAGACTCAGAGATAGCTTCCACAGTCAGGCCATCAGGCTGCTGAACAAGGGCGTATAGCATATAACAATGTATATTTGATTACATTGATTTATATATACATATTGCTCTTTTCTGTGCTGATATTTAGCATTTTATAAATTGCATTTAAATTTTAATTTTTTACTTTTTACTTTATTCTATTTTATTCTATTTCTATCTATTTTTATCTTATTTTATAACTGCTGTCTGTCGTCGGGTATTGCACACAAGATTTTCACATCACTGCTTTATACTTGTGTAAACTGTGAAGTGACAATAAACTTGACTTGACTTGACTTGACTTGACTTGACTTGAAGGTGCGGCGCACATCTGCTTCCGAGATTCTCAGCAGGCTGGTCTCCTCAGGCGGCGCTGGCTTCGGCGGGCTGCCGTTCACGTCGAACCGAGCAAAAAAAGTATTTAGCTCTCCTGGGAGGGAGGTAGAGGAGTTCTCTACACAACTGGTTCTCCCACTGAAGTTCGTTATCGTCTGCAGCCCCTGCCACATACCCCTCGCGTCGTGGCTCTTGAATTCATCTTCCACTCTGTCCTTATACTCCCGCTTGGCAGTGACGATGGTCTTACGGAGGGCGTAGCGGGCTCTCGTATATTCCTCCGTATTCCCGGAGCCAAAGGCGGCGTTACGCGCGTGTAGGGCAGCGTGAACATCGGCGTTAATCCACAGTTTCTGGTTGGGATATATGCGAACCGACTTGGTCGGAACAACGTCATCTATGCACTTCTTGATGAACCCGGTGACCGCCGACGCGTACTCATTGATGTTATTGTCCGAGGCAATGCGGAACATGTGCCAGTCAGCGCGATCAAAACAATCCTGCAGCATAGAGTCCGATTGGTCCGACCAGCATCGGACCTCCCTCACAGTGATCGGTTGCTGCTTCAGTCTCTGCCTATAGGCGGGGAGTAGCTGTATAGAGCGGTGGTCTGATTTGCCGAACGGTGGGCGGAGGAGGGCCTTCTAGTCATCACGGAAGGGGGTGTAGCAGTGGTCGAGGATCCGCTCGCCCCATGTGTTGCTCGTTATGTGTTGGTAGAACTTCGGGAGAACCTTCTTCAGGTTCGCCTTGTTGAAGTCCCCCGCCACGATGAGAGCAGCCTCAGAGTGCGCCGACTCCTGTTCGCTGATAGCCCCATACAGTTCCTTCAGCGCGGTGTCCGTGTTGGCTTGTGGGGGAATGTAAACAGCGGTCACGGTTACCGCTGTAAACTCCCGAGGTAGCCAGTGTGGACGGCACATAAGCTATAATACTCCCTCTACACCCACGACTGCATGGCTATGCACAGCTCCAACGTCATCATCAAGATTGCTGACAACACGACAGTGATGGGCCTGATCGCCATCGACGACGAAGACAGCCTACAGAGAGGAGGTCGGATCGCTGGAGCAGTGGTGCCAGGAGAACAGCCTCGCCCTCAACGTCAAGAAGACCAAGGAGCTGATCATGGACTTCAGGAAGCAGAGAGGAGAGCACAGCCCTATCTCCATCTACGGTGTTGCAGTAGAGAGGGTCAGCAGCTTCAAGTTCCTTGGCGTGCACATCTCCGAGGACCTCACATGGTCCACGCACACCACACACGTGGAGAAAAGGGCCCAACAACGGGCATGGGCCCCCACATCCTGAGAACATTCTATAACGACACCATCGAGAGTGTTCTTACAGGGTGTCAGAACCCAAATGGTGGTGCGGACGGCCCAGTATATCGTTGGAGGAGAGCTCCCCTCCCTCCTGGATATATACAACCAGCGGTGCGTGGCCAAGGCCAAACGCATCATAAAAGACATTGCCCACCCCAGCCACGAACTGTATTCACTTTTACCGTCAGGCAGGCCGCAGTATCAAGTGCCGTACAAATAGACTCCGAGATAGCTTCCACAGTCAGGCTATCAGGCTGCTGAACAAGGGCGTATAGCATATAACAATGTATATTTTATTACATTGATTTATATATACATATTGCTCATTTTCTGTGCCGATATATATATTGCATTTTATAAATTGCATTTTTATTTTATTTTTTAACTTCTTTATTCTATTCAGTTTTATTCTATTTTTATTCTATTTTTATCTATTTTTATCTTATTTTTATAACTGCTGTCTGTCGTCGGGTATTGCACATAAGATTTTCACCCGCTGCTTTATAATTGTGTAAACTGTGAAGTGACATTAAACTTGACTTGACTTTGACTTGAGCTCACAACTAAAACTTTACGCCGTATTCAATATCTAGGAACGCCAGAACGTAGACAGATTTCTAGGCCCAAAGTTGTTGTATAAAGTATGTATGTTTCTGTATACCAAAAAGCTTGTTTGAAACCAGGATAACTTGCAATGGGACTAAGAAATTCAACAGTGCATAGATAAATAATTGTATAATTGGGTGGGTGGGATGGTGAAAATATTGCTGGATTGGTACCGTGGCTTTCGATCAATACATCCAGGCAATTCTTTGTAATCCTGGTTCCCATTTTGTTCATATCCACAGCTGATACAGAGGCAGTTGACCCCAAGTTCAGCGGGCAGGTTTTCGCAAGAACAGAAACTGTGCCGATCAGATTGAGCCCCTGCGCATCTAGTGGAGCAGTCCTTGGAATGGAACTCCCCCCCTCTACATTAACTTTATGAGAAGGCTTTCAACAGCATTGACAGAGAGACACTGTGGAGGTTGCTGAGGCACTATGGAGTACCCGAGAAGCTCATCTCCCAAATCCAGTGTATCTACAAAGACACGACATGCAAGGTAGATGCAATACTGGAGTGTGTCAAGCGTGTCTTCTGTCGCCTTTATGTTTTCTCCTTGTGAGTGACTGGATCATGAAGACAACTACAGTAGGAAGAGAAAACAGAATACAGTTGACACTCTGGACACAGCTGGAGGACCTCGACTGTGCTGACGACCTGGTGCTCCTCTTGCACAACTGCAACCAGATTAAACCACTCTCCTGACTACAACATCGGCCGGAGCAGGGCTTAAGATCAGAGGAAGACGGAACTCATAAAGTTCAACACCACTGATAACACTCCAGTCCCGCTGGATGGACAGTCAATAAAGGAGGTTGAGTTCTTGGTGTACCTGGGAAGTGTGGTTAATTGGGCACTGACTGAGACTTCACAGCTGTAAACGGCAAGGCAAGAGCAGTTTTCGTCATGCTAAAGAACATCGTGGCCTCCAGGGAAATCCACATAGCCACAAAAATACGTATATTCAACTCCAACGTAAAGTCAGTCTTGCTCTACAGCTCAGACGTGGAGAATGACCAAGCATTCATTAACAAGGTTTCAGGTGGCCAGACAAAATCAGCAATGAAGAACTTTGGCAAAGGGCGGGACAGGCACCAAACGGATTGTGAAAAGGAAGTGGAGCTGAATTGGACACACCCTTAGGAAGCCAGTATCGAGCACTATCCGTCAGGTGCTGACCTGGAAGCCGCAGAGTAAAAGAAAGAGAGGCCGGCCCAGAAGAAGCTGGAGGAGAGACACAGACAAGGAGCTGACGAGCCGGGTGACCAGCTGGACAGAGGCAGGAAAGACAGCCAAGAGCCGAGTCCGATGGAGGAGATTTGTCGATGGAGGAGATTTGTCGATGGCCTATGCTCCACTTGGGGTGAAGGGCCTAAGTAAGTAATTAACAGCTAATACAAACTTCACACTGCTACTGTTATTGTGCACAATCACTCTTGACGAAAAACATGGAAAAAGCACTAGGGACTGTGTTTAAAACGTTTTTATTTAGGGACTGTGTCAAAATAATTTAATTTAGGTACTGTGTCTAAATAATCACCACACTTTGTTTAGCCTTCTTGTGTTACTGGCTGCACAAAGGACACGTCCACAAAGTTGAATGAGTAATTACCTCTGCCATCGAAGATGGGAGGGAGGTTACGTTTTTGCCCCTGTTTGTCTGTCCAATTGGATTATAAAAACAAATTGGAATCACAATTCGGGGGCTCTGACACCAGACGCATGTGGCAAGGTCTGAGGGTCCTCTCCATATAAAAGGGGAGCTCAGGGGCAGTCACCAACAATGACCCTAACCTACCAGACGAGCTAAAAAAGTTTCCTTTTTTAGAGTTCCATCCCGCGTCTTAAAGACCTGCGCTGTCCAGCTGGCTCCTGTGTTCACCGCCATCTACAATGAATCACTGCAACAGTGATGCACTGCAAGCACGCTGTCATCCCAACATCATGTCAACATCTCATCCACTCTGGTCCTCAACACCGTCAGCTGCTTCCGTTTCCTTGGACTACAGATTTCTGATGACCTGGTGTGGACCCGCAACATGGAGGTCATGCTGAAGAAGGCACACCAGCACCACACTATGCTCTGTGGTACCTCAGAAAAAGCAGATTAGGCCAGATGTGGCTAGTGAACTTCTACTGTGGAACCGTAGAGAGCGTCCTGACGGGTGTCACTGTGTGGTACGGTAACACCACTGCACGAGACAAGAAAGCCATCCAGAGGGTCGTGAGGACGGCAGAGAAGATCATCGGGTGTGCACTTCCATGCATTGAGGAGATCTTTAGGATCAGATGTCGGAAGGAGGCCATGTTCATCATAAAGGACTGCAACCACCCTGGGCACCATCTCTTCTCCCCTCTACCGTCTGGTCGCCGGTTGCGCAGCATCCGTACAAGTACTACCAGGTTTAAGGATAGTTTTTATCCACAGGCAGTGCGCCGACTGAACTGCTAGGATTGCTGCCACTTTCACTTTCATAACATTGTCATTAACATTACACTAACATACCTACTGGACTTTCTGGACTCATCACAATTACTGCACTCTACTGCACTGTATTCATGATGCACTACTGCACTTTAAATGCTTTTAAAGTTTTGTATAAAAAAAAAGTACATATCAGTCACTTTGCTGCTCTTTTTTGTTTGTTTATTTTGAATGTGTTGTTTTGGAGATTTATACTGCGGGAGGGAATGGGGAGAAAGCATTCCTATGTACTTGGCTTCCCCGGCTCCTCCAAGCAAAAACTGTCGAGGTGTCCTTGAGGAAGACCCTAACCCTAACTGCTCCCCGGGCGCTGTATGAATAGCTGCCCACTGCTCCTAATACTAGGATGGGTTAAATGCAGAGAACACGTTTCACTGTATGTCTTCATGTATGTGACCACAGTGGCGGCCGGTGACATCCGAAGTAGGAGGGGCGCAGGGGTAAAAACATTTTTTTTTAAATCATATCTGCTGTGCAATACCGGATTTGCCCAGACGGTGGCGCCATTTCACCATGTAAACGACCGAGAGGGCTAATTAAAAATTAAAAACTATACATAATATAAACCTCACCGTTACTCATTCTACTCTGTATTGTATATATGTATATTGACTGAACATTCCTTTACTTACTGCTTAATTTCTTTTTTTACTTACTTTATTTTTACTGTATGTAGCACAATCAATCAGTATTCTGTATTTTGTTGTGACAAATAATAAACAAACTTGAAACTTATGGTGAAAGAACATTTATTATATGGTGCCTAGTAGAAAATAAACATAAGAAAAAAATATGGTCTTATATTAGAAAGACTACCCAGTGTGCCATCAAAAATAATACCTAAATATGGTCTTACATTCGATTGTGCAAAAGTAATTAGAACAAAATAGAAGATAATAAAATAGACCTGATACAAGTCCTGAGATAAAATGCAATACAATGTTAAGCTTACAAATTAAAAGGTACTGGGTCCTATGTACACTACACTACTATACAATATACAGTTTAATCTATGTACCTATGCTATACTAACTATACAAGAACCACTTAGCAAACCAGGTTCTGGAAAACGACAGAATATATAGCCTTCCTCTGTCTGTTGCTGGTTGCTGAATGCTGATGTCAGGCTGATGAGGTCCAAACTCTTTCACTCTGAGTTTTTCTTGCAGTGTTCGTCTTTCAAATGGTGTTGCTTTGAGGGATTTGACAGAATTCTCCATGGTAGCTAGTGTAATGGCTGTGTCCTGTACAGAACAAAAAAAGAACAAACTTGCAACATGAGGTCTCTCCCACACACACGGGTCTCAATCTCCTCTCCTCAGACAGCAAGACGCGAACTGACTCATTAACAAATGCTTCTGAATTTAACTAATTAAATAGAATACAAATGCTTAATACATTCGACCACAGCCTATATTAGCAGACAAACACACGGAGGACCCTGTAGCTAGCATTGGGGAAGCACGTGTCCACGATAAACTTACAAAACCCCAATCCACACCGTTTACATACAAATGACACAAGCTGCATGTTTATACAGCAAGACCAACATTTCTTATCCCCTTTACTTTACGTTTACATCGTCCACAATAAAAATAAATGTAAAACTATAATCGGGACAAAAACAAACAACAACTTACCTTTCCTCAGACAGCAAGACGCGAACTGAGAGCAGAGCAGTACAGGCTTTACAAATAACTAGGTTCAACTAGGCTATGAATTGCGCATGCGTGACTGGTTTTCTTTGCTCACGCATTCACGCATGCGCCACTCAATTTGCTCACGCATGCGCCACTCAATTTGAGTCGCGCATGCGTGACTGGTTTCCTTGTTCGGGCGCAATGAAATGCGCTCCCAGAGATCGTATTCAGGACCCTTGATAGGCTACATTGCCTATCAAATTTGGTACCTACCTCAAAACCTTGACCCTTGATAGGCTACATTGCCTATCAAATTTGGTACCTACCTCCAAACCTGGGCGCACTGCCGTGCGCCCAGGTTTGGAGGTAGGCAGTGGCGTCGCTAGGCTGTTTTATTCGGGGCTAAAGCCCCGGATGTTTTGTAATTAGCCCCGAATGTATATATACATTTTCTGTAAAAAAAATAATAATAATAATTGATTGCATGCTCTCAAAGCTTCTCTTATGCTGTGGTTTCAATGATATTTGAACAGTTAAGAATAACAATGAATTATTATTATTATTATTCTTTTTTAAATCCACTAATATAGCATTGGCACACAGAGGGTTAACACCAGGTCGCTACGTCGTCATTCACCCTCACAAGCTTCAGCAGTCGGCGCGCACGTTAGTTGTCGTTGCCTAGACTTGTCACTGCAAGGCAAGCAGAGAAATGTCACAGAGAAAGATTTCCTTGTTTTTTGTGCCAAAGGTGGTTGACAGCCAAAGAGGTAATGGAATAGAAGGGATTCTGGAAAATGTTATATTATTTCGAAATTAGTGTTGCCCAAGTGTCCCTGGGCAAGGCACCTAACCCCTAGTTGCTCCAGGGTCGCCGTCTATGGCTGACCCCCTTGCCAAGAGCAAGAAAACATAATTCCAACAATTGACTGAGCAATAACTAACTTTCTCTAATGATTGTAATACATGAATGTATATGCAATAAAATTAACTAAACACAAACCCCAAAATCTGATCTGATTGTAAGTTAAAAACACTATTTTATGCGTTATTTTAATAAATAAATGAAAAAATTTTTTTGCTCCCTCGCTTCGCATGGATTCGGGAGGGAACTTACAGCTTTTTTGGAAAAACTTCTCTTTTTTCAGCGTTTCCTGTTTGCATCCCTGCCTCTGGGCTAAGCCCCGGATGTTTTCAAATCCTAAAAACGCCCCTGGAGGTAGGTACCACATTTCTATGAGAGTGACGTCAATGACAAACGAGGGGGGAGAACAATGATTTATATTTGCTATATTAACGTTATTGTGCATTTTAAACACAAACATACATAAAATGAGTAATTATTATTCATTTTAAACATGTTTAGTTTATTTTTAGGGGTCAAAAAAATAAAAAATAAAAAAACACAATTATTATTATTATTTTTTTTTTCCCTCTCTCAACCAGGTGGGGCGGCGCCCCTGCGCCCCTATGGACGAGCCGCCACTGGTAATCACCTACTGGGTACCACGGTACGCAGATTTCTCGCCTGTCCCGCGTCACTCGCCAGTCTAATACCTGTCGCTACTTCGACCTCCCGGTACCCAGACTCCTCTCCCGTCCCGGACTACTCGCCGGTCTACTACCTGCCGGTACTCCGCGGATCGACCTCCCGGTATCCAGACTCCTCGCCTGTCCCGGACCACGCGCCTGTCTTCTCCCTGCCGGTACTACGCTGATCCCACTTCCCGGTTTCCAGACCCCTGGCCTGTCCCCGATCACTCTGTTGTCGTTTGCTTCAATAAAGCTTCGTTATCGCCTCACTGTGTCTTGGTCTGCGTTCTGGGTCCCACTGAACTACCCCTTGTGACAAAAAGGAAACCACATCAACACTTCACTGGTCACAGCAGGATCTGAACATATGCTGTTCTTATTGCCTTTTTTCAGTGTTTCCACAGTTGCTGTTCATGTCGGGGGTTGAGGTCTGGGGGTTGAGATCCAGTGTTGAAGTGAGTCCTGAAAGTCATGGCGTGGTTTTCAGTTGCTGCAAACTACACTAGTTCTCTCTTTCAGGCTGCGTTTCTCAGTTTGTAACAGATGTTTAAAATTAGACATTTAAACTAGATTTCATTTTTATTTTTTTGTTATGTTATTGTATTTTGACTTTGTTACCATGTAGTTTAATCAATACAAAACAGTTGTATATACATTATCTTGTAACGCTACCTTGATCAGATAGCAGAACGATAGACTTGTGTTCTGGTATCTGAATAGGCTTGTTGGTCTCTACTTGTGACTCTGATTGAACGTCTCCAACAGCCTGATTTTCATGCTGTAAGTCCGACCCCAAGTGGTCACACTGTTTTGTGGTTTTTTTTCTCTTCAAAAATGCGAGAGGCTTAGTATTGTGTTTTTGATTGTACACTCCTTAAGTACTACAACATTCCGTATCTTCCTAGATGTGTACATATATTAACATTGTACAACATCACACACTAAACACATTGTATATGAAACTATATTTTTAAATCATCTAAACTTTTTATTAACTTAACATTTTATTTTGGTATAAACCTATGGCAACAATATGTACTTCAGAAATATGTGAATGTATGTATTGGTCCTTTGATGGAGGTAGAACAATGTGAACCTCACTGTTATGAATCTAAGTGATGTGTCTCTGTAAGCACAAGTAGAAAGTTGCACCTGGTTAAAATACTTCCTGTTTGGTCAAAGTGGATGTTGACACACTGGCATACACAACGCACAGAAAGACCAACCAAACATCAGGGTAGCACGTTGAGCTAAACTCTGTGGAATCAGTTTTGACCAGAATATGCCTGGGGAAATTCACGCCACGCCCAACATGATGACCGAGGCAAGGAATACACAAGGAGAGAAGGAGGAGAGGATAGTGGACATCTACGCTAACGTTGAGAGCCTCAGAGATCCACAGCAAGACTATGTGGGGACAGAAGAGTCATCCATGTCTCTGAGAACAGTAGGAAGTCGGCGGCCAGACAACGTGAGCCCTCCTTTGTGTGTGACCAGGGCTGTGATGGTGGTTCTGGGACTGCTGTCTGTTATCCTGATGGCCAGACTGATTGGGTTGGCAGTCCAGACTAGAAGCATGGACAGAGACATGGAGCAAGTTCTCCAAAGGCTGAAGAATTTGACAGAAGAGCGAGACAATCTGCTTTGCCAACAATGCTGTCCAAGTGCTTGGGAAAAATTAGGTTGCAAATGTTACCTGATTAACTATGTGAAGAGATCCTGGAAGGAGAGCAGGGAGTACTGTGTTTCCCAAGGAGCAGATCTGGTGGTTGTGGACAGTAAAGAGGAGATTGACTTCATTTCCACACGCGGCTTGTTCTTTTGGCTCGGGGCCACAGATGAGGCCATTGAGGGGATGTGGAGATGGGTTGACGGAACCGTTCTGTTGAAGGATAACCCCTTCTGGGCCAGAGGTGAACCTGACGGTGGCCAGAACCAGAACTGCCTTACGTTTATGGAAGGCAGGGGGCAGAACCAAAATGAATGGGCAGATTTCAGCTGTGAAAACCTAAACTGGGTGCTTTGTGAAAATAATTGAATAAAATGATTGATAATAATTATTTCTTTGTGCCTGTTTTGTATACCGCTTCACGTTTTTTTGTTTTCCGCCATTCGATAAGAGTTGTGGTTGCAAAGTGTTTCTAAAAAGGAGATGACATCAACACTTCACTGGTCACTGCAGGATCTGAACATATGCTGTTTTTGTTGCCTTTTTTTCAGTGTTTCCACAGTTGCTGTTCATGCCGGGGGTTGAGGTCTGGGGGTTGAGATCCGGTGTTGAAGTGAGTCCTGAAAGTCATGAGGTGGTTTTCAGTTGCTGCAAACCAAACTAGTTTTCTCTATGGGGCTGCGTTTGTCCACTCAATGGTTGAGATCACCTTTCAAAAAATGTAGATGACATTTTTAACAGATGTGTTTAAAAGTAGACGTCTAAACTAGATTGTTGTTTCTTTGAATGTTAAATTGTATTTAGTTTTTTTAACCATGTAGTGTAATCACTACAAAACACTTGTATATACATTATCTTGTAACACTATGGTGTTCAGATAGCAGAACAGTAGACTTGTGTTCTGGTATCTGAATAGGCTTGTTGGTCTCTACTTGTGACTGTGATTGAACGGCTCCAACAGCCTGATTTACATACTGTACAAGTCCGACCCCAAGTGGTCAAACAGTACTCACTTAAAAAATTCTACAACTGTACACTCCTTAAGTTCTGCAACATTTTTCTTCATCTTCATAGATGTGTACATACACATTCATACGCACATATACAGAGTAAATTAGTGTTTGGACTTGGGTTTCTAAAACCGACATTGAACAGATGTTTTATTTACTTTGGGACTGAAGAAAACATTTCTATCGCCAATCCATTTTTCTTCTTCAGTTTCAGTCCTTTAAATTGCAGTCTGCCCTGAACTTTTGTCTTGCTGCCAATCTCACTTGGCCTTTTTTTTCTTTTAACCATTGTTACAAAACATTGTACACACTAAAAATCACACACAATGTAACACACATTGTATGTAACTGTAAATGAAACTATATTTTTAAATCATCTAAACTTTTTATTAACTTTAACATTTTATTTTGGTATAAACCTATGGCAAGAATATGTACTTCAGCAATGTACAGTTGCAAGAAAAAGTATGTGAACCCTTTGGAATGATCTGGATTTCTGCATACATTTGTCATACAATGTGTTCTGACCTTCATCTAAGTCACAACAATAGACAAACACAGTCTGCTTAAACTAATGCCACACACACAATATGTTTTCATGTTTTTATTGAACACACCATGTAAACATTCACAGTGCAGGGTGGCAAAAGTATGTGAACCCTTGGATTTAATAACTGGTTGACCCTCCTTTGGCATCAATAACCTCAACCAAACGTTTCCTGTAGTTGCAGATCAGACCTGCACAGGAGGTCAGGAGGAAATTTGGACCATTCCTCTTTACAAAAATGTTTCAGTTCAGCAATATTCTTGGGATGTCTGGTGTGAATCACTCTCTTGAGGTCATGCCATAGCATCTCAATCGGGTTGAGGTCAGGACTCTGACTGGGCCACTCCAGAAGGCATATTTTCTTCTGTTGAAGCCATGCTGTTGTTAATTTACTTCTGTGCTTTGGGTCATTGTCCTGTTGCATCACCCATCTTTTGTTGAGTGTCAATTGGTGGACAGATGGCCTTAAGTTCTCCTGCAAAATGTCTTGGTAAACTTGGGAATTCATTTTTCTGTTGATGATAGCAATCTGTCCAGGCCCTGCGGCAGCAAAGCAGCCCCAAACCATGATGCCCCCTCCACCATACTTCACAGTTGGGATGAGGTTTTGATGTTGGTGTGCTGTGCCTTTTTTCTCTCCACACAGTGTTGTGTGTTCCTTCCAAACAACTCAACTTTTGTTTCATCTGTCCACAGAATATTTTGCCAGTAGTGCTGTGGAACATCCAGGTGCTCTTTTGCAAACTTCAAACGTGCAGCAATGATTTTTTTTGGACAGCAGTGGCTTCCTCCGTGGTGTCCTCCCATGAACTCCATTCTTGTTCAGTGTTTTACGTATTGTAGATTTGTCAACAGAGATGTTAGCATGTGCCAGAGATTTGTGTAAGTCTTTAGCTGACACTCTAGGATTGTTCTTCACCTCATTGAGCATTCTGCGCTGTGCTCTTGCAGTCATCTTTACAGGATGGCCACTCCTAGGGAGAGTAGCAACAGTGCTGAACTTTCTCCATTTATAGACAATTTGTCTTACCGTGGACTGATGAACATCAAGGCTTTTAGAGATACTTTTGTAACCCTTTCCAGCTTTATGCATGTCAACAAATCTTCGAGAGATATTTTGTGCGGGACATGGTTCACATCAGGCAATGCTTCTTGAGAATAGCAAACTCAAAATTGGTGTGTGTTTTTTATAGGGCAGGGCAGCTTTAACCAATACCTCCAATCTCGTCTCATTGATTGGACTCCAGGTGGCTGACTCCTGACTCCAATTAGCTCTTGGAGAAGTCATTAGCATAGGGGTTCACATACTTTTTCAACCCTGCACTGTGAATGTTTACATGTGTTCAATAAAAACATGAAAACATATTGTTTGTGTGGTATTAGTTTAAGCAGACTGTGTGTTTTGTCAGCAAACTGTTTTTTCACTTAAAATGCTAGAAGCTCAGTATTGTGTTTTTGAATGTGCACTCCTTCAAGTTGCAGCACTTTTTTGTATCTTCATAGATACACAACACTTATATTTGTATGCACACATACAGTAGTAAATAGCCATGAAGTCCTTAAATCTAGTGCTTGTGGGCGGAGCTACAGTCAGATTGGGAGTACGAAGGAAGCCCAGGAGAATGGCCACAGCATTTGCGACAGACGGCAACTTAATCAAAATCTCTTGTCCCTCAAGTATGATGCCAATGTCTTTGGGTGCAGCTTGTCCATCTCTGATGACGAAGATTGCAATAGTTTCATGCTGAAGATTTTGTCCAGCCTTTCCCTTCTCCAACACCTGGAAAAGAATTAAGGAAAAAATAATCGGAAATTTATATAGCTTGGGTTTCCCCCCAGATGAATAGCCAAACTGTTATAGCCAGTTATAGCCAGACATATCATCATATCATACTATCCTGTAAAACTGTATAATGTATAATGTATGTGTTTTTTTTGTTGTAAAAAATCATTGTCACAAAACAGTGTATAACATCATATGGATGTTTAGTTTTTTTCTCACTCTTTCACTCTCTGATTTGTGAAATACATTGTATATGAAACAATAATTACAAATCCTCTTTACATTTTTTTAAATTAAATTGTAAAACGAAAGTTCCTGTGATTGTTCTTCTCAAAACAGTGACAAAGTGACAGTGTCAGCCAGAAGGCGTCCGGGTCCACCTGGATCAGGTGGCGGAACACGCCAGGGGTAGGGGAGGGGTCAACAGAGCCACCTTTCCACTTGGCTTTAAGATTTTAATATGGTTGAATATATGAATCTCTTTGTTGTTCATATAGAGTGAATATGCTAACTGTAGCTACCTTAGACACGCCTCATGAAGGTTGATTGGTTGTCTACAGCTCAGGTAGGGAAGGCAGGCATCACATACGGCATCCAGGTCAGCCTCACCTGAACAACACAATAACAGATTTATAAAGACATGGGAGGGCAGGGTTACTCGGGCAGTGGTCCCCAACCTCGGGGTCCGTATGGGGTCCCAGGAGATCTTGGGCAGCGATAACAGCCTCAAGTCTTCTTGGGCATGAAGATATAAGCTTAGCACATCTGGAATTGCGGAGTTTCTCCTATTCTAGGTGTGTATAAAGTGTGTGCGTGTGCAATGGCAAATGATAAAATTGCTAAATGACGAAATAACAAATAGTAAGACAGCCTATACTGTCTGAACTGTCGGGCAGGTGCATGTGGTGAACTAAGCATGGTGTCCTACCTTATTGGAGCCTCAGGCAGAGAGCTCCTAGACCCTGCAGGATGGCCAGCTGCAGCTTGTAGGCCAGCGTGTGGGTGTAGACGGGCCCAGCGCGGGCACTGACCGGGGCCTGCCGGGTCAGCGGGCAGCACCTCCTTGGACACTCTGCTCCTGAGGAAGTCCCCGCAGGCCTCCCCGAGGGTACACAGCACCTGGGAGCCAGGGGGAGCAAAGAGTTCAGTTTCATTCATTTAATCCAAAGTGATGCAGGTCTGCAGATATTACGGGCTGGAACCGAGGACCTTTCATCTGAGAGTCCAACACCCTCACCACTAGATGATGTTGTAGTAGTAGTAGTGAGGGTGCACACTATCCATAATACTCTATGGAAACTGCACATCCCCTCAAAATCATTAACCCTGAAGTGGAACAAAAATCCTGAAATCCAAGGAACCCATAGAAGGGACAGGTATGAGTGCAATACAGCATATTTAAAATATATAAATAACCTTGAGTTACTTGGACATCAAATAACTTGAGTCTGCGCTTATCTGATTCTGACTACAGGAAGCAGAGTAGGGGCCTTCCAGAAGGTTCCAGGGATCCTGGAGTGTAGAGAAGTGTTGGGAGGACTCACCTGGAAGCCCCGGAGGACGGCCAGGGGGTCGTCGTCCGTCAGCCTGCGGAGGAGCACGGGCCAGCAGTCGTGTACCATTGGGAGCAGCTCATCCTCACGCTCACGCAGAATACACACACACAGCTCCACGATGTCCAACACCTACACCCAGAGACACATTAACACACACAAAAACACACCTCCACGATGTCCAACACCTACACACAGACACATTAAAACACCCACACACACACACCCACACACCCACACACACACACACACACACACACACACACACACACACACACACACACACACACACACACACACACACACACACACACACACACACACACACACACACACACACACACACACACGCCTTGAGTCGGATACTGAGGCTGGGGTCTGACCGCAGGTGGGTGCAGCGTTGCATCACTTCCTTAGTGATGATATTGTGGGCAGGAAGCTCCTTCTTCAAGTCTGGCCCCTCCTCTTCCTCCTCTTCCTCGGCCAGGGCCACTTTTCAACACAAAGTGGTTAACAAATAAAAATGTGTTTAATAATAACAATAGGTTAAATCACAATAACATCACCACCCAAGGCCATGGGCCAGTGCAACCACACAATAGAAACCATGTATTTTTCTTCTTACTTTCTCATTTTATCCAGGGTAATATTCATATTTATCTTGGTTTAAAACCTGCCACAGTTAAAATAACCACAGAAAACATTATACAATGATCATTTTAAAAGGGAATGTGATTACTTCTTCACAGAAAAGGTTCACCTTTGGAAGCATGTTTAGTTCAGGGAGCCAACGAAAGAGATGAACACGTCCATAAGTTCTGACATGTTAGCATTGTGTTGATCAGAGGTGAACACGTCCATATGTTCTGACATGTTAGCATTGTGTTGATCAGAGGTGAACACGTCCATATGTTCTGACATGTTAGCATTGTGTTGATCAGAGGTGAACACGTCCATATGTTCTGACATGTTAGCATTGTGTTGATCAGAGGTGAACACGTCCATATGTTCTGACATGTTAGCATTGTGTTGATCAGAGGTGAACACGTCCATATGTTCTGACATGTTAGCATTGTGTTGATCAGAGGTGAACACGTCAATATGTTCTGACATGTTAGCATTGTGTTGACTGAACACAGATCTTTACCTGGCTCACCCTCCTCCTCCTCCTCCTCTTCGTCCTCTGCTCCAATGCCCTCAGCCAGCTCCTTCTGCCTGCTGTAGTCCAGGAGGACCTGCCAAACGTCCAGAGCGGTCATGTCCTCCGGCTCAGCACCAAAGCTCTCATCCCGTCTGGACGGTGGCCTCTCCGGGTAATCCAGGCTAGGGGGGAACCACCTCACTACCATGTGGGTGGGGTCAGGAGGTTAGTAATCTATTAGTTAGTGCCCATCTATTTTTGTGTTTTTTTGTAAATCTAGTGGTTGATGTAGACGTTCTGCTCAAAAACACTTCTCCGAGTTGATGTGCTTCTAAGTATGTATAAAAAGACCCGCAGCCAAAAAAAACAAAACAATCAGGGTTAGTTTTGGAGCTACCAATTAGGAAATTTTTTACACAATCAAGTTCCTGGTTGCCTTTCCCTGCCCAACTACACTGATCGGGCTAAGGGCAGGGGGAACTTTTGTTTTGCCTTCTTGTGTTACTGGCTGCACAAAAGACATGTCCACAAAGTTGAATGAGTATTTACCTCCGCCATCAAAGATTCAGTTTGCCCTCTTGTATATTTCTTTATTCACCTGAAGACTAACTAAACTTGGTGGTAGGAAGTTAAGATAACATCAGTGAATTCAGCAAGTCCTTCAGACCCTCAGAGATAAGAAGAAGCAATTGGTTAACAATATTCCTGTTTGGTCAAAGTAGATGTTAACACTTTGACACGCTGTCATACAAAACGCACAGAAAGACCAAACAATCAACTGGGTAGGATGTTAAGCTAAACTCTGTGGAATCAGTTTTGACCAGAATATGCCTGGGGAAATTCACGCAAGGCCGAACATGATGACCGAGGACAGGTATACACAAGAATATTGTGTCACGTCAAAAATGTTAGTCTAGTCATGTTTCATGTTTTGTTAAGTCATTTTTGTCTTGTCTCCCACTTCCTGTTTTATTTTGGTACTCACCTTTTGTGTCTCATTCCAGGTCTCTTGACTCCCTATCCTTGTGTGTGTGTGTGTGTGTGTGTGCCTGCCCTTGTCAGCATCAGCCCAGCCCCTGACTGTTTCCACCTGTTCCCAGTTACTGTCACGATCCAACCCAGCTCTTCCCGCTCCTAGTCCTGGATCTCCGCTGGCTTCCTGGATCCGCGATGTCACAACTCCGTTCCGAAATGCCACTCCGTGTTTTCCCTGTCAGCCGTTTCATACTGAACTCACCTGTTGTCAATCGCACCTCATTACTAAGCTATTTAAGCCATGTCTGTGGTGTTACTCAATGCTGGATTTTCACCCTGATTTTCAGAAAGCATCACGTTCGTATCAAGTTAAGTTCATTGTGTTCTGTCTCTTGATCCGCCGTGTTTTGACCCTCACCTGGATAACGACCTTGTTTTGCCTTGCCTTTTTGTACCTCTGCCTCAATCCTCGACAACCTGTTACCGACCCCTGCTTGCCTTGACCACGTTTTTGTATTTGCCCTGTCTGTATCTCTGCCTTTGATCACGCTAATCGGCGTGTGCATCGACATTAAAGCACCTGTTCCCCCTGGCTTCTGTTCACTCTGCTTTTGGGTCTCACCTACACCCAGGCGTGACAGTTTAATCCAGCCAAGATGGATTCAGCGGAGCTGAACAGGATGCTAGTTGCCATAGAGCAACAGGATGCCGTGCTCGGGTCCCCCCAACAGGACATTGGAGTCATTCACCATAGTCTCAATGCTGTTG
>CM051013.1:10371972-10446972 GCA_027704905.1 Muraenolepis orangiensis | reverse complement strand
TCTTTCTTTTTTTTCTTCTTTTTTTTTCTTTCTTTTTTCTTTTTCTTTCTTCTTTCTCTTTTTTTCTTTTCTTTTTTTCTTTTTTCTTTTCTTTTTTTCTTTTTTTCTTTTCTTTTTTTCTTTCTTTTCTTCTTTTTTTCTTTTTTTTCTTTTTTTCTTTTCTTTCTCTTTTTTTCTTCTTTTTTTCTTTTTCTTCTTTTTTTTTTTTCTTTCTTCTTTTCTTTTTTTTTTTCTTTTTTCTTTTTTCTTCTTTTTCTTTTTCTTTTTTTTCTTTTTCTTTTTCTTTCTTCTTTTCTTCTTTTTTTTCTTTTTTTTCCTTTTTCTTTTTTTTTCTTTTCTTCTTTTTCTTTTTTCTTTTTTTTCTTTCTTTTTTTCTTTCTTTTTTTCTTTTTCTTTTTCTTTTTTTTTCTTTCTTTCTTCTTTTTCTTTTTTCTTTCTGTTGCTGGCGAGCAGACCAAGGCTCCGCCACCTTGGACATGGCGAACGTGAGCGGCTTGTGGTCAACGAACGCCGTAAATTCACGGCCTTCCAGCAAAAATCGGAAGTGCCGCACGGCCAGCCAGAGTCCAAGGAGCTCCCGGTCAAAAGCGCTGTACCTGCGTTCCCTGGGCGTTAGCTGGCGGCTGAAAAAGGCAAGTGGTTGCCAGGCGCCGTCCACCCACTGCTCATGCACCGCACCGACTGCGTAGTCCGATGCATCGGTGGTAATGGAGATGGGGGCCGTGGGCGACGGATGCGCCAGCAAGGCCGCCTGAGCCAGCGCGGTCTTGACCTCCATAAAGGCAACCTCAGCCTCCGTCGTCCATTCGATCTCCTGGATGGGGGCCTTACCTTTCAATGCCTCATACAGCGGCCGCATAATGTGGGCGGCCCGGGCGATGAAACGGTGGTAGAAGGTCACCATCCCTAGGAACCCACGGAGTGACCGGGCCGTGTGCGGGCGGGGAAACGCCGCGACAGCCTCAACCTTCGCCGGCAGGGGTGATGCTCCGCCTTTGGTGACGCGGTGCCCAAGGAAGTCAATGCCAAACACCCCGAACAGACACTTTGCAGGGTTGATTATCAACCCGTGCTGGCTGAGCCTCGTAAAAAGGGCCCGGAGGTGAGACAGGTGTTCCTCCTCAGAAGTGCTGGCGACGAGTATGTCGTCAAGGTAGACAAACACAAACGGTAAGTCCCGCAGCACCGAATCCATCAGGCGCTGGAATGTTTGCGCGGCGTTCTTGAGCCCAAAAGGCATCCGCAGGAACTCAAACAACCCAAAAGGCGTTATCACCGCCGTTTTGGGAATGTCCAGGGGATGCATGGGCACCTGGTGGTATCCACGCACTAGGTCCACCTTAGAAAACACCCGCCTACCCGCCAGGTGCACCGAAAAGTCCTGAATGTGCGGCACCGGGTAGCGGTCCGGTGTCGTAGCGTCGTTGAGGCGGCGGTAGTCCCCACACGGGCGCCAACCGCCATTAGGCTTGGGGACGATGTGCAGAGGAGACGCCCAAGGACTGTCAGACCGGCGGATGATACCCAGGCGTTCCATAGTTGAGAACTCTGCCTTCGCTACTGCGAGTTTAGAAGGGTTCAACCGCCGGGCCCTGGCGTAGACCGGGGGTCCCTCAGTGGTGACGTGGTGCTCCACCCCATGCTTGGTGGTGGGCGCAGAGAAAGTGGGCTCCGTCAGGTCCGGGAACTCGGCCAACAACCTGAGGTACTTGTCCATACCAGACAGCGAACCTGACAGCCCGTTGTACGCTGCTTTGCCAAGCGTACACACAAGGGAGGAAAACGTCAAGGCATCAACCAAGCGTTTGTTTCCCACGTCCACCAGGAGCCCGTGAGCACATAAAAAATCTGCCCCGAGGAGGGGAAAAGAAATGTCTGCTATGACAAAATCCCAGTTGAACCGCTGCCCCCCAACACATAAACACATCGGCCTCACGCCATAAGTGCGGATGGGGCTGCCATTAGCTGTCGTCAACTGCGGTCCGTGCCCCCCTCGAGCAACGTCCTCCCTCGACGCAGGAAACACGCTCCGCTGAGCGCCCGTGTCACAGAGAAACCGGCTTCCCGAGACACTGTCGCTAACGAAGAGCAGCCTGCTCGTGCCGCCAACGCTCAGGGCCACTACCGAGCGCCGGCCCTCTCGTTTCCCGGAGGCCTGTAGCTGCAGGGAGCGATGCACTTCTTCGCCTTGGCCCCGAACCGCGCGTGGTAAAAACATTCCCCCGCGTCCCCACGCCGGCCTGGAACCGCCGCGGTCTGCTCCTCCCAAGCCCTCCTAACCGGCGAGGGAGCACTGAGCGTTGCAGCTAGCACATCTGCACCGGGCTGCTGGGTCGCCAGGAAAAAACGGTCAGCCTCCTCAGCCAGGGCGCGGGGTTCAGTAATGGTCGTGTTGGCCAGCGCCGTCTGAACCCGGGGCGGCAAGTGGCGCAGGAACGTCTCCACGAACAAAATCCGGGGATCCTCCCCCCCCAGCAGATTCAGCATCTTCTCCATGAGCTGGGACGGCTTGCTGTCCCCCAAACTCTGAATATCCAGAATCTGGCGTGCCCTCTCCTTAGCAGATAAGCTAAATGTCTTAAGGAGAAGGGCTTTAATCGCCTCATATTTGCCGTGGCGTGGGGGATCCGCGACAAAACCGACCAACCTGGACGACGTGGAGCTCCCCAGCGCTGCCACCACGTGAAAATACTTCAGGTCCTCGTCACGGACCTGGCGGCAGGCAAAGTGTGCCTCCACGTGTGCGAACCACGCTGTAGCGGCATGTTCCCAAAACTCCGGCAGTTTAATATAAACATCGCGATCAGCCATGTTCACTATGTCTTCGGAATCTATCTCGAAAACGTCGGGGTCACCAGTGTAGAGCCGATGAATGGGAGTCGGAGGCGGCGTGTTTAATATGGAACTCCACACTTTATTTTCCATTTAAGTTTAACAGCAGGGGAAACACATCTGCTACTTGCTACTTCAACTAGCACACCACAACAACAACAACAACACGGTACGCACCCTAACCGGTCCGTGGTGCAACACACACTAAACACAAACAGTGAATTATGTTCCCATAACGTTCCACCACAATACAAAACAGGCACAAAGAAATATTTATTATCAGTCATTTCATTAAATCATTTTCACAAAGCGCCTAGTTTTGGTCTTCACAGCTGATAGCGGCAATTCATTTTGCTTATGCCCCTTGCCTGTCAGGATTGGCAGTTCTGCCTCCCCGCGTTCACAGACCTCGTCCAGGTAGCCACGCCCCCTTTTCACGTTCCGCATTTATGTCACCGTTTCCCCAGCCCTCACCCGGGTAGCCACGCCCCCTATCAGTCCCGCATTCATGACAGTTTCCCCAGCCCTCGTCCAGGTAGCCACGCCCCCTTTTTACGTTCCGCATTCCTGTCACCGTTTCCCCAGCCCTGGCCCGGATAGCCACGCCCCCTATCACTTTCCGCATTTATGTCACCGTTTCCCCAGCCCTCGTCCAGGTAGCCACGCCCCCTATCACGTCCCGCATTCATGTCACCGTTTCCCCAGCCCTCGTCCTGATAGCCACGCCCCCTTGTTAGTTCTCCCCCCAGCTGCAGCGCATCACCGTGATCTTCCCCCTCATGTTTTCCTGCCCTCTGATTGGCTGCCTGGGACCTCATTGTTTCCACCTGTTATGTTCCTTGTGTTTAAATAGGCGGTGTCTTCTTTTGTTCAGGGCCAGTTCATTATATATACTGTTTCGTTGTTTGTTAGGCTCGTACTTGTTTCACGTTTTGAGACTTTTGAGGCTACTTGTTTAATGTTAGAGTTCTTACTTGTTTCATGTGTATGAACAAGCGTCATGTTTCCACGTCATGCCACCGTCAGGTTTGTTTGTAATTAGGTCTTTTGCTTTTGAGGATTTTTGTATTACTGCATTTTTCCAGTAAAGACTATGTTGATACGTGTGTCATCGTGTCGTGCATTTGGGTTCACCTCCGAAGTCCCCGTTCCTCATTCTCCTCGTCAACTCGTGACATTGCCCTCCATTAACCTGAGGCAGTTCTGGTTCTGGCCACCGTCAGGTTCACCTCTGGCCCAGAAGGGGTTATCCACAGAGAACAGAACAGTTCCGTCCACCCATCTCCACATCCCCTCACTGGCCTCATCTGTGGCCCAAGCCAAAAGTACAAGCAGCGCCTGGAAATTAAGTCCATCTCCTCTGTACTGTCCACAACCACCAGATCTGCTCCTCGGGAAACAGTACTCTCTGCTCTCCTTCCAGGATATCGGCACAAAGTTAAACCAGTAACATTTGCAACCAAATTTTGCCCAAACACTTGGACAGCATTGTTGGCAAAGCAATGTCTCGCCCTGTGAAATTCTTCTTCGGAGTACTTGCTCCATGTCTCTGTCCATGCTTACAGTTTGTACTGCCAACCCAATCAGTCTAGCCAGCAGGACAACAGACAGCAGTCCCAGAACCACCACCACAGCCCTGGTCACACACCCAGGACAGCTCAAGTTGGTCGCCGACTTCTTACTGTTCTCAGAGACATGGATGACTTTTTTGTCCAAACCTAGTCTTGCTGTGGATCACTGAGGCTCTCAATGGTAGCGTAGATGTCCACAATGCTTTTTTTCCTCTTCTATGTCACAAACTTGGTAGTAGGACTCAAATACACGACCCCAGGAGACAGAGGTAAAGTATGAGAAAAAGTATGAGGATCAAAACCAACTATCAGAAAAATGCTGCAACTAAGGTTGTCAGAAAGTATCAACGGAAAATCACTCACAGAATGAGGAACACAACTTACTACAACAAAATCTCGGGAGCATGAATCGACCTGGGGGCACTTCACTTGGTCCTGGTTCCCTAGCCAACGCCTCCTGGACAGTCCTCTCAATCTCCAGTGAGGTGTCTCCCACCAAGCAGCGAGCAGATCATCTATTGGGGCAAAAACTCGAGTGAGTGCATCAGGCTTGGTGTTCTTTGAACCAGGGCTATAAGATAATGAAAAATGAAAAAGAGAAAAATCGTGCCCATCTGGCTTGACGAGAGATTATCCTCTTAGCAGTCTTGAGGTATTCCAAATTACGGTGATCCGTCCAGATTAAAAAAGGTCCCTTCCAACCAATGCCTCCATTCTGCAAATGCAAATTTTATCGCCAGCAGTTCCCAGTTCTGGAAGTCGTAATTCCTCGGCTTCCTAGGCTTCAACCAATGAGAAAAATAAGTGCACAGGTGCAACTTGTTGTCCGCTGGTGACCTCTGAGAGAGACTCCGACTCCCGTCTCGGAGGCTTCAACCTCCACCACAAACTGAAGGTCTGGGTCTGGGATAGTCAGGACAGGTACTGATGTGAATCGCAGATAAAAATCCAGAAAACATTGCAGTTCCCGTCTGGAGGTGGGGGTAAGCCACTTGGTCACAGCTGCCATCTTAATTGCAGCATGAGAAATACAGAGACCCAAAAAAGACATCTTGTGACATGAAACTCACACTTCTCTGCTTTAACAAACAGCTGGTTCTCCAGCAGCCTCTGGAGTACTTGGCGAATGTGGACGCGATGACTATCTAGGGATGCGGAATGTCATCCAAATAAACAACTGGCCCAAATGATTAATGAAATCTCGGAGCAGGTCGTTGACTAGAGCCTGAAAAACAGCAGGTGCATTGGACAACCCGAACGGCACCACCAGATATTCGTAGTGACCAGTCGTGGTGTTGAATGCTGTCTTCCATTCTTCTCCGTCTCGAACCCTGACTAGATGGTAAGCATTGCGTAGATCCAGCTTGGTGAAACATCGGGCCCCCTGGTGTAACTCGAAGGTCGAGTTCATTAAAGTCAATGGATAGCGATTTTTAACTGTATGTCATTAAGGCCTCGATAGTCGATACAGGGGCGTAGCGATTATCCTTTTTTTCTACAAAGAAAAACCCTGCTCCGGCTGGAGAGGAGGAAGGAAAAAAATATTCCTGCAGCTAGAGACTCGTGGATGTACTTCTTTCGGCCGGGCAGAGCAAGTAGATGCGTCCCTTGGGAGGAGACGCGCCTGGTAGCAAGTCAATTGCGCAGTCATAGGGTCAGTGTGGGGGAAAGGACGTGGCCCGTGACTTACTGAACACCAACTTTAAGTCAGCGTATTCAGTGTAAACCTTAGACAGGTCCGGATACTCTTCATTGACCAGAGGAGTGGACTGACCAGAAGACTTAGCTGCCTGTAGACAGTTAGTGAGTCACTCTAACAGGTGATGGTACTAGACTCCCAGTTGATCTGGGGATTGTGCTTGGCTAAACAGGGTAATCCCAGCACAATGGGCACCTGAACCTGGTCCATGACAAAAAGCAAAATTTTCTCTGTGTGATTACCAGACACCTGCAGAGCGAGCGGTTCGGTGATGTGGGAGACGGGATTGAGGGAGTGATCGTTGAGAGCGTGGACTGAGAGAGGGTCATCTAAATCC
This sequence comes from Muraenolepis orangiensis, assembly GCA_027704905.1. NCBI lineage: Eukaryota > Metazoa > Chordata > Actinopteri > Gadiformes > Muraenolepididae > Muraenolepis > Muraenolepis orangiensis. The sequence goes on along the minus strand of CM051013.1, from coordinate 10,440,533 downwards.
TGGAGACGGATATTATATTTTTGTTACAGTAGCGGCATGAATGAAGTTCGTGCTGGTGATACTTACCAGCACCGCTGAGGAGGGTTGATTGGAGCATTTAAGGGGACAACGCTGACTGAAGTGGCCCTGCTGGCCACAGTAGAAGAGCGCCTGGGTGTCCCGCCGGCGTTGACGCTCCTTGAGCGATACCCTAGCTCTACCCAACTGCATGGGCTCGTCCTCCACAGCGCAGGGAACCTGATAGTCCATGGTTGGTCTGACTGAACAACTGAACTGATGTGAAGCCCTAGAGCAAGACCTTAAATAGGCGTCAGTACGTCCGGCCACCTCAATCGACAAGTCCAAGTTATTGGGAAGGTCATGGGAGACCAATTCGTCCTTGACCAACTCGCATAGTCCACTGACAAAGGCATCAAATAAGGCCTGCTGATCCCAGTCACAAGAGGCCACCAGTGTTCTGAAATCAATGGCATAATCGTATGTAGAATGTGTACCTTTTCAAAGGCGGAGTAATTCCCTTGCTGCTTCTCTTCCACAGAGAGAGCAACACTCGCCTCATCTTGTCCGAGAACTCCTTAAACAAGGCGCAACAAGGTGAGTGTGTCCCACATTGCTGTTCCCCATTCTCGGGCCCTTCCGGAGAGTAGAGAGACGACATAAGCCACCTTGGTACATTGTGAAGGGAACATGGAGATGTGTAGCTCCATGGCCAGGGAGCATTGAGACAGAAATGACCGGCAGGTCCCTGGTTCCCCATTGGGCTGAGGTGTTGGTAGCCTGGGTTCATGGCGAGGAGGTCCTGGGATAGCAGGAGGTGCTGGGGGATCGGGATCGACAGGAGGTGGGGCAGCCGCACCCCTCAGATACCGTACCTCTTCTACGTACGTCTTCAGAGAGGTGAGGGCCTCGGCCACAGCATTGAGACTGTGGTGAATGTCTCCAATGTCCTGTTGGTGGGACTCGAGCACGGCGCCTTGTTGCTCTATCGCAATTAGCATCCTATTCAGCTCCGCTGAATCCATATTGGCTGGATTATACTGTCACGCCTGGGTGTAGGTGGGACCCAAAAGCAGAGTGAACAGAAGCCAGGGGGAACAGGTGCTTTAATCTCGACACACGCCGATTAGCGTGATCAAAGGCAGAGGTACTGAAAGGGCAAATCAAAAAACGTGGTCAAGGCAAGCAGGGGTCGGTAACAGGTTGTCGAGGGTTGAGGCAGAGGTACAAAAAGGCAAGGCAAAACAAGCTCGTTATCAAGGCGGGGGTCAAAACACGGCGGATCAAGAGACAGAACACAATGAACTTAACTTGATACGAACGTGATGCTTTCCGAAAATCTTGGTGATAATCCAGCATTGAGTAACACAACAGACATGGCTTAAATAGTTTGGTAATGAGGTGCGATTGACAACAGGTGAGTTCAGTATGAAACGGCTGACAGGGAAAACACGGAGTGGCATTTCGGAACGGAGTAGTGACATCGCGAATCCAGGAAGCCAGCGGAGATCCAGGACTAGGAGCGGGAAGAGCTGGGTTGGATCGTGACAGTAACTGGGAACAGGTGGAAACAATCAGGGGGGGGCTGATGCTGACAAGGGCAGACACACACACACACACACACAAGGATAGGGAGTCAAGGGACCTGGAATGAGACACAAAAGGTGAGTACCAAAATAAAACAGGAAGTGGGAGACAAGACAAAAATGACAACAAAACATGAAACATGACTAGACTAACATTTTTGACGTGACACAATATTCTTGTGTATACCTGTCCTCGGTCATCATGTTCAGTCTTGCGTGAATTTCCCCAGGCATATTCTGGTCAAAACTGATTCCACAGAGTTTAGCTTAACATCCTACCCAGTTGATTGTTTGGTCTTTCTGTGCGTTTTGTATGACAGCGTGTCAAAGTTTTTACATCTACTTTTACCAAACAGGAATATTGTTAACCAATTGCTTCTTCTTATCTCTGAGGGTCTGAAGGACTTGCTGAATTCACTGATGTTATCTTAACTTCCTACCACCAAGTTTAGTTAGTCTTCAGGTGAATAAAGAAATATACAAGAGGGCAAACTGAATCTTTGATGGCGGAGGTAAATACTCATTCAACTTTGTGGACGTGTCTTTTGTGCAGCCAGTAACACAAGAAGGCAAAACAAAAGTTCCCCCTGCCCTTAGCCCGATCAGTGTAGTTGGGCAGGGAAAGGCAACCAGGAACTTGATTGTGTAAAAATGTTCCTAATTGGTAGCTCCAAAACTAACCCTGATTGTTTTGTTTTTTTTGGCTGCGGGTGCTTTTTATACATACTTAGAAGCACATCAACTCGTAGAAGTGTTTTTGAGCAGAACGTCTACATCAACCACTAGATTTACAAAAAAACACAAAAATAGATGGGCACTAACTAATAGATTACTAACCTCCTGACCCCACCCACATGGTAGTGAGGTGGTTCCCCCCTAGCCTGGATTACCCGGAGAGGCCACCGTCCAGACGGGATGAGAGCTTTGGTGCTGAGCCGGAGGACATGACCGCTCTGGACGTTTGGCAGGTCCTCCTGGACTACAGCAGGCAGAAGGAGCTGGCCGAGGGCATTGGAGCAGAGGACGAAGAGGAGGAGGAGGAGGAGGGTGAGCCAGGTAAAGATCTGTGTTCAGTCAACACAATGCTAACATGTCAGAACATATGGACGTGTTCACCTCTGATCAACACAATGCTAACATGTCAGAACATATGGACGTGTTCACCTCTGATCAACACAATGCTAACATGTCAGAACATATGGACGTGTTCACCTCTGATCAACACAATGCTAACATGTCAGAACATATGGACGTGTTCACCTCTGATCAACACAATGCTAACATGTCAGAACATATGGACGTGTTCACCTCTGATCAACACAATGCTAACATGTCAGAACATATGGACGTGTTCACCTCTGATCAACACAATGCTAACATGTCAGAACATATGGACGTGTTCACCTCTGATCAACACAATGCTAACATGTCAGAACATATGGACGTGTTCACCTCTGATCAACACAATGCTAACATGTCAGAACATATGGACGTGTTCACCTCTGATCAACACAATGCTAACATGTCAGAACATATGGACGTGTTCACCTCTGATCAACACAATGCTAACATGTCAGAACATATGGACGTGTTCACCTCTGATCAACGCAATGCTAACATGTCAGAACATATGGACGTGTTCACCTCTGATCAACACAATGCTAACATGTCAGAACTTATGGACGTGTTCACCTCTTTCGTTGGCTCCCTGAACTAAACATGCTTCCAAAGGTGAACCTTTTCTGTGAAGAAGTAATCACATTCCCTTTTAAAATTATCATTGTATAATGTTTTCTGTGGTTATTTTAACTGTGGCAGGTTTTAAACCAAGATAAATATGAATATTACCCTGGATAAAATGAGAAAGTAAGAAGAAAAATTGGTTTCTATTGTGTGGTTGCACTGGCCCATGGCCTTGGGTGGTGATGTTATTGTGATTTAACCTATTGTTATTATTAAACACATTTTTATTTGTTAACCACTTTGTGTTGAAAAGTGGCCCGGCCGAGGAAGAGGAGGAAGAGGAGGGGCCAGACTTGAAGTAGGAGCTTCCTGCCCACAATATCATCACTAAGGAAGTGATGCAACGCTGCACCCACCTGCGGTCAGACCCCAGCCTCAGTATCCGACTCAAGGTGTGTGTGTGTGTTGTGTGTGTGTGTGTGTGTGTGTGTGGTGTGTGTGGTGTGTGTGGTGTGTGTGTGTGTGTGTGTGTGTGTTTAATGTGTCTGTGTGTAAGTGTTGGACATCGTGGAGGTGTGTTTGTGTGTGTGTTAATGTGTCTCTGGGTGTAGGTGTTGGACATCGTGGAGCTGTGTGTGTGTATTCTGCGTGAGCGTGAGGATGAGCTGCTCCCAATGGTACACGGCTGCTGGCCTGTGCTCCTCCACAGGCTGACGGACGACGACCCCCTAGCCGTCCTCCGGGGCTTCCAGGTGAGTCCTCCCAACACTTCTCTACACTCCAGGATCCCTGGAACCTTCTGGAAGGCCCCTACTCTGCTTCCTGTAGTCAGAATCAGATAAGCGCAGACTCAAGTTATTTGATGTCCAAGTAACTCAAGGTTATTTATATATATTAAATATGCTGTATTGCACTCATACCTGTCCCTTCTATGGGTTCCTTGGATTTCAGGATTTTTGTTCCACTTCAGGGTTAATGATTTTGAGGGGATGTGCAGTTTCCATAGAGTATTATGGATAGTGTGCACCCTTACTACTGCTACTACAACATCATCTAGTGTTGAGGGTGTTGGACTCTCAGATGAAAGGTCCTCGGTTCCAGCCCGTAATATCTGCAGACCTGCATCGCTTTGGATTAAATGAATGAAACTGAACTCTTTGCTCCCCCTGGCTCCCAGGTGCTGTGTACCCTCGGGGAGGCCTGCGGGGACTTCCTCAGGAGCAGAGTGTCCAAGGAGGTGCTGCCCGCTGACCCGGCAGGCCCCGGTCAGTGCCCGCGCTGGGCCCGTCTACACCCACACACTGGCCTACAAGCTGCAGCTGGCCATCCTGCAGGGCCTAGGAGCTCTCTGCCTGAGGCTCCAACAAGGTAGGACACCATGCTTAGTTCACCACATGCACCTGCCCGACAGTTCAGACAGTATAGGCTGTCTTACTTGTTATTTCGTCATTTAGCAATTTTATCATTTGCCATTGCACACGCACACACTTTATACACACCTAGAATAGGAGAAACTCCGCAAATCCAGATGTGCTAAGCTTATATCTTCATGCCCAAGAAGACTTGAGGCTGTTATCGCTGCCCAAGATCTCCTGGGACCCCATACGGACCCCGAGGTTGGGGACCACTGCCCGAGTAACCCTGCCCTCCCATGTCTTTATAAATCTGTTATTGTGTTGTTCAGGTGAGGCTGACCTGGATGCCGTATGTGATGCCTGCCTTCCCTACCTGAGCTGTAGACAACCAATCAACCTTCATGAGGCGTGTCTAAGGTAGCTACAGTTAGCATATTCACTCTATATGAACAACAAAGAGATTCATATATTCAACCATATTAAAATCTTAAAGCCAAGTGGAAAGGTGGCTCTGTTGACCCCTCCCCTACCCCTGGCGTGTTCCGCCACCTGATCCAGGTGGACCCGGACGCCTTCTGGCTGACACTGTCACTTTGTCACTGTTTTGAGAAGAACAATCACAGGAACTTTCGTTTTACAATTTAATTTAAAAAAATGTAAAGAGGATTTGTAATTATTGTTTCATATACAATGTATTTCACAAATCAGAGTGAAAGGATAGTATGATATGATATGTCTGGCTATAACTGGCTATAACAGTTTGGCTATTCATCTGGGGGAAACCCAAGCTATATAAATTTCCGATTATTTTTTCCTTAATTCTTTTCCAGGTGTTGGAGAAGGGAAAGGCTGGACAAAATCTTCAGCATGAAACTATTGCAATCTTCGTCATCAGAGATGGACAAGCTGCACCCAAAGACATTGGCATCATACTTGAGGGACAAGAGATTTTGATTAAGTTGGCGTCTGTCGCAAATGCTGTGGCCATTCTCCTGGGCTTCCTTCGTACTCCCAATCTGACTGTAGCTCCGCCCACAACCACTAGATTTAAGGACTTCATGGCTATTTACTACTGTATGTGTGCATACAAATATAAGTGTTGTGTATCTATGAAGATACAAAACAGTGCTGCAACTTGAAGGAGTGCACATTCAAAAACACAATACTGAGCTTCTAGCATTTAAGTGAAAAAAGTTTGCTGACAAACACACAGTCTGCTTAAACTAATACCACACAAACAATATGTTTTCATGTTTTTATTGAACACATGTAAACATTCACAGTGCAGGGTGGAAAAAGTATGTGAACCCCTATGCTAATGACTTCTCCAAGAGCTAATTGGAGTCAGGAGTCAGCCAACCTGGAGTCCAATCAATGAGACGAGATTGGAGGTATTGGTTAAAGCTGCCCTGCCCTATAAAAAACACACACCAATTTTGAGTTTGCTATTCTCAAGAAGCATTGCCTGATGTGAACCATGTCCCGCACAAAATATCTCTCGAAGATTTGTTGACATGCATAAAGCTGGAAAGGGTTACAAAAGTATCTCTAAAAGCCTTGATGTTCATCAGTCCACGGTAAGACAAATTGTCTATAAATGGAGAAAGTTCAGCACTGTTGCTACTCTCCCTAGGAGTGGCCATCCTGTAAAGATGACTGCAAGAGCACAGCGCAGAATGCTCAATGAGGTGAAGAACAATCCTAGAGTGTCAGCTAAAGACTTACACAAATCTCTGGCACATGGTAACATCTCTGTTGACAAATCTACAATACGTAAAACACTGAACAAGAATGGAGTTCATGGGAGGACACCACGGAGGAAGCCACTGCTGTCCAAAAAAAATCATTGCTGCACGTTTGAAGTTTGCAAAGAGCACCTGGATGTTCCACAGCACTACTGGCAAATATTCTGTGGACAGATGAAACAAAAGTTGAGTTGTTTGGAAGGAACACACAACACTGTGTGGAGAGAAAAAAGGCACAGCACACCAACATCAAAACCTCATCCCAACTGTGAAGTATGGTGGAGGGGGCATCATGGTTTGGGGCTGCTTTGCTGCCTCAGGGCCTGGACAGATTGCTATCATCAACAGAAAAATGAATTCCCAAGTTTACCAAGACATTTTGCAGGAGAACTTAAGGCCATCTGTCCACCAATTGACACTCAACAAAAGATGGGTGATGCAACAGGACAATGACCCAAAGCACAGAAGTAAATTAACAACAGCATGGCTTCAACAGAAGAAAATATGCCTTCTGGAGTGGCCCAGTCAGAGTCCTGACCTCAACCCGATTGAGATGCTATGGCATGACCTCAAGAGAGTGATTCACACCAGACATCCCAAGAATATTGCTGAACTGAAACATTTTTGTAAAGAGGAATGGTCCAAATGTCCTCCTGACCTCCTGTGCAGGTCTGATCTGCAACTACAGGAAACGTTTGGTTGAGGTTATTGCTGCCAAAGGAGGGTCAACCAGTTATTAAATCCAAGGGTTCACATACTTTTGCCACCCTGCGCTGTGAATGTTTACATGGTGTGTTCAATAAAAACATGAAAACATATTGTGTGTGTGGCATTAGTTTAAGCAGACTGTGTTTGTCTATTGTTGTGACTTAGATGAAGGTCAGAACACATTGTATGACAAATTTATGCAGAAATCCAGATAATTCCAAAGGGTTCACATACTTTTTCTTGCAACTGTACATTGCTGAAGTACATATTCTTGCCATAGGTTTATACCAAAATAAAATGTTAAAGTTAATAAAAAGTTTAGATGATTTAAAAATCTAGTTTCATTTACAGTTACATACAATGTGTGTTACATTGTGTGTGATTTTTAGTGTGTGTACAATGTTTTGTAACAATGGTTAAAAGAAAAAAAAGGCCAAGTGAGATTGGCAGCAAGACAAAAGTTCAGGGCAGACTGCAATTTAAAGGACTGAAACTGAAGAAGAAAAATGGATTGGCGATAGAAATGTTTTCTTCAGTCCCAAAGTAAATAAAACATCTGTTCAATGTCGGTTTTAGAAACCCAAGTCCAAACACTAATTTACTCTGTATATGTGCGTATGAATGTGTATGTACACATCTATGAAGATAAAGAAAAATGTTGCAGAACTTAAGGAGTGTACAGTTGTAGAATTTTTTAAGTGAGTACTGTTTGACCACTTGGGGTCGGACTTGTACAGCATGTAAAATCAAGCTGTTGGAGCCGTTCAATCACAGTCACAAGTAGAGTCCTACAAGCCTATTCAGATACCAGAACACAAGTCTACAGTTCTGCTATCTGAACACCATAGTGTTACAAGATAATGTATATACAAGTGTTTTGTAGTGATTACACTACATGGTTAAAAAAACTAAATACAATTTAACATTCAAAGAAACAACAATCTAGTTTAGACGTCTACTTTTAAACACATCTGTTAAAAATGTCATCTACATTTTTTGAAAGGTGATCTCAACCATTGAGTGGACAAACGTAGCCCTATAGAGAAAACTAGTTTGGTTTGCAGCAACTGAAAACCACCTCAAGACTTTCAGGACTCACTTCAACACCGGATCTCAACCCCCAGACCTCAACCTGCATCAGCAACCTGCAACCGCCTGAACAGCAACTGTGGAAACACTGAAAAAAATGCAACAAAAACAGCATATGTTCAGATCCTGCAGTGACCAGTGAAGTGTTGATGTCGTCTCCTTTTTAGAAACACTTTGCAACCACAACTCTTATCGAATGGCGGAAAACAAAAAAACGTGAAGCGGTATACAAAACAGGCACAAAGAAATAATTATCAATCATTTTATTCAATTATTTTCACAAAGCACCCAGTTTAGGTTTTCACAGCTGAAATCTGCCCATTCATTTTGGTTCTGCCCCCTGCCTTCCATAAACGTAAGGCAGTTCTGGTTCTGGCCACCGTCAGGTTCACCTCTGGCCCAGAAGGGGTTATCCTTCAACAGAACGGTTCCGTCAACCCATCTCCACATCCCCTCAATGGCCTCATCTGTGGCCCCGAGCCAAAAGAACAAGCCGCGTGTGGAAATGAAGTCCATCTCCTCTTTACTGTCCACAACCACCAGATCTGCTCCTTGGGAAACACAGTACTCCCTGCTCTCCTTCCAGGATCTCTTCTCATAGTTAATCAGGTAACATTTGCAACCTAATTTTTCCCAAGCACTTGGACAGCATTGTTGGCAAAGCAGATTGTCTCGCTCTTCTGTCAAATTCTTCAGCCTTTGGAGAACTTGCTCCATGTCTCTGTCCATGCTTCTAGTCTGGACTGCCAACCCAATCAGTCTGGCCATCAGGATAACAGACAGCAGTCCCAGAACCACCACCACAGCCCTGGTCACACACAAAGGAGGGCTCACGTTGTCTGGCCGCCGACTTCCTACTGTTCTCAGAGACATGGATGACTCTTTTGTCCCCACATAGTCTTGCTGTGGATCTCTGAGGCTCTCAACGTTAGCGTAGATGTCCACTATCCTCTCCTCCCTCTCTCCTTGTGTATTCCTTGCCTCGGTCATCATGTTGGGCGTGGCGTGAATTTCCCCAGGCATATTCTGGTCAAAACTGATTCCACAGAGTTTAGCTCAACGTGCTACCCTGATGTTTGGTCTTTCTGTGCGTTGTGTATGCCAGTGTGTCAACATCCACTTTGACCAAACAGGAAGTATTTTAACCAGCTGCTACTTTCTACTTGTGCTTACAGAGACACGTCACTTAGATTCATGACAGTGAGGTTCACATTGTTCTACCTCCATCAAAGGACCAATACATACATTCAGATATTTCTGAAGTACATATTGTTGCCATAGGTTTATACCTAAATAAAATGTTAAGTTAATAAAAAGTTTAGATGATTTAAAAATATAGTTTCATATACAATGTGTTTAGTGTGTGATGTTGTACAATGTTAATATATGTACACATCTAGGAAGATACGGAATGTTGTAGTACTTAGGGAGTGTACATTCAAAAACACAATACTAAGCCTCTAGCATTTTTGAAGAGAAAAAAACCCACAAAACAGTGTGACCACTTGGGGTCGGACTTACAGCATGAAAATCCGGCTGTTGGAGACGTTCAATCAGAGTCACAAGTAGAGACCAACAAGCCTATTCAGATACCAGAACACAAGTCTATCGTTATCTGCTATCTGATCAAGGTAGCGTTACAAGATAATGTATATACAACTGTTTTGCATTGATTAAACTACATGGTAACAAAGTCAAAATACAATTTAACATAAAATAAATAAATAATGAAATCTAGTTTAAATGTCTAATTTTAAACACATCTGTTACAAACTGAGAAACGCAGCCTGAAAGAGAGAACTAGTGTAGTTTGCAGCAACTGAAAACCACGCCATGACTTTCAGGACTCACTTCAACACTGGATCTCAACCCCCAGACCTCAACCCCCGACATGAACAGCAACTGTGGAAACACTGAAAAAGGCAATAAGAACAGCACATGTTCAGATCCTGCTGTGACCAGTGAAGTGTTGATGTGGTTTCCTTTTTGTCACAAGGGGTAGTTCAGTGGGACCCAGAACGCAGACCAAGACACAGTGAGGCGATAACGTGAAGCTTTATTTAAGCAAACAACAGAGTGATCGGGGACATGCCAGGGGTCTGGAAACCGGGAAGTGGGATCAGCGTAGTACCGGCAGGGAGTAGACAGGCGCGTGGTCCGGGACAGGCGAGGAGTCTGGATACCGGGAGGTCGATCTGCGGAGTACCGGCAGGTAGTAGACCGGCGAGCAGTCCGGGACGGGAGAGGAGTCTGGATACCGGGAGGTCGAAGTAGCGACAGGTATTAGGCAGGAGAGTAGTCCAGGGCGTGCGAGGAGTCTGGATACCGGGAGGTCGAAGTAGCGACAGGCGAGAAATCTGGGTACCGTGGTACCCAGTGTGCGAACTATACCACGGTCTCCGGGGGAGCCGGGATTCTTTTTTTTTTTGCGGGGGGGGGTAAATGCTGATCCGTGCATTAATAGCAACAGCACAGACATAGGCCTATTATAAAGAGAACATCTGTTGCACACGGGGTGGTGCCACAGGTCTACATTTACATGAAACGTCCCGATGGATCATGTTCATGTCAACAGATTTCCCGAGCATGTATGGGCTACGCAAACTTCAATCAACTTGATAATAAATAATCCACGGACCACCAATGTAACGTTTGACTGTTTAATTAAATCTACTTAAAATGACTCAAAAACAGGCTACATTGTTTCACATGGGCTATAGCCTATTATGGCTGTAGCCTACATAGAGCCGAACACACGCGATAAGAGCAGCCAGTGGGTGGAGTTGCGGGCAGCGTGCAAGCAGGCGACACTTTTTTCATGAATCATAAACTCTAAATATAATTTTATTTCACTTATTTTACACCTTTGAAAAAAAAAACATGCCCAAAATTGAATTTATTTGGTCATCATATCAGTATTTTAGAGAGCTCCCCTGGGAACATGGTTTGTGAAATTTGGGGGGGAGCTCTCTAAAATACTCATCATGTCACCACTAGGGGAGCTATAGCTCCCCCTGCTCCCCTCCAGTTCGCACCCTGGTGGTACCCAGTAGGTGATTACCCTAATCAGCCTCGGCAATTGCCGACAGGTGTGTGTGAGCGCCGCCAAAGCCCGTGGCTTGGCCACGCCCCCTGTCAACCACCATAACGTGACACTTTTTGGAAACATTTTGCCACAACAACTCTTATCGAATGGCGGAAAGTATAGAGCGAAACGGTGTACAAAACAGGCACAAAGAAATATTTATCATCAATCATTTTATTAAATCATTTTCACAAAGCACCATGTTTAGGTTTTCACAGCTGAAATCTGCCAATTTATTTTGGTTCTGCCCCGTGCCCTCCATTAACCTGAGGCAGTTCTGGTTTTGGCCACCGTCAGGTTCACCTCTGGCCCAGAAGGGGTTATCCACAGACAGAACTGTTCCATCAACCCATCTCCACATCCCCTCACTGGCCTCATCTGTGGCCCCGAGCCAAAAGTACAAGCTGCGCCTGGAAATGAAGTCCATCTCCTCTTTACTGTCCACAACCACCAGATCTGCTCCTTGGGAAACACAGTACTCCCTGCTCTCCTTCCAGGATCTCAACACAAAGTTAATCCGGTAACATTTGCAACCAAATTTTTCCCAAGCACTTGGACAGCATTGTTGGCAAAGCAGATTGTCTCGCTCTTCTGTCAAATTCTTCAGCCTTCGGAGAACTTGCTCCATGTCTCTGTCCATGCTTACAGTCTGTACTGCCAACCCAATCAGTCCAGCCAGCAGGACAACAGACAGCAGTCCCAGAACCACCATCACAGCCCTGGTCACACACCCAGGAGGGCTCACGTTGTCCGGCCGCCGACTTCCTACTGTTCTCAGAGACATGGATGACTCTTCTGTCCCCACATAGTCTTGCTGTGGATCTCTGAGGCTGTCAACGTTAGCGTAGATGTCCACTATCCCCTCTTCCTTCTCTCCTTGTGTATTCCTCGCCGCGGTCATCATGTTGGGCCTGGCGTGAATTTCCCCAGGTATATTCTGGTCAAAACTGATTCCACAGAGTTTAGCTCAACGTCCTACCTTGATGTTTGGTTGGTCTTTCTGTGAGTTTTGTATGACAGCGTGTCAAAGTGTTTACATCCACTTTGACACTTTAACAGGAAGTATTTTAACCAAGTGCTACTTTCTACTTGTGCTTACAGAGACACGTCACTTAGATTCATAACAGTGAGGTTCACATTGTTCTACCTCCATCAAAGGACTAATACATACATTCAGACATTGCTGAAGTACAATTTCTTGCCAAAGGTTTATACTAAAATGAAATGTTAAAGTTAATACAAAGTTTAGAGGATTTAAAAATATACAATATGCAATGTGTTTAGTGTGTGATGTTGTACAATGTTTTGTAACAATGATTACAATTTAAAAAATGCCAAGTGAGATTGGCAGCAAGACAAAAGTTCAGGGCAGAAACTGCAGTTTAAAGGACTGAAACTGAAAAAGACAAATGGATTGGCGATAGAAATGTTTCTTCATCAGTCCCAAAGTCAATAAAACATCAGTTCAATGTATGTTTAAGGAGCCCAATTCCAAACAAAAACTGAATCTGTATATGTGCGTATGAATATATGTGCACATCTATGAAGATACAGAACAATGTTGCAGTACTTAAGGAGTGTACATTCAAAAACACAATACTAAGCTTCTAGCATTTTTTAAGTGAAAAAAAACACAAAACTATTTGACCACTTGGGGTCGGACTTGTACAGCATGTGAATCAGGCTGTTGGAAAAAACTTTTCAGATCCTAGAACACAAGTCTACTGTTATTCTGTCTGAACACCGTGGCGTTACAAGATAATATATATACAACTGTTTTGTAGTAATTACACTACATTGTACCAAAGTCCAAATACAATTGCACATAATAAACAACAACAATATAATTTCAACGTCTACTATTAAACACATCTGTTAAAAATGTAATGTTCATTTTTTGAAGGGTGATCTAAACCATTGAGGGGACAAACGCAGCCCTATAGACAGAACTAGTTTGGTTTGCAGCTACTGAAAACCACCTCATGACTTTCTGGACTCACTTCAGCACCGGATCTCAACCCCCAGACCCATTTCCAGCAACTGTGGAAACACTGAAAACAACAAGAACAGCATATGTTCAAAACCATGCCGTGACCAATGAAGTGTTGATTGGTCACTGTTTAGAAACACTTTGCAACCACAACTCTAATCGAATGGCGGAAACCAAAAAGTATATAGCAAAACCGTGAAGTAGTGTACAAAACAGGCACAAAGAAATATTTATTATCAATCATTTTATTAAATCATTTTCACCAAGCGCCCAGTTTTGGTCTTCACAGCTGATAGCGCCAATCAATTTTGTTTCTGCCCCTTGCCCTCCATTAACCTGAGGCAGCTCTGGCCCAAAAGGGGTTATCCACGGACAGGACGGTTCCATCAACCAATCTCCACATCCTGGCCTCATCTGTGGCCTCCATCTCCTCTTTACTGTCCACAACCACCAGATCTGCTCCTTGGGAAACCTACAGTACTCCCTGCTCTCCTTCCAGGATCTCTTCACATAGTTAAACCAGTAACATTTGCAACCAAATTTTTCCCAAGCACTTGGACAGGATTGTTGGCAAAGCAGAGTGTCTCGCTCTTCTGTCAAATTCTTGAGCCTTCGGAGAACTTGCTCCATGTCTCTGTCCATGCTTACAGTATGTACTGCAAACCCAATCAGTCTGGCCAGCAGGACAACAGACGGCAGTCCCAGAACCACCAGCACAGCCCTGGTCACACAACCAGGAGGGCTCACGTTGTCTTACCGCTGACTTCCCACTGTTCTCAGAGACATGGATGACTCTTCTGTCCCCACATAGTTTTGCTGTGGATCTCTGAGGTTCTCAACGTTAGCGTAGATGTCCACTATCCTCTCCTCCCTCTCTTCTTGTGTATTCCTCGCCTCGGTCATCGTGTTCGGCCTGGCGTGAATATCCCCTTAACATTCTACCCTGTTGATTGGGTGGTCTTTCTGTGTTTTGTATGACAGTGTGTCGAAGTGTTAACATCCAATATTACCAAACAGGAAGAGTGTAAACCATGTGCTACTTCTTATCTCTTAAGGTCTAAGGACTTGCTGAATTCACTGATATCTTAACTTCCTATCACCAAGTAAGGTGAAAAGAGAAATATACTAGAGAGCACACAGTAAGCTCCGCCACACCGGATTCGGATCTGCACCAACTTAAGGACCAACTGTACCGTTGCTAGATTAGTGGTAATCTAACCACCACGTTTTTTTCTACTTCCATACATAGCTTATCTTTGCTAGCTTGCTAACAGACAAACAAACAGACTGACAAACAGGTGAAACATAACCTCCGTCCCATCTTCGATGGCGGAGGTAATTACTCATTCAACTTTGTGGACGTGTCCTTTTGTGCAGCCAGTAACACAAGAAGGAAAAACAAAGTGTGTTTTAGAAAATTCAAACTGTGGGAGGGAATCTGGAGTAAGCATTCCATTGTACTTGAATCTTGAATCTAGTGCCTCGCTTTATTGGGATTGGGACAGCTCATGGACATACCGTCATGTCCCCGTTATACAAACGCCCTATTAAAGATAGAACACCCTACATGGTTGCTTCTGCTAGACGACACCTTGGTTGCGTTTGTGGGATCCTCCAACACATGGGACACATGGGGGATTTCTTCAAACCGTTTCTTTGGAGAATTGGCAAGATGTTACATGCTGAGCCGGGGTAAAAGGCTGTCCCACCACTGTGTGTGGTGATGGCTGGATCTTATCTATGGTACATTGATCATGCATGCACCACAGGTGTGCAGCCACCAACCCCACACACTCCACAATGGTCAATGGCCTTCACCTGATCCAGAGTGCCATCCACCCCCACAGTACAATTCTACACTTGTCAAATGTATCCCTTAAAGTAGTTGTAGTCCTACTCGACGCCTGAAACACAGACACATGGCAATGACATTTCAAGATTTAAATCACCAAAAGGTTTATAAGATGATTAAAAATATTTAATGTACAGTTTATTATCTATTTGACAACGCCATACATTAGGAGTGAGAACAAACATTTTAGAGGCGTTATACAATGCTCTTTTTTTACAGTGATCTTTTTACAAATAAACAGTACAATTATTTAGATACAGTTCCTAAATACAATTATTTAGACAGTCTCTAAATAAAAATGTTTTAGACACAGTCCCTAGTGCTTATTCAGTGTTTTTTCTTCAACAGCGATTGTGCACAATAACAGTAGCAGTGTGAATGTTGCATCAGCTGTGGATATGAACAAAATGGGAACCAGGACTACAAAGGATTGCCTGTGGATGTATTGATCCAAAGCCACGGTACCAATTCAGCAATGTTTTTCCAACAATTTCACCATTCCACCCATCCAATTATAAAATGATTTATCTCTGCGCTGCTAAATTTCTTAGTCACATTGCAAGTTATCCTGGTTTCACACAAGCGTTTTGCTATGCAGACACATACATACTTTATAAAACAGCTTTGGGCCTACAAAGCTCATGTCTACGTCCTGGCGTTCCTAGATATAGTGATAGATAGATAGATAGATAGATACGGCGTAAAGTTTCAGTTGTGAGCTCGAATCAGGCTCGAATTTGCAGAGCATGTACAGTCTTTGGAGAGGAGCATTCAAAACAAAGAAACACACTTCTCTAGGGAGGAGTCTTTTCTCTTTCAAGCAATTGTTTCTAAATATATTGCATGAAACAGGCCACAACATCTTGTTGTCTTAAGAAAATGAATCAAGATATGACAAATGAAGAATCGAAAATGCACACACATATATATATATATATATAGTTTTAAATAATATACTGGCAGAGAAGGAAAAAGTTGAAAGAAGTAATTTCAGTGTGTTATCCCATCCCTGTTGATGAGCTACAACTATGATTGGCTGCTGTGTTGAAGGGTTGGGTGGGCGGAGCCAAGGGAGGCTACCAATCAAAACGTCTCATATCAATCACTTGATTTCCAACAAAGGAAATTATGAAAAAAAGCTTATTTCGACTTTATTTCTTCCAATCATGCATTAGGAAGGGCTATGCTACTTGGTTGTGACTGGAACAATAAGGATGATAAAAAGTTGAGGTATAACATTCTAAATTGTTGCTTTGCTCTGTAGGTATTGGCACAGTTTACAATAGTTAACTTTCCCGTGTGTTAGAATGTACAAAAAACAACAACAATGAACAAGCGATTGAGAACTTACCCAGACATAAAGGAGGCGTGGGGGGGGGGGGGGGGGGGGCGGCATAGCTCAGCTCCCTGAACTGAGTATGTGTCCCATTCTAAAATTGGGACACGTTTGAAACTAAAATAATGCCCCAGTGCAGGCCTGGGACTCAATCCCACTAGGAATTTCTTAGCGTTGTGCCAAGAGATGGTAGTGAGGGGTACACAAGCCTACACTGTGCAGCAACGGGCTTGTGTTTGAAATATACCTTCATACATGAATACTTAAAACCAAAGCTTATTCATAGGATATATATATATACAAGGGGGTATCGTCTCGGTACTACCTCCCCACTGCCTAGGGCACGCAGCTGGGCTCATTGGGGCAGTCACTGGAGATGTCCTCATCCCTCTTGCTCTGATCTCCGTCTACTTTGCTCTGCTGCCGGGATTGGGCGTGGGGACCCTGGGCGTGGATGTGGTGACCCTGGGTGTGACCCAGACCCTGGCCGTGTCCTTTGTCCTGGGCATGGTGACCCTGTTCCTGGGCATGGTGAGCGTGCTTGGCTGACGGCTGCTTCCCGTCCCCCTGGTGGCGGCCAATATACTGCCTGTTCCCCTCGGGTGCGCTGGTCCCGCGGGTCCCGCTGGCTCCACGTGAGTCCTCGACGACCTCGGCCCTGAAACCATTGGCGCCATCATCTCCACCGACTCCACCTCCGCCGACTGCCGGGCGGTCGTGGGCGTGGCTCTGCGGCACAACCTGCAGGTAGGCCCGGGCGCGGTGGTGGCGTGCGCCTGCCGCGTCGCTGAAATCGATGACACGGCACTCATACGTGCCCTCGTCTGACAGCCGGACCGCCGAGAGGCGGAGCTTATGGGAGATGTTGCTACCAGCGACCTTCACCACCTGGCCGAGAGATAAGTGAGAGAGAGAGATTGAGAGAGTGATGGAGAGAGAAAGAGAAAGAGAGAGATATTAACAGATGGAGAGAGTAGGACAATTGGATGAAAATAGTAAGAGATGCATGGACACAAATACTATGACCAAGTACAGGCTGATGAGGATGAAGATATACGCAGTGTGGTATATATATCTGTATATATATATAGATATATATATAGATATATATATATCTATATATATATCTGTATAGATATATATATATAGCACATTTAATTCATGCAGTTTAGCATATAGTTGCATTTAATATATATTTAAATATACAAATGATCAAACATGTGTTTTACGAGTAAAGCGTAAAACCCCAAAATCGTGGGCCCACTGCTATGGCTAGTCTTTTTGGTTGCATATCTCGATGTCCCGGCCCGTCTGCCATTGTTCACATGCCAGGAGACATAAAAGCGTCACCGTGGAGTGTGAGCCGGGTCACAGCAGACCCAACACAGCGGTACAGCGTTTTATTAGCACCTGAAGCACCTCTCTGGAGGTGAGCCATGAGAGGTCCATAACTCAGACCATAGATCACAGGTCATCCAGAGAAACGGCTCGAGAGGGCAGAGCAGTTCAACTCACACTTATCTTGGTGGCATCCTTGGGCAACCCTTCTCCCGGAGAAACCTGGAAGCATGCATGGACATATTAGATAGATAATTAGTTTGCATTTCATGATGTGTCGACCAATAAAAGGTTGTCATCAACACAAAAATACACAAAATATATGACATACATTTAAGTATATGCGTATGCACACCTCAAGACCATTTAGTACTTAACTGAATCTAAAATGAATGAATGCTATTTTTGGTTTTGATTTGTTTTCCTATATTATATTTATTATATTTTCTTTAATATAGGAAATATTTCTCCTCAGCCTACCTACAGCACTCACCTCGTTGGTCGACCACGGCTGGTTATCTGTCCAATCGGGGTGGTTCCTGATGTACCACCACTGGATCTCCAAGGAGTAGGAGGGGGTCCCGGCCCCTCGAAAGGAGCAGGCCATCTCCACATCCTGGCCCCCCAGGGCCCTCACGTCGCGGGGCACCTCAGTGAACATGGCTGGAGAGACGGTAGAGAGGTTAGGACACACAGGTTTAGTTGGGCCCAGGACCCCATTTTTAACCCAAACTTGCATCTGCGTCCACACACTTGTTGATGTTTTAACCTGTAATCCAAATGGTACAATCACATGTCTTGGTAGGCCTGCTGGAGTCAATTAGGCCATAGAATACATCTGAATACATCGTAAAGTTTGTTCAGATTGTCACACACACCCATCATCTATAACAGGAGTGTTAGGCGCACCTCCTCTGGGGGGTGCCAGAGGGCTTCAAGGGAAGCTCAGAGAAAGTAATTTCTCATTTCCCAGAACGTAAGATCAATGAAACAATTGATTTAATGTCTTTGAATAAATTATTTTTTAATGAATAGATAGACGTCAATGAATGGCAAAATGGAGAGGTTTCTCACACCAGCAGTCGTTATAGTCGTAACGTTGGGCAAGTTACTGAAAATACGTATTTAGTTACAGTTACTAGTTACTTCTCAAAAGTAACTTAGTTACTTTACAGTGACATATTAAAATAATAAAAGTAACTAGTTACTAGGGAAAGTAACTTTTGTGTTACTTTTAAGTATCTGCTTCAATGATCTTATTAATGCACACATGGTGATATAATTTCACACACACACACACACACACACACACACACACACGGAGAGACACACACGGAGAGATAGAGAGAGAAATTGTCGGAGTAATTTCACATGGAGTGCTCTAAAAACATAAAGGTAGACGGCGAAAACTCCTGCATGTTGGTTCTTCCCACGGGAAGTTCAACCCCAGTACGTGGGGCACTGTCTTAGACTTATAGAAACTATGATGATGACGTCACCATTTATCTTTCTATTCACGTGCATAGGGGAACTTTGCAGTTTTGAGAAATTTGGGTCGCTAGCATTAGGTTCCTTCTGAATGCTGGACCTGTTTCAACCAATCAGAAAGAAATGATGAATCACGCATCTACACAGAACCGCCGCAAGGCCCTCCAGAGTCACCGTGCCGCGGTGCTACCTGTGGCTCCTAGTTCTACGTATCTGTCAGTGGAAGCCCAGCCCATCCCAGTATTGATTAGACAACGCATCACACTGGAGCCCAGGGTGATTCAGTTTTCTGTGTGACGCACCACACGGTGTATATATACCTGCTCTGAAACACACAATCAACACACACACACACACACACACACACAACGAGCAGATAATGTAACCATCTTGGTCTTCATCGGCAGTCACCTCCACCACACTGCTGGAGGAGAAGAGAGCCGAGACCTTCTCCAGAAGAGGAGAGAAGGTGAGATAATGAGATAAGAGAGAGACAGAGAGAGAGAGAGAGAGAGAGAGCGAGAGAGAGAGAGAGAGCGAGAGAGAGCGAGAGAGAGAGAGAGAGCGAGAGAGAGAGAGAGAGCGAGAGAGAGAGAGAGAGAGAGAGAGAGAGAGAGAGAGAGAGAGAGAGAGAGAGAATAGCAGTTGATGGTACGCTGCTTCCTGTTGTCTCGTTTGCCGTGACAACAAAGAGAGAGTCTCCACGTCCTCCTCCACCCCTATCTCCAGCACACCATCCTTCACCACCACCTCCAACTCCTCCACCACCTCAACCAATGGGAAAGAAGCAGCATACTGGGCTCCATCACAGAGCCCATCACATTTCCTCTCATGGCAGCTAAATCCATGCTATAAAGTCACAACAAATAGGTTTACAATGTGTCTTATGCTGAGCCTCACTTTGAAAGACATGTCACCAAATCCTGCATTAAGACCATACCAAACATCGGCTTTAGTGTGACACTGAGTTGGAAAATAACAAAGCTGGCAAATCTGACACCTGAATTCTCAAGGGAGACGGCACTTGGTCAGAGATGAAAATGCATCCGAGAAGTCAGAGAAGTTCCAACCCTTTTACTGGTTGCCTCGGAGATGGTTGCTAAGTGGTCCTGATCCGGAAGGGTGTTGAAGTGTTATAAAGCAAGGCATTCACTGCTCATAATAACACTTCAGGTCACCCAGCCTGATGTATGCATATGAAAGGGTGACTGAATAAGGCATCCGTTTCCTAAGTCAAGTCACATGCATCTTAATCACAGTTCCAGTCTGGAAGGGCTTTACAGGCCCACATTAAACAACATACCCTAACCCTTAGGGCCACTTTCCCCTTGCCCCAGAGAAAACTTCCCCAAACCCAGAGGGACCCTGTGTTCCGTAAACTGGAGATAACATTGTATTTTACCACACAAACACACACACAAACACACCCACACCACTACACACACACACACACACACACACACACACAGGCTCACTCGTGAAGAGAAAATAACACATTGGAGTTGTTGTCGCATTCCTTATTCATGGATTTTTAGCATTTGCAGAATTGTAAACAGGCATTTATTGTGGATTAAGCAAAAATAGATTACCAAGGATCTTCCTTTAAGTCTCGTATCTAATTTTAGACAGCAGTCAGAACAACGGAACGAATACTAAATAAACAATCATTAAAACGAAATATGGGAAAATGTTTCAGAGCCTAGTTAATTGAGTTCTAGAAGCTGAGCATTTTGGGACATTCTACCGTATAGATTACCATTTAATGAATGTATCTTGTTTAACACATAAAACTACTGCAAGTTGGAAACCCCATAGGAAACACAGCTTGTAGGGATGGCGACCCAGGATGGTTGACCTGTCGCCCTATGCACGTCGCTCTCTCCTTCTTTCAACACACGTTCCTGTCTCTCTTGTTCACTAGTCAACAGCACCCTGAGTGGTGAACCATGCATTGAGGAGATCTTTAGGACCAGATGTCGGAAGAAGGCCACGTCCATCATAAAGGACTGCAACCACCCTGGGCACCATCTCTTCTCCCCTCTACCGTCTGGTCGCCGGTTGCGCAGCATCCGTACAGCAAGTACTACCAGGTTTAAGGATAGTTTTTATGCACAGGCAGTGGGCCTACTGAACTGCTAGGAGTGCTGCCACTTTCACTTTCATAACATCGTCATTAACATCACACTTACATACTTTGCTGGACTTTCTGGACTCATCACAGTTACTGCGCTGTACTGCACTGTACTGCACTGTATTCATGGTGCTGCTGCACTACTGGCACTTTAAATGCTTTTGAAAGATTTTTGTAAAAAAAAAAAACAACAACATTTACGTCACTTTGCTGCTCTTTTTTTGTTTATTTTACTGTATATATTATTTCGATTTTGATGGTGTTGTTTTTGAGATTTATACTGCGGGAGGGAATGGGGAGTAAGCATTCCTATGTACTTGGTACAAATGGCCCGAATGGAGTGTCTCTCTGAATTTCTGGATGTCTGGATTTGTGTTATCGTGAGTTGTATTATTCCTGATTCATATTAGCATAATACGGCTTGAGAACCCCAGCACTCACATACATATTCTAGCACCATCTTGAACAGAGAGTGAAGGAACACACACACACACACACGTTCTCTCTCTCTCTCTCTTTGACCGACAAGTTCTTGAGAGAGAGAGACGGGAGACGGGAGAGAGGAGAGAGACAGAAAGATAGAGAAACAGAGAGAGAGTTAGACAGAGAGAGAAAGCGAGTGAGATTGCGAGAGCGAGAGAGAAATCACAAAAGCTTTCTTCACCACAGGGGGTGAATCTACATTGTAAATATAAGCAAACAATAACAGAGAGAGACTATAAAATCCATAATTCCTCACAAGGGGGGCAAGGTAGGTATAGTATAGAGCGAAAGAGTGACAGGGGGGGGCAAGAGAGTTAGTGAAGTGAATCATAAAATCCATTTGCCTCTTTAAAACACACTGAGCAAGATATAGAGAATGTGACTGAGAGAGGAAGGGAGAGAGAGAGAAAGAGAGATTGGGAGAGAGTGTGACCGTCTGTCCTCATGATAGAGATGGAGGAGGGGCAGGATAAGAGAGGGGTGATGAAGAGCAGGAGAAAGACAGGGCTACAGTTAATCATTATTTTAGCTGATTATTGTGACAGTTATTGCGAGTGACAGCTCAAAACACACACGCACACAAACACACTGACGCTAAATACCAGCATAGAATCAAATAATTTAGGGGGCAGTGGATGGGGGGGGGGGGGGGGGGGGAGTCCAGGTGTGGAGACAATAACCCTGGCAGAGCTGGGACCTGCTGGCAGACAGGCCTCTACCATGCAGGTGAGGGCCATGTGAGGCCACTGGGGCCACGAGGATGGGGAGGATAAATGAGCAGTTGATGAATGACATCACTCACAGTACAGACTTGACTATCAAAGATGAGAATGACCAGAAAGAGAGAAAGAGAGACTAGAGGGAGAAAGAGAGCGAAAGAGAGAGAATAGAGGGACAGAGGGGGGTAGAGAGAGAGAGATTAGAGGGAGAGAGAACAAAGAGAGAGACTAGAGGGAGATAGGGACTAGACAGAGAGAGACTAGAGGGAGATAGGGAATAGACAGAGATAGAACAAAGACAGAGAGAATAGAGGGAGAGAGAGAGATCAAAGAGAGAGAGATGGAAAGATAGTGATAACACGGTAGACAGGACAGTAGAGAAGTGTGAAATAATTAAATAATACAACAGACAGACCGATAGACAGACGGACAGACAGTGAGACAAAGAGCGGAAGTTAACCACAGATATGGGACCATGATACTGGGATAAAGGAAACAAACCCAGGACTCAAGCTCTTCAGTGCTCTGGTTCTAATTAGGCATGTGCTAAACCAATTATCATTAGTGATCTTTGCTATCTGGCTGGCTAATTAACAGCTGTTCGAACTCCTACAGACATTCACATTCACGGTAAAATCTCCTCTCCACTGCTAGCCGCTAGACTGCTCAGCAGACGGGACAGACAAGGAGAACTGCCTCCTCCCATCTCTTTTTTCGGTCATTATTCTTCTTCAGAACTAAGGGAAAGGAACAAAAACAAGAACAAAATGAAGAAGGAAGAGAAAGTGATGTGAAAAAAGAAGGAAAAGGCGTAATTGCGAGAAGGAAAGCAGAGCCGAGGTAGGGAGTGAGTGAGCCAGGGAGGGAGAGAGACAGAGAGAGAAGGATATTAAAAGGAGAGAAGGAGGTGTGGAAAGTGTCAGCTCTAATGGTCTCACACACCAGTGCTCCTGCGAGACATGCGACTAAAAAAAGAAACTCCAGAGCCTTCCCGAAACGGGGCGAGGGGAGGGGAGGGGAGGGGAGGGGAGGGGAGCGGAGGGAGGGAGGGAGAGGAGGAAGGTGCAACAAAGGGAACAGCCAACATCCACAAACTCCGTCAAGTGTTCCGTCAACTTTTTAATTAGCCTGGGAACCGACAGAAGATGCCCCACAGAGAACCCTAACCATGCAGTCTAAGAATCGGCAAGCTTCAAATCTCCAGGCGAACAGCGTCAAACTCGCTGCTGTCGTTCGCTCATGAACGACACGTTGAACATGTTTGTTGTTGTACATCGTTTTCAACGTAAAGAGAAACGTTTGCTGGCACCGACGGCCACGCATCTTCAGGGGAGCCCCGGGGGTTTCAGCGAACAGCCACTCACGGAACTTCATCATCCTGCTCCTTCGACTCTTCTGGCTGCTGCTGATGCTGTGGTCGTAAGCGCGACCTTCTGGAGGTCGTCTGACGGCCGACCATCTGTTGGGGCCGGAGGAGCAGGTAGGAGGACAGTTGTTTATGAACGTGTCACCGTGACAACACTCAAGGTCGCGGCAGCCTTCCCACATGGAGGAGAAGGTAATGGACACAGAGCGCCAGGAAAGGAAGAAAGAAAGAAAGAAAGAAAGAAAGAAAGAAAGAAAGAAAGAAAGAAAGAAAGAAAGAAAGAAAGAAAGAAAGAAAGAAAGAAAGAAAGAAAGAAAGAAGGGAGACGGAGAAAGACAGTAAAAAGCCGTGAAAAAGAATGAAAAGAGAAAAAGAAAAAGAGCGAACTAAGGAATATCAGAAAGAAAGGACGAAATAAGGAATGAAGAAGAAAGAGAAGTTGAATGGAAGTAAGACAGGAGAGAAAGACAGGGCTGGGGTTTGCAGGAAATTGCGTCAGTATTATTCATGGCTTGCTGTGTGTCGGAGGATCCATTTTCATGGTACCTCTATTCCTCACAGTATAAAACACCCTGGCTTTATATTTAACCCCAAGAACAAGGCTGTTTTTTGTTATCGTTGACATCCTCCGGCTGAATATATCAGTGCAGATGTACATGAAATGAATTGAATATATAAAACATATAAAATAAATATAGCTGGATAACAGAATAGCGCATTGGTGAAGCGAGGATGTGCAGTAGAAAACTCCGAGAATCATTATGTTGCTGCAAAATAAGACACACACACACACACACACACTCTTGAAAGTCACACACAGACACACCCAATTAAGTCTCTCTCTCACAAACACACACACACATAGCCTGTGGCTATCTTCAGATCATTACTGCGACCACTGATTATAATACTGACAGCCAGTGTCGTACACTGTGTGTGTGTGTGTGTGTGTGTGTGTGTGTGTGTGTGTGTGTGTGTGTGTGTGTACAGTGATTCTAGTATGTGGCTGCATACTAATTGACACATTGCTTCAACATTGTAAAAAAAAAATTATGCATGCACTGGACTCGAGACTGAGCTATCTGAGTCCATCTGAATGTGAATGTGTCAGCCACCTCAACATGAAAGAGATGTTTAATATATAACATCCGTCCTCCCAAGGCCCCCTGCAGAACACTGAGTTCAAGGAAGTCTGTTTCCATGGAGATGCTTTGATAGTTCAGCCTCTTCAAAGTAAATGTCGAAGACAATCAATCGATGGAATCGACCAATCACAGTTAGTTTCTTCCCTGTATCTATCTAGTTATTTGGAAGGCGATTTGATCCATCCCGACTTCCGGTGAATTTGGTCCTCATATTCTCAGGTAGGGGTTAAGGGACGCCTACCAGTCGACTGTGGACATACACACACACACACATATATATTTAGTTTTTCTTGTCAATTCAGACATAACAGCACTCAAAACATCCCCTGCTCCTTCCATTACATTCACTCTCAGGCCCTGATTGTACATCGAAGGATCATATCATAGTCATGTCGTAGCAGACGGCTCTACCCAAAGTGACTTGCAAGTTAGACTGGGAACAATCAAAGCTATACAATCAAAATTGGAGTAGCAGCAACAAGAGAAAGTGATTCAACCCTTGTGTCTTGGAGTTGAGAAGAGACTCAAGAAGCAGTCTATATGGCATGGAGATCAGCTCTTCTGGAGAAGTGTTGGTGCTCGGTGCTGGGAGAGGAGGCTGGGGAGTTACTAATCAGACAAGTCAGACAAACAAATCAATTCAGCCCTCTCCTCCTCCTCCTCCTCCACTCCTCCCTCCCTGCTCCTCCTCCACCCTTTGTGCTAATCCTCTCGTCCTCATCGTCTCTCCCCTCCTCTCTCCAGCACTCTCCCCTGCTCCTCTCTTTACCTCTCCCACCCTCCTCCTCCTCCTCTCTCTCTCCTCCTCCTCCTCTTCATCTCTCAACATAGCCTGCCAAAAGATGTGCCCAGCCAAGTACCCCGCCTCCCTGCTGTGTGTGTGTGTGTGTGTGTGTGTGTGTGTGTGTGTGTGTGTGTGTGTGTGTGTGTGTGTGTGTGTGTGTGTGTGTGTGTGTGTGTGTGTGTGTGTGTGTGTGTGTGTGTGTGTGTGTGTGTGTGTGTGTGTGTGTGTGTGTGTGTGTGTGGGTGTGTGTGTGTGTGTACATGTGCGTCTCTCTCTTTGATGACAGTGTTAGTGGTAATGTGTCTAATGGACTTGCCAACCAGTCTCCGGCTGTCAGGCCCTCTTCTTCACTGTAATCACCATCATCATCATCATCACCATCATTATCCTCATCCCCACATCAACTTTATCTTCATCATCATCACCTTTATCTTCTTCATCATCCCCATCATCATCATCATCATCATCATCACCACTGTATCATCATCTTTGTTACCTTTATCATCATCATCATCACCATCATAACAATGACCTCTAAGACAATCAACACATCCACAAATATCCGTCAACTCATGAGAGAGAGTGAGCAAACAGTAAGGAGGTACACACACACACACACACACACACACACACACAAACACACACACACATGCAGGCACACACACACACACACACACACACAAACACACACACACATGCAGGCACACACACACACACACACACACACACAAAAACATGTACGTGTATACACATACACTTACACACAAACACACAGCTTAGCAGATGGACAGAGGGATGAAGGAGGAAGAGGAATGAGCTTGGTGAGGAGGAGGAGGAGGGGGAGGAGGAGGAGGCATCATAAAATGAGACCTTGAATGCTGGCTGACCTGACAGCAACTTGACATCCCTTCAAGAGGGAACTCTCTCTTTACCTCCCTCTCTCCATCTCTACCTCCCTCTCTCTTTCTCACTCTCCCTTTCCCTCTCTCCCTCTCTTTCCCCCTCTCGCTCTACCTCCCCTCTCGCTCTTCCCCCCCTCTCTCTCTTTCGCTTTCTCCCTCTCTCTCTACCTCTGTCCTTCTCTCTGTCTTTCTCTCCCCCTCCCTATCTACCTCCCTCTTGCTCTTCCCCCTCTCTCTCTCTCTCTCTCTTTCTCTTTCTCCCTCTCTCTCTACCTCTGTCTTTCTCTCTACCTCTCACTCCACCTCCCTCTGTCTCTCTCTCTCTATATTGTCTGTTCCATTACATAAAATGTGTCTGTCCATGTAAGGAACACACTGCCCATGGTTACACCGGAAAGGTCGCACATCGTCATATTTTTGAATGAGGGTGAAACAATCTCCAGGTACGGACATTTCTAACAACTGGTCACGAGGTGTGGAGGGAGAGGCTCCAAAAAGCTGGTGTGGGTCATGTTCCCCTCATTCTAGAGCTACACTGGATGACCCTAAAGGTCAAAGATCAGACTCAGCTCAACTAGAACATCATTGATTTAATTGAATGAATGACTTGTTTTGGGGAACGTTCAATTTTCTTTACGTTTAAAAAATGTTGGACATTAATGTACTACATTAATCTGTACTTCATGTTGAATGTGGCTTCATTAACAAACAAAAGCACTTTAATAGTGAAAAATCGAATACAATGCATAACAATTTTTGAGAATCTGAATTGAATCATTGTGATAGGGGTTTCCAGTTCAATAATTCATCTAAATATTCTATGAGACACTGCCTGTGCTAAAGCAACAGAGATGCTAACCTCCCAGGCTACCCTGCTAGCCTTGTCTGTCCAGCCTGCGGTGCACCTCGCCTGGGGGAAGAGGACAGGCCTCACCCTGGCACACACGCACACACACATGCACACACGCACGCACACACACACACACACAAACACACACACACACAAACACACAGACTGTACCGCACATGTCCCTGGTCAGATGTCCAGATGAAATGTCCGGCAGGTCTGTTTCTATACCAACACACTCAACCCGACAAGGTTTAAATCCAACCTGTTCAAACAGGATTCAAACAGTGCCTCTGTGTGGTTGTACCCGCTCAATGGGAGGGCTTACGGAGCCGGAGCTGACTGGAGCAGGTGCGGGGAGGGAAGTAGTTCCCATAACGCCACATACAACCAGAGCCAGCTTCTGTACACTACCTTAAAGACACCAGCAGTACCAGCCAGCTGCAGAAAAGATACCACTGAGCTGTCAATCAAAATGACTGCCAAGTCCAGTCCAAGGTCCGAGACCGATTACTGACATCAGGAATTCTGTTAGTGTTCGACTTCGCCTCCTGAGGGAAACGCTAGGAGGTGATTGGTATTGCTTTAATAATGAAGGCGATCGATGAGGTGGAATAATGAGATGGAGGAGAGTGCTAACGATGTGTTAATTGAGAACTAATGATGACCTAACGAGGCCCTCCCGCTGGAACAAAGAAAACCAAATAAAGAAATGGACTGTTTTCCTTACCATTCCAGTACAATAGTCCACAGATTTTACCAACACAGTTTTGCTATGTTAATAGTATATACACGTTTAATACCAGAAGCTTACCTTACTGTGTGGGAAAAATGTAATATTAGCTTATCTTTTGTCACATGAAATATCTTAATATCAAACCTTAGTCAAATATCGCTTAGGTTATAGGATTGCAGTATATGGGTCTACTAATGTAACAGTAGGGCAGGATAGGCGGCAATAGCTCAGTCTGTTGGGACTTGGCTTGGGAACCGGAGGGTCGCCGGTTCAAGTCCCAGAAACGGACCAAGTACGGAGTGAGAACTGGCACTTGGAAAAAGGTGCCAGGTCGCCTCCTTGGCACTGCTGAGGTGCCCTTGAGCAAGGCACCAGACCCCTTCGCTGCTTACCGGGCGCTGTATATACAATAGCTGCACACATGCTCCTACTACTAGGATGGGTTAAATGCAGAGAAACTAATCTCACTGTGTACATATCAATAAAGTGACTAAAAAAGAGGATAAAAATATAGATTCAATACTCCAGACTTAAGTGTAGTTTTCTGGCCGGTTGACTGCCAGCTCAAGGCTCAAGGCTCATGGTGTGTCGACAGCCTACATGTAGACACCCTGAGCAAGACGAGCACTACCTACTCCGGCCTCATAACATGTAGGCTGCCTCGGATCACTCTGGTGAGCTTCAGCTGTTGGTTTGTTCCACTCGGGATCACAACAAGATGTGTGTCAGATACGCAGACGCAAGCGATGATAGACAATCTGCACACACACACACACTTTTTTTCAAACCCGTGCATTATCCATAACCCATCAGAGCTGTCTAAACACATTTGAAACTAAACATTACTGAAATGATTATGCAAATGAAGAACAAAAGCGTGCAGAATATAAGCACCCATAATACGATGTTGCGTTTCTAAATCGATGAATTGCAATGAGTTTTCAGGGCAATAAATGTGAACAAGAGTCACGCCGAAAGATGTGACTCACTTCATGTACAACGATGGTACTATAGGTGGAAATTCCGCGTTAAAATATTAATTATTATAAAAGCGCAATATGCGGCAGTGTATTCAAGACGTGCCCTGGTTTATGGACACAATAAACACAGGCAGCTGGATGTCCTTTCTGAAGTGACCAGGAGTACCAGGAGAACAGGTCCTCTCTGAAGTAACCCGGAGCACCAGGAGAACCCGTCCCCTCTGAAGTGACCCGGAGCACCAGGAGAACAGGTCCTCTCTGAAGTGACCCGGAGCACCAGGAGAACCCGTCCTCTCTGAAGTGACCCGGAGCACCAGGAGAACCCGTCCCCTCTGAAGTGACCCGGAGCACCAGGAGAACAGGTCCTCTCTGAAGTGACCCGGAGCACCAGGAGAACCCGTCCCCTCTGAAGTGACCCGGAGCACCGGGAGAACCCGTCCCCTCTGAAGTGACCCGGAGCACCAGGAGAACCCGTCCCCTCTGAAGTGACCCGGAGCACCGGGAGAACACGTCTAACACGCAGGTTGTCGAAACTAAGGGCATGTTGACTGTTGAACTGAATGTCTCCTACAGTGTTCTCCGTCTCCTAGACTAGTCTCCATTTCCACCTGCTACCGTAGTTCGGGACAACTGACGGTATGTTGCATGCATCCCAAAACACGGATCGGTTATAGGGAGCTAATTCTGCATTTTCCCCCAAAACACGTTTGTTCAGCCGTTTTCTAAACTAAACCGAAAGACCGGATATATAATCGAGCGTACCGTTCCCGGAGAGCCGGTTCTCAACGTCGCCGGGGCCGGCGTGCCTGGTCGCGGCACCAAGTTGGACGTAGAGTCCCACGTAATGCAAAGTCCCCACAAGCACCGCGAACGACCCCATCTCCGGTTGTACAGTCGATCTGTATCTTTCACATGAGCTGGAACGAAGGTCGGCAAAATCACATCCGCGTCCGCTTGTATATGAAGGAAGCTGTCTGTGCGTCAAACTGAACCGCGGGTGATGAACGAGACGCCGGAATGTCGCGCTACTTTCCTCCTCATCGAAGCAGCCACAGCCCTGCCTCCTCCTCTACCTCCGTGTAGTCCGTTTCTCCGGTGGAGGGGTTTTCATTGGGGCAGGTAGTGCCGAGGCGTGCAGTGAGGTCATATCAATCAAGCGGAGGGATACGAGCAGTTCATTAAAGTTAAGAGCTCTGCTGAACTCAATGTGTTTGACACGCAGCCGAGTGATCCGCAATGTCCAAAATCAACATCCCTCAAATAAAGTTATGATTATGACAAAACAACAAATCACAGAAACACAAAACAGGTAGCAGTGTGAACAATGTTTTTAATTATAATTGTTTTACTTTTCGATCATGTGCCTGTTGCCTTACTGTTGGCTATCTCCATTTCGTCAACATGTTTTGCATATTCTTTTTTTATAAACGATGTTTGTTTTTGGCAAAATGCAGGAATACACTTTGGCAACAGGAGCTCCGACAAACCATTCAGCACCATGGACAGCATCTATAGAGCCATGGGTCAGGTCATTACTGTTCTACACAGTAGTTCTATAGAGCCATGGGTCGTGTCATTACTGTTCTACACAGTAGTTCTATAGAGCCATGGGTCGTGTCATTACTGTTCTACACAGTAGTTCTATAGAGCCATGGGTCGTGTCATTACTGTTCTACACAGTAGTTCTATAGAGCCATGGGTTGTATCATTGCTGTTCTACACAGTAGTTCTATAGAGCCATGGGTCGTGTCATTACTGTTCTACACAGTAGTTCTATAGTGCCATGGGTCGTACCATTACTGTTCTACACAGTAGTTCTATAGAGCCATGGGTCGTACCATTACTGTTCTACACAGTAGTTGTATAGAGCCATGGGTCGTATCATTGCTGTTCTACACAGTAGTTCTATAGAGCCATGGGTCGTATCATTATAATGTTCTACAGACACATGCTCTCTGCAGACTTGGATTGCTTCACAACTGAAGCGACTCGCCCAAGGCACTGACACAACAGGTCCATCGATTTTGGATTAATAGATATTTAAGTACCCAGAAGCTAGTAGAGCTAGACGACACGCTGAATAGAGCCCAGATGGTGTGAATGCCAGTTGCAAGAGTTTGAAAAGATTTAACTTCAACAGATTGTAGGTGTTTTGGTCCATCCATGTGAAGGATATAAAGTCACAGAGTGTGGGACAGGAACGATTCTAAACGTTACAATTGTAACATAAAAATAACTGCAGATTGTCGAAATTAGCTATACAAGACCTTGCTAACATACTGACAGTCGTCATCGTACATCTGCTTCAATGTGACACAGCTGTCCGTTGATATATGGTTAGGGTAGATAGCATATGCGATTCAATGAATGTATCATTGAATGAATGAATCATTTACAATCACAACCAACATCTAGCCTTCAAGTTCAAGAAGACTGGCGACCTTGTTTTTCTTTTTAAATACCTCTCTACCTTTCTGGGCTTTTTATGGCTTCATGAACAGACATATAGCACAATTTAACCTTCGTTAACCTACGAGGCGAAACGCCTATCATTACTAAACGTGATGTGAAGGAACTGTTCCACCAAACAGCAAACAGCTCTCAACAGCAATTCAGCCAATACTGAACGACTTCTCTCTTTTCCTCCCCTCTTCCTCTCCATCCTCTCCTCCCCCTCTCACCTCCACCTCCTCCTCTCCACTCTCCTCCCACCCTCCCTCCCACGGCCCAGCGGGTCGCCGGTAAAGACCCGGGAGAGGACCCAGCAGCCCAGCGGCAAACTGTTCGTATTCAGTCGCTTGGAAAATACAATTATTCTCCCCGCTTCTCAGCTGTGAAATTGTTGTCCAACCGCTGTTAAACACGCCGCCGTCCTAATCACCGATAAGGAGACGTGTGGCGCACCTCTCCGCCGGTGACGCCTGCGTCTCGTTACCGAGTGACGTCAGAGGGCGCGCAGAGGGTGAGTGGGGGGGGGGGGGGTTCTACAAAGTGACAGGTGACAGATGTCTAAAAAATAAGAGAAAAGGACCAGTTCCCGCCTTCATTACGGTTCTGTGACAGGAGTCAGAGCGCTGGTTTTGATAGGTCAATAAACGCCTGTGGAGAGGACCGTACACGAGGAGGACTACTAGGGGGGCGGTGGGGTGTCATTAGAATGACTGAGAACCACGTTGAGACAAAGGACCGCAGGACAGCGCGAAAGCACGTAGACGGTTCGCCTGGAAACTTTCATATTGTCTTTTGTTTTTTAAGCGATCAAAATGTCCCTCGAAATAAATAACAAACGGCCCTTACAGTTAACACGCAACACGGGTTGCTTGTGTAGATGTTTCCATGCAAAACACAACCACGCAACAAAGTTTGTGAATGAAAAAGACTAAATTAATAAATGATATAGACAAATACATAATACATGAATCGATGAATGATGAAAGACGGCAGACGTTGGCAGATTAAAGGGGAATTTCTTCGCTTTTTCGCCTGCACTCAGACCTCCCCCCCTTGTCTGGCGTTTAACTCAAACACGTCACATGACGGAACTGAGGTAAGACTTTGCATCTGTGCTGAGCTGCAGAGCTGCACCAGAGACAACAACTACACACGTATTTCACACTATGTCCAGAACGTGGATATAGATAAGGTGTTTTTTCCACACTCCTCCCGAATATATAGAGATAAGGTTGCTTTACACTATATCCCGAAACAGATAAGGTTGTTTTTCACACTATATCCCTAATGGATACAGATAGTGGTTTTTTCCCCCACACTATATCCATAATGCAGATAGTGATAATGTTAACAAGTGGCAGAGTTCCCCTTTTAAGCATGGATTTGTCAATGGGAAGTATTTGAGGATGTCCTGAACTCTTATCAAAACACTGTGTTCTGGATGTCAGGCCTGTTTCCACTTGGGCGAGCGACAACCACTTCAACGCGTCTGGGTGAGATAAAGAACATTTCTGTTCCATGTCGTGACTGTAGCAGATAAAACCCTCGCTGTGTACCACTGTCAGAGAGAGAGGGAGAGAGCGAGACAGAGAGAGATTTGGAGACAGACATCTTGCCAGAGTCATCAACTCAGCGTCAACTTTGGAGTGAAATAAACAAACCAAGAACCCCAAACATCTGAGTACGATTTTATTAACAAATGTTTTCAGTACAAAATATTTTACATGCCTGTCATTAAGGGGCTGATGCAGAGAATTGTATTGACCCTGAGGAAAACTGTTTTCAGGAAATAGAAAACATAGCAACACTAACAAATAATAGTTGAAGGTTTAGGGCATCTTGCTCCAGAAGTAAATCCAATACAAGTGGGTCAAATACACGAGAGTGCGTGTGTGATCTATATTGTACATTTCACACAGTTTGGCTCAGTCTGTCAGTTATGTTATCATAGGGACACAGAAGCTAATAAAGATTTAAGAAAGATGGCTTTTACAGGAGATAAAAAACGGCTACATCAATTAACAGCAACACCTCCCCCCCATGTGGAACAATGGGGGGCATGTTTTAACAATGGGGGGCATGTTTTAAATAATTTGCCTTAATTAGCATCACCTGACATCCATGTCAAAGCCAAATCGGGAGCAGCGATGTCATTTGATTTGAATGGTCCAGGCTTGTTTCCATTTATTTAGCTTGTCTGGGGACTCTGTGTTGTCATAGAGACACAGCAGAGTACTGTGAGCACCACTGCAGATCTTCGATAAATAATACAATCTGAGCTCAGTCAGAGAGGCTGAACCATACGGAAAGTAAAACTGGATAATCAATTAAGGGACAGGAACGTGTGTGTGTGTGTGTGTGTGTGTGTGTGTGTGTGTGTGTGTGTGTGTGTGTGTGTGTGTGTGTGTGTGTGTGTGTGTGTGTGTGTGTGTGTGTGTGTGTGTGTGTGTGTGTGTGTGTGTGTGTGTGTGTGTGTGTGTGTGTGTGTGTGTGTGTGTGTGTGTGTGTGTGTGTGTGTGTGTGTGTGTGTGTGTGTGTGTGTGTGTGTGTGTGTGTGTGTGTGTGTGTGTGTGTGTGTGTCTAGAAGTTATCTAGCAGGTCCATGATTCTCTTCTTCTCTGCCTCTTTATACTCGTCACTCTTCCCGTCTCCGATGCTCTCGGCGTATTCTGAAAGAAGAACAGGAGGGTTTGGTCTAGATGTTAAAGGGTGTTTCAAGATTCAAGAATTTGATTTGCCATTTGCAACATTGGAATGCTTACTCCCCATTCCCTCCCACAATATACAATTCTAGAACAATACTATAATAATACTATACACAATCAAATTTAAAAAAGTAATTGATCGATGAATTGTGCAAAAAGCATTAAAAAAAGCATTTTAAAGTGGCAGTAGTGCAGCAGCATCATGAATACAGTGCAGTGCAGTAACTGTAATGAGTAATGAATATGAGTCAAGAAAGTCCAGTGCAAGTATGACAGTGTAATGTTAATAACAATCTTATGATAGTGGCAGCACTCCTAGCAGTTCAGTAGGCGCACTGTTTGTGGATAAAAACTATCCTTGAAACCTTGTTGTCCTTGTACAGATGCTGCGTAATTGGGCACCATGGCGGTTTAGACTCCTATCCAAAAGTTACCGGGTTGGATCCCCACTGTCGCTCAAACTAACCTGCAGTAGGCATTCTGGAGAAAGACACCCTAACCTACCTACCTGAAAATATTATTTGTTAGAATTGCTGTATTTTTCATTTTCTACTTTTTGAAAACAAGTTTCCTCAAGTTCAATCAAATAATCTGCACCAGCTCCTTAACGACTGATTCACTCTTAAGGGGCTTTGGTCTCCTGGTGGTGAATAACCAGTAAATGGTCCAATGCATTCAAATCCCATATCAAGGCGTCTATCTTGATATGGGTTTTTTGTTTGTTTTCAGGGTGGATACAAGCTCACATGATTGGTTGGTTAATATACCTATAATGTTATTTGATTAGTATATTATCTTTCCTGTGATGTGATTGCTACCGTGAGCTCCTTCCCAAGATCACTCAGGGTCTGGGTCTATTTTGCTTCTTTGAGAATTCATACGAGAGTAGACTGTACTCCACCATTTAACCCATCAGCAGTCTGCACACGCACACGCGAGCGTTACTGACCTCTCATGATGTGTCTCACCACCTTAATGGACCCGCCTCTCAGGTTGAGGATCTGGTGCACCCTCTGATGCAGCTACACACACACACACACAGGGAGGGAGAAACAGGTCACCATACAGGGTGGGAGAGAAACAGACTGACGGAGACTGACGGAGAGAGATCCATACAGAGAGAACATTTGAATCCAATTGGAATAATGGATGTGTGGCATTTACAAATCAGTGTGTACCTGAGTGATGCCAGAGTTGCTGATCTCCACCATGATGTAACAGATGAGCTGGAGGACAAAGAGTCCAGCATCCAGACGTCTCAGGTAGAACTCATCGTCCATACCGTCACCCAGGATCTCCCCACGACGCACCATCTCCTACACACACACACACACACACAAAATGAACTTGTTGGCAAACAAAATAAGCTGTATTGATATGGTTAGTGAGTCATTTGGAAAAGCATTGGCTCCTTAAGATAAACAGGTCCCGGATTCAAATAAGTCATTGGCAGAGTCTTGTGATTGGTTTGCAGTTGAAAGCCTTTCTCCCCCTCTCCCTCTCTCCCTCTTTCTATGCCAATAACAGACCTCCACCAATAGTCTCCCAGCTCCCATTCCTCATTAGAGACCAGACAGACAGGGAGTCTCTTTGGAGACAAAAATAACAAGCTCACAAGCTGGGACTTTGATCTCCATCAACACGACCAAGAGGAACCAGACTGACATACTGCACTTAAGCCACACCATCAACATTCACACGGTTTTCTTTCCTTCAATTTGTCAGCCATCTTACCCCAACTTGTCCACCCAATGATAACATGTTAAAGGGCCTCTATTTTACAAATAGGTGGGATGTTGATTGGTCATTGCAAGCCATGTCAAAATCGACCCTCTAGTGACATCACAAGTGGGAGTGTCCACCCAGATGTATGATGACTAGATACGCCTACCCTGTCCGTACAGTCCACTGGGTAGGGCTGGCCAACTGATCTGGCATTCATACACTTGTGATGTCACTAGAGGGTAGCTTTTAAAAAAAGCTTGTTATGAGAGGTAATCGGGGCCCTTTAAAAACATGGGGTTACCCCACGCCCTGTGTTTACCCCCAGCCAGTGCTTCAGAACAGGCAACAGGAAGTAGCATTTTAGGGGCTCAACAATTTCTTCCTTTCTATCT
This sequence comes from Muraenolepis orangiensis, assembly GCA_027704905.1. Lineage (NCBI taxonomy): Eukaryota > Metazoa > Chordata > Actinopteri > Gadiformes > Muraenolepididae > Muraenolepis > Muraenolepis orangiensis. The sequence goes on along the minus strand of CM051013.1, from coordinate 10,403,915 downwards.
TCTGAAAACAACAACTGTGTAACCAAGGTCATCTACATATTGCCCATGCCCCCGGTATTATAAGGTATAATTTGGCTGTGTGAGCGGTTTCCCTTCGAGACTGCTTTAGACCCTGGAGAGAAGCCCATTCCCAGAGCAGCAATGGATTAACGGAGCGAAACAAAATGGATGTGCTGGCCACTCTCAGAACCAGCGTTACAAGCTGGCCCGATCACCATGACCACCCAGCCATTCTCCCAGAGTAGTAAAAGAGCGCCGCACACTGTGAATCAAGACAAAACTAGAATAAAAGCATTAGCAGGATATAAAACATGACAGGGGAATAATGTGTAAGACATTGAGGAACTATCGGAATCTTTTATGAACGCAATGAATTTCTGAGCCCTTAAAAAAAAAAAAGGCACTGAAAGACACAAAAAGTCTTGAAATAGAAATAGAGCCGGCATTTTCTACATCTTGTAGAAGAGGAAAATACTCGGCAAATTTTTTTTACTACCAACTGCTTATAAAATTATACCAATTAGAGAGATGTGACAGGAAAGCTAATCGCAGCGATGTTGTCTGAAGCTTTTCTGTGCTTTCATCTAAGCCTATTTAATTACAAACACGGAGTCCAATAGAAACGTCCCACCCAAAAAAAAAAGCTTCTTAATGAAAATAAATGGCCGCTTAGCATTCCGAGCTAAAGGTCAACTTGCACAACGCGGTTTAAATCCCAGAGACCAATCAACAATAACTCAGCGAAAATAGAATCAGCAGACAGCGGAGGAGAGGAAGAGGATAACAAAAATAGATGAGGAAGGACGACAAGGAACAAAGGAGGCCGATGATGAGGAAGAGATGAGAGGTTCATGACCAAGTCTAAAAAGCCCCCTTTTAGGGGACAGAAGAGGAGGAGCAAAGCGATGAGGAAGAGGAGAAGAGGCAGGAGGAAGAGCTGGACAGGTCTATTACTGCAGTCCCCAATGTGAGAAAGACCCGCGCCACTCACGTAATAGGCAGCCATTTCTACTCTGCTCTCCCTGTAACACATTTCTGTCAAACTGTAAGTGTGCGTGCGTGCGCGCGCGGTGTGGAGAAAGTGCACATACTGCACAGTATGCTCCTGGGTTCTTTGTGCGTCTGTCCTATTGCAAACCTGCAGGTGTGCGGACGTGTATGTGTGGCAGGATATGTGCTTTCGTGTGCAGGTTTGATGTGCAGCATGTGTGTGTCTGTGTATTATTCAATATGAGGTGGAGTCTACTTGAGTGTGTGTGTGTGTGTGTGTGTGTGTGTGTGTGTGTGTGTGTGTGTGTGTGTGTGTGTGTGTGTGTGTGTGTGTGTCTGTCTGTCCGATGGGATTCTTGGCTGCAGAATTAAAGCTGTTTCTTTCTTTGTCAGCAAGTTTGGCTAAACCCTCTGTGGCTGGCTGTGTGTGCGTGTACGTGCGTGTGTGCGTGTGCGTGTGCGTGTGGTATTACACTTTGTCATTAAAGTTGAACCATGTTAAAACTTCTACAGCGTAAACACCACCAGGGTCTTCATCTTATTTATTAATTTCTCAGGGTAATAAATATCCTCTGGAAAAATAAGTCCTGGGAATATGGGCCCCAAGCACATTACTCACTCACACATAAACACTAGTTACACACACACACACTAGTTACACAGAAAGCACACACACAAACACTAGTCTCACATGGTCCATCGGTCTGATGAGAAAAGCTAAAGGGGAGGAGAGGAGGAGACGAGGAGGCAGAGCTGAGCGCATAGGGGGGTTGAGGTAACAGAGGTAGACGGCTGGAGGGAAGGAAGTGGGAAAAGCCTGGGGCTCCCTCACACACACACACACACACACACACACACACACACACACACACACACACACACACACACACACACACACACACACACACACACACACACACACACACACACACACACACACACACACACACACACACACACACACACACACACACACACACACACACACACACACACACACACACAGTGGGGGAAAAAAAAAATAAGCTGCTTATTAAAGTTGGTACCACAGACGAGAGAGGGAGGGGAGGAGGGAGGGGGAAGAGATCACAGCTCTTTGGTTCTATCCTCATGAGAAATCTGTGGACGTTGCAGATGAAAACATTTGGCTTAGAGCCCTGCAAACACCTATAACTACAGGAAATAACGAGAGAAATAACAGACTCGGGGTGAGAAAGATACAGACTTGGCGTAAGAGAGCGAGAGAGATCCAGACAGAGTGAGACGGAGATACAGACGGAGGGAGAGAGGTCGAGAGACAAACTAAACATGAGCTAGGAGGCAGCAGGTTGACATCTGTACCTTCTCATTAAACACAACAACACCATTAGCCGTGAGCTATGGGCCAGCTAACAGCCATTATGCAGAGAGCATGCATCCACCACCCGCCTCCCTGAACACTAACAGTTCAAACACCAGCATACTGTTTGAATATGTCCTGGTTGCTGTTCCCAGCGATAGAGGGGTAACTCCAGAATACCCTGGACCAAGTGGCTATGACGCAGCCAGAAAAGCCTTCACCTTACATACTTATACTTATTATATATCAAATCACATATCAAACTTGGGCTCCAGGTTTTTACATAATTCAACCCTAACCCTATTTGTATAGACCTCACTGTTTAATGGTGTCACCAGACACCATTAAATGGTTTGTGGAACACATTGTAAAAAACGCTCCTTGCGAGGGTACGCAACAAACAGAAATGTTGATGTGCTGAGCTTGGAAACCTATGACACATTCTCCAGCATTATATGATTTTCACGTAATTCTTTTTTTTTAAAAGTAGTAAATGTAGCAAATTATGTTCTGCCCCATTGGATTTCCAATCAGTACGGTGAGGTCCTGATGGTGGCCCCATCGGGACCTCAAGCCGAGATCTGTTAAAGCAGCGAATGGTTTGGCTGGGGGAAGCCTGTCCCCTCACTGGCTCATCTGCTGGTGCCCCCAGACGGCCCCAGGCAGAGGAAGGGGTTTGCCCTTTACTGTTTTCTGTCTGGTTTATCGCTACCTTATCACTGGCATACATATCCTTGCTTCTGAGCACTCGGATAACGGACACACACACACACACAGAGACAGAGAGACAGAGAGAGAGAATGTCAAGCTGTCTGGTCTTTTCTTGGCGATCCCACCTCCGAAGCAGTCTGAGGAATGTATCTAGCACTGACGTTAGATAGAGATCTGGCTGCTTCTCTATTCCTCCGCCCCCACCAACCCCCGTTTCCTCCTCCCTTTTTTTTTTGTTTTTAAAGGTAATCTGGTTTCATTGTCGTCCATTTCTGTTCTAGTCTTTATTTACAGCCTCTTTATTTCTTTCTCCATTTCCCCCTCTCTCCTGAGCCAACCCTCAATCTCCTTTACCCTCCCTCTCCTCTCTCTCTCCAATGTTTCTTGCCCCCCTTTCTTTCGCTCTGCCTTTACCCCGTGCACGCTCTCTCTCTCTCTCTCTCTCTCTCTCTCTCTCTCTCTCTCTCTCTCTCTCTCTCTCTCTCTCTCTCTCTCTCTCTCTCTCTCTCTCTCTCTCTCTCTCTCTCTCTCTCTCTCTCTCTCTCTCTCTCTCTCTCTCTCTCTCTCTCTCTCTCTCTCTCTCTCTCTCTCTCTCTCTCTCTCTCTCTCTCTCTCTCTCTCTCTCTCCATCCCGGGCTCTCTCTCTCAACCTCCATCCCGGGCTCTCTCTCTCTCTCTCTCTCTCTCTCTCTCTCTCAACCTCCATCCCGGGCTCTCTCTCTCTCTCTCTCAACCTCCATCCCGGGCTCTCTCTCTCAACCTCCATCCCGGGCTCGCTCGCTCTCTCTCTCTCTCTCTCTCAACCTCCATCCCGGGCTCTCTCTCGCTCGCTCTCTCTCAACCTCCATCCCGGGCTCTCTCTCGCTCGCTCTCTCTCAACCTCCATCCCGGGCTCTCTCTCGCTCGCTCTCTCTCAACCTCCATCCCGGGCTCTCTCTCGCTCGCTCTCTCTCAACCTCCATCCCGGGCTCTCTCTCGCTCTCTCTCTCTCACCTCCATCCCGGGCTCTCTCTCGCTCGCTCTCTCTCGCTCAACCTCCATCCCGGGCTCTCTCTCGCTCGCTCTCTCTCGCTCACTCCTCCGGCTCTCTCTCGCTCGCTCTCTCTCGCTCACCTCCTCCCGCTCTCTCTCGCTCGCTCTCTCTCGCTCACTCCATCCCGCTCTCTCTCGCTCGCTCTCTCTCGCTCACCTCCATCCCGCTCTCTCTCGCTCGCTCTCTCTCGCTCGCTCTCTCTCCTCCTCCTCCGCTCTCTCTCGCTCACTCCTCCGCTCTCTCTCCTCACCTCCATCCCGGCTCTCTCTCGCTCCTCTCTCTCTCGCTCACTCCTCCCGGCTCTCTCTCGCTCTCTCTCTCTCGCTCACCTCCTCCGCTCTCTCTCGCTCTCTCTCTCTCTCGCTCACCTCCTCCCGCTCTCTCTCGCTCTCTCTCTCTCTCTCTCGCTCACCTCCATCCCGGCTCTCTCTCGCTCTCTCTCTCTCGCTCACCTCCATCCCGGCTCTCTCTCGCTCTCTCTCTCTCGCTCACCTCCATCCCGGCTCTCTCTTGCTCTCTCTCTCGCTCACCTCCATCCCGGCTCTCTCTCGCTCTCTCTCTCTCGCTCACCTCCATCCCGGCTCTCTCTCGCTCTCTCTCTCTCTCGCTCGCTCAACCTCCATCCCGGCTCGCTCTCTCTCTCTCTCTCTCTCTCTCCCCCCTCCCTGTGCGTGCTCTCTCTCCCTCCATCCCGTGCTCTCTCCCCCTCCATCCCATGCGTGCTCTCTCTCTCTCCCTCCATCCCGTGCGTGCTCTCTCCCCCTCCATCCCGTGCGTTCTCCCCCTCCATCCCGTGCGTGCTCTCTCCCCCTCCATCCCGTGCGTGCTCTCTCTCCCCCTCCATCCCGTGCGTGCTCTCTCTCCCCCTCCATCCCGTGCGTGCTCCCTCTCTCCCCCCCATCCCGTGCTTGCTCTCTCCTGCCCTACAGCCCCGCTATGCACTCTAGTGTTCTAACCATCCCTCTCCTGCAAAAGTCCGTCTCTGTCTGCCTGCCTGCCTCCAGGGGACAGGCAGACAGGTCTTATTAGTAGTGGTAGCAGCAGTGGTATGATTAATATTAATGTGATTATTTTTAGATGCGTACGTGTTTCTCTCCCTCGATCCTCTTGTCAGCCTGCTGGACCGCCTCCAGGTACTTAAAATGTAACTCCATCAGCCTGTCCACCTGGGGGGGAGGGGGAGAAAGAGAGAGCGAGAGCGAGAGAGCGAGAAAAAGAGAAGGGGGGAGGGGGGGGGAAAAGACTTAATTAAAAATCGAAATGCTTCAAATGAAGACAACAGTGAAGTAGCAGATAGTGACACACACACGCACGGCAGGGGAGGAGGTGAGTGCCAACCTGTCGTGTTCCACATACTAAACAAAAGCTCTGCCCTTAATTGCATTTCCAACAGTATCCAAGTGTGTGTGTGTGTGTGTGTGTGTGTGTGTGTGTAACCCCACCTTCTCACAGTCGTTCTCGGTGAACTTGCCAAGCAGCCGGTTCCTCTGCTGGGCCTTCAGGTTCCTCAGCATGGACGAGATGATGGAGCTCACGTGCTCTGCAAGAACACAAGACGACACATTTAATGGACTGCATTTATATAGCGCTTTTCTAACCAGTGCAGCCACTCAAAGCGCTTTATAAGTCAAGACTCACACCCATTAAATACCCATACACAGACAGCGGAGTCAGCCATGCAAGGGGGGAGAAGTTAGGGGTGTCTTGCTGAGGGACACCTCAACACTGGCTATGAGGAGTTGGGGAATCGAACCAGCAACCCTAACGGTTGTCAGACGACCGCTGTACCTCCTGAGCGACTGCTGCCCTAATGGAGTTCCACCTCCGCCCTGCCATCTACTTCTTTATCCTCCTCATCAATAAACAACCTTAACTGACAGCTGTGGGAGGCGAGGTATGTTCTCTTAAAACGCATACATTAAAAATACCCTAAAATACCATGGTGTTTCAAATACTCAAAAAAAAGTGGGAGTGTCCACCCAGAGCATTGATGGTTAGATGATTCAACCAGCCTACCCAGTGGATGGTACCAGCAGGTAGGCTCATCAATCGATCATAGATCCGGGTGAACACTCTGGCTGTATGATGTCACCAAGAAACAGACCGTTTTTGTCACACCTGGTGGTGTGGTATGATATGACCCCTTTAAACCAGTGCTGCTCAACCTGTGGCTGGGGCTCCCGAGCCGTGCAGTACGGACAGTGGAGCCGTGGGTTTAGTGGGCTATTAAAAGTTATCTCGAAGGTTTCAAAAGTCTCATAAAGAGTTCCTGTATAGAAGCACAGACTGCCTAATGATTCATAGCCACGGGCAAACTGCTACTAATCACGTCTTCTGGTGCAATGCGTACACGTTCATTGGCACATTACAGCCAGATGTTCCTTTGGTAAAGATGATGTGTGGAAACAGATGCACGAACAGAAGAAGACAAAGAGGAAGCTGGGGGTCGCACCACTGCACAGTAAACCATTAGATGAGAAAATCAGACGTCCCCACGGATATCACTGGATCAACGACAGACAAATGTTTGGGAGACAGGAGAATTTCAGGCTATTAAAAGTAAACAAAGCCAGCCAATTATTTTCAGTGATGCCCGGGGCTTCATGAATACAGTAGACCACCACACTAGACCCTTATGAACACAGTAGACCCCCACACTAGCCGAAAGAGACCACCACACTAGACCTTCAGGAACACAGACGACCCCACACTCCCTGAAACCCCTCCAACTTTAAAACAGGACCACAACATTAAGCCGCGATGACACGTAAGCAAGTACCAGAGAGTCTGAAGACAGGCGCTCGCATTTCTGGTTCTGCGTTGTGAAGTCACCAAAACATATGAAACAAGGAAGCTCCGCCTCCTCCTATAAACATGAGTGTGAACTTCTTCCGCTAGTCCATCATGCAGCAGACACCTAGTTAACATCTAAACACCTCGACACCCGGGGCAGGTCAGGGAAACGGTGAGAGGAGGAAGACAAACAGACAAGCGGAGAAGCCCGGGGTTATGTATAAGCGGTGACGCGCCGATCACTCGGTCCTAAACACAGTGCAGTGCTGATCCATGTCATGTATAAATAGCCTTGATTGAACAGCGGTTGGCGGCGGTTCCGTATCCACGAGGCGCCCTCTGTGAATTAACACAATAGCAGGGCGCACACGGGGTAGGACAGTCTAGCATTGAATGTGACCGACTCAAAGCTGAAAGGTTCTTCGGGGGTTCTAACCCCAATGTTCAAAGTCGACCTCTTAGCATCCTTGAGGAAGCCGTTCTTTTACTGCGAATTAATGGCATGTGTAAAATTATATATAAAATAATCGATCTATATCAAAATACGACATGACTAATATAGAAAAAAATACATCCATTAGTCTTTAGGCAATCAGGCTCGCCCCTACCACTCGAGATCTGTTCAGGCATTGAGAGAAAGAGAGAGAGGGAATTGGACTTTATCAACAGAGGTCAATAATCTCTCGGTGAGGCTTGGCGGTTGCTAGGCAACAGCTGTGAGGAAAGGCGGAGCGCTGCTCTGTTCCCAAGGTTCCCCTGGGTGCTGCAGTATCGTTACCCACGAGACTTAGGCACGCAATATCTGACACACACACACACACACACACTGAAACACTTACGCAAACCAACACAGGCACACACTCAAGGACAATACACATGCATGCAAACACCACACTTCAAAAAGAGGCATTTTCGTGAGCCACTTCAGATATGTTTATGCTTATTTTTTCCAAGGAATATCACAAGAATACTATTTCCCTATATCGCCCAGTCCGACGACGTACAGTACATGCATTTGCATGTACAACAAATCGGGAGGATTGAATCCTCTTTATACATACACATACATGCATACAGTGAAATGTGTTCTCTGCATTTAACCCACCCTAGTATTAGGAGCAGTGGGCAGCTATTTGCTAGGAGGAGCCGGGGATCGAACCAGCAACCTTCCGGTTGTGAGCTATACTGCCGCCCCATTTGTGTGTAACTATTGTTGTATGGTTTTACTTGCATATTCAAATCTATACAATTCTGTGATCTTCAGCAGAGCCCTTGCATTGGTGCGATATCCCCGTGGGATGAATGAAGTCATCTACAGCTTTTTGAGTGAATCGTACTGCAGCGGCCTTACGTGGTGACCTCGTGCGACCTCCCCCCGCCACAGTCGGACTGAGCGGCGTTTTCCCGCCCGGGACGCTTCATCTCCTTCAACTCCTTCATCTCCCGGCTCCGTAAATTGGTGTCGGCACCTCGGCAGGCGGCCAGGGACAGCCATATTGATCTGGAGCCACTGACGCACCAAAAGTTTCACCTCCGACAACTTGACATCTCGACGGCGAGGTGAGAGGGGAGGGGAGGGGAGGGGAGGGGATGGGAGGGGAGGGGCGCGTGCTAGTGTTGACATTTTGAGAGCAAAACTGGGGGGAGGGGGGGGATCAGACCTAACAGCTTGTCGATCAGCGATGTGTTGTTGACGCTGCTTTTTAACACCCCGCTGAAACACTGGAGGAATACAAACCAGAGCCAAAAGAGTGAAGCCAGGATAAATTTAACTATGAGCAGTCTTTGCCTCTTCACTTCTCAAAATAAAACCAAAAATAGCAGATGTTTTTTTTTTTTTAAAGGTAAAAATATTGAGGAAAAGATAGATTGAACATAAACACAGGTAGAGCGGGGACATAAAGAGAGAGAGACGCTCTTTCCAGAGAGAGGAAGAAGTCGAGGTCAACGAAAGAAAGGCTCATCAAGTACAGAGGAAAAGAAAGACAGAGAGAGACAGAGACAGAGAGAGACAGAGAGACAGAGAGACAGAGAGAGATCAGACTACTGTGCTCTGCTCCATGTAGCAGACAGGTCTGGTCTGACTCATCTGGACTATCAAGCATATAGAACACCGGTGGTCAAATTGCTTACATTAGAGAAGACAAAAGCTGGTGACAGGGTTTAAATACCGCAGTATTTAAAAACGGGCATTAGGTAAGAGATAAGAGCTACAATTTGAGAGTGACATTTTAGAAAACGCTATAGTCATCCGTCAGCTATTGGCGAGTGAAATTCTTTGTAAGAATATCAGTTTTGGTGGACCGTCTGCCTCTGTATGAAACCATCATTTCTGACCAATCAGGGCATCTCTTCCCATCTCACCTATCAAATTACAGGTGTGTGAATACAACACTTCAAGGGTGAAGCAGAGAGGGGGCCCCTCTTTAAAAACCTCAAATCTTACCAACTTGGATACACAAATACACTAATCCACATTCACGGCCACAAACGTTATTCCAGCAGGGGCTGGCATGACACTAGAACAAAGCCTTTCAGACGGAAACGGCGTGTAGCCAAATACAAAGCAGAGCACTGGAGAATGTGGAGGAGTCTTCTCCCCCCCTCCAGGGATCTCACCACAGAACTCTCCCCAGGAAAGTGGCTCATAAAGGGATTAGAAGTGTCTGATTATGACTACGCAGATTAACATCGAACACACCCTCCATCAACCAGCCGCCACGTCTCGACCAAGGGGACTTTAAAGGCTGGTGTGTGTGTGTGTGTGTGTGTGTGTGTGTGTGTGTGTGTGTGTGTGTGTGTGTGTGTGTGTGTGTGTGTGTGTGTGTGTGTGTGTGTGTGTGTGTGTGTGTGTGTGTGTGTGGGAAGAGACAAGAGCGATCACTTGTGATGAGGTTTTGTGTTTATATTAACATGCATGAACCGAGGGGTTTACAGCCGTCTTAATCAGCAGCAACAGGCTCTTCATAAAGCATCTCAACATCCTTCTCTTCAGTCCCTGGTCTGAAGAGAGAAACTGCTGTTCAAGCTGTCTGAGCCTCCGTCAGGCTGTACAAGTAGAGTCGCCTTCCGTCAGCAGACCATGATGAAAGACCAGCCTTTGACGGCAATTGCTTCATTTTCTGGTGTTTTTTTTAATGAATCCCAGTTTGTACCGGCGCCAAAATACAGAGTTATTTTATGCCATAACAGCCAGGGGAAATTCCCCGGTTGACTGTGTGTCTTATTATTCGTATGCATAGATATTGGACATGGAACAGCTTCACAAACAGTATTAGTTCAAAGGCTGCAGTGTTTGTTAGCGTCTGTTCTGTGACACCAGCTTGCACCATCGCTATATTTATAGCCACCGTCTGCCATCAATTCATATGCCATTTCTGATTGGCTGGTGATGACGTAAACAGAGGAAGCACAACGAGGTCGACAACACTACCAACAACGCTTATTTTTTTTTACTATAATAGCTTTCTCCGTCTATCATTTCTACTATATGAGGTGTCTTAATGAATTAATGATGAATGAATGGATCATAATTCTTTAGGATTCTCTGTATTGTGGTCCGGTTTGGCGTGCAAGGCATCTGGGTGGGGTCCACCTCACATAGGATTTCCAAGGTCATTCATCCCCACACTAAAGAGAGACTGAGAGCCATTAGGCCAGTGATCATCAACTGGCGGCCCGTGGGCCACATCAGGCCCGCCGAGGCTTTCCATCTGGCCCATGGAATATTTATGAATTCAGAAAATATGACTTTTCAATCCAACCTATACCAGCGTTTCTCTCTTTATCTTTTTTCAGTCACACAGAAATGATATCTATCTATCTATCTATCTATATATATATATATCTATATCATATATATCTATCTATCTACCTACATCTATATAATAATGCCAGCTTTTATATAGTGCTTTTATCCAAAGCGCTTTACAAGTCATGTAAAGTCTAAATATATCTATATCTATCTATATGATATATATCTATATGATGTATCATATAGATATATATATGATATATCATATATATGATATATCATATATGATATATGTAGATATATCTATATAGATATATCTATATAGATATATCTATATATGATATAGATATATATGATATATCATAGATAGATCTATATAGATATATATATCTATATATATCATATAGATATATATCACTATATAGATATATATCTATATAGATATATATATCTATATCATATAGATCTACTATATATCTATATCATATAGATCTGCTATATAACTATATCTATATAGATATAGATATATATATATCTATATATATAGATCATATACATGATATATATGATATATATATATCAAACATATATATAGATATATATCATATATCATATATGATATATATCTATATATATGTTAACCAGGTGAAAGCCCCTTGAGATCAAAAGATCGATAGATATGTATATCTATCGATCTTTTGATCTCAAGGGGCTTTCACCTGGTTAAATAAAGGCTACAAACAAACAATATATAGATACATACGATATATCATATATATATATATATAGATATATATCTATATCTATATCTATAGATATATATCTATATCTATATAAACTGTATATATGATATATTTGTTGGAAAGTCCCGCCCCCACATTGTCTGCTAAAGAAAATGTGGCCCTTGGACAAATGTAGAGGATGACCCTTGCACTAGGCCATTTCCACAATACACCACACCACAGTGGATCCAAGGACTTCAACCATACAACCATCTGCAGAACATCGGATAACCTCTGTTGTTGTCCATGTAAGAAACCCTATTCTTGTCAGCGGCGTTCTCCTCCACATGTTGTACAGGCATACAGAGTTCAAACAGTCAGAGTTCATGTTTCTCTCCCTGCAGAGGTCTGGGTCACGTCACAATCCGTTTTCACGGGCAACACATCGACAACTTTTCAAATTCAGTAGTTTTACTGTGGACGAAAGGGCAAAAATAGAGGGGGGAAAACATCTTTCCCTTTGTATTGCCATTACTGCGGACATATGCCTTAATTTGGATGAATAAATGACTTCATTTGAGAGACGACCTCAGAGAGCTGCAGGTCCTGTTGCCAGGGCACCACAGCATGTGAAGTGAACTGAACGCAAATGTGGTGAACCGGGTTCAGGTCGTCTGCATAGCCAAGTAGGTACCCCCCGCTGGTGTGTGTGTGTGTGTGTGGGGGTGGGGGGGGGGCACACACCTCATTACTCTTCCCCCCCCCCCCCCCTCCACCACTGTTTGAGGAGGGGTCAAATGTTAAAAACAGTCCACCGCAGGTGATTGGCAAACAAAATGGCAGCCGCTCCGTCACCCTGAGTGGGGAGCGTTTGGGGTGGCGGTGGGCCCGGGACATAAAGGTAAATGATGATGATTGTGCGGAGAGGAAGGAACAGTGGGTGTTTAATGTGGCGGAGAGAACTCATGGAGGAGGAACATTTCTTCATTTGCTCGTGAGACGTCTGCCGGGGGGGGGGGGGGGGGGGGGTACTTTTAACGTCTCAAATAAACATTCTGCTACATGTCCACAGCCAGGTTGTATTTAAAACGTATCCGGGGCACAATGATACCATTAGTTGGTTAGCCGCAGGGCAATGCTAGGCGTCTGATCTGAATATCTCCTCTTACTATCTCTACAACAGTCAGCCACTGTGTTTGTCCTCACTCACACACAATTACTCCCTTCATCACTCACTCTTTCACCGACACTCTCCCTCGCCACCCCATTCACCCCATTACCTCACACTCGTCATAACCCTTTCAATTACATCCCACCCCCCCTCACTCACCTCCTCATCCTCCTTTCACTGAAACCCTCGCTCACTCCTTTACTCACCCCATTCTTCCCTCTGTCACTCCCTCACCCCTTCTTCCCCCTGTTCCTCCCTCCCCCCTTCTTCCCTGCGTCCGTCCCTCCCTCACCCCTTCTTCCCTCCGTCCGTCCCTCCCTCACCCCTTCTTCCCTCCGTCCGTCCCTCCCTCACCCCTTCTTCCCTCCGTCCGTCCGTCCCTCCCTCCCTCACCCCTTCTTCCCTTCCTCCCTCCCTCACCCCTTCTTCCCTCCGTCCGTCCCTCCCTCACTCACTCCTTCTACCCTCCGTCCGTCCCTCCCTCACCCCTTCTTCCCTCCGTCCCTCCCTCCCTCCCCCCTTCTTCCCTCCGTCCCTCCCTCACCTCTTCTTCCCTGCGTCCGTCCCTCCCTCACCCCTTCTTCCCTCCGTCCGTCCCTCCCTCACCCCTTCTTCCCTTCCTCCCTCCCTCACCCCTTCTTCCCTCCGTCCGTCCCTCCCTCACTCCTTCTTCCCTCCGTCCGTCCCTCCCTCACCCCTTCTTCCCTCCGTCCCTCCCTCACCCCTTCTTCCCTCCGTCCCTCCCTCACCCCTTCTTCCCTCCAACCAATGCTTTGGCCAGGCTATACACTTTGGACGTTAAATGTGGCACCTTAGGGGGGAAAAATAAGTTATATGTTTTTCCTTTCTCTTGGAAAATAAAACACAAACAAAGAATTTGACAGACCTCCCTGGTCCTTCTCCTGGTAAATTGAAGAAGTGCAAATGAAACAATCGACAGCGCTCCACGTGCCCGAAAAGTCTTGGAAAATTAAACGGAAGCCGAAAGTGAACCGAAAAAAGAAGCCCGACTGACCTTCATGTTCCTTCTCGGACACCCCGACCTTCTTCATCTTCTTGGGGGTCTTCATGAAGAGCGGGAAGATGGTCCTTAGCCCCAGGATGTCCACAAACTTGTGGCAGTTATCGGTCCCCTCGGGTCCGATCATGCCGTGGTCCAGGACCCTCAAGGCACTGGTTCTGGACATCTTCTTCTCTCTGGAGGGATGATGAAGAAGAGGGACATAAGAACATTTGCACTGTGAAACAATGACTTAATATGCTGCGGCGGTTTACACAGGCAATGTTGGTATTACATATTAGAACGTCTTGAGGTAAGGCTGCAAAATGGAAATCTTTTTAAACCAATTTCACAGACCAGCATTCATCTCATTATTTGCCGTTCTATATTTATTTCTCGTTTTAAATCCATTTACTCTTTTTCTTGTTCTGCGAGTGTGTCTAAAGTGTTATTTCTGAACATTTATTATTTTTTAGGAAGGCATATAAAATGCAGCATTATTAATTGCAATAACGATTCAAAAACCTCCCTGCAAAACGGCCTAAACCTCACCGCAAAACGTCCCTAAACCTCACAGTGCCAACACATTAGGAGTGTATCAGCTATAAACATGAAACATGAAAACCTGAGCTATGACAACAGAGCATGAAAAATGGCTGTCAAATCCTCTGCCCACATCTCTCCTCCACCACCTATCAGGGAATGAAACACAACCGCTTCCTCCTCCACCATCCACCGTTGACAGGTGGCGGTGTTGGGACAGCGAGGCAGACAGCGGGTGGAGACGAGGCAGAAACGGCATGTCCGACAGCTAACGTAGCTTGACAGCTGGCTATAATGTGCCGAGTCGGGACATGAAGCCGCCAATTTGATCTGTGGGTTTTAATTTCTAAAAGGGCTTCAAGGATGATTTTTTTTATTCATGTGGGTTTGGCTTTTAATAATTATTAATTCATTATTATGAATGAATAATTTTTTTGGTCCGTTATTTGGACTGACAGTTTGGAAGAAGCAAAAAAAAAGGGCTTCTGTTACCAAACAATGTAGTTTAGATCATTTAACTACATGTAATTAATTAACCAAGTCAAAAGGTAATCAGTGTTCCACCACTCCATATACCATGGCTTCATGCACACGGAAATAAGAGGCATACACTATATGCCGCTTATATAATAAGTGTATGAGTCAGGAACAAAGTCTGCAGGAAGAAACCACCCAAGTCTCAATTGGACTGGAAGCTGCACACTCTGGGCTGGTGGTCACAAAAGTGATGGGGTTAAACCCTAGGAACACAAGTCGGAAGGGCCCAATGATGATTGAAAAACGAATGAATGGAGGCTGATTGTCCGAACTACCACATCAGCAGTTTTCCCAGTGCAGAGAAGCCCTTGTGGTAGTCATTTGGTAAAAATGGAGATGCCCATTGGTGGGTGCTCCTGTGCTACCAAGGCGCGGGAGGGGGGAGCGGAGAGAACATTGTCATTATTTTGAACATTGCTATTTGGATATCGAGCCGCCCTTTAAAATCTCCCCGTCTGCTGATGTGATCATCAGAGCAGGAGGACGGATCATCCCTACATGTGCGTCATGTCTATTTATCATGCTTTAGGGTCATTCTGCTGCGCCGGTGGCTGCACATCAATCGGGCCACCCGGGAAGCCGTGGCCCTGCAGATAGCGCTGTGTGATGTTCTGAATCGCAGAGTGTGTAGGAAACTAGCAAAGAACCAGAGAGATGTGCAGGAAGCTAGTGCACAACCAGAGAGACGAGCATGGGAACTAGTGCACAACCAGAGAGACGAGCATGGGAACTAGTGCACAACCAGAGAGACGAGCATGGGAACTAGTGCACAACCAGAGACGAGCATGGGAACTAGTAAACAACCAGAGAGACGAGCATGGGAACTAGTGCACAACCAGAGAGACGAGCATGGGAACTAGTGCACAACCAGAGAGACGAGCATGGGAACTAGTGCACAACCAGAGAGACGAGCATGGGAACTAGTGCACAACCAGAGAGACGAGCATGGGAACTAGTGCACAACCAGCGAGACGAGCATGGGAACTAGTGCACAACCAGAGAGACGAGCATGGGAACTAGTGCACAACCAGAGAGACGAGCATGGGAACTAGTGCACAACCAGAGAGACGAGCATGGGAACTAGTGCACAACCAGAGAGACGAGCATGGGAACTAGTAAACAACCAGAGAGACGTGCAGGAAGCTAGTAAACAACTGAGTTGTTTACTAGCTTTAAACAGAATTATGGAAGGAAGGAGTTTGGGAATTAGGTCATGTAGAAATGACAGGAAATCGTATTGGGTCGTATTCATTCCACCACATAGAAATAGAAATAACCTGTAATAAGTGTGAGATAATAAGCACAACTGATTGTAAATCCTTCAGTACACGTCCTCTCCTCTCCTCTCCTCTCCTCACCTGGGGAGCACACACCAAGACCTGCACCTCGCAGGCCTTCTGGGCCTACTACTGCACGCCCTGAGGGCAAAGTTCTCCCCTGCACCCAAGACATCTCACCGGAGCATGAGGTTCATGAGCTGGAGGCCCTCCCCCTTCAGGAAGCGGTCCCGATTGGCCGCCAGCATGAGGCAGGAGCACAGGCTGTCAAAGAGGTTCTCCATCATCTCCTGCTCCTCCGCTGTGGACGGGTTGTGTCGTTTGAACACCTGGGGGAGGGGAGGTGGAGGGGGAGAACATAAGCATCTCATTGCACATGTGGTCCACTACTATGGCACAGCAAAGGATCATGGGACTGACTTGCTTGCTTTTATCCAATGCAGTCTTTTCATCATTGATTTTTTTTGTGTTTCCAGTTAATGTTAATTTGTAAAGAGCAGTTAAAATATAAAAAAAAGTTAGTTCAGTTATTCCGCTACCATTTCCTGGTGGAGGTCGTGGGGTGAGACTTACAAAAATGCATCACAAGGGTTACACCGCAGCATAGCAAAGGATCATGGGAAGGCTGGGAAGCCAGAGGTACCATTAGATGGCAAAAATGTAAAAACTTTTTATGTGGAAGGAAGATGTGATGTCAATTAAAAGTGAGAAACTTTTAAGGATTGCTCATGGTTAGTGTGCACGTATACGTACCTACGTGTGTGGACAGAAGATGTACATCTCTGTGTGTGTGTGTGTGTGTGTGTGTGTGTGTGTGTGTGTAACTCAAGGTAATTAAAGCGTACTGGGGCCCCACCGAGAGTTGCTGCAGAAGGACATCGATGGCATCCATTTCCCCTAGCAGCTCCCTTGTGTCTGGCAGGGACGAGAACCGAGAACACAGACATTTCACGTCAAATTTATTGCATATGTTTCCTTATGCAATAACAACTTGTGAACGCATTCAGGGAATTCATTTCTGGCTACTTCTGCAATTAGTTTAGAAGTTTATAGAAAAAGGCCACAAATTAGTTTTTAGCAAATTAGCGCTTTGAGCAAACACGGTTCTGGGAAAATGCAGGAAATAACGACCACGGCAGTCTACCGGGGAGAAGGGGATATTGATTTGAGATAAAGGATTTCTATTGCATTTGGCTTTCTAGTTTGACCTTTTTCAAGTTTGTTTTGTATTCAGACGCATGCGAGAGAAAGAGAGCAGGAGCAAACTAATTTAAAAGGAGAACGTCGCTTTTCAAACGTATCGATCCCCATTAGGGATATAGTGTGAAAAACCACCTAATCTCCATCTATATATAAAGGGATATAGTGTGAACAACAGCCTTATCTCTATATATCCCAATTAGGCATATATCGTTTGTGAAAAAACAACCATATCTCTATCAATCCATTAGGGATATTGTGTGAAACACAACCTTACCTTTATCTATCTATCCCATTAGAGATACAGTGTGAAAAACAACCTCATCTCCGTCGATCTATTAGGGATATAGTGTGAAAAATAATCTTATCTCTGTCCATCTATTAGGGAGTAATTGTGGAAAAACAACCTTATCTATATCTATCTATCCGCATTAGGGATATAGTGTGAAACACAACCTTTCCTCCATCTAGCTATTAGGGATATTGTGTGAACAACATCTGCAGTGGTTGCCGATGCTCTCTATGTCTCTGGGGGGCAGCTCAGCGCATATACGTATACAAAATTGACATCATCCGGTGGACAAAAGTAGCGTGGGGAGACCTGGGTGCAGGCACCATGGGAGGAAAATAAACATTGTTCATTTGCATATACTACACGCATTCAAATTACACAAAGGCGGGGGAGAAGCGGCAAAATTCCCCTTTAAGTGAAGGAGGATTTAAGTCGCAGGACATTTAGGCGACGGCTACACAAACGGATATCGCAACTCACTGTCGTTGTTCTGCAGCAGGATGGCCAGGATCTCACTGCAGTACAGCTTGTTGGCATCAAAGGGTATCTTGGCCTACAAGAAGAAGGTAGAGAGGAATAAGAGAGAGACACAACAGGAACTTAAAAGAGACTATCCCAGTGACCAATCCTTATGGAAACAGAGGCCGTCCGCAAGGCATTACAGATCTCAAACCAAATCCTTCTTGCTCAAGTATGCTTCTCTGAAAGCTGTGCATGTCTGTCTGTGCCTGCCTCACCTTGACTCTCTTGAGCAGCCACTGCATGAGCCCCTGCTGGGCGGCCTCGGTACACAGACCCGGCCTGAACTCCGCCATGTTCTCTACGATGGCTGCAGAGAGGGAAGGACACACAGACTTAGGACCAATCACATCCGTCTCTCGGTCAGAACTCAGCCATGTTCTCTATGAAGCTAGGGAGAAACAGGCTTGGATCAGTAACTCCCATGTTATACAATCTTTATGAATGAATGAATGAATATATATATATATATATATATATATATATATATATATATATATATATATATATATATCATATATATATATATGAAAAAAATATATATATATATGAAAATATATATATATCTATATATGAAATATATATATGAAAATATATATCTATATGAAAATATATATATCTATATGAAAATATATATATATGAAAATATATATTATTATGTTATATATATGTTACTTGGGAGGTTTTAGGTTTATTATCAGCAGTCACTAATGGACATGAATGCTTGAGTTTCAGGTCTCTACTAGTGTGTGTACGTGTAAATGTGTGTGTGTTTGTGTGTGTGAGAACATTACATATGAACAAGACAATTCAAACTTTAATCGCATACTTTCTTGGAGTTGCAGACATACAGATCAGGGGGGGGGAAAAATACATAAATACAAGTTAATTAGTTGCCATGCAGTGACTACTTCAGTCTAAAAAGGGCTTCACATGCCCTTTCAGACCCATATATATTTTGTTGAAAATGAAAAAAGGTCCTGACTTCAAAACAAGAGAGAACGCAAGAGCGAGAGAGACCCCAAAGCATCAAACAGTACAGGTAAAGAACATCTCCCACAAGTGTACACAGTGGTACATCAGACAGGCGGCAGCCATCCATCCAGGGAGGGTAGAACGTGAAGCAGGATGAACTGATAACAAGACGATTGGTCCTTCTTACCCAGTGTGTTGTAGACGCCGTCTGCCTCCTCCTTCACCTGCTCATCCAGACGCTCCATGTTCTGCACCAGCAGAGCCACCACCTGACCCTCCAGCTGTAGGAGACACACACAACGTAAACACAGCAACCCAGACCACCTGACCCTCCAGCTGTAGGAGACACACACAACGTAAACACAGCAACCCAGACCACCTGACCCTCCAGCTGTAGGAGACACACACAACGTAAACACAGCAACCCAGACCACCTGACCCTCCAGCTGTAGGAGACACACACACAACGTAAACACAGCAACCCAGACCACCTGACCCTCCAGCTGTAGGAGACACACACAACGTAAACACAGCAACCCAGACCACCTGACCCTCCAGCTGTAGGACACACAACGTAAACACAGCAACCCAGACCACCTGACCCTCCAGCTGTAGGAGACACAACGTAAACACAGCAACCCAGACCACCTGACCCTCCAGCTGTAGGAGACACAACGTAAACACAACAACCCAGACCACCTGACCCTCCAGCTGTAGGAGACACACACATGTTACCACAGCAACCCAGACCACCTGACCCTCTGAACGATAATGGTCAAAAATAAATCATATTGTGATTATTTAGTGTGTTCTTTCTTCTGGAGAAAACGAATGAATGTAGTGTAATGGGGTGCAGCACTACATTCATTATAGTATTAGACATTTGCACACAGCTTATCATAAAAATTGCATCTCCAAGTTTTGGTTACTACACTTGGCCATATTGTGATTGGGATAATATTTGGATGAATTCTTCAGCACCACCATAGCAAGCCACATGTTACCATTGCAACCCAGACCACCTCAGCCTCCAGGGTGGGTAGTTATTTAATTCCAAAACAAATTAATTTTGTTTTGTTTCACACACACGCACGCCCACCCATAGTCGTAATATATTACGTTGAAAATGAAAAGGTTTTGACATGTGAGGACAAAGCAAGAAAATACACTGACAGATAGAGAGAGAGACAAAGAGAAAAATAGAGAGAGAGAGACAGATAGACAGAGACGTAGAGAGAATCATGGAGAAGGCGAGACCCTCCATCATGTGACGCTCACCAGAGCGTCTATGAGCACCTCGGCCCCCTCCTCGCTCTCCTGGAGCGTGTCAGCGTCAGTCAGCTCCTGCAGCAGATCCACCACCGCTATGGCGATATGTAGCCTGCCGTTAAGGTCACATGACTTTCTGTTCACTTCCAGAGTGCCGTCTTCATCCATTACGAGGCACATTTAAATATTCTCCACAAACTACAAAATGGTCTGAACCCGAAAAGAAAGTAAGAAAGAAAGAAAGAGTCTTTGCAAGTCTCATAAGTAATTCAAAACACTACACAAGACTCACTAGACACATCAACCCTAAATAATACACAAACAAACAAACAAATCGGAATCAGATAGATATACATACAGATATCAGTACAAAGATACCTCTAAAATCAGACTTATAAAAAAAAAATGTAATCGACTGAAAATCGATCCAATTTCAAATAAATAAATACAACAGTACGAGTCTGACCCTTGGAATGAACAAACTGGAGGTTAGCAGTGAAGGATATCCGTGTTCTCGTGGCTGAGCAGGTTCAGCAGGGAGTGCACGGCGTTCAGCTCCACCAGCAGGTGGTAGAGGTCTGGCATAGTGGCGATCACATGCATCTCCTGGATGATGTCGTTCAGATCTAGCTCCGCCTCCATGAACCTGCACCACAGAGGGGGAGAGAGAGGGCACAGGGGTTATAATGGATCGTACCATGTAAGTAAAGCACAAGCACTACACATAGATGAAACCCTTGACAATCATAACATACAATAATTATCCACATTTACTATCATGGGATTTCATGGGTGGCTTAATCCAAAAGAGACTTAACTTTGCAATTGTGTTAGATAAATTCCATCATTCCATATATTTATCGCTTAGTCAATTAAGCTCCAAGTGAATTAAGTCAGTCAAAAGTAGATTACATATTATAGATAGGTATATATTGTTCTAGAAATTGTTTGCCAACTTATTAGGTAGAATTTGCAATACTGATAAATGGTTGACGGCAGACATAAACTACAGAATAAACAATAAATTTGGCAGTTTACTGGAGTCCTCTGAGAAATGTTACGGTGTGGTTATAAGTGGGATGAGTTTGGCTCTTGGCTCACTTCTCTGGGGTGTCTGGGAACTTGATCCTCAGCTCTTGGTTCTTGTAGGATCTTTTCTCAAAGGTCAGGATCATCTTCTTCACAGAGCTCTCGTCCACCGGCTCGCCCTTACACGGGGAAAAAAAGATATAAAAATAAAATAATCAGATTTACGGCACTTCATGGACCGTTCACTAGGACTATGGATTGGGGGAACAAGTGAATGTGTTTCCCCTGAGATATCCATGACCATGATCTAAATAGAGATTTAGAGCTTTGCTACATTTCTAAAAGGGCAAACTGCAGGAGCCTTCAGCTCTACCACAATGAGTGTGGTCACGTAATTACACTGAAAAGGCCACACTGTGGGGCTTAAAAGCCAATATAGTCATTAAGATAATGACAGGAGGTGAGAAATTACAATCACCTGCCATTATAGACCATTACAGCACTTCAGCGGTGGATTCACAGATGGGAAGAGAGATCGACATGAATAGCGTTAAAAGGTTATTGCATTATACAGCACAACATTTAGCATGAAATAAAATAGCTAATTTAATGTGTATGTGATGCTAAAGGACGGGACAAATAGGATGAATGCTCACTAGTCTTATATAGTAGTACTAGTATTGTAATGCATATCTAAAGGAAGCAGGAACAAACTGACTGAAGGAAGGCAAGCTTGTCACATCATAACTTTAATCCTTTTTTTGTGAAAATAATTGTGATGTGGAAATTATCATTCCAACTAATTGTGAATCATATAGCAATCGCAATATGATTTTTCTCTTCCATACATTCAGCCCTAGTAAGAAGGAGGGAACCAAAGACTGAAGGTAAGCAAGGCGGAGGGAAGGACAGAAGGTAGGAAAGAATGAAAACCAACCTACACTCGGTACTACTCACCTCAGGCTCCTCTTCATCACGGTCCAGCAGCTTCTCCAGGATCCTCTTCCTGTCTTCGGTGGTCTCCTCCACATCCAGGTCTTCCCCAGGTCCCCGTGCCAGGTCTCTGTGGCGGGCCAGATCTCTGGCTCCCTTTGGCTGTTTACCTCCTCTGGCCTCATCTCCTCCACCCTCCTTGTCTCGGAGTCGCTTTGCTCCTCTGTCGGGCTGAAGATCAGAGGAAGGGATTATGAGACGTAAATAATGAGATGTAAACGTTGCCAGACAGACATTACTGATGACAGATATTTCAAATATCTTAAAGGGGGTGGTAATGTTGGAGGTACACTGGCTATTCTCAGGGGTACCATGGTCCAGGAACATTTTAGCACACCGGTTATCTACCTGATTCGTTATTTTTGTCACTTTTAAATTAACACAACTGGAATGAATTCAGATGAACGTCATTTAGCAGCAGGTAGGGGTTAGATTATCTTGCTCTCTGAGGTCGACAGTGGGCTGAGAGTCTAAATAATCTAACCACTAAACCCGTCTCCCAAAATGGTAATTGCACAAACGAATGTAAAACAAATAAGACAAAACCCTTTTTTTAAGGTTACCACAGAAAGTCCCATGAGCTTACACTGAGAAGTTTATTTTAGGCATTCAACAATGTGTTAGCCTGATTATGGACAGTGTATTCACGACGTGTATACAGGTTGTACAGACAGACAAATTGATAGTGGGGTAGCATTACAGTGTGTGTATGTATATATATATATATACACGCGCACACACACACACACACACACACACACACACACACACACACACACACACACACACACACACACACACACACACACACACACACACACACACACACACACACACACACACGGTCAATAAAACAACAGCACCGCCTTAACTGTGATGCACCTCATCACAGCCACAATCGGTCAGCGTTCAGTTTTGCTTTAAGCAGCATTAAATATACGGTGATATAATATGATATATAAAAATATATATAGGCTCTATGATGTATGAACAGTAAACTACTGTGAGATGACCATGTAGTGGTTGGAAGGAGGATCACGAACCACGAAGCTCATGGTGTGAATGAACGAACACGTTAGAAATAGTGAAACATCTACCTGGTAGTTGAGGAGTTCGCCGACATCCATCTCGGCAGGTTTTTAAACCTAAAACGCAGTGATATATCGCTTTAGAGTCCAGCAGGAGACTAACTGTTATTGTTAGCTAACCGGCTAACTTCCCTCACACAAGAATGCTTGCCGTAAAGAGTGCTTGCCGTAAAGGGTTTCAGTGATGGTCGTAGTAGCTCTAGGACGTCGTGATGTAGAAACGCGGCAAGCTTTGTCGGTCAACCAACCACATAACAAACTTGAATGATGTTTTTCTCAAACGAGGATATATTTAGTTTATTGTAATATTAAATTAGGCCTACTCATCACACAATTAAAGCAGTGAGACACATCCAGTTAAAGGAACGTAAATACATGCAAATACACACAAACATTAACATAAATCAAAAAGTCATTTACAATCAAATACTGGTCAAAATATATTATATATTGTATTTATTATAGCTATATTTTCTATTATATATATTATATGTATATATAAAATGATATGTCATTATATATTTATTTATATTATAATTACTAGCTAGTCAGTCCATCCAAATCGACAGTGAATTTATAGAAGCGTTATAAGAAGCAGGCAGGTGTAAGGTGTCTAGGATACTTAGTTGGTATCGTAGGTGGACTGCTACTTTATTTATATGAATTATTATTCATCATCATTATTTCATATTTTTGACTTGGGGAGGCAATATTTTTTACATGAGAAAAACATATTTTTTTAATACAGCAGGCAGTCAGTTAGAAATGCCCTAAGGGGAGGAGGAGTCACCCAGAAACGGTAACGGAAAAGCCCAGAAGCCTCAACTTCTTCCCCCTGCAGTTGTGGTGCTTCCACTCCATTCTTCAGACCAACAGTGACATGGTTTCATAGCCCTGATGTATTGTGTGAGGCAGGCAGAAAATTACCAATTCAGCTAGCAGCACAAATGTACTGTACAAGTGGTGTGTGTGTGTGTGTGTGTGTGTGTGTGTGTGTGTGTGTGTGTGTGTGTGTGTGTGTGTGTGTGTGTGTGTGTGTGTGTGTGTGTGTGTGTGTGTGTGTGTGTGTGTGTGTGTGTGTGTGTGTGTGTCTGTCTGTCTGTCTGTGTGTGTGTGTGTGTGTGTGCGTGTGTGTGTGTGTGTCTGTCTGTGTGTCTATCTGTGTGTGTGTGTGTGTGTGTGTGTGTGTGTGTGTGTGTGTGTGTGTGTGTGTGTGTGTGTGTGTGTGTGTGTGTGTGTGTGTGTGTGTGTGTGTGTGTGTGTGTGTGTGTGTGTGTGTGTGTGCAACAATGCGGCGTTCTTTAACGGCACGTCGTCCATGACCAATGGTCCGTGACAGCAGAACAGGAGCAGCACGAGTAAGATGGAGGACCAGCGTCGACCGAGATGGATGCCAACATACAGGGAGAGTACAATTCAAGCGACGGAAAAGAAAGAAAGAGGAGAGTAAGGAGGGATGGAAAGAGGGGGGGGGGGGGGGGAATGTTGATCGTATATTAAATAAAAGGAGAGACATATCTTTATGGAGGTAAAGTCAGGTGAAATTCAAAGGACCAAAAGTTTAGGAGGTGAAACCTTGAAAAACTCAGCTTCCAGACTGGAGGACACGACGCCTTATGTTGAAGGATAGGGATGAGTTCACGAGACAGACAGCCGGTTGTTGGCTATTTTGTCAGGATTTAGTTACGTAGCAGACACTTATCCAAAGAGATTTACAGTGAATTCAGTCACATCACATTAAGGGCAAAGGGGGGGTGGCGCTAGGGGTTCGAACCCAGAACCTTTCGTCTGGGAGTCAACTACCCTGACCACCGCAAGGCTATGCTGACAAGGTTTTGTGCGTGTGTGTGTGTGTGTGTGTGTGTGTGTGTGTGTGTGTGTGTGTGTGTGTGTGTGTGTGTGTGTGTGTGTTACACACTTCTCGTACCGACACATGCTTCACTTCTGCCATACCGATTTCCTTGTTATCGGAGATTGTACCTTTGCTGAGAGACTTAATAAATGGTTGTGCAAAGTAGTGCACTTTCATGTGTGGTATCTACTGGATTTTCTTCTCTCTTTTTTTTGTAGCCACTCCACTTTTCAGCCTCACTTGGCTTGTGATGAAAGTGTAGTCCTCAAAAACAACTGAATATAATAAATGTACGACTCCGCGAGCGAAGGAAGAAGTGAGAGGAAAGAGGAGAGAGAGAGAGAGAGAGAGAGAGAGAGAGAGAGAGAGAGAGAGAGAGAGAGAGAGAGAGAGAGAGAGAGAGAGAGAGAGAGAGAGAGAGAGAGAGAGAGAGAGAGAGAGAGAGAGAGAGAGAGAGAGAGAGGAGAGAAGAGAGCGTGAGACAGAGAGAGAGGAGGAGAGATAGAGAGTGTGAGACAGAGAGAGAGGAGGAGGAGGAGAGAGAGAGAGCATGAGACATAGAGAGAGAGGAGGAGGAGAGCGTGAGACAGAGAGAGAGAGGAGGAGGAGAGCGTGAGACAGAGAGAGAGACAGGGAGAGCATGAGACAGAGAGAGGAGGAGAGAGAGAGAGCGTGAGACAGAGAGAGAGGAGGAGGAGAGAGAGAGCATGAGACAGAGAGATAGGAAGAGGAGAGAGAGAGATAGGAGGAGTGAGAGAGAGAAGGAAAAAATAAAGAAGCCAAAGAGGCTGATGATGACTGATTGTGAGTGCCCCCCCCCCCCAATCCTCCAATCAGGTGGTGTAGTGAGAAGAGCCGGCTGATTCGCTCTCAACTGATCTATCATCAAATTACAGCGCCCCCCCCCCCTCCCTCCTACACACACAGCCTAATCAACATAATAATCACGGTGGCCGACAGGAAGCCTGATTAGAAATCAGCAAGAAGTGAGATAACCTAAATACCTCATAGCTAATAACTAATGGATGTACGAAGAATGATCCAGACTCATACAGTCACAATCTACCGGATCAGAGAGGCCATCAGGCTGCTGAACAAGGGCGTATAGCATATAACAATGTATATTTTTTATTTTTATTTTTTAACTTTATTCTATTTTTATCTATTTTTATCTTATTTTATAACTGCTGTCTGTCGTCGGGTTTTGCACATAAGATTTTCACATCACTGCTTTATACTTGTGTAAACTGTGAAGTGACAATAAACTTGACTTGACTTGACTTGACTTGAAATGGACGACAAGGCAATACATAGTTAATTTTATAAAATGGTATCATATTATCATACAAATAGAAGTGCTTTGTATTTGTTATGTGTGCTAATATATAGATAGAATATATAGATATGTAGATATGCACTCTATACACATTATACACTATACACACAAACAATGCACCTCAAGTATTGTGTACTATATGCATAAAGCACATATGCTTTGTGCATTGTAATCTAGTCTCATTTGCAGCCACAATGTTGTACCTTCGTTTTACTGGTCGTCCGGTCGTGCATATAGAGGAAAATCAGCAGAGCCAAGGCTGTTTATTTAAAGTTGCTGTGGGGAGGAAAACATCTCATTCCGGCTTGAATAAATCTGAGTGTTAATGAAGCATCGTATCCTGCTCTGCTGTGGCTGCAATTTGAATGTTAACAACTCATTAGATGCTTTACATTTGCATAAATACAATCAGTTTACCACCAATCCCACACACACACACACACACACACACACACACAGAAACCCACACACGCACAAACGTGCTTGCACTCACACACACAGTCCTTATGCATTGTGGAACGTACACACAGGATAAAGTAACAAATAAACAGATGGATTGTGGGTAGGAAGAGGGAGGAAATACCCCAGTGACGCCCTTACGTGATCATGGAATAGGAGGGTTCCACATCTTGGTGCTTCTTCACGATTATTATAATCATCATACTAACAACTGGTTGCTTGGACAATGTTTGGGTATAAACTACAGAGATAACAGCCTTGAAATTCAGATGATGATTCTATCCCTCCTATACTCGCGTTCATATAGATTCAAGATTCAAGATTATTTTGTTGCCATAATCAAGTACAATGGAATGCTTACTCCCCAAGTAATAAAAAGAACAATGAAAAAAACAATGACTGATGGATGATATATACATACAAAGCATTTGAACGTATTTTAAAGTGCCAGTAGAGCAGCAGCATCATGAATACAGTGCAGTACAGTGCAGTAACTGTAATGAGTTCAGAAAGTCACACTGCCTGTGCATAATAAACGTTCTTGAACCTGGTAGTCCTGGTAGATCCTGCGGAACTGGACAACCGGACTGTAGGGGGGAGAAGAGAGGGTGCCCAGAGTGGTTGCGGTGATGGAGATGGGCCCATTCCGACATCTAGTCCTAAAGATCTCCTCCAATGCATGGAAGTGCACACCGATGATCTTTTCCGCCATCCTCCCGACCCTTTGGATACCTATCTTGTCCTGTGCAGTGGTGTTGCCGTACCACACAGTGACGCCACTCGTCAGGACGCTCTCTACAGAGCTACAGTAGAAGTTCACCAGCCACCGTTTGCCTATGCCACTTATCCTGAAGCACTGCAGGGCATAGAGGCGCTGGTGTGCATTCTTCAATATGACCTCCATGTTGCGGGTCCACACCAGGTCGTCGGAGATCCGTAGTCCGGAAGCAGGAAACGGAAGCAGCTGACAATTTCCACCAGTGTCCCGTCGAGGCTGATGGTGGAGTAGGTGCCCTGGTGGCTCCTGAAGTCAACAATGAGCTTCTTAGTCTTGCTGACATCCAGTGTGAGGCTGTTGTCCTCACACCATCGTGCCAGCTGGACTACCTCATCTCTGTACTTCGTCGCCCTCGCTTATCAGGCCGATGACTGTGGTGTCGTCTGCAAACTTGATAATCCGATTATTTCTGTGCGTGGCAGTACAGTCATGTGTGTACAGCGAGTACAGCCGGGGACTGAGGCAGCAGCCTTGGGGTGCTCCGGTGTTAAGGACCAGAGTGGATGAGATGTTGTTCTCAATCTTCACCACTTGAGGCCTGCCCATCAGGAAATCCATAATCCAGTTACAGATGGGGGCGCCCAGACCTAGGTCCCTCAGTTTCAGGACCAGCTTGGTCCTGTCTAGGTGCTCCGGGCCGTATGTAGTGCGGATGTAAAAGTTAATGTGTGACATGACAAGTTTCTCCAGGTCATTGCAATGGTAGTTAAACCCACTGGACAATAATCATTGAGGCTTGTTACCTTGGTTATTATGGGTAACGGCACAATGGTTGTCTCTTTGAGTTGTCTATGTCTCTATAGGTCAAGTGTCATCATATGGGTGTCATCATATAGCTGTCCAGGGCAGGAGAGAGAGACTATAATGTGTGTGTGTGTGTGTGTGTGTGTGTGTGTGTGTGTGTGTGTGTGTGTGTGTGTGTGTGTGTGTGTGTGTGTGTGTGTGTGTGTGAGAGTGTGTGTGTGTGTGTGTATTTGTGTGTGTGAGAGCGTGTGTCATCCCCTCAGGCATGTCTAGGGGTGTTATGTAATAGGTACAGCCAGGGGAGACATGAAATGTCAGCACCATAATAATTACTTTACAGTAGTTAATTTAAGGCAGAACAAAAAATATAAAACAGTCGAAGAAATTGACAAAAATTCAGTGGAACCTTCGATAACCCTTTTTTGAACCTTTTAGAATGTCTTGGAACACAGAATCATGAGTCACATGTTTCCATGATGACGGCATCATGACAATACACAGGGTGTGCAGGGAACAGATGGAGAAAACGTAACAACGGGAGACAGCAGTTGGCATGGTCCCACAGGAAGACTTACTGCGACACAGCCTTTAAATCCGTTGATCTAACAACAAACACAGCACACATGCTTTGGGAAGCCAGTGCTGTGTCTCACTCATCCTTCCCAGAAGCCTTTCCACTGTATTTGCACAGTATTTGTTGTTGACGAGACAGTAGGATCTTAATTTACCATCGGTAACAAAAAGCGAATCAGTAACACCTTATACAACTGCACAGGAAGAGATGAACAGAGCGAGACAGAGATGGCGTTTGAAAAAAAGTCGCAGGCTTTTACTGCCATTTATAGCGTTATATCACGGTGACATTTCCTGAACTTCCCAGTTTGTTTACCGCTTAACAAAATGAAAGTGCAGGGCTTCCGAGTGCCACTGAGACACGGGTCTGCCAGGCCGAGCAGACGGGCAGATTGGAAACGGGAAGGTTAATGAGATTTTCACAAAGTGTCTGTCTGGCGATTTGAACTGCGATAAATTGACACACTCTGATTAAAATTAATTGACCTGTGAAATTAGTGTGTCCCTCAACGGTGGATGGATGTGAGGGGACAGAGTTTCCAAAAGTAATTGATCAGAAAAGAAAGAGTTACAAACCAAAAGGACAGCTTGGTGAAATCACCACAAAGTTAAAAGAAAATGGAAACTACTGTTTCCCGCAATTCCCTCTGATTCCATATCTTCTATACCTTCATCGTGTAATTATTGATTCTTGGCCTGGGAGTAGTCTCTTAATTTGAACCGAGGTCTACGCTTACAACTCACCTTTGTCACCAAAATCCCAGTTTTGTTCCCCTGAATCTACCTTGTGTGTCATCTTGTGTGCCAGTGGGTGGGGGTTTGTATGTTGGCCACTGTGGGTGGTAGGGTGTGGGTAGGGGAGTGGAGATGGCGGAATGCCTGTGCATAGAGGAAGATGAAGGTAGTAGATAAAGAACTTGGTTTCTGTCTGTGATCTGGAGCCTGATCTTGTCCCGTTCTGCCATTCAGTGCGACAGTCGTCACACGCTGGATCGCTGGAGCAGTGGTGCCAGGAGAACAGCCTCGCTCCTCAACGTCAAGAAGACCAAGGAGCTGATCGTGGACTTCAGGAAGCAGAGGGGAGAGCACAGCCCTATCTCCATCGACGGTGTTGCAGTAGAGAGGGTCAGCAGCTTCAAGTTCCTCGGCGTGCATCTCACATGGTCCTCACATGGTCCACGCACACCACACACGTGGTGAAAAGGGCCCAACAATGCCTGTATTTCCTCAGGCGTCTGAAGAAATTCAGCATGGGCCCCCGCATCCTGAGAACATTCTATAACGGCACCATCGAGAGTGTTCTTACAGGGTGTATCACCGCCTGGTACGGGAACTGCACCGCACTCGAGCGCAGAGCGCTTCAAAGGGTGGTGCGGACGGCCCAGTATATCGTTGGAGGTGAGCTCCCCTCCCTCCTGGATATATACAACCAGCGGTGCGTGGCCAAGGCCAAACGCATCATAAAGACATTGCCCACCCCAGCCACCAACTGTACATACTTTTACCGTCAGGCAGGCGATACCGCAGTATCAAGTGCCGTACAAATAGGCTTAGAGATAGCTTCCACAGTCAGGCCATCAGGCTGCTGAACAAGGGCGTATAGCATATAACAATGTATATTTTATTACATTGATTTATATATACATATTGCTCTTTTCTGTGCCAATATTTAGCATTTTATAAATTGCATTTTATTTTTATTTTTTAACTTTATTCTATTTTATTCTATTTTTTATCTATTTTTATCTTATTTTTATAACTGCTGTCTGTCGTCGGGTATTGCACATAAGATTTTCACATCACTGCTTTATACTTACTTAAACTGTGACAATAAACTTGACTTGACTTGACTTGACGCTGTGTTAATGGAGGAGTCTGAGTTCACGCACAGATAAGATATCACAGTCCCGTCGAGAAGAGATGTTCCTCTTAACCTCCAGAACCCTTTAGCTCATCCTCCCCTCACCTCCTCTCGCCTCCTCTCACCACCTCTCACCTCCTCTCACCACCTCTCACCTCCTCTCACCTCCTTCCTCCTCTTCTGTCCTTTTCTCTCCACCTCCTCTTCCGCTCTCCTTCTGCTCTCTTGTCAACTCTCCTCTCCTCTCCTCACCTCCTCCTCCTCCTCCTCCTCTCCTCTCGTTCTCTTCCTCGTCTCTCCTCTGCTCCAAGCTTTCACCTCCTCTCTCCTCCTCTCTCCACCGTTTCATTCTATATCCTAGTTTCTCCGCTCTCTCCTCCAATCCTCTCCTCTCTCCACTTCTGTAATCTCCATCGTAGTCTCTCCTCCTTGCTCCTCCACTCTCCTGCTCTCTCCTCCACTCACCTCCTCTCCCCACCTCTTTCTTCTCTACCCTAGTCTCTCCTTCTCGCTCCTCCACCCTCCTGTCTCCTCCTTTTCCCACCTCTTCATCCTCTCTTCTTCACTCTCAACCTCTCACCTCCTCCTCTCTTCACTCTCCTCCTCTTCCCTCCTCTTTCTCCTCTCTCCTCCACTCTCCTCTTCTCACCTTCTCCTCTCTCCTCCCCTTGTCACTCTCCTCCTCTCACCTCATCCTCTCTCAACCTCCTCCTCCACTCCCCCTTTCTCCCCTATTTCCACTCTCCTACTCTCACCTCCACTTAGCAAGACAGGGTTCGGGGTCATGTACTGTAAACATGGCCGTTGGGGGGGGCGGGGGCGGGGGGGCAAGTGCGCCATAAAATCACCTCAGGTGCGCTCCAGCAACAAACCAGACGCAGCATTAAAGACCTGGTTGAGCATAAAAGACGATAAAGCCGGTGTGCTCTGCACCGCGCCGTGCGCCTCACACACTAAACGAGGCAGTTAGCGGCGGACGCTGTCGCCCTACTACGAGACAGCACTGAGGCCGCGGCGGGTTCTTAGTGGCGTGGCGTGGGAGCAGATGGCGGGGCACCACAGGGGCCACACGGCGCTGGGAAACAACTGACGAACCACTGTGATA